>OZ007500.1:8017836-8619880 GCA_963931805.1 Microdon myrmicae | reverse complement strand
GAAGAAAAAAAAACGCTTTTTTTTGGTTTTTTCAACCAACTGTAATTTAGTTTGTAATTTAATATTTAATTATAAAGACAATTAAGTTATGATTTTTACGGCGAAATTATTGTTAGTTATGTGTCTGCCTGCTAAAACATTTTTTTTTCATTTTATTTTTAATTTCCTCTTAACAATGTAAAGCCCATTGAAATACCAATTCTCCGCAAGTTAAGCCTTTTACGAGAAGCATGCCTTGCAAGTAGTATCTAACAATATGTGTGCAAAATTGCTTATTTATTTTGCTATAATTCGACGATAAGCGTTTTTAATTCTAGTTTTGTATAAAACATTATTCAAAATATTATTACAAAAAATTTAATTCAGATTTATCAGAAAGTGGTGAAATGTTGGATTAGCATGTCACCACTCAACCAATGAATAAGTGAAATATTCATTGTACTAAATATAGTGAAATGCTGATCCAACCTTTCTTGCTGGGTCTAGGTTACTCTTTCTTTAGCTCTTTAAAGATTGGCTGAATTTTCAGATGTCCAGTTGTACTTGAAGTGCTACTTGGTAAAATTTTTCAGGTTGTGATTAACCCGCAAACAAATGCTTCAGTTTATGTTGCGAATCATCCTTGTTGTTTCGTGGTATGACACGTATTACATATCACTTTTCACCCTCTGGTTAATTTTCTCTCTGATTTTTATGGGATATTCAGATAAAAAATCAAACTACCATGTCTTAATATATATATTCATCATCATCATCGTCATCGGCATTACAACCGGGAACCGGTCTTGGCCTTATTTAGCAAGTCCTGAGGCTTGCTAAATTTTCCATAATGATTTGTTTTTTTTTTGCGGGCAAGGTCATTAGTGTTGCGTCAGTTGATATATATTCACCCTCTGGTTAATGTTCTCTCTGATTTGTATGCCATATTCAGATAAAAAATCAAACTACCATGTCTTGATATATAGTTATCATCATCATCGGCACTACAACCGGGATCCGGTCTTGGCATTATTTAGCAAGTCTCTCAACCGGTATCCGGTCCTCTTCCGAAACTTGTTCAATTGTCCATAATAATTTGTTTTTCCGGGCAAGGTTCTTAGCCTTGCTACAACCATTCTCAGGATGTCGCTGTATGCATTGGTTCACTACTTGGCGGGTGCCAAAGTCACGTGGAGACTGCATGCCAACTTTGATTAAACAGGGACTAGAATCGTCCTGGCGTTCGTCGGGTTGAAAGCAGAGACTTTGCCCTGTATGTTCGCTCCCATCCCCCCGATATATAGTTATGTTCTCTTTACAAATAGCACCGTGCCTGCCTCGTGATATGCAAAAAGTAACTTGGCTTCCCCATGTCGGTGCAAGTAATTTTTTTTATAATAGTGTAGCGAGCTTCGGGTTCGCTGGATTAATTATTTTCATAAAATAATAGCCGTGAAATCGATTTTCTGTTTAAAACTTTATTCGTCTGTTCATGACAACCGTTTTTCACTTTTCGCTAATCATTCCGTGACACTTCTCTCACTGGCGACTTATCGTTTTGTTTTTACTGCTCATAGTCTCCAGTTTTCCAGTACTTTGTTTTGGAGACCTGCCAGATGTCCAGCTGATTGTCATATGCGTCACAATAGTCTCATGTCCTCTGTATGGTCTTTTCATAACATACTACACATACAACCAAAACCTCCTTAAATAAATAAATTGAGATTTACAGCCGTTTTGGAGATGTTAACTAACTGCCAACGAGTCAGCACGTGCGGTTCTGCCTCGTGATCCGTACGATCGGATCAATTGTGTAATCCGTTTAAGGTATCTTAAGTAAATACAAGATACCCTAATTGCACTATCGGTTCGCGCGTCTTCTGTGGGATCCGAAGTAAACAAACGGATCACCACAAATGCGTCCGAATGTGGTGCAGTGAAATATAGGGTTATACAAAGGGACTTGTCTGGCGCAAGACTAATGACCTTGCCCGAAAAAAAAAAAAACAAATCATTATGGAAAATTTAACAAGTCTCGGCTAAAGAAGGCCAAGACCGGTTCCCGGTTGTAGTGCCGATGATGATGATGAAAAGGGACTTGACCACTTTGAATTTAATTTGTGAACGCAACCTTTCACTAATCATCGAACTGTCACTGTCAATTTATTCAGTAAACTCAACATTTTCATCATGGTTAAGTACACGAACGAACAACGTCTGCAAATTATAAAAGTTTACTACCGAAAAAAAGTTGTCAAGTCCCTATTGGAAAACCCATTATATGGGATTCGCGCCGTAGCGTGAAAATTGTGTGGAAGTGTACAGTGCTGAGAAAATCATACCATTTCCTTTCCTTGTGTCTATTTTTCCTCTTTTTCGCACCTCTGTTGCGTCCATTCCATTTTTAAACATTTTTTTATTTTCTTTCTATATTAGTTTCTAAATTAAAGGCTAGACAAAAAATGCTTAAATTCTAGCTTAAATAGCTTATATAATAACTTACTGGTCCTTCGCAGACGCTCTAAGCTAAACATTACTTAATATTTGTATAATTTGCCTTTCGGCGACAGAACTTTGTGGCAAACTTATAATTATTTGAAAGACAAAGAAAAATTTGAAAAACTTTGTCAATTTTTTTTGTTTTTTTTTTTTCTTAAAATTTAACTTACTTAACTTACCTCCCTCAAGCATCGATATTCTCGATTGATTTATAATCTATGGAGGGTTTTTGGTGTTTTGAGTGGCGTAATATTCGTCACGAAAGGGATGTGACCCGGATTTCGGCACGGATCTAGTGGGGCAGCTACTACAAGGGCATAACACCTGTAGTGGTTGCTTTCGCTTATCTTTTGCCGGGTCCAACTTGCATCATATTCTGAGGGGGTATTGGGTTTATGTGTCGCCATTTCAATGGAACGGGAATTTCACGTCGATCTGTGTAACATTTGCGGCCTAAAATGGAATTTCTCCTCTGTGTCCGCTGTAGTGATCCTAAATCACTACCCTCTTCCAGTTACCTATAACCATAATGCAATTCCCATAGTGAATCATATCAGCGACATGTTAAACCAAAAGTTAATTTGCCGCACATTGATTCAATTTCCAAGTACCTCACATCCCAACCCAATTGAATCATATGCACGATAAATTTAAACGAAAGTCCATTTGTCGTGCATTGATTCAATTGCCTATAACCATTGAAATTATTATTATTATTTATTGGCCTATAGGAACCCGGAAGTTCATGACCTCACCGACTCGACTCCGCCATCGTTCCCTGCCCTGTGCGCTCTCCTTCCACGCTTGACCATTCGACCTCCTCTAGGTCAAACCTAGCATTGTCCTCCCATCTCCGTAGCGGGCGTCCGGCCGGTCTCTTTCCCGTTGGTCTACCGTCAAGAATTCTATGCACGGTCCTATCGTTGCCCATTCGCGCCACGTGTCCCGCCCATCTTAATCTTCGCGACTTGATTACTCTCACTGTTGTAGGTTTGCGATATAGCTCTTCCAATTCGTGGTTGTGGAGTTTCCTCAATTGTCCTGCCCCTTCGTCATATTTACCGCCAAAGATACCCCTTAGAACTTTATTCTCGAATACGCGGAATTTGTTTTCTTCCCGTTTTGTGAGAGCCCATGTTTCGCATCCATATAGAACAAGCGGCATGATTATGGTTCTACAGACACGGAGTTTTATGTTACGTGATAGCAGTCTGGATTTCAGCAGTTTACTGACTGTGTGCCAACTAGCGTTGCCGGAATGCAGTGTTTTGTTAATTTCCTCCGATATTTCGTTACTGGCCGTCAGTGTCGTTCCCAGATATTTAAATTCTTTAGGTTTTTCAAATATCTTGCCTCTGGCGTTTATGTGTGTTCCCTGAGGTGGTCCACCTGCTCTCGCCGTAATCATGTATTTTGTTTTGTCTTCATTTATTTCTAGGCCCACCTCTTCTGCCGCTTGCATGATGATTTCACAGTTTTTACTAACAGTTTCTAGATTATCGCCCAGAACGGCGATGTCATCCGCATATGCGAGCACTTGTGTGACCCCGTTCAGGGATGATCCGGTCATGTTGTCGTCTTGTATCTTTCTGATGACATACTCAAGGACAAGGTTAAAAAGACACGGTGTTAGACCATCTCCCTGCTTTAGTCCGTCCCGGATTTCAAATGGTTCTGAAAGGTGATTTTCTATTCTAACTCGCCCTTTGTTTTCGTTCATGCAAATTTGAATGAGGGCGGCATATTTTTTCGGGACTTCCAGCTCAACTACAGTATGGTAAAGTCTTTGCCTTGCGACTGAGTCGTAGGCTTTTTTGAAGTCAACGAACAGTTGGTGAACCGTCTCTCCGTATTCCCACTTCTTTACCAGCAGTTGTCTTATTGTGAACATTTGGTCGCTTGTTGACCGGTTCCTACGGAATCCGCATTGGTAGTCTCCCAGTATTTCTTCTGCGTATGGTGTGATTCTCGCCAGTATGGCATTTGTTAGTATTTTGTATGTAGTTGGGAGCAATGATATTCCTCTGTAGTTTTCGCAGTCAGATCTGTCGCCCTTTTTTGAAAATGGGAACGACTATTGAGGTTTTCCATTCTTCCGGAATGACTTCCTTATCCCATATTGTTTGGATGAGCTGGTGGATCTTTCGAGCGGTTGCCTCTCCTCCATGCTTCACAAGCTCTACCGGTATGCAGTCGACTCCGGGAGCTTTGTTGTTTTTCAATCGATTTATTGCGTCTACAACTTCGTTGAGAGATGGCTCTGGGATCTGAGGCTCGGCTGTATGAACGCTTGGTGCGTTTATTTGTGGTTGATGGGTGCGTACATTGAGCAGGTTTTCAAAGTACTGCTTCCATCTTGTCACGATATTGTTTGTTTCTGTGACCAGACAGCCGTTTGTGTCTCGAATTATGATTATTGATATTGAAATTATGAAATGCCTCAATTCTAAGTGCCGTCGCCTAAGATGCAATTTCTCCTCTGTGTCTGCCCACATCTGTAACCAGAAACCAGCAATCCTTGCACTTAGCGAGACTCAGCCAATAACTGATGCAGATATTTCTGATTTTACTATACCCGGTTATAACTTAGTGCCTCTGCTCTTTCCACATCGTGGTCTAGCCACATACGTCCGAAGTGATATTGCTTATCAGCTCCTGTCACAATATGGTCTCTGTTCCAATCCAGAATTTAATTTCTCGTGGCTAAAACTTCACGTTCGTAGGCATATCATACATTACTGCTTTCTGTACAAAAGCCCAAACTTGGATAGAAACGCATCCTTTAACGAATTTGAAGGTCTATCTGATTCTATCGATATCTTGACACTAAAATCGTTATTGCGGCTGATTTCAATGTGCACAACTCTCAGTGGCTTCGCCACTCCGGACACACAACACTTGAGGGTCAGTATATTCAGCACTTTGCTGAGTCAAATAATTTAACCCAACTCGTCAATGATCAAGACGGGTACCAGATATAGATGGTCATTCCTCCAACACACTGGACCCGTTTCTCACCTCCCACCCAAACAAATACACAATTGAAGTTTTTTCGCCTTGCGCACTTCAGACCACTGTGTCGTGTGAGCTAAATTTCTTCTAACCAACAGCAACGCTAACAACAAAACTCCCGAAAGAACAGTATGGTTCTATGAGCAAGCTAACTGGGAAGGTCTGAACGACTTTTTGGATGTTGAATTGGGCGGTATTTTTCCTCAATAACGATGTTGACTCTATAGCGGACAGATTGACAGACACGATTCTACTTGGCATGCGGACCTTTATTCCACACAGAGTAGAGTTCAATGCCCTAAAAACTCAGTGCTGTCTACTGTCGTCAAAAGTGAACCCCAAAGAAAATACACTGTCGATGAATGGCACTTCCATCGATGAAGCCAAGGAACTATCAATCTTCGGTTCTCGAATTAATTCGACTCTTAATGGGAGTGACCACATTTTTGAAGCTGCGAAAAGTGCGGCAAATGTATGGGGTTTCCTTAAGAGATGCAAAAGATACTTCACTCCATCCAACCTGGCCACTATTTACAGGGGCGTATATTCGTCCCAAAATGGAGTTCAACTCCCATATTTGGTCAGGCGCATCCAAAACTGCACTACACGTGCTCGATAGCATGCAAAAACAAGCAGTGAAATTTATGGGGGACCCAGCTGTGAGTCGATCAATTCCGTCGTTAGAACGCAGGCGCAACGTATAATCCCTATCTCTTTTCTATAGGTATTATCCCGGTCGTTGCTCAACTGAACTTGCTCAATGTGTTCCGCATCCTCAGCATTTTCCCGCGATATCCGTCTGAGAATGCGCATCAGTTCTGGCACACAAATAAATATAGAGAGTCATTCTTTAGCCGAACCACACAAATGTGGAATACGCTACCTGATGATGTGTTTCCTCGTCGTTGTAATGTCCAGGTATTTAAGACCAATTTACATCGATACTTCCTTTCCTTCCGCTCATACTGTGCTCTGACATTAAACGGTACTCCAAAATCCCCGCGCCCACACGTTTGTTTAAAAGAAAAAAAAGAAGCAAATTACGTCCGTGGCCTATCGTAGCGCAAAAACGTTCCAAAACTCTTTTTATCGCCGTTCCCATTCTGGTTCAATTACTTTTATTTATTTATTTTTTGCAACTATGGTCCCGGGCCCTGTTCATTGGTTATAAAAAGGTAAAATAAATGCTTTAATATCTGTGACCAGATATGATGCGTTTAACTCACAAAAAAGTCGAAAAGATTATTTCGCTATTACCAAGTCGAGGCGTCCACCTCGTGATGTACAAAAAAGCCAGAAAATGTATTGTGGTCCTACTTTCGTGCGTTTTCAAACACATCAGGGTAATCTCACAATTACCCGACCTTATTGAGACTCCTTTTAGCTGAATATACTCTTCCGAATATAGTGAATATGTTTATAGTGAATATCGTCGAGATCCCTAAAAGGGCCATCACCCACATTGCTCCATCTTTTTATTGCTGACAATTCTTTTAGCACAAAGCCATTTTTGCAAGTTTAGAAAAAACGCATAATCGAAGGGGCTAAATCTGGCAAATAGGGTGCATTACGAAGCAATTCGAGCTTTAACTCATTGATTTGGCTATCATGATGACGTATATGTGAACTGGTACATTGTCTTGATAAAACAAAACTTTTCTCTTTCGCCAGATGTGGACATTTTTTCTTGTCCAAAACGTTTTTCGTTTCTAAAAAGTTATCAATGAAAATTATCCCACGCGCATCCTAAGAAATCTGATGCTGTCATCCTGCCTGTAGTTGGAACTGTCCTTGCCTTCTTTGGAGCCGATCAAGTTTAAGCTTTACAAAGTTGATACTCTCTACCGTAGTCATTCTTTTCAGAAAACAACTATCAGCTATACATCGGGTCTGGTACTTCTGAGGCTATCCCCGTAGCTGAATGTTCAAAAATGTAGTTGCTGTCCCTAATCTAACTTTTTTTCCAAACATGAATAGTTTCTTGTCCAGCTCGTAGATGGATAGATACTCTCCAATAATCTATAGAGCCGCCCCAATGGCTGAGTTGGTTGGAGTTTGTGCCATCCGTTTGATTGTGTAAATTCAGATTCAACTGATGACTTATGCTATTGTGCCGTTCGGTATAATTACTAACTGGCACGTTGGTTCCCATCCCCAATTCCAGCCCATTAAGCTATATAGCTCCGTGAAATGGTTGGAACAAATCCTTGATCATCTATCGGAGCTTGGCTAATAAACCCGGTCGAGAAAAAAAAAGCATCTCAGCGTGCCGATTTAGCCTTATAGGTTCGCCTTCCTTGAGAGAAATAAAGAAAAATAAAATAGATAATACCATGAGAACCAAAAACAAAAAAAAACGGTGGTCATAACCCAACTTTTCCGGAAGCAATTTTATTAGAACTAAGCGATTATTTGGATTTGATTTCGGTTTCTGGGGTACTGTGGTGAATCAAATTTAGATTAGGGAAGAAAAAGAAGTCGCTTGGGGCTAGATCTGGTGAGTAAGGCGGGTGGTCAAGCAGTTCAAACCGTAATTCGTGGATTTTCGGCCAGGACATACAATCTATATACAAATTGTCTTGAAACGTGAGTATATATTGATTGCCTGTTGGAGTTCGATCAAGATGACCTACTATATCTAAATATACTTTCTCGAAAGGCCTCTTTGCAATGTCGGTTATTACTATGGGTATACATGTGTAGGTTCGGTGAAGATTACATGGTTTGGCATGTTTTCATCATCATCATCGGCACTACAACCGGGATCCGGTATTGGCCTTATTTAGAAAAATCTCTCCAGACTAATGACCTTGCCCGAAAAAAAAACATATCATTATGGAAAATTTAACAATTAAATAAGGCCAAGACCGGTTCCCGGTTGTAGTGCCGATGATGATAATGATATTCTTTAATTAGAATGTTTCATCATCATCGGCACTACAACCGGGATCCGGTCTTGGCCTTATTTAATAAATCTCTCCACCGATCCAGATTTCGAGCCGATGTCATCCAGTTTGACACTCCAAGGCTCTGGGCGTCCTGGTCTACGCCATCCCTCCATGGCAGACAAGGTCTGCCACGCTGTCTCCTTCCATACATCCTGTCACAAAGGACCTTCCGGGCCGGCTCCTTTTCCCTCATTCGAGCTAGGTGTCCCGCCCACTGGAGTCTACCGAGCTTAATTTTTCTTACAACATTTACTTTAAGGTAGATGGCGTACAACTCATGGTTTTAACGTCTCCGGAATCGTCCCCCCTCACAACAATTCTCGAACGCGGCTAAGAGTTCAGACTGCCTTTTATTGAGCATCCAGGTCTCGGATCCATACATGAGTACTGGTAAGACCATGGTCTTGTACAGTAGTAGCTTGGATGTTCTGGATAAATTTCGGGATTTAAAGATATAGACCATAGTAGACTTGGTTAGATTTGATCAGCCGTTCGCGTATTTCTTCTTCCATATTGTTATCTGCTGATACTATTGACCCAAGGTAGCCACAGGATTGCACTACTTCAAATTCGTGCGCCACCACCCTGATAGTTTGACCAACGTTAGGTCTTTTCGCGAACGGCCAAAAGTAGAGCTTTTAAACAATGGCACTCCAATCCCACCGAGGTTAACAGAACGAATTTTGTTTGTTAGAATCTGAAACGCATGCAACCAAGCGATTGACACCGGGAAGACGACTTACAACAACCGAGTGACTATAGTCTCCTTGAGTGCCCGACTGGTTCCCGTCCCTTCTGGTCAAAGGCAAGGGCTCTCAGCAGTAACTTCGTTTACTTCCTCTTTTCCTCCGGTAATGACGGGTTGTGGCGTTTCTAACAGATACACACACACAATATGCAAGCAAATAGTGAAGAACACCGAAAGAAAATTCGAATAAGCAAAGGATCAGACCCGTATACCATAGCGATAACATAACAATTCCACATCAGTTGAGTGTACTTGAGTTTAGAAATCATCATCGGGGCACTACAACCGGGATCCGGTCTTGGCCTTATTTAGCAAGTCTCTCCACCGGTATCCGGTCCACATCCGAGACTTGTTAAATTGTCCATAATAGTTAATAATTAGTCTTGCGCCCAAGTTACTAACAGATACACACAATATAATAGCATATAGTGACGAACACCGAAAGAAATTCGAACAAGCAAAAGTATCAGAGCCGTCTACCATAGCGGTAACATGGCAATTCCATATCAGTTGAATGTACTTGAGAATAACGATCGAATTCGAAGACGCGGCGGTGGTCTGATGTGTTGAGCATTGCTTCGATCTTTTAGATTCTAACCGTCATAGCGTCGGTTCGAACCACACGTTCTTCACTATCGTCGCAAACGCTATAGATTTATTGCCAATGCTGCTGAATATTCTTCAACGATTGGACGCTGAACTGAATTATTTATGGCAGGGAAAGTTAATTAATTACAGTGATGAAGTAATGATTTGAAACATCGGCGACGCCTGCTACTATTGTGACGATGTTTGATGTGAAAATGAGGCGGTCCTTTTATTTCATTTCAATTCCACTTGATAAACAAGAGACGGGTTTCTTCGGTGGTGTACTGCACGGCAGTGGTGTGATGTGTTGAGCATTTGCCGCCACAATGGCTGAGTTGGTAAGAAGATTGTGTTTTGCGTTTGATTGTACAAAACTAGGTTCAACTCTTCTTCATCATCATCGTCACTATAACCGGGATGCGGTCTTGGCTTTATTTAGCAAGTCTCTTCACCGGTCCCGTACTGGTCTACTCTATCCCTCCATCGCAGACAAGGTCTCCCGCGCTGTAGCCTTCTATACATCCTGCCACAAAGAACTTTCCGGGCAGGCTTCTCTTCGGTCATTCGAGCTAGGTGTCCCGCCCACCGGAGTCTACCGAGCTTGATTTTTCTTACAACATTAGCTTCGAGGTAGATCGCGTACAACTCATGGTTGTAGCGTCTCCGAAATCGTCCTCCCCCACATACGGGGCCAACAATTCTCCTTAAGACCTTTCTCTCGAATCCGGCTAAGAGTTCAGAGTGCCTTTTATCGAGCACCCAGGTCTCGGATCCATACATGAGTACTGGTAAGACCGTGGTCTTGTACAGTAGTAGCTTGGATGTTCTGGATAAATTTCGGGATTTAAAGAGCCTTGATAGACCATAGTAGGTTTTGGTGGATTTGATCTGCCGTTCGCGTATTTCTTCTTTCATATTGTTATCGGCTGATACTATTGACCCAAGGTAGTTAAAGGATTGCACTACTTCAAATTCTGCTCCACTACCCTGATAGTTTAACCAGCGTTAGGTCTTCTACCTAAGTTGCCACCATGTACTTAGTTTCCCTCCTTTTTTCATGTGCACTCCCAGTTTTTGTGCCGCCTGTTCGATCTGGGTGATGGAGTCCTGTACAGCCGAATCGGATCTACCGATGATGTCGACGTAATCTGCGTGGGCAAGAATCTGGCTGGACTTGACTAGTTACGTTGGTCATGGTCAACCTACAAAGTCGTGTCAATTTGTTTGGAATGCCGAACTCTCTCATGGCATTATATAGTTCTACCCTGGCTATGTTGTCGCAAAGTCTATAAATAGATGATATAATGGAATCTTAAATTCCAGACATTTTCCCATCGCCTGACTAAGGGTGAATATCTGGTCAATCGCAGATTTGCCTTGGATGAAGCCACACTGATATTGACCAATGATGACTTTAGCGCATGGGGCTATCCGATCTTGTATGATAGAGGAGAGTATCTTATAGGCGGTACTCGGCAATGTTATACCTCTATAGTTGCTGCACAGTGTGATATCTCCCTTCTTATGCATGGGGCAATTCATTCCACGAGGCCAATCTTCCGGCATCTTCTCTTGCTCCCATACGTGCACCACGATCTCATGAATTGCGTGATGTAACGCTCTCCCTCCGTGTTTGATCAGCTCAGCTGGTATGCCATCAGCTCCGGGGCGTTTATTTGATTTGAGCTGTCTTATAGCTTTTAATGTTTCCTCAATGCTTGGTGACGGCAGCATTTGGTCTTGATCTTGCATTGGTGGAGCCTCCAATTCTTCTGTGAGCTGACCATTTAGCAATTCATTGAAGTGCACTTCCCATCGCTCCAGAATGCATTCAGGATCGGTGATCTGATTACCATCTTTATCCATGCTGTAAATGCAGCGTGGTGTGTACCGCGTCATACTGCGGATTATTTGGTAGAACTTCCGCGTCGGGTGCGGACTTCCCTCTCTACTTTCCTCTATTTCAGAGACAAGGTTTTTTCCCACGCACTTTTGTGGCGTTTCTAACAGATACACACACAATACAAAAGTAAATAGTGAAAAACACCGAAAATCGAATAAGAGAATGCATCGGCCGTATACCAAGCAATAACAGCAATTCCATATCAGAGTGTACTTGAGTTTAGAATTCGAATTCGTACACGCGACCAGTAGCCTGATGCTTCAATGCTTCGCTTTTCACCCGTTTCATCGTATGTTCAAATCATCGTCTTCACTATCGTTGCAAAAACGCAATACTTTTCTTTTGTCTGTGAAGTCTTTTTTCAGATCTTCTGAGTTCTTTGTATTTCTCCTCGTGTACCCGCGCCCTAAGAGACTGCTGCATTGCCCGGTATGTAGCATTCTTACTTTCAGTCGCTAGTTTGCACTCATCATCAAACCAGTCGCTCCGATCTCTACGACTACTGTCTAAGATGGAATTGGCAGTACTAATGACTCTATTATTTAGGTGTGTCCATTTCTCTTCTACGCCCGGCGTTCTGGCCCCAGGACTTACTCTCCCTCCGTCGAGCTCTCCGAGGGCGAGTCCTAGGGCATGACCAAAGGTGTTAGTGGTATTCTCATTGCGTAAGACAGCCGTGTTGATCCGAACCTGATCCGCGGATCCAATACGTTTCCGTAAGGCAATCCGCGCTCGGAAAACTGTACCAACAAGATAGTGGCCCGAGTCGACATTGGCACCTCGGTACATTCGTGCCGTCACCAGGCTCGAGGAGTGACGGCGATCTATCAACGCGTGGTCAATTTGGTTGCGAGTGGCTACATCAAGTGATATACAGGTGACTTTGTGGATATCCACGCGGAAACCTGGTACTCGCAACGACCAAGTTTTTTGATGCTGCCAGTTCGATGACTCGTAGTCCATTGTCATTAGTGTTCGCATGCAAACTACATGCAAAAAACTACTCGTCCAAAATGGCTGAAATTTTGGTGAGTAACTGTCAAAAGATGCACAGCTACATTCACTAGTTTTTATTGACGAGTGCTGCTATCTACACGTTGAGGTCGGAAACTTTTCAGCCCTCTCATGCATAAGGATATTAATAGTCTTGTTAGGGTGGGAACGTTTAAAAAAAATCTAGTTTTCCTACGGTTTTAGGTAAAATCTCGCTCACAATGGACTATCGATCGAATTCACATTCATCTAACCGCGCACAAAAACAATTTTGAAATATCTTTAAAAGTCAAATGTCACATACCCCAACTTCCCTACCCCTTTTCGTCGCGTGGTATTTTCCATAACAAAATCGCGCGAATAATCGCTTCCGTACGTGCGAATCGGTAAATTAAAAATCATCTAATCGAATGCACACCAACCAGCAAGGGCTTAATCGAACTCTGAATTTATCGACGGAAACATTTCAATAACGCAGAATTCGCTAATTAGCGTGTTTCTAGTCCTATTCCCTATTCCGTGGTTATTCAAACTAAATCGTCTGAAAATTGGCGTGTCAAATGACGAACAAACGTATGCAGCTTCCAAGGATGCAAATACCCAATACCCAGCCATTCAATGAAATACCACCCCATTAAACTAAAGGCTCCGTAAAATTATTGGAAGAAATTCTTGACCAGCTTGTGGAGCTTGGCTAATGGACCTGGTCGAAAAAAAAAAATACATCTCACGGCGAGAGAAAATTTGTGTAACAAACTCTAGTTTGATAAAAGCAAAACATGAACATATCACATTAGCTAAAATAGGATTTTCAAACTTATGACGCACGATTCCAATGGAGGCTTACAGAACGAATAGTCGAGTCCACAATAAAAAAGAAACCAACAACTCATTCACGTCCTTTAAATGTCAATGGGCAAGGCCGTTAGTAACAATGTAACGAAAATTCATCCGCCGCTGCCTTAAAAATCTGGTAAGCCATTCAGGAGCAGTATAGTATATTTAGAGTTTCCAAACTCCCTATCTTCACTTCACTTTGATGAATGGATTTTCATTGCCCGCCTTGTTTGGCACGTCCTAGGGGAAATGTTGTCCATGCTTACTCAACACTCTACAGTAGTGACCGCTTCTCATTCTCAACACAGACGATCGTTCAACTAGTTGTTTCTGTCCATCTCTCTGTTGTGTTGTTAAAAATACACGTTTTTTATTGAAACTTCTCCGAATTTCCGAATATAGTTCCTAGAGAAGGACCTCATCAAAATGGTTATTCCCAACAAATATCGCCCCTCGTTTCCCGCCTCATTTCGACCATTTGGTCGGTGGCTAGGAGTCACTAATCGGCAACCGACAGTCACTTGAATGATTTTTCCAACAAGAGGTTCACGACAGAACTCGGAATCACTAATTGGCACCGACAGTCACTAGTATGATTTTTCCAACAACAAGTTCAAAACACAGATGTCGTGGTCGTACGGGTAGGCGACTTCTTATAAAGCCAATATTCCATACGGGACGCCCACAACTTCTATTTCAAGGGTGGTCTCTGTACCATACTTTTAATCCAACGCTTTTTTTGATACTAACGCGCGCACAAAAGGGGATTTGAAAGTCGCTAGCCTCAAATGCTTTTCTCTGTCTCAAAAAATACACTGTAAAGTGGATCGTCATTTTTTTATCAATATCTCTATTTATTTTTCTTGAGTGGACCGTTTAAACCTTCGGCATTAGCTTCCACTGCTGTTTTTCGGTTTTTTTTTGTCCGAAAGTTTAAATGATCCACTCTATATTTGGCTGCCTACGACCTCTTTTCAATAAGTCTGCACTTGACACTCAATAAACAGAAAGATCTAAACGACAAATTAATATGTGATAAAGCCTGTTATAAATTTTAATATCTGCATTTTTAAATACATTGTAAAAGGCATTTACAAATCGACTGGCGCTTCAAAAAGAGGAGTAATACACAATTCACTTCGAAGCAGATTTGCAAGCAAGCTTCTTGGAATATAAGCATTATCAGATATCGTCCCACCATAACACACACGACATGCCGTACAGAAAAGACGAATGTTGATGTTCTAATTTTGAGAGAGGAAGTTGGAAGTTGGAAGTTGGTCTTGAAGTTCCATAGCACCTAATACCACACCCCCAGCCAATCACTTTGTTAAAGTCTAATCCTTTTTTTAAATTTAGGGTTACCATCCGCTCAATCAATGACCACGAGATGGTCTTTCTCGGCCACCCTTTCCAAATGTTTTTGGACGGCTTTAAATCTGCATACCACCATATTAATGCTGGTATTTCCAAAGCTGCGTACTGTTATCTAAGCTATCCTTCATTTTTATATTGTCCAGTACCCACAACCTCCTAATCACTTTCTTAAATAATGAAAGCATGTTGATCTCTTGCTTGAATGAATAGGCTCGACCGAGCTTCTTCAATATCAAAACTTATTCTTAATATATTCCTTTATATATACTAAGACACGACATAATGTTTTCCTTCATCACAAATCGTCTGATAGGAGAGAAGTTCTCAGCATAAATCACCCCAGAGAATGACCGAAATTAGGGTGAAGAAGCGGATGGGATCGAACAGCGTCTTACGACGAATCGCAAATGAAATTTTCAACTACGGTTCCTAGAATTGGTGCATCATACCAATCTATGATGGCAGGAATATTCATATGAACATAATTCCAAGTATGAAATTCCTGGTTACCAACAATGAAAATGAATGGAGTTCATATGAATTCGTCGTTTGTGATTAGCTGTTAAAGTTTCGAATGGGTTCGGGTATGAATAAATGGAGTAAGTCAATTAAACGTTGAATCATCCAGTATCAGTTAAAACGAACTGAAATTTTGTAAACATCCTGTCTTTCTTTTATCAGTCGGACGACAAAGACGGCGGACTGTGCATTTGACAAACGGAATGCGCACAATATTTTTTCGACCAGGTCCAAGATCAAGTTCAAGGATTTCTCCTAATCGTATTTTTTGTTATTGCTGCCATTTCTGCTGGCATATTTGGTTTTACCTGATCCCGGGAGCGAGGTTTGTTCCTGTGTATAGCTTGGATTGTAAGTAGTCGTAAGAGCCTATTGGTGTTAAGACCTGGCTGTGTGTGGGCTAGTTTATGTCACCTTGTCGGGATATCGATTTTCTAGGGAAAATATCACCAAAAACAGGTAAATACATGTCGGCCATGCTTCATCCCGCTGGCATTACGTGCGTAAAATTAAGGTCGGGTGCTCATCCCGGCACCCAAAAAAGGTCATTTTCTCGATTTTGTTTCTCACAGAAGAAAATGAATAAGAGACTCAAACTTTTTATCACTTAGTTATTTACTTTTATGGACATTTTTTTTTATTACAAAATAATATCACAAAAATTCCTGACTAGTCCGGTTTTGTGACCATCTCAAAAATCCTAGCACCGGTAAAAATTATCAGAAATGAAAAATCAAAGTATTTTTAGGAAATATATGTGTAGTTGGATGCTGAACTAGTTGTAGTTGGATCTTTAACTTAAGTTAAAAATTAAATTAATGGCAAACATTTACATTTTTGTTACCGATTTTTCACCTTTTTCCGCTCTTTAAAGTTCTGTCAAAAAAAAAGGAAAACACCATCTTGATTCTAGTTCAGGATCCTATACTATTACTATTACTATTTATTGGCCTGTAGAAACCCAGAAGTTCATGACCTTTAACTTTTTCAAATATCTTACCTCTGACGTTTATATGTGTTCCCTGAGGTCCACCTGCTCTCGCCCTAATCATGTATTTTCTTTGGTCTTCATTTATTTCTAGGCCCACCTCTTCTGCCGCTTGCATGATGATTTCACAGTTTTTATCTAGTTTCTAGATTATCGCCCAGAACGCCGATGCCATCCGCATATGTGAGCACTTGTATGACCCCGTTCGGGTATGATCCGGCCATGTTGTCATCTTGTATCTTTCTGATGACATACTCGAGCACAAAGTTAAAAAGACACTGTAAGAGGCCTTCCCCCTGCTTTAGTCCGTCCCGGATTTCAAATGGTTCTGAGAGGTGATTTTCTATTCTAACTCGCCCTTTGTTTCGTTCATGCAAATTTGAATGAGGGCGGCATATTTTTTCGGGATTCCCTGCTCAACTACAATATGGTAGAGTCTTTGCCTTGCGACTGAGTCTTAGGCTTTTTTGAAGTCAACGAACAGTTGGTGAACCCTCTCTCCGTATTCCCTTCTTTTCCAGCAGTTGCCTTATTGTGAAAATTTTGTCGGTTGTTGACCGGTTCCTACGGAATCCGCATTGGTAGTCTCCCAGTATTTCTTCTGCGTACGGTATGATTCTCGCCAGTATGACATTTGTTAGTATGTATATATTTAATAATAATAATAATATTTATTTAACGCCCTACCGCGCGGGATTGGCTACAATATACAAGTATTTAATTCCAATGTGCATCGACACCTTTTTCCGAATCCAATGATCCAACAAAACAATGATTTGGTGGATTTATCGATTCTGATATTTTTGGTGCAATTGACATTCGACATTTAGTCTCTTTTTACAACCCATCTATGTATATATGTTAACGCGTTACCGCATAAGTTTGGCTGCAATCTACAGGAATTTAATTTCACCTTTTTCCGAATCCAATGATCCAACAAAACAATCATTGGTGGATTTACCGATTCCGATGTTTTTGGAGCAATTGACACTTGGCCTTTAGTCGGTCGCCTTTTACGACAAGCCAGCCTAACTGTGGGCATATTCCAACGCCCTACCGCTCAGGGCTGAAGAGGGTCAATGAAATTGTTCTGTCACCTGAGCTTAATTATTATATTTCTAAAAACCATTTTTCAAACGCCCCCGTAAACTGAAGTTCTAGATTTCTTGCAGTGCCATCTGTGTAAGTGGTAGCTTCTTAAACAGCTCTTGATGTCCGGTCAGTGATGCCGTCGACTTATTGCGCTTCTTGTTATCATACCCGAATCACAAATCACTTTCTGCAACGCTCAGTCGAAAAGGAGGCAGATAAAATTGTCCCTTTTTCAGGGTGTGGCGGATATTCCACTTGACTGGATATACCTCCACAACCATGTCAGATTATTTGTGATGTCGCCTTAGCTTTTTGTCATATATATTTACCACTATTTGGTGTAGACACTCCCGAAAACGTTGCCAAAGACTTTACTGCGCGAATTTCTGCCAGTTTGTCCAAACCCTACCATTCCACAGTTGCTTTTATCGAATGCCTTGCTGCCTAACCCCTTCAGCTGACTACTATGTTTTTACACCCTTGCCACCTTTTACCGCCTTGTGTCCCCACTTACTATATCCCCGCGCCATATTAAACCTCTCACCAATTCAACTTCACTTACTTGGATGATGTATTTAATTGTGAGAAGGCTTATTTAAAAAAATCTAGTTGACCAGTAATCCTACTTACTCCTTCAACCGAGGCCCGTGGTCCAAAAAAGCCCATAAATTCCGAGTTGTATGGAGAAAAAAAATGTTTTTTTGTTTTGTTTGTTATTGTGCCCACTTCTGCGCTTTTGAAAAAATTAAATTCAAGGAGTGACGAACTTGTTGTGTATGGAGATGTACTAAATATATTATTTGCAACTAGATTAATAAGTTTAATATGAATTCATGTGCAGATGTCTGATTTTTGCATGCTACTGCTGTTATCCTTGGAAAAGAGGAGATTTTCTTTCAGTATACATTTTTAATTGAACTTGGTTTATTTATGATGTTATGATTTTGATTTATACTTAAATTTTATGTGATCACATTCTAATTAATTTCTATTTTATTCTTTGCACAGACGTAAGAAAAAATGCGTAAGATATATGGAAGTCGACGGTGATGATGCTAACGAAATTGATGGTCATGTGAGCGATGATAATTTGGGAAGCTGCGGCAGTGTGGATGATGCAAAAACCCCAGAAGATGATAGTGAATCACTGAATCAATCACTGTCGAGTCCTGGTTGTTTAAGTGGCCTATCGAGTCTCCAAAGTCCATCAACAAGTTTGGCCAGTCCATTAAATTTACTAACTAGTCCATCAACACCGAATACCGTTCATAATTCAAATAGCGGATGTGGAAGTTCCAGTAATAATAATAATACATCAAATACGACATCCTCAATTGGTGTTACTGATTCGCAGCAACATCTAACAGGATCACAACAACAAATTCATTCCCTAAGTCAGAGTTCTAATCAATCTTCAGCTTCGCAGCAACAGCAGCAACAGCAGCAACCGCTAATACCGCCACCACCAAAGTCAATTCAACAACCTCATCAACATCATGGTCCAGTATTTATGGAGACAAATAATCGAAATGGTATCGACGGTAATTGTAACAGCAATCCATCCTCGGCCCTACATCATATGCTACATCATAACGCGGGTACTGCAATATCTACATCGGCGGCGCCGTTCTCATCGTCAACATCATCAGTGAAGGCGATTACGGATCGAATGATGCAATCGTTTTTAAATAATGTGAACATTGGCAGCCGATTAAGCCATCTTGGACCGATGGGCCTGGGAATAGGCAATCAAACAGGATCATCAGTAACCAATGCTCCTTCTAATATATCTCCAATGACCTCTATCCATAGTCATATGATTATTTCAGGAGATAGTGATATCAAACCACCTTTAATAATGCCACACCTGCATCAACAGCAACAACAGCAACAGCAACAGCAGCAGCACTCACAGCAAAACCAACAACCCGAAACGTCCTCATCGTCTTCTGGAGAACTCGTCACAAATCACACTAACCCCTCACATCACGATGATGATAAAGTCAAGTCATCTGCCAGCAAACAGCTGCTACCCCCGAATGTGTGTAATAAAGATGTACAATCATTGTCTGTACCTGGAGCTGGTCCGACATCATCGCCTACACTCTTATCATCTATGTCATCTTCATCATCGTCATCGTCGTCCTCTTCATCGTCTTCTTCGTCATCATCATCGTCGTCGTCATCTTCGTTGTCCTTCCAAGGCAACAATAATGCTTCGACGTCATCATCCCCTTCTGAAATATTTTTTGAGAAAGCCATACGAAATCCAGTTGGTGCCAATCCGCGAGACATTAACAACCCACTCAGCATCAATCAACTAACAAAACGTGATTACAATGTTCAAAGCAATAGTTCGACCGTAACCCAACACCAACAGCAACTTAATCAATTGTCATTGCAACACCAGCATTCGATAATGAATGCAACTTCGTCGACAATGACTCCAACGTCGGTCACACAAAACGCTATAAACAATTCACCAACTTCCGATAGCTCGGATAAAAACAAGTTAAATCAATCGCTCCAATCAAACTCTTCTTTAAATTTAATGCAACCACAAACAGAGCAACAACAACAATATCAAATTAATTCTTCCGCGTCAACAGCTTCTTCGAAAGTTTCAACAGCCATCACATCGTCTATTCAACAACTACATAACCATAACCACCACCACCATCATCAACAACAACAACAACAACAGCAATCCCAACCAAATCACTCGTTCACTATGAATCCACAAAGACAACATTTCAATCACACATTTCCAACCACAACCAACAACACCACAACTGCTGTTACCAACAACCTAATCAACAAGCAATCGAATGTTGCCAATGCAACCGGAGCGACAATATCACACCATCTGCCCACTGATAGTGGCGACAACGGAGCCATAAGTGTAACATAACAGTACGCCTTTAAAAATAATTCTATAACTGCTATAAAATTAGCTCGAACTTTCGAAAACAGTTCGGAGTTTATTTGCAATGAAACCGCACAGTATAATTTTTTATTGTTTATATTAAATGAAATTTAAACAAAGAGAGTCGAGCTTTGGTTAACTAAACAACAAAACAAAAAATTACATTGTATTGACGTTCCATATTTTCGACAAGTTTTTTAAAGAAATAACAGTAGCAGACAAACACACACACATAATTCGGTGAGAAATAGACATGTAGAAAAAGTAGATCATTTAACAAATAATTATTAATATTATAAAAGGCAGGCACTATGCTTTGTTGTCCTCCAATAATAATAATATTAAAAGAAAAAGTCATTAAGTTTCCTCTTTCAAGACCAACAAATCTGTGCTAAAGTTATATCTTTCAATATTATGTGTTTTTACGTCATTCCACACGGTGTGGTGTGAACAATATCTGTCATAAAAGGAGAAGGAATATATTATAAACCGATAGCTTTTAATCAGTACAATTTGTTTGGAAAATCCCCAGTTTCATCCTGTAAATTCAAGCACAGAATGCGTATATATAAGATCTATTTCCGTTTCAACAAATGCATGCTTTAAAAATTCCATCCAGGCAACATTTGCGTTATAACAAATCCCTTATTTTATAATTACAGTCAACAATAGCTATACTTTGCAGATAACATGTTTATAAAAGATTCCATTCTGTGCAATTAGCCCCCAAAATGTGTGGACAACAGATCCCATTCTTTAAGTTGCATCCAACAATTAAGGTATACATAAAAGATCCCATTCTGCAAGTTACAAACTACAACATACGCGTATATCCTTTTTTAGTCCTTCCAATACAAAAAGATGCATGTATAACAGGTTCTTTTTGTTACATTCAACAATAGCTTTTATATAAAAGATCCGGTTCTATGGTTTGCAACAATAACTCGTGTACAAAAGGTCTCATTCTCTACGTTACAACCAACACAATACGCGTATATCCCATTTTAATCTTTGCATTACAACAGGATGCATGTCTAACAGATTCTTTACGTTGCATCCAACAATAGCTTTTATGTGAAAGATGCGGCTCTATGTCTTGAAACAATAACTCGCGTATAAAAGGTCTCACTCTCTACGTTACAACCAACACAATACACTTGTATCCTATTTTAATCCTTGCATTACAACAGGATGCATGTATAGCAGATTCTTTACGTTGCATCCAACAATAGCTTTTTTATGAAAGATGCGGCTCTATGTCTTGAAACAATAACTCGCGTACAAAAGGTCTCACTCTCTACGTTACAACCAACACAATACACTTGTATCCTATTTTAATCCTTGCATTACAACAGGATGCATGTATAACAGATTCTTTACGTTGCATCCAACAATAGCTTTTATATGAAAGATGCGGCTCTATGTCTTGCAACAATAGCTCGTGTATAAAAGATTCCATTCAGTATTTTATAACCAATAATATGTATGTTATACAGATTCAACATGTGACCAACAATTAAAACAAACAGCCGTACAAATAGATCCAATCTGTACATTTCAGCTAACAGAATCCCAGTCCTTACGTTACATCTTACATTAACTTGTGTATAAAATATCTCATTGTACGTCTCGCAACCGACAACTCTTGTATAAAAGATTACATTCTGTACGTTCTAACCGACAAAGTATGTGTACTGCAGATGTCATTCTTAAGCGTACATAAACGACCCCGTTCTACACATTAGAACCTACAAAACGAGCCATAAATTCGCGTATAACATACGAACAAATTCATATATAACAAATCCCTTGGTGAACTTTACAACCAACGAAATAAACGTGTACAACAAACAATATCTAGCAAACTGCATGTATAAAAAATCCCAATTTTTACATTACAACCCACAAATCGCGTATTTCTACTTCTGTGCGTTACACCTAATAAAATGCAGATATGTCAGATCCATTCCTGTACATTATAATCAGTAAAATGCACATATGACAAATTCCATCTCTGTGTTACAACCAACAAAATATGTGTTTAACAGACCCCGTCCTTTACGTTATAAACATGAATAACGTGTATCTAAAAGACCCCATCCTCTATGCCACAGCTAAAAAAAATGTACGTATAAAAATTCCATATCCGCCAACTAACGAGTATAGAACAAAGTCCCTGCTGCACCTTACAACTAAAAAGATACGTGTATAAAAGATTCCATTATCTACGCTACAACGTAAAAAAAGGATACAAAACACGTTCCACTCGTAACGTTGCAACTAACAAAATG
The DNA here is from genome assembly GCA_963931805.1 of Microdon myrmicae. Lineage (NCBI taxonomy): Eukaryota > Metazoa > Arthropoda > Insecta > Diptera > Syrphidae > Microdon > Microdon myrmicae. Next base: position 8,597,180 of record OZ007500.1, on the reverse strand, counting down.
GGAGACTTTACCCTCGTCTTGACTTCCCCGACGGATTTGTGGACCATGTCAAGGCGTAAGATTCTAAATTTTAGAACTGGTTACGATACTTAAATAAGTAATAAGCTTTTCATCTCAGTACGTCGATGAAATAGCGTCGTCCATTGCACTGAAGCAAGCGTCAATTATTTATAAAATGTTTGTTAATTCTTTCAATAGGGGCGAATCTATAACGCGGAGCCAGCACCCAAAAATGCTATTTTTTTCTCGACTATCGATCGGCGGAGTAAATGAGTTAAAAGAGAAGCCACAAACCTTTCGGTAACAATAAAAAAAAACTAAACATCCTGTATTTCCTTTATCAACGGAGCGACAGAGACCCCTGTGTGGGTTTTGCGTTTTACATACTTTTTCCCGACTAGACGCAGGCCAAGCTTCGAAGGATGAAGGATTTTCTCCCAACCATTTCATGGAGGTTATGGGGTGGTATTTCACCGGCCGGCTGAGATTTGGAACCCGATTAAGCTCTCGGTCATTGTGCCAAAGTGCCACAATAGCAAGAGTCGTCCTCAGTTGGATCTACAGTTAGACTGTATTCAGTCCGATATCTCGATCGTTCATCATCATCATCGGCACTACAACTGGGAACCGGTCTTGGCCTTATTTAGCAAGTCCTGAGGCTTGTTAAATTTTCCATGATCATTTGATTTTCCGGGCAAGGTCATTAGTCTTGCGCCAGAGGCTCCCCGACGTGGAATCGAACCCCGGTATGCCGCGTGACAGTCGGGGATACTAACCACTATACTATCGAGGAGCCCAATCTTGATCGTTCAATGTTCCTTATATACAACAATTACCATCAAGAGGAAATTGTATTATGGACTATAGTTGTATGAAACCGAACTCATTGGCGTTTTATTTATTCAACTGTAATGAGATACGAGTCCGTTTCTATCTTAGAACGTTCGTGAACTCCGCGCTCATTAATACAGTTTGTTTGTCTCGTCAAGACTGCTTGTTTAGTGTCCACACTGTAATGCTATGCACAGGCGAGTTGCGATCCTTAAAATTTCGGCATTAGCCGTGGAGAGGTTCAAAGCGCCCGTATACGCTGTGATCACGAATGTCTGGCAATTATGGTTGAGCAGCGTTTACTTGCGTGACTTAGTGGTATTATATTACTTCAACTCTATTATACAGTATCTTGCCTATTTTGAAAAATATTAATCGCACCATCTTTTATTCGTTTCAGGTATTTCCCATTATACGTATCGAAACCGGTTTGCGGTCTTAGAGCTAGTATTGTTGGCATCGGGTCAAACACAAATTCAAGCTAGGTGGCTAGGAGGTTATGAAAGAGAATATTACATATTATACGTACATGGGTTCCACTGACAACTAACAAACATCCCTCTAAGATATCAATATACTTACTAGAACCCAACCCAGAAAAAAATGTTATTGGCTTATCGCCGAGGTCAATCAAGGTTTGCTGGATTTGGGGAAGTCACTTGGTTATCCTTTGATTGCGTGTTTAAAATCCAGGAGCATGCTCTTCGGTGGACAATGCCGTTTCGTCACACTTGAAGTGAAGTATTAGTATTATTACTATTTATTGGCCTATAGGAACCCGGAAGTTCATGACCTCACCGACTCGGCTGCGCCATCGTTCCCTGTCCTGTGCACTCTCTGTTGAAGTGAAGTGAAAAATAAAATTTGCCACGCGTTGGAGAACGCCGATACATTGTATGTTGATGCAAATAAACACTACTACTAAATGTAGAGTACACATTTAAAACAGCAAAAAGATCGGTGAAAAGAGTTGTCCCTTGATATTGTGTAAATCGTTCAGAAAAAATGCCGCCGATCGTTGATCGGCCACTTCCATCACAGAGAAAGTAAATCGCATAAGTATCACAGCACAGCAAAGCATTGTGTGTTTTGAACCACATTATATTTCAAAGCTGACCGTATCCTAAAATTATATATCAGGACAATTGACGGATATTTTGGTTGAATAAATAAGTATAACTCCCCGATTAAAGGATTACCTCTAAACATATTACTAAGAAACCGTTTAAAAATAAACCCTTCTTTCGCCGGGTGGTAGGTTGGGTTCCAATCCCCATCCGCCCGATTAAATACCACTCCATTAAGTTGTAAGCTTCGTGAAATGGTTGGGAGAAATCTTCACTCTCTTCCGAAGCTTGGCTGATGGACACACACCTATAGGCTCCGTAAAATGGTTGAGAAAATTCCTGGAGCAACTTTCGGGACTTAAAGGACTCGGTCGAGAAACTATAGCATTTCAGGGCACCGACTTAGCGCTATAGGTTTGCATTTCCTGAGAGAAGTAAAGTTTAAAAAAAATGAAATTCAGTGTTGAGGAAAAAGTATTCGGTGTTTTTGTACTTTTTCTACTTAGTATTCCAAAGAGGGTTTATTTACCTAAATATTGCCCCTTGTTTTGGCGCAAGGCCAATAACCTTGCCCGGAAAAACAAATTATTATGGAAAATTTAACAAGCCTCATCATCATCATCGGCACTACAACCGGGAGCCGGTCTTGGCCTTATTTAGCAAGTCCTGAGGCTTGTTAAATTTTCCATAATGATTTTTTCTTTTCCGGGCAAGGTTATTAGTCTTGCGTCAGAGGCTCCCTGACGGGGAATCGAACCCCGGTCTCCCGCGTGACAGGTGGTTATACTAACCACTATACTATCGAAGAGCCTTAACAAGCCTCAGACATGTTAAATAAGGCCAAGACCGGATCCCGGTTGTAGTGCCGATGATGATGATGATGATGCCCTTGTTTTCGACTACTCTGCTAGAATTATCATTGCTTTCTTGTGGAATTCCAGGGCTCCATCTTGAAAAATCGATACGAATGCTTTTCATTATCTACTTTCGAGCACAGTTTTACGCCAGAACGTGATTAATTTTTTTCCATTTCTGCTCCTCTAAAGAAAGGCGCCCTGAACTACTATTTTTTCTCGACAGAATCCTTCAGCCAGGCTCCGAAAGTTGGTCCAGAAATTTTCTCAGTCATTTTACGGAGCCTATAGGTTATTGGGGCAGCTGGGCATTAATGTCCAACCTATCACTTAGCAATTGGAGCAAATGGTGGTCTGATGATACAATGTTAGGATATGTGGTGGTTGTATTAAAACGTTGCCAACAAAGTCTCTCAATTCTAGCCCATCAAAATGCTTATGGCTTAGTTGTGTCGTGATGAAGCACAACATATTTCTTGTTCATCAGTTCAGACTTCTTTTTCCAATTTCTTGTTTCACCACATTAGTTGGTGCGAGTTAGGGATTCGATTCCATCGTTTGATTAGGCTTATAATTCCACTAAACACTTCTCCATCGTTTTTCAACCACAACCGATAGTAGCTCCTGATATCTTTATAATCTCACCAAGCTCTCCGCGTCATGTTTTTGTACTCAATCGTGTCTTTGGGATTTTCATCCGTTTTCTACCAAAGCGGTTTTCGTACAACATTATCATATAATCCTTTTTTCACCACGACTTACCATTCACTTCAAAAATATCGTGATTTTGTTCCGTTTCACAGATAGAAATTTGATCTAATAAATTTTGTTCTCTCAGTCCATGAGCTTTTTCCTTTGTAGTCCACTTTACCACAAATCTCTTAGAATAATCTTCGATCTTCAAGTCCTGTTTTTAAAGTAAAAGTAAAGCAAGTCCTGGACTGCTCACATATTGATCTTCTTCAATCTTATCCATTATATCGTCGCCTTTCTCGGTGACAGACAGGCCAGGACGGGAAGCATCTGTCATAGTCAAATTTCCAGAACGTAGACCAATGAATTATTTGTTAGCAGTTGATGGCGACAGATCAGCTTCACTGTAAATATCACAAATCTTTTTACACGCCTGTGCCGCACTCTTCCATTCATAGTGGTTATAGCGTCATAGTTTTGGCTTTCCCTAGAGAAGTATATAAAAACTAATTCTAAAATATAGCAATAATTTTCTGAGATTCCAATTATCTTTGCTCTGCAATAACTTTTTACATCATCATCATCATCATCGGCACTAGAACCGAGATCCGGTCTTGGCCTTATTTAGCAAGTCTCTCCACCGGTATCCGGTCCATATCCGAGACTTGTTAAATTGTCCATAATAATTCGTTTTAATTAGCCTTGCGCCCACCTTTCTCAGGATGTCGCTGCATGCAATGGTTCACTACTTGGAGGGTGCCAAAGTAGCTATCCAGGGTCTTTTTTTTTTTTTTTTTTTGTTTCGGTAGGAAGGTGGAAATCTTCAAAAGATACCTCTGGACCGACCCCCCCGCCAGGCCTATATTCCCGTTGATCCCCGCGGAACTTTCTTTTAGATATTCCATCGCGGGACGAGACGGAGTTTACATGTTACTCCGCTCGTCGTGTTGCAACTGCTGCATCATTTCACAGAGAATACCATTTGTTACGGACCATGCCTGTCTTGAACTCAGCATGTATTCTATTACTCCTGCCGGTGTAACTGTCCGTCTCATATGTCTCTCCAAAATCGTTCGTGCTATCCAGGGGTGTCACGTGGAGACTGCATGTCAACTTGGATTGAACAGGGACAAGGATCGTCCTGGCCTTCGTCGGGTTGAAAGCAGAGACTTTTCCCTGTATATTCGCTCCCACCCCCCAATAACTTTTAACACATCCAAAAAAAAAATCAAGAATCAGCGGGTTTGTTATCTGTATAGATAGAAACAAAGAGGGTTATCTGACGCAGGTAACCATTTCAAAACTATGAGACTTTAAAATCAAGCAAATATAAAAACGTCGAATACTTTTTCCTCAACCTAATATTTTACGAAAATAAAATCCATAATATTCAGTCAGTAACGGACTGTATGATATTGATTCGACTTCTCTTTTCACTACCCCTTTCACTTTTTACTGTTCGCTCCGTATCTGTCCATACTATTCTCCAAGATATTGTATAATAGAGTTGAAGTAATATGCTAGGGCATTACTAATTCCTTTCAGGTATGCGTATTATATATGACAATTATGTTATGCCAAAACTTTTAAACCGTTTCTTAAAATCAGTCGTGCTTCGAGAATCTTTGATAGAGAATTGTATTGTAGAGTTGTAGAGTTAAGGCGTAGCAGCAGTCTTGAGTATACATTTAAATTTTCTCAATAAAACTCATGTATACCATCTTGTTCTAATTCCGTCAGTTCATTCATTCAATTTCTTTCAATATTACAACAGTACACTTTAGTGCAATAAGTAACAAGTATACATTAAAACTCCCTTTAAGTGGAGATGAGATTGGGACCTCTTCCGCATAGAGTGAATCCTTTGTTAAAAATATACTTTTAGAATTTTATCATCATTTCGCTACTATGTTTCATGAATTGCATTACCACAAGTTCTATCAATATTGAAAGATTGAAACAATAGTATTTCAACACTAACCAAAAGCTTAATTAAGAAGTTAAAATTTTTAAAATTAATTTAATACAATATACAATTTAACAAAAACTCTACAGCATTTTATCTAAAATGGATCTCACTACCAAAGCTCGACTCACAGCAGTTTAAAAACAAAAACAAAAAACAACAAAAAAAAAGAATAACTAATTGAAATAAAACTAAACTTAAAAAAAAACGAATAGAATAAAAATAAAGAATCAGTTTATGTTATAAAACAGACAGGAAGCCTAAATTTGTGAAACCTTCTTTTTAGTGTAGGAACAATTAATTTGAAAATGTACGAATTTAGTGTGAGGATCATCGTCAAAAGAATTAAAAGAAAATCAAAAAATAAGAATGTGAAGAAATTGTATAACAAAAACGTGTGCCACATATTATCTGCCATAATTTTTATTGCTTTAATAAATAATTTATATCTTTTCGTTTCCTTTCTTGTTTAATAGACAATCAAGTTTGCTTGTTTGTATTGTTTTGTTTGCGTTTAAAATTTGAAGAGTCACCATAAGAAAAAAAAACAGAATGCACTAAATTTAACATAAAAAATTAATAAGAAAATAAATAAAATTGTATGTAAATCACAAGAGTACAGGTTAAAAAACAAATTAACTGAAAAGTTTGAAAACAAAAACAGGAAAAAAGTAAGAAGAGAATTTTTTACACGCGTGTAACGACTTAATAACATTTTACGAAAACGGAAAGAAACGAACGGAAATGCCAATTCATATAAGACTGTATATTAAAATAAAATTATAAAATAAACAAAAATAATTTCTGTAAAATGTAGACATGTATGTGCTTTTCTGTATATACATTTGTGTATATATTTAAATGTATGTATGTGCAAATATATGTGTTTATAATATATATGTATGTATACCTCCTCGATAGTATAGTGGTTAGTATACCCGCCTGTCACCCGGGAGACCGGGGTTCGATTCCCCGTCGGGGAGCCCCTGGCGCAAGACTAATGACCTTGCCCAGACAAAATAAATCAATATGGAAAATTTAACAAGCCTCAGGACTTGCTAAATAAGGCCAAGACCGGTTCCCGGTTGTAGTGCCGATTATGATGATGATACATATATATTTATATATATATATATATATACATATATATTTGTATATATATATTATAAAAGCAGACGATTATATATATATGCATATATAAATATATATTACATTAAATGTATAATTATATACCATTGTAGTTCTTTTCACAATCAACTCTTTGAATTCTACTTATTCTAGAGGGGAGAGCGAAAAAGGGGTGTGTTTGCGACCAAAACCGAATTTCATTTACATTATGGTTAAGAGTGTGTATGCGTGTGCGTTAAGGGAAAAATGATTTTTTTAAGTAATTAAACTAAACAAAAAAGAGAAATAATTGAACTTGACAAAATATTTGATTTTTATAAATAAAAAATATAGAATTTGTTTCGTATTCGAAAATGTAAATAATATATATGTATATATATACACGCATATATTATACATAAAGAAATTAAAAAATATTTTTGTTTATTGATAAAATTTTAAATAAAAAAGAATAATAATAATAAATCGGGACTGAACGAGTGCCACATTTATGTACATTTACATTTATATTAGAAACAAAATGAAAGAATGTAAAAGGTAATAAGAAAATATAAGTAGTATATTAAATTAAAAAAAAGAAAACATATACAAGCACACGAACATACAAATATGATTAGCAGCAACGTATTTAGAAACAACAACCTAAACGTTGGAACGACAGTAACGCTCACCCACGGTTGGAGACAATTTAACAATTTAAAATACGTTTGAAATTAACAATAACAAAAAGAATTTCATATGTAAAAAAAAATGTGGTAATGAACAAGAAGAATATTTAGCAGAGTTGAATATTATTTGCTATAGAAATGTGTGGATCAGATAGCATTAACTACAGATTAAAAGGATGAGAATAGCAGACAAAATAATATAAACAACAATATGTTTGTTATGTAAAGAAAAACTTGACGTCGTTAGTCGTATCAGTGTGAAAGGTTATATAAGGTAAAAATAGACAAACGATGTATTAGATAATGACACTAATTAAGAAATTAAACATATTTAACTATAATGTCCGCAACCATTCTATCGATCGATCTATTTCCGTTCTGATAGAATTAGAAAGGTTACAGCGTCATAGGCTTTTTTTGCCCAATTTAGCTACATTTTAGCCTAACTCGAAATTATTTCTCCTCCAGAAAATCTTTCCTTCTTACTTCCTTATAACGAATGGAACGGTTGTAGCTTCATAAATATTACCCCACTTTTTTCTAAATGGCACATGTCTTCTCAGTGATCTGTTTTCAGTGCTTCGGATAATGTCAATAAAATGTTAACTATAATGTCCGGAACTATTCTATCCATCGATCTGTTTCAGGTATGGCAGAATTAGAAAGGTTACTGCGTCATGGGCTGTAAGTCGAAATTATTCCTCCACCAGAAAATCTTTCCTTCTACCTCCTTTATAAAAAATTGAACGGTTGTAGCTTCATAGATATTACCCCACTTTTTTCTAAATCGCACGTGGTTACAGCGTCATATGCTGTTTATTTTTTTTTTTGTCCAAGTCCATTTAGCTACATTTTAATGTAAGTCGAAATTATTCCTCCACCAGAAAATCTTTCCTTCTACCTCCTTTATAAAGAATTGAACGATTGTAGCTTCATACTTATTACCCCACTTTTTTCTAAATGGCACGTGTCCTCAGTGATATATTTCCAGTACCAAAAGTATCTGAAAATCTCTTTTACGAGCGTTTCATGTAAAAAAAATCATTTTGTTTTATTTTTTTATTTCACTTGTCCCAGGAATACCAAACCGCTATAGCGCTGATTCAGCGCCCTGAGCTCGACCCGGTCCACTAGTCAAGTTTCGAAAGATGGTCGAGAGTTTGTCTCCACCATTTCGCGGAGTTTATAGCTTAATGGGGTAGTATATCACCGGGCGGCGAGGACTTGAGACCCAACCTACCACTCAGTAATGCCGAACTGCACAATAGCAAGAGTCGTCAGTTGAAACTACGTTTGCACACTCAAACGCAAGACGCAACCTCCTTACCAACTCAGCTATTGAGGCGGCAAGATCTACGAAGCTTCGACATGTATGGAAGTATGGGGCTGCTAACTGGGACGCCTTGCGAGATTTCTTCGCATCTTTTTCATGGTCGGAGGTGTGCTTTGGAGACTGCGATGTTAACGCATGCGCGCAGTCGGTCACCTACGTTTTGCACAATAAAACTCAAGACACAATCTCCTTACCAACTCAACCATCGGCGTAACACTGTTTATTCTGTTTTCTATGGATTTGCATCAAGTTTGTACTGTAAGGTATTTCCTGCATGATTCCAGGGAATGCTGTTTTGTCCCCATTCAACATAGTTGACTATTTACGATTTTATTACAGTATGTAGTTACGTATTCTGATCCATATAATAATAATACCAAATATGTTTAATAAAAATAAGTAAATAATTATTTGGTAAACAAATGACTTACCACCCATAACAAAAACGAATTACATCAATGAAAGAATAAACAGGTATAAGAATAACTGCAGCAACAATTTTTTTTATATATGCTTGTCTCGGGAAAGGTGAATCCACACGCCTGAATCAGCGCCCTGCGGTTGCATTTTTTCTCGACCTGCAATAATTGTCAGATGCAATAATTGCTCTAAAAACGCCGATTTATGATACAAGAAATGTCGCAAGCCCTTTATCACGGAGCTGAATATAAAAAAAAATACAGCAATAATGGGAAGCTCCTCGATAGTATAGTGGTTAGTCTCATCAAAGGGTATTGGAACGATTTGAGGTGATGAATTTATCAAGTTTTTGTGTAGACATATTTTCTATGTGTTGTGATCATTGATGATCATGATCGCGCTAGATCATTCTAGATTCATTATATTTGCAGTTAAATCCATGGATTTTGAATAGATCTTATAACAATAACGGATTTCTGTGTGTGACAGGTGGAAACTAAGTAAAATGCATCTGCTTCATAAGATTCTCACACAAAACTGGCAGATCTATATCCTCCGATATGAAGAGCGTCACTATAAGCCTTTTAATGCAAGCGAATTATTAACACATCTTCAGCAACGCCATCTTTGAATCAACTAGTGGTGAATACACGGCGCAATTAAAAAAAATTAACAGTAGCAGAGTTTTCAATAATACAGATTTTTCAAGTTTCCAATTTGTCCATTCTAACTCAACTCTGAACCAAAGGGGAACCTTGTGACTACAAGTGAAAACATATTTTCCAGCACCCATAATACTAAGCAACAAGTAGCAGAATGTTGGTACTACCGATTCATGACTTTGTCTTTTTGACATACCAACTTCAGAGATTAAGAAAAATTCCTTTTCGGCTATCAGTAGAATCCCCACTTTCTCGTTTTCGGCTGTCAATAGAAAATTACGGTGCATGAAAACAACATTGAGCTACAAAATACGAACACCTCCGATTCCCAAAAATCTCATCCTGACCCTACGATATCATAATAAATTAGTCGTATTCAGATACCAGCGGAACACTCAGTATAACGAAAGTCAGTTTCCAACACTCGTTGGATTCAAAAATATGTGGCATTTCAATAATGCCGGCACATCCCATTCGCACTTTTGTTATGGGCACTAGTGGAGGATCAAGATACCGGAAGACAAAGCGCAGACGAGTTGTGTAAGCATTGCAGATGATTCCAATTTCTGGTTTTCTCTCCCTGGCCCAAGGCTTTCAGTACCAAAACGTAACATTTCCGGATGAAAACTCGGTATACAAAAAAAAAATGTAAACCATCGTTGAAGGAAGATATGAGTAGGAGTTAGGCATTCAGCTATCCTCATACTTCGGATTTCTAATCCCCCGAATAGAATAAACTTACAATCAAAAAGTGGCCTTTTCTGGATACCAGAGGAAATTTCAAACACTCGTTAGATGATAACAAATGTGACAAATCTTATACTTGTACTTATACTTCGAATTCCTCATATTCTCTTCCCGATCTTACAATTGCAGAATCAAAAAATGGCTCTTTATGGTAATCGGATGCCAAAAAAAAACTCAGAACTTCAAACTACTAATACTACTTATTCCTATCTTTCTTTCCCTGGTATGACCATGGAATTGGCCTTTTCGGTCATTAGCGGAAATTTAAAAAACGCCGGAGGCCAATTAACAAGACCGACAAAAATGGGTAGTGCTATTCCTATGAATGCTCAAACTTCCAATTCCCACTTTTCTCTTCTTATCGGGATAAACTCCATATCAATAAATGACACTTTTTGACTACCCGTAAAAATTTAGGAAGCCATAAAAACATTCATTCATCGCTTGTTGAATAAACGAATGACTGGGAAAGCTGATTTCCGATTGTCGCTCTCTAATACTACAATTTAAGAATCAAAAGGTGGCCTTTGCGGCACGTAATGGAAATTAAGAATACCGGAGAACAATTTCTAACACTTATTAAACTAAGAAATGAGAAACGAATAATGTTGACACTTCCGATTTCCAACTTCCTTTCTCTGGTACGGTAGCCCTTTCGAATACCGAAGGATTTGCTAGTTGACAAAATCCTTTAGTAGTACTTATACTTCCGATTCCTTACTGTCTCTGCGGACAACCTCAACATCAAAACGTGGACTTTTCGGCTACCAGCGGACCCTTATGATACCACAGGCAGTACTGAACTGTAAAACTTTCAATTACACTGATGATTCCGAGCTCAATTCCCCCGAATCCCTCTGCTGACAACCTCAACATCAAAATGTGGACTGTTTAACTACCAGTGGAAACTTGTGATACCAAAGACAGTACTGAATTGTAGACTTTCAATAACACTGATGATTCCGGACCCATTTCCCTTTAGCTAACCTAATAATCATAGATACAAAACGTGGCCACTGAAAACCCAATATCCAGAAGAGAGCACTGAGTTATACATTTTAATGCTTCAGAACCCAGTTTAAGTACTGCAACCCCATAACCTCATGAACAAATAATTACTTCTTTTGCTAATTGAACGATCTCAAAAGCAAGACGCATCCTTTTCGGCTAACGGTAGAAACTTAAGATCCTGGAGGGTATCTTCCAATACTCGCTAAATTAAATAAATGTTGTTACTCACATTTGCACTAATCCTGACACACTTGAGCTCCCATTTTTTTCCCCTGCGCCAATAACCTTAGAACTATAAGGTCCCCCCCCATTCGACTACTAGTGGTACTTAAAGTACCATCACTTGGTTGAATGAGTGGCAAATCTTTTAATAATGCTGGTATTTTCGATTTGCAGAGACAAAAGGTAACTTTTTGGACTATAAGCGGAAAGCTAGGATGTGAAGAATAACTTCCAACACTCACAAATTGGAAATGCATATTCGATTTGGCAGAAATGTTGAACCCTCTGATTCTTAATTTGTTCTCACCCACCCAACCATATAATGGGCAAAAGGCAGCTTTTTCAGTTATTAGCGAAATGGTAGGATGTACCAACAGCCATAATTTGGAAATGCATATCAGAATTGGCAGGAATGTTGATACATCTCTTCTCTAATTTGCTCTTGCCGATCCAACATAAGTTGGGTAGGTTCGATTATTAGTGGGAAGCCAGGATGTTGCAAAATAAGTTCCAACTCTCACAATTTGGTAATGCATACAAGAATTGTCGGAAATGTTGATACCTCTGTTTCTTAATTTCATCTTCCTCACCCAACAACATCATGAACAAAAAGTAGTAAGCAGCGGACGCCTAAAAGGCTGATTTCCAACCCTTGTTAAATTGAAGATATTAGAAACAATTCTCTAAAGTTGATAGTGCCAATGACCTACGTTGGGACCTTTACTTAAACGCTAAGAAATGAGAATATTTGTCTTAGGAGGTCTGACAGGACATGTGCTGAAAAGCTGCAATTGACTTTGTTGTTCTTAGGCAAATTCTTAAATTTACAAATTGCGTACTTACACTGATCCGTGTAGTCATACAAATTAGGAATCTCTTTTCTTCCGTTTATGTATAAATAACAAGCAGCACTCCATTTAATGATCTTCGATTTACATTCTGTACTCACTCACTGATTCACTTATTGAAAGAACTCTGACTGATTGACATAATCGAAAGTAATCTCCGGATCGTTGTACTGTTATCTGAGCTGTCAAAAGAGTTCATTTGTCTAATAAAATATTGACATTGCTAAATGTGTCATACGTATTGATCTTGATGTCGCTGAAAAAAGTGGATATTGTGCAAACAATGTCAAATAAAACAGCTTAACATTTTTAAGGCTTGTTTAGGCTCCTCTGATCTGCCATTGTGCCTCTTCTAGTTCGTGAAACGAAAGTCTAGTCATGTATCTGGTGTCATCCCATTTTTTATGGTGTACTCTAGAGATTATTAACATCTTAATCCTCCGCATAGCTTAGTTCTATATCCAGTTTTTACCAGTCAAATACATCCCAATGCATCACTACACATGTCTGTTACAGATTTATTAAAACTCTAATGTTTATGATTTCATTAAACTTCACTTCTTTGTTGACCTCCAATTCGGTTTCTAAATTGGTACGGAGAAATTGAGAGAAATTTAACGCCATCTAAGATAGTCAACAACTATCTTGTCGTTCGCCTACTCTTGCACTGTAATTTGAAGAAGTTCCCTTCAAGGTGAATGAAAGAGTGGAACTTTTACATATCTAAAGCAGTCTCCTGCTCCAATTAACGACATCCCAAAGTACATTCAAGCTTAAACTTTACCTATAAGCCACACCTGTGCTTAATTTCTCTTACAAAAGAATACTCATAAATGGATTCGCTGAAATAATATTATATGTAAATCCTAACCTCAGCTACCATGTTGGAACAGCCTTTTCCATGTCGAAGCACCTTTTCACGGCTAAATTTGTCAAGTATTCATAATTTATAATAATAAATCCAAACCATAAAACTCACATTTCCCCAGCCTTGTCATATGTTTCAACTATTCACTCTAGATTTGATAGTTAGATCTTGTTGGCACCATCTCCTTTTTTTCCATATCCTTTTCATCCCTTCCTTTGTTTCTTGTCCTGGCTGTGTCTTTTGAAGAAAAAGCATTAATGTTCCCTTGTATATCCTACCCACCACTATCGCCATATCGGAAGATTCTTTTCCAAGTTGAAGCACCTTCGTGCAGCAAAATTTTTCAAGTAATCTTTTCCGAAAAATGAAGCTTTCCTATTTCCCCAACTACTTAGTCATTTGTTTTGATTATTCACTACGGTTTTGAAGATCAGATCTTTTTGGCACTTTCTCTTTTTGTTTTTCTATGCTCTCCATCCCTTTCTTTGTTTCTTGTTCACGGTTTATCTTTTGAGAAAAGGGCATTAATGATCCCTTTAGTGTGCACTTATTATTTAAAAAAACCCATTCAGGCATGTAATGCACCATTTGGAAGAACTTGAAAATCATGTTATGCGTAATGTGGATACTAAAGCACATGAATGTAGGAAAACAATTCGGATAATTTAACGATCACGAACGAATAAGCCGATGTCTTCGGACAGGAATTGTTTATGCCCTTATAGTATCAAGAGATATAGAATGAATATGTGTGGATTAATGAAGATAGACAGGCTTAGAAAATGACACAATTGTGCTATTCATTTCGACTAAACAAGAGGCGACTGAAATCCGTACAATTCATCAGCATATTAAACATCAAAGTCTAACTGACCATGTTGCGTAAATGGCTGAATTGGAGGTTATATCTTGAGATTGATTGTGCAAATCTAGGTTCAACTGACGACTCTTGCTATTGTGCAGTTCGGCACAATTACTGAGTGGTAGGCAGGATCCCAAACCCCAGGCGCCCGGTGAAATACCACCCCATTAAGCTATAGGTTTCATTAAATGGTTGGGAAAATTCTTGAGCATCTTTCGGAGCCTGGCTAATGGTCCCGGCCGAGAAAAAAAAGCATCTCGGAGTGCTGACTCAGCACATCATCATCATCGGCACTACAACCGAGATCCGGTCTTGTCCTTATTTAGCAAGTCTCTCCACCGGTATCCGGTCTACATCCGAAACTTGTTAAATTGTCCATAATGCTAAAGTAGTTATCCAGGGGTGGCACGTGGAGCCTGCATGTCAACTTGGATTGAACAGGGAAAAAGATCGGCATAGCCTTCGCCGGGTTGAAAGCAGAGACTTTGCCCTGTATGTCCCCCCCCCCCCCCCCCCAATAACTTTTAACACGTCCCAAAAAAAATCAAGAATCCGTGGGTTTGTTATTTGTTAAATAGAAACAAAGAGGGTTATCTGACGCAGGAAACCATTTTAAAATTATGAGACTTTAAAATCAAGCAAATATAAAAACGTCGAATACTTTTTCCTCAACCTAATATTTTACGAAAATATCAATCCATAATATTCAATCAGTAACGGACTGTATTATATTGATATCAAAATATATTATATGGGCTCCTCCATAGTATAGTGTTTAGTATCCTCGCCTGTCACGCGGGAGACCGGGGTTCGTTTCCTCGTCGGGGAGTCTCTGGCGCAAGACTAATGACCTTGCCCGGAAAAACAAATTATCATGGAAAATTTAACAAGCCTCAGGACTTGCTACATAAGGCCAAGACCGGATCCCGGTTGTAGTGCCGATGATGATGATGGTGATGATATATATTATTTAGAGTGTTAGTTGCTTTTTTTCGACAAGCAAGTCCAATAGTGGGTACATTCCAACGCCCTACCTCACAATACATAGTTTAAAAGTTCAAGTAATGTTTGTACAAAGGAAGACAAGTGCTATTCTACAAAGTCCTTTGTACAAACAAAAAAGTTTGTACAACGGAAGACAAGTGCTATTCTACGAATGACGGGTGGGTTCAGCTAACGTATGTCACATTGACTCAGTTGAGGGATAATTGAACCATCTATATCGTGTAATTATTTTAACTTAAGGTTTTAAATTTTACAAAGGCTCTAAAGTCAGACCTTTTTTCCTTTTTGGACAATTATGTCTATCATGAGCAATCTGAAAAGCATAGTTTTATGCCCACTTTTCATTACTCCACCGATTTGTTAGAAATTAGAAACCACGACGTGTCACATTTTAATTAAAACCTGCTTAAATTTAGTTTGTGATTTAGACGAGAGTGAACTCAAATTCGTTTATCAGTTTTTGGGACAATTACACCAAAAACGAAATTTGCTTCAATTTAGTAAGAGATTGTTGTATAACTACCTTTGACCTTAATGAGATCGGATCGGCTCGTCAAGCGTGGAAGGAGAGTGCACAGGACAGGGAACGATGGCGGAGTCGAGTCGGTGAGGTCATGAACTTTCCTACAGGCCAATAAATAGTTAAAAAAAATAACTATCTTGAATACCCAGTGTCTTCCAGCTCCACTGCGACTACATGATTGAAATCCACCCTGCAGTGCTAAATCGAGGCGAGCTCGACATAATGACTCTTAAAATTGTAGCGTTAGCATTGCTACAGCATGAGATGTGGAATCGAATTTGTTCGTTTTTTACAACATGGAGGGAGGTAATCGTCCAAAGATATAGGTGGTTCGACTCTTATTGCAACCTCGATTCATTGCACGATTCAGTTATCGAAACGAACTTAATCCCTCCCTGTGCAACGCATTCCTGTTTATTCCTCCCAGTGTCATCTTTCAACATTTTTTCCGGAAGCAGGATGTTCTAGCCGCGAATATAACATCTCGTATTTGGCACTTATTTGATGTCCCTAATGGCGACGTAACGGTGTTCTTTCATTGCCAAACTCAAATCGACGAACAATCCGAACTCTGCTGGGAGTAAATCCTGCAAATATGGTGGGTAGTCTAGGAGTATGATCTCCTTTTTGACCAGAAATTCACATATAATGTCTGTTTTATGGGGTGGGGCTTTGTCGTGGGGAAACAACTAGAGGCCAAATTCGACAAATTCTCATTCACATCAAGATAATTCTCTGAATTAAACGTTTTCCTTTCAGATACATATTCTTTCTGAATGATTGTTTTAGAATCAAAGATAAGAATTAGCATTGCATTCATGCGACACTTTTGGGTGCACATTTTCGACTAGACTGCACTATACTTAATACTGGATTCACCGTGTATAGCCGCCAGTTACAATCCATTTCGTGAAATCAGCATCACTTTTGGAAGCCTTCAACGGGTTTTCGCATGACCTCACTTTTTTTCATTTTCCAACGCGGAGTATGCACGCGATATTACATTCGCGGCCAGAACAGTGATGCTATCGCCTTACGATTGTTGTTAAAACTTCAATGATCGTAACACAGCAACTCACCACGATATAGCATTGGATTGTGGAGTTTCTGTATTCCTAACGGTAACTGGGAACCTATATGAAATATATTCCGAAATTTTGTTTTACGAAACACTAAAAATAATGACATAGATGCTTCAAGTTAGGATTTACCGAATGCTATTTACGTGCAATATTTGGGACTAGACACTTCTTATTGTTACTATTATTTTAATTTCCTTAGTGTTTTGTTATTCTTTCTTTTTTATTCTCCCAACACAAGTTATACAGGCTTTAGAAACTATTAGGATCAATCAGAATGGAGTTTCAATATCAGCAAGTCAGCGTGCAATGTATTTATAATATCACTAATAATAACCAAAGTGTTTATGTTATAGACTTAATATATTCAATGCGCTTCTGAGTTTAAAACATTGGCAGTTTTTGTTGACCACAACGGTAAAAATGACACGTAATATAATGGTCTTGATTTCCATACATTTCTAAATGCTTAATGAAACCAAAATTAACAATAAAGGGAATTAGAAAAATTGATTTAAAAAGTGACAGAATTTAATAAAAGTTCATATGAATTCAAAAACTAAAAACAAAATCATTAGGTCCAGTTCCCGAAAAGAATTGTCTCTAACCGACGATATAAAAAAAATCTACCACACACAAAAGCTAAATAAATTATACAGAAAAAACAAACAAAAAATGCAATAAAATGTCCCGTAATTCTCAGCACAGTGTGAAACAAGTCGTTTAAATAGTCAAACCCTAAATCCTTATATAAAATCCAGTTGCTACTATCAAGATTTAAGCAATAAAATATTCAAGTGCTTCAATTATAAATATAAAATAAACGAAACACACCAACACCAACAAAAAATACCGAAAAACTTAATTTCAAAAATGATGTTCTTTCATTAATTACTTAATATAATAAAATTTTATTTTATTATGTTAAGATAACGAAAGAAATAAATAAATAATATAATAAATAGCAATGCAAAAAAGCAATTTCTTAATTTAAAAATGGTGCAAAAGGAGCATTAAATGATTAATAATTAAGTATAATCTGTAAATACCGCGTAAAGATAATTAGATTATAAATGGAGAAGAAGAAGAAATATAGAATATTTTATGAATTAAGATTTACATTTATACAAAATAGTGTATGTTGTGTTGGTGGCTGGGAAGGGATATACAAAAATTTAAACCCATTCACTCACACAATGTATATATTTAATTTGTATAAATCAATTACTGCTATATATGATGATAAATAAGCAAACAGCGTATATATATATGTGTAAATATATATATATATATATATATATATATATATATATATATATATATATATATATATATATACATACGTGTATGTGTGTGTATATTAAAAAAATGTGAATCAACATAAAAATATACGATATAAGATGTGTAATCCTTAAATATTAAGATATTTAGATAACTCGTAAGTGTTGTTAAATTTAGAAGGTAATTATTGAATATAAAAAAATATATATAAGAAAAATAAATTTAAAAAAAAAAACACATAAACAGACAAGTGAAAGTAGAAAAACAAAATGTTGTATTTGAGTTAAGTCATGCTAATAAGGACTAATAGAAAACAATTTTTTTACTGTGTAAATAAGTTATAATACTGTTAAACAAAATTCTTAATAAGGAGCAAAATAAGAAAAAGAAAAAGGAAAAAGTAAACAAGATTTTACTATAAAAAGAAATAGACGAAACACAAACAAAATCCCCCATTTACAATCACACAGACGAAATATTTGAATGCCAAACTAGCACGTAAGACTTAAAATTAATTTTTTCCTTTTATTTTATTTTATTACTTTTTTGTTTTTTTAATAAAACTCAAGTTTATATAAAGCTATATAACGAAATTATGATGTATATAAATATATAAATTTGAGTATTTATCATTTATACATTAGAGATACATGTATAGTTTTTGCCTTACACAATTCTTCCAAAAATATTCTTTATTGTTTTTCAACGAGTGCAGTTCAGATTATTTTATAATAATTTAGTATATTATGAATTTTGTTTTTATATAATTTTCGTATGAAATTGTACACCGGCCATACTTAAATAACAAAAGGAAAAAAAATAAGGAGGGTAAGAATAAAATACATTAAAAAAGTAAAAATAATAATAGTATGAGTATTATCTCGTATGCTGACGAAACGCAGATGATTCACAACCATTAAATTTATTACCGTACAACGTATTTGTTGCATTATAGATAGATGTTATAAAAGAACGATATTTGTTTATACTATTCCAGTCTCTCCTTTTCTTAGTATGATTTTTGTAATCTGTTTGGAATTTGTTTACTTTGTAAAACTGAAACAAGAAAAAAATTTATTCGTTCGAATGTGCAGTACCTTTTTAAATATAATACATATCCTTTATTAAAACACACTCGTGAAGTATAAAACAAAGATAGACAGCAAGACAAATAATAAACAACAATTTATATAACATTTTTTGGCGCACTCCACATTGATGTCAAACGCATTTTATCTTGTTCTTGATTTTTGTTTTTATAAAATTTTACTTTTAAATTCTTTTTTTTTTGCAAACAAAATTTCAAGTTACTTTTGTTTTCTTGTTTTAATTATTATTATTGTTATTATTATTTTCACACATTTACAAGTGATATACAAAAATTATTTTTTTTCTTGCTTTTTTTTTAGTAATTTTTTATGTCTTCCCATATATTGCTCTTGAGTAAATATATATAAAAGAAATGATCCGCATTCATTTTATGTGCATTATGTGTTTTGTTTTAATATTAAATTGATTTTTATCGTATTATTTAAATCGATTTATGATTTTTTACATAAAAATTGTTTATTTTTTATTCTTTACCCTTGCTTTATATAGAGTTACTTTGAGAAACAAGTTCTTCCATTTTTTTATCTCGTTTTAAACGCATAACTGGTTTTTATTTTATATTATAATAACGATAAAATAATAAAAATATAATATATAATAATAAAAATCATGATCATAATAATAAATCCTTATATTGTATATATATACATACTTGTTTATTTTCGATGAGGTTTATGCAATACATACGTTTGTCATTAGTTGATAAGTTTTAGGTAAAAACAAAATAAAAACGTATTTGTGTGTCTTTATAAATAATATGCAAATCATTTTATTATTATTTGTTCGTTTTTCGTCTTTATTTTGTTTCTATTATTATTCCTTTTTGTTTTATTTTGTACTTCGCCTTTATTTTACTAATGGTCTTATTTATAATAGTGATATGAAAGTTAAATTTCAACTTACAACTTATATTCCTAAAAATGAAAAACAAAAATCATGATATTTATGTGTCGCTATTTTCCATTTAAACAACAAACACAATAAATACAAAGCATAACCAATCCAAATGGTATGAACGAGTGTTGTCTATTGCAATAAAAGTAAAAAGAAGAAATAACTTCTGATTGAAAGTAAAATAAAAGTTAAAAAAAAATTAAGAGAAAAAAATTCCTGTTATCGCTGAGGGGCTACCATGCAATTTTTTTACAGTAATCAAGAAAGTAAAAAAAATTAATTCCCACATTTTAAATGCCTTATTGATAAGATCAAATATCCATATAAATTAAAAAAGAAAGAAAACTAAAAAAAGAATAAAAAAAAATAAAGACTAGCTAAATTTTTATAATTTTTATAAAAATGATTACAATGTGCATGTATACCCTGATGTATCTTGAATTACAGCGATGGATATAGGTTGAAATTCTTTTTTTAAGTTTTATAATAAAACAAAAATATCAACACACACACACACAGACACAAACAAAAAGAAAAGATTCAATTTTATTTTTTTACATATTAGTGAAAAAGAATATAAAAAAAACAAAGGAAAGTAAAAAACACAACAAAAAAAAAACAAAAGTATCAATATCAATATTTAAAATGAAACTAATTAAAATAAAATATAAGATATAGATACAAAATGAATTGTATAAAACGAAGCCTGATGGAAAAGATTTAATATTAACAATAAAATAAAGTATAAAAAAATGTATTTACCTTTTTTATTACCATCCCATTTCATCTATGTGTGGATTGTTCTTATGATTTTCTTTATCGTTTTAGCTATTTAGTGGCGTCTTTCTTTTCCAGTTTTATTGTTATCTTTGCTTTTCTACTAGCATATTATTTTTTCTTGATTTCTTTATTATTTCGCGTATTTAGTTTTTATTCCAACAAAATCCATTTTACAGTTTATGCTTAAGAAGACGCATGTTTCTTGCTTAAGATGATATAAAATAAAACAAGAAACAAAACATTTCTAACCAACAAATCCCAAAACATAACAAACAGATAAATTAAATTAAATATATCTCAATAGAAGCAAGCATACATAGATTTATATATATATATAGTTAACTTGATAAGCAGGCAAAAAATTGTTAATTTTAATTTTCAGAACTATGAAAGAATATTTAATTGATAATCAATACATCCACATGTATGTATATATGCATTATACGTATGTATAAAACACTTGATGCAAGAGTTAATAAACAACCACAATTAATACACCGAACATTTCATTCCGACGCTTTACTTCGCTCTCATTCAATTTGTTGTGGTGCGCCAAATGTTCTACTACAATTTTACAGTATCGATTCACTATAAAATTTGCAGACATGGTTAAGTAACTAGTATCCGAGGATGAATCACTGTTGCAGAATCCCAACACCGGATGCATACTAAAGAGCTCTTTAAGTAAGTCAATACATTTTATGGAAATAGTGGTTCACAATTGAATTGCAGGTAACAGGCATATCATTTAAACCCATACAGCTGGCTACCATGAAAAAATAAAAAAGTGTATTAAGTTTTTCTCCTTTACCTCGAAAGCAGTAACTAAAAAGAGTTCTATTAAATGGCGACGAACCTGAAAGGGAACGAGATGGACTGTAGCAAATGCTGCGAGAGATTTTTTTTTATCATTGTACTTCTCTCAGGAGAGGCGAACCTATAGCGCCGACACGGCGCCCCGAGATGCCACCAAATAACCGTTGCAGTTTTTCTTGAACAGTTGGAGGTTGTAACGCTCCAGAAACGGCGCGGGGAGGGAATTCCACAGCTTTCCCGCTCTGTGACAGATCGAGCTCTGATGCGGGGATGTTCGCGCCGTCGGTAGATGAACCGCAAATCGCTGCGATCCATCGGAGAGCGCGAAAAAATACCACGGATCTCCGAAAACCAGTACCCGTGATAATATCTGTAAACTAGACAGAGGTCAGCTATGCGTCTTCGATGTGATAGCGACTGTAGTCCCGATCGCTCGTCTCTGTATGCTCTGGATTCATACGAGTATTGCCTCTTATGTTTCGGGATTTGGCAACCCTAGTGTTGCAATCCGGCAATTGACAGCTCTGTCGTAAAGTTGGACATTTTTGAGGTTATACGCACTCAGAACGTTTTGACATACGAGCGCTATTTGTGTTGTTTACAGTAACTTAAAAGATTCATCTCGGCCCAAAAATGGAATTAAATCGTGAACATTTTCGTGCGATTATTTTTTACAACTTTCGGCGTGGATTAACTCAGCAACAGTGCATGGATGAACTTAATTCAATTTTTGGCGATGAAGCGCCATCAAGGACCAGTGTTTATCGATGGTATGGTGAATTCAATCGTGGTCGTAGTTCACTCCAAGATGAATTTCGTGAAGGTCGTCCAAAATCAGTTGTTGTTCCGAAAACCATTGATGCTGTGCGCGAACTGATATTGGAAGATCGTCATGTGACCTATCGTGAGATTGAGACAACCTTAGGCATTAGTGGGACCAGCATACATTCAATATTGCATAAACATTTGACTGTCAAAAAAATTTGTTCGCGTTGGATCCCACACAATTTGTCAATCGCCCAAAAAAGGCTCGTGTCAATTGGTCGAAAGAAATGCTCAAAAAATACGGTCGCGGTGCTTCGAAACACGTCTATGACATCGTGACAGGTGATGAATCGTGGATTTACGCGTATGATCCCGAAAGTAAACAGCAGTCGACTGTCTGGGTGTTTCAAGATGAGCCAAATCCAACAAAAGTTGTTCGCGCACGAAGCACTTCCAAGCAAATGGTCGCCTGTTTTTTCGGAAAAACTGGGCATGTCGCAACCGTACCACTAGAACAACGCAGAACAGTCAATTCTGAGTGGTACACAACCATTTGTTTGCCAGTTTTCTTCCAAGAATTCAGGAAAACCAACCGCCGAAGACGGATCACTCTTCACCACGACAATGCGAGCTCTCACACATCGGCTGCGACAACTGCATTTTTGAGCACCCAAAACATCGATTTGATGGGTCATCCTCCGTATAGTCCTGACTTGGCACCGAATGACTTCTTTTTATTCCCGTACGTAAAAAACAAACTGAGAGGTCAACGTTTTTCGACACCTGAAGAAGCGGTTGCTGCATTCAGAATGCATGTGTTGGAGATACCTCAATCAGAGTGGCAAAAGTGCATGCAAAAGTGTATAGATCTTCATGGGGAATATTTTGAAAAACAATAAAGTGATTTTCGATGATCAATATTTGTTTTTGTTCTCTAATCCCGAAATATAAAAGGCAACCCTCGTACGAGAGAGAAGGTTTGGCCGGAGTAAAATATTTCTTGGCTCTAAAAAGAAAACTCAGTATTTCTGAGGCCGACCTGACGACGTTCGACACGTGTTTATGCGACGATACATTCCCACAGACCGTGACGCCGAGCAATTTCAAGCTTTCCCAAGATTCGAGAGCCTGGCCATTCATCATCACTTGTGGAACCGATGATCCACTTTTCTTTGTGAACGTCGTACATTGCATCTTCGTTGCATTGAAGTCGACGAGATTGGCCTTTCTCCACTGCAGGATCCTATCCAGATCCCGAAGAGAGTGTCGATCTGGGCACATCTCAGCCGGTGCGATGTTGATCCACTAATCGGCCGGACACTCGAAAAAGAGGAAAAAAGTATACTATCATCCACAAAACTGAACATTCGGTTATCCGTCGACTCCAACAAAACATTTGTTAGAAGCGAAACAAGTTTGGAGCCAAAATAGAACCTTGATGTACCCCCGATTTAACAGGTTACAGATCCGAACAATCGCCGTCTGCAACAACATGGATCGATCGATTTTTGAGGAACCTCTTCATCCAGTCGCAAACCTGCTGGGAAAGTCCGTATGAACGAAGAATGCTCAGCAATGCCCCATGTCAGACGCGATCAAAGCCTTCGAGATATCCAATGCGACTGCCCTTGACTCACCATACCTCTCAATCGCAGATGTCCATATATCGGTTATAAGAGCCAAAAGGTCTCCCGTGGACTGCCTGCCACGAAATCGGTATTGACGATCATCCAGAAGTCCGTTGCACTCCGAATACTTAATTAACTCAGCATTGATGATCTTTTCCATCATAGATAACATAGACAGTAATGCTACCGGTCGATAATTTTGTGAGAGACATTTTTTCGCCTTCTTTGGGATTGGTTGAACTCGAGCCACCTTCCAGGAGTAAGGAAATGTCCTCCGTCCATAAGAAAAGCGGAAGATTCTGCCAAGAACCGGCAACAGTTCTGGAGCACAGTTCTTAGGGAGTTCGGGCCGGTTGCCCTCCTACAGTCCAGTCCACGTAGAATGCGTTGAATAGTACATGCGATCACAGGTGGCACCAAGAGACCGGCATCAAGGTTTGCATTCGCGGAAAATAAATTCGCGAACACATTAGCTTTATCTTTTAAATTTGTGACTAGTGTCCCGCTGTCCCCCGTCACTAATGGAGGAGAAAAACAGGAAGCGAGTTACTACTGGCAGCCCTTGCCGCACCAGTTTGGCACTCGGGGAGTTTATTGGTCACTCTGTCGTTGTAGGCCTTCTTCGCGGTATCAATCAACTGGTTGCACGCGTCTCTGATTCTAACAAAATTCGTTCTATTAACATCGTTGGAATTGGAACGCCATAGTTTAAAAGCTCTGTTTTTTGCCGCTGTAATCTGCTCACATTTTTTATCAAACCTAGGTGTATCAGATGAATTTCGTTAGATGGAATCCGGAATGTAAATCTCCATCCCGAGAAGAATAATCTCCGTGACCGACTGCGCGCATGCGTTAACATCGGAGTCTCCAAAGCACACCTCCGACCACGGAAAGTATACGAAGAAATGTTGCAAATCATCCCAGTTGGTAGCCTCATACCTCCATACAATGGCGAAGCTGTATAGGTCGATTATTCGCTTGAAATGTCAGTGGTTGTGCGACCGATACCAACCAGTGAGCCGAGTTTTCCAGTGGCGCAGCAACTTCCACGGTCTAAACGTTCGGTTCGTATGTTAAACACATATCCAGGGTGTTCGCATAATCGCATCCGGCTCTTCCACGAGTTTAGTCAAATTGAGGCTAACAGCGAACATCTCCGCCAGCCTCCCAGCATCGTCGGTTCTGTTAGAATGTACCAACCAGCCGGAGTTGTGTACAGTAAAATCGCCAAGGACGACAATTTCAGAAGCTAGGTGGTTGATCTGTATCCAGTCGACGGTACGTGAAAGATGTTCGAAAAGTGTGGCTGGTCGATCGTCATTCGGGGAGCGGTAAAGACAACAAAGAAACGACAGAATTCCTCAGCACGACTTACACCTACATTATGTCCAAGTTTTTAGCCTTTAACGCCCCTATCCTTTGGCAAGCCAGCTCGCGCAAAGACACAGACTTCACCCTTAAAACGGGATTTCGAATGGATAACATATACAGTAATGCTATCGGCCGGTAATTTTGTGGAGGATGTTCCCGCTGACATAGTCCCCGAGAAGATCCGAATGGGCAACTAGTTTATCTCCGGAATTCTTTATCACAGAAGGTACCATCATGACTTTTTTCCGTGTCAGTCTGGACCATCAGCCATACATCCGAAACATAGTCGAAGATTTCTCCCGACGATATCGATCAATGTACAGCGTGACAGGGTGGTAACTCACCTTGGGACCCACTACCACCTAAACCAACCTTTTCTCGAACTGGCCCATTAGCCAACCTCCGGAAGATTGCCAAAGATTTCTGCCGACCATTTCGCTAAGCCTATAGCTTTTTCCCAGGGCGACAGGACGTTGGGACCCCACCCACCACTCGGCCCCTAGCCGTCGCTCGCAACAAGCTGGCCTAGCTGTAAGTATATTCTAACGCCCTACTCATAGGGATTTACTTTTACTTGTTGGTATTTAGGACAAGCTCTAAAGTTAGCAGGGTGGCCTTAAGTTAAGGTATTGGGCAAGCAAGGCGAAATTCATATCATCACAGTATCCTCTAAAGCAACATATTTCTCAACAAGAATGGAGGCACTAATATGCCACAAATATTGTGTCCCCTTCACAAATATTTGACGTATTCACGTAGCAAATACCAATAAATGTCAAATAAACCGGCCCACAATTCAACAAGTGAAACCAAATTGACCTACTTATTGACAGCGTACAACCACCAGCCCTTGAGTATTGGACAAATAAGGTTAGGATAGAGCCTGCCATTACTGCAAAACACCGTTCTTGGATGGATTGTCACCGGAATGGTTAGTGGAACATCTAAGTAAGCTCCGACGTTGTGCATCTACACGGAAGACGAGTCTCTTGAGGAATCCATGGAAAGGTTGTGGGAAGTAGAAAAGCTACCGAAAGTCCAGTTGCACCACACATTGGCTGAACAACGATGCGAAGAACTATTCAATTCCACCGTTGAACGAGATATGACCGGAAGATTCATTGTAAGGTTATCGTTTGCAGAAGATCCAGACAGGTTAGGTGCCACTTTGGACATTGCATTAACTAGGTTCTACGCATTAGAACGGATATTAATTAAATATCCCGATTTATGGAACCAATACGTCAATTTCATGAACGACTATATTGAGATGGGACATATGAAGGAAGTAGATGACAACTCCGTCCCAACACCGCAGTACATTCTACCACATCATTGCGTGATGAAGCCAGGCAACAGCAGCACAAAGCTACGAGTAGTTTTTAATGCATCAACAAAATCATCGTTTCCTTGAATGACATCATGTACGCAGGACCACCCATACAAGCCGAATTATTTACAAACCTTTTACCATTCAAGATGCCGAAATATGTTATTAAAGCCCAACAAACAGTCTATTCGTTAGTTCGTCTTGATATTCAGCCCTTTTGCGCAGGTCTTTTAGTTTATCAATGTCGAACTTTTTGCTCGTCTCCCGTGACTCCCCATGTGGGTTTGCTGCGAGCCGACTCCTGATTTTGCCCATCACTAGAAGGTGATTGGAGTCGCAATCTGCTCCTCTATATGATCTTACGTCAAGGATATTCGAGTGGTGTCTTTTGTCTATGAGGAAGTGGTCTATTTGGTTACGCGTTACGCCGTCGGGTGATATCCATGTGGCTTTATGGATTTGCTTGTGCTTGAACATCGTGCTTTTCACTACCAGATCTTTTGACGCCGCGAACGTGTTAATTCGAATTCCATTATCATTTGAAACATCGTGCAGGCTTTCTTTACCTATAGTTTGTTGGAAGATATCTTCCTTTCCAATTTTTGCATTGAGGTCCCCGAGGAGGACTTTAACATTGAATGATGAGATCCCATCAAATACTTCCTCTAGGGTCTCGTAGCACGTGTCCTTCGGTTCTTCGTCGGTAGATTCTGTTGGTGCGTGTACGTTTATAAATACATAATTATACCATGGTGCCTGTATTTTTAGCACCGACATTCGTCATCTTCTTGCTTATGATGAAGCCGGTTCCGAGGTTATGTGTATCGGTACCTCCACACGCCAGTGTAAACGCGTTGGTTTCGATTACTTGATGTGAGAGTCGGACTTACTGAAGCGCGACGATGTCCATTTTTATTGTTTCGCGTTTTCTACGACCGTCTGCATCGCGCCTGGTTTATATAACATTCGAACATTCCACGTGCCGACGCGTATAACCCGCTTTTTCCGTTTTTCCCTATGTCTCCTTTTGCACAGTCGGTGTTTGCTTGATGGTTTGTTCCCTTATGGTAGTGTCGCCTCATCACACCTACACCTACCGGGTTTTTCGTAAGATAGTTTTTTGTATATTGATTATTCATTTTTGATCCCACGAGCCTTGGGGTTTCAAATAGTCCGCCATATCAGAGCCCCTCTTTGATATGGTAAGGTCTGCTTACTGCTCTGATTATACCCGGTGTCAGAGAGGCGCCGTTATAATACAGCCGGTATACCCCAGGCTGGAAACTATCCAATGGGTATGGTGACGCGTAACAGCCTGGATTAGGGGTGGTTAATCTTTGTGTGTTACTGTTATAGGATATTTGTTTCCAATTGTTATGGATTGTTCTGTGCCAATTGTTATGTTTAATATTTCAATTTTTAAGTTTAGTTGTTAGTTTATATTTGTGATATATATACGAGTATATATATTGTAGCTGGCGCAAGACTTATGACCTTGCCCGGAAAAAAACAAATCATTATGGAAAATTTAACAGGGCTTGCTAAATAAGGCCAAGACCGGTTCCCGGTTGTAGTGCCGATGATGATGATGATGATGATATATATTGTAGCGAGCTTAGTGTTCGCTGGATTAATTATTTTAAAATAAATAAGAGCCGTTAAATCGATTTTGAATTAATACAACACTTTATTAGTCCGTAATACAACCGTTACTTTTTACCGTACACATAACGATTGCTTTGTAAACACTTTCTACTTCTTACTCATTACTTATTACTTAAACACTTATCGTCATGCTTCACTGTCTTACTTATATCTCCTACTTCAATTGCTAAACTCAAACTGAAGTCTACTGCTTCTCAACTCAAACTCCTCATCTGCGTGCGACGTATTTATACCATTTTTTCTCATTCTGATTTGGTGTATCGTTTCAGTCCATTCCATAGTCTTGAATGTTCTATTCCAGTTTTCCAGTACTTCCTAAAATAATCTAGTACCTTGTTTCGGACTTTCTCGAAGATTCCAGTACTGATTGTCATATGCGTCACAATATTATATGTTGGCGCAAGGTTTATAACCTTGCCCGGAAAACCAAATGATTATGGACAATTTAACGTCTCGTATATGGTCCGGATGGGGCTCCTCGATAGTATAGTGGTTAGTATACCCGCCTGTCACACGGGAGACCGGGGTTCGATTCCCCGTCGGGGAGCCTCCGGCGCAAGACTAATGACCTTGCCCGAAAAAAAAAACAAATCATTATGAGAAATTTAACAATCCTCAGGACTTGCTAAATAAGGCCAAGACCGGTTCCCGGTTGTGGTGCCGATAATGATGATATGGTCCGGATACTGGTGGAAAGACTTGCTAAATAAGGCCAAGACCAGAACCCGGTTGTAGTGCCGATGATGATGATGATATTGTAGCGAGCTTAGGGTTCGCTGGATTAATTATTTTAAAATAAATAAGAGCCGTTAAATCGATTTTAAATTAATACAACACTTTATTAGTCCGTAATACAACCGTCACTTTTTACCGTACACATAACGATTTCTTTGTAAAAACTTTCTACTTCTTACTCATTACTTATTACTTAAACACTTATCGTCATGCTTCACTGTCTTACTTATATCTCCTACTTCAATTGCTAAACTCAAACTGAAGTCTACTGCTTCTCAACTCAAACTCCTCATCTGCGTGCGACATATTTATACCGTTTTTCCTCATTCTGATTTGGTGTATCGTTTCCGTCCGTTCCATAGTCTTGAATGTTCTATTCCAGTTTTCCAGTACTTTCTAAAATAATCTAATACCTTGTTTCGGACTTTCTCGAAGATTCCAGTACTGATTGTCATATGCGTCACAATATTATATGTTGGCGCAAGGTTTACAACCTTGCCCGGAAAACCAAATGATTATGGACAATTTAACGTCTCGTATATGGTCCGGATACCGGTGGAAAGACTTGCTAAATAAGGCCAAGACCAGAACCCGGTTGTAGTGCCGATGATGATGATGATATTGTAGCGAGCTTAGGGTTCGCTGGATTAATTATTTTGAATAAATAAGAGCCGTTAAATCGATTTTGAATTAATATAACACTTTATCAGTCCGTTAATAACAACCGTTACTTATACCGTACACTTAACGATTTCTTTACTTATCGAGTCTTTTATTTCTTCACTGCTTACTTCTCACTCGAGACTTATCGCTTGCTTCACTTACTCCTTCTTACTCATGCGTGCGACGTATTTATATCGTTTCCTCATTCTGATTTGGCGTTTCGTTTCCGTCCGTTCCATAATCTCGACTTTTCCATTCCAGTTTTCCAGTACTTCCTAAAATAATCTAGTACTTTGTTTCGGACTTTCTCGAAGATTCCAGTACTGATTGTCATATGCGTCACAATATATATTATATTGTTTAATATGATTAAGATCCAATTGTTGTGTTCATAATTTGTGATATATGTGTAATGTAGTGGGAAGGGGTCCTCACGTTTCCAGGTGGATCCTACCTGTGGCTTGGGTGCTGAATCGGCGGGGGTATCTTCTGGGATTGCTGTCGGTGATGATGGTTGTGGTGTTGTTATATTTCCCAATTTAATATTATAAGTCATATAAAACAATGTGAATCTGCTCCGCGGTGCGTTGAGATATCTTGAATTTTGACAACTTGTGGAGCCTCAAATGTCTCGCCTTGTTTGATTTATTTAATTTCATGTGTACAGGGAAAATGCAACTCTCTGCCTTGTTCTCTAATTCTTTGAATAGCATTTTAGTGTTCTAGTGTTCCAATAGTAATACTGCCTCCAGTCACGGTACAAGAACCGTGATCCAGTCAACAAAACGATAAGGGAATCGTTTACACCCGATTTGGCAAAAAAATCAATAAGAACAATTTTAGCAAGGCAAGGAAAGTGCAAAAATCTCGATGTTTTTAATAAACGTTGGTGAATTTTTTGTTTTCGAAAACTATACCTAGGCGTCGCCGATAGATCACACAAAGAACCGAAATCTAAAACAATATCTACTTTCGAGGAATGTGAAAATGATTTTGAACGAATTTCGTGGTATTATCTAATAAAGGGGGTTAAGAACTAGATTTTTTGGCTTCCAATTCATAATAATTCAAAAATCGAATCACATGAGTTTGGTACTCTTTACTCTGAGTGGAATAACAGTCCGCATACCAAGAAGAGTCATATCTGTTATTGCGTGTTTTATATTAAAGTTAACATCGTGGTTAATATTTATGACCATGAATCAATCACCAAAGGATTCCTACCGGCATACTCATCAATAAGTAACATATTGTGACGCATATGACAATCAGTACTAGAATATTCGAGAAAGTCCGAAACAAAGTACTAGAATATTCTATAAAGGACTGGAAAACTGGAGACTATGAAAGAAGAACATTCAAGGCTAAGGAATGGACGGAAACGAAACGCCGAATCAGAATGGGGAAACGGTATAAATACGGCGCACACAGATCATGGAGAAAAGTAATAAGTACGAAGTAAGCAATAAAAGACGCGATAAGTACGGAAGCGATAAGTCAAGAAATCGTTGTGTACGGTAAAAGTAACGGTTGTTATTAACGGACTAATAAAGTGTTACATTAATTCAAAATCGATTTAACGGCTCTTATTTATTAAAAATAATTAATCCAGCGAACCCTAAGCTCGCTACAATTGGTGTCAGAAGTGGGATTAATTATTGGTGAAGTAAATAAGTCTGTGAAAGTGTGTTGTGACTATGTCAGATCGACATTTGGAGGATCTTCGCGTTCCTGCGTTGAAGAAGGAACTTGAGGACCGGAATTTGGATAGCAGAGGACAGAAGCAAATTCTTCGACAGTGTCTGCAAGCAGCAATGGAGGAAGAGGGTATTGATGTCGACACATATGTTTTTACGATTGAACCAGACTGTCCGGATGGAGAAGAAACAGCGAGTCAAGATGGTGCCAATGTGACGGAGAAGAGTTCGCCACAGTTGGACATTTCGGAGATGTTCAGGATGATGATGATAAAATTGGACGCGCAAACTGCAGATGTTAATGCGAAGTTGGATGCCCAAAATTCAAAATTGGACTCGAAAGTTACAGATATTAAATCAAAATTGGACGCGCAAGCTGCAGATGTTAATGCAAAGTTGGATGCCCAAACGCAGTGGATGAAATGTAATTTTCAACACTAAGGAAGAAATTAGAAACGAAGTAGAAAATCTGGATCTAAAAAACGAAGCTGAATTTAAGAAAGTCACCGATGAAATAACGCGAATCGAAAAGAGGCTTGAGTGTGTTGAGAGAAATAAGAAATCGCTTACCAATCAACATGAGTACAAAGATACAAGGATACAACCGCCAACCTTCGATGGGACGGGACCCTTCTCCGTATTTATACGTCAGTTTGACGCCGCGGCCAATTATAATAAGTGGTCAGATGAGCAAAAGTGTACATCACTAATCGTGTCACTCCGCGGGGCGGCTGCAGAATTGCTACAAACCATACCAGTAGAGAAGCAAACAGATTTCCAAGCGGTAAGAGATGGCCTTGAAGCTAAGTATGGAGACAACCACATGCAGCAGGTCTACCGCATGCAACTGCGGAGCAGAACGCAGAAACCTGGAGAAAATCTTCGACAGTTGCAGGCAGACATTGAGCGATTGGCAAACTTGTCTTATTCAAATATGACTAAGGAATTTCTGAACGAGGTAGCAATGGATGCATTTATAAATGCACTCCAAGATCGGGACTTGCAACAAGCCGTTCGTTTGGCAGGAAAGAAGAGGACTAATGAAATACTGGCGTTTGCATTGGCATATGAATCTGCTAAACTGGCTACCAGGATTACGTATAGAGTCCGAGAAATGCCCGTCGAGGAATGTTCCTGCCAAAGAATCGGGCATGTACAACGGAGAACTCCGAGACCTGATATTAAGTGTTGGACATGCGGCGAAGTCGGCCACATCTTTGTTGACTGTAGGAAACGTCGACGAATGAATGAAACATCAAGTGGGAATTGTTGTTCATGCGCTAATTATAAGAGGAGACTATCAACGGACCAACCTGAGGTCAAAAGTTCGGGGAACTTGTAAGGGCAGACTTTACGGGGCGAAAGACGCCTGGTGGAATGTGCAGTCCCAGCATCGTAACTGTATCACAACTCCAACGGGATAACCAAAGTTTGGTTATAACTACGATTGTTAATGCAAGGACAACAACAGTGACAATCGACACTGGAGCAACGAGATCCATAATTCGCCAGGATGTCGTGGGCCAAATTGCCCTTAATAAAAATAGAAGATACGCTTTGAGGACTGCCACAGGAGAATGTTCTACAGTCTACTGAGAAGTGAAGAGCATAATAGTGCTGGGCAATATTTCCATCTCCCACCTATTTTTAGTTGCCGATATTACGGACGAATGTATTCTTGGAATGGATTTCATGAAGGAGCATCAAGTTGTTCTAGATATCGGGCAAAGAACACTGCGAATTGGTAACTTGGAGGTTGCTATTACACTGCAGGACGAACAATTGCGAAGACTGAAATGTTATGTGCGTGGGGGGGATGAGATCCCAGCTCGTTTACACTCGGTAATTTGGACCAGTCTCGAGAGTGATCCCGGTGACAATCGATTTTACATCACCGAAGCTGCACAAAATCAGGGTAAGGGGAACATCCTTGTTGGGAAAGCCCTTATCGATGCGAAGAAACACATCGTATCTGTCAGAGTACTAAATGCGTCCGAGAAGCCGGTCACAATAAGAAAAGGAGAGGTAATCGCAGAATGTGCACCCGTATCAATGATAAACTCAATTCAGACAAGGGGAGACGACCATTCAATTCAACATCCCTCCGGTGCATCCTTTATGGTTAATAAGTTGATGTCCCAGAAAATCGGATTGACAGACAGAGAAAAAGCAAGCGTTAAATCACTCCTGAACGATTTTTCTGATATTTTTGTGACAGGAAATGATAAATTCGGACGCACCGGTATAGTTAAACATCGCATTGACACGGGTGAGTCAAGACCTATAAGGCAGCCACCTCGTCGACTACCGTTGGCCAAACAATCAGAAGTCAGCAACATGATTCGAGAGATGGAAGAGCAAGGAGTCATCGAGAAATCATCGAGCCCATGGGCTTCGCCGGTAGTGCTCGTCAAGAAGAAGGATGGGACAACTAGATTTTGTGTCGACTACCGCCGGTTAAACGACGTTACGAAGAAAGACAGTTACCCCCTGCCTCGAATCGACGACACACTAGATACCCTTTCTGGAGCCCAGTGGTTTTCAACATTGGACCTAAAAAGCGGTTACTGGCAAGTGGAAGTGAAGGAGGAGGACAAGGAGAAGACAGCGTTTACTACCGGAAACGGACTTTAACAAATTAACGTGATGCCTTTTGGATTGTGTAATGCTCCAGCAACGTTTGAACGATTAATGGTAAGTATTCTACGGGGACTTACATGGAAGACGTGTCTTGTGGTTTTCAACATTGGACCTAAAAAGCGGTTACTGGCAAGTGGAAGTGAAGGAGGAGGACAAGGAGAAGACAGCGTTTACTACCGGAAACGGACTTTAACAAATTAACGTGATGCCTTTTGGATTGTGTAATGCCCCAGCAACGTTTGAACGATTAATGGGAAGTGTTCTACGGGGACTTACATGGAAGACGTATCTTGTGTACTTGGACGATATCATCGTTGTTAGAAGGAATTTACTAGAACACATCAATAATCTGCGCTCCGTCTTCGAACGACTAAGACAGGCCAACTTAAAGCTCAATTCGAAGAAATGTGAACTCTTCCAAAGGAGAGTAAAATTCCTGGGACACATCGTTTCATCTGCAGGAGTTCAAACGGATCCTGATAAGATAGCAGCTGTCCAAGAGTGGTCTACTCCAGAAGATAAGCAACACTTAAGAAGCTTTATGGGATTAGCTACATATTACCGACGGCTTGTTAAAGGTTTCGCCAAAGCATTCAACACATTGAAGACCGAGTTATGTAAGACTCCAACATTGGCATTCCCAAGATCGGATCGCCCATTTATATTGGATACTGATGGAAGTAACACAGGAATCGGAGCAGTGTTGTCACAGGAAGTCGATGGTAAAGAGAGAGTTGTCGCATATTGTAGTCGAGTTCTATCTAAGCCAGAGAGAAACTGTGGTGGGGTTATGTAGTGTGTCTGGCACGACACGGATTCACTTAACACCCACTACTCTATAACGTTGTAACCAAAAAAACAAACACCCCGAATCAATCCTTCACAACCTTTACGACCGATGAAAATGACTCTGCTGGGTCCAATAATGAAGAAAAATGAAACACTGGAGGTACCTTGTCGACTAAAGTTTTATTCCCGTTTATGGTAATTATTATGGATTACAAACACTTTTGGACTTTATTGCAAAAAAAGGAGTAAAATTTATTACAAGGGAATACGCCTTCACTTGTTAATTGTTCGTTAACCAATATGCCTTAACTAGTTAATTGTTCGTTAACCACGTATTTCGGTTACAAATATATAACTTTCCGCGCACAACTTTTTAATTAAAAACGAATCAAAACGTCTCGACTCAAGAGAATGGGGTTTTCCGCGCACAGCTCCTTGTATAAGAAAAAAAAATGTATTTTCTACTTCGCGAACTCTTGTACGTCTTCGCTGGTGGTAACAATTTGACTATCCATTCGCTGCCGACGAAAAAAAGGACACCGCAAAGAAAACCGCAAAAGGGGAGGAGCTGCACGATTAACTCGGGGTAGTCAATCGTGATTGGACCGGGGAATAGGCATACATTTCGCATGTGTGTGTATGCATCGCATACGATCGTCCGGTGACCGAGGATGGATGCCAGCGTCGCAACTGCATCTTCCACGAATGCAAACAATGCATGGCCTGCGGCTGTGTACACAATTGATTGTGCAATACATGCCAGCAACAGAACCATCTGGGGTAAAAACAACACGAGCCGAAGATCTGGTCATCCTAGGAGAGGCCATAAATCAACATTTGGGTTGATGGGTGTGAATTTTCCTAGGTCCGCCGACGGTTGGCGGCCGTTAATAGGGAATTGGATATACCGTAAACCATCTGAGATGCAATGCAATGTTTAGGTATTGCAACGAATATAGGGTGCAGCCATTGCCAGATGTTAAAAGTAAACACTTGATGGCTGCATCCAATTCGTTGCTTGTTTGCGGTCCCTGATCGGTGGAGACCGATAATAGGAAACCAGCTATTGCTGGTAATTAGGGAAATGTTTGGTTTGCATCAGCCGAAACCTAGTCGGCGGTGGCAAACTGGTGGGACCTGATAGCCGCATGCTAGGGGTGCCATGGACAAACAAAAACAACGAGTAATCAATGAACTCCTTGTTGATTTTGTTTCCATGGCATAAGGCTATGGAAACGAGATGCACTGGGTGCAATGCATGCCCGAGGATGAAATTTTCAATGCCACGGCTAGGTGATAATCTTTGCCGTGGACTTAATGTTTTCAGATATGGTAATGCATGCCCGAGGATGAAATTTTCGATGCCACGGCTAGGTGATAATCTTTGCCGTGGACTTAATGTTTTCAGGGATGGTGATGGAGAAAAAGGGGTTTGGAAGAAAAACCCCCAAAGAAAGGTAAGCTGCCTAAAAGATATTCATGTCAGTTATCCTATTGGGTAACTGAATTAATTCCAGCGATTTGGCTGGCGGTAAATGCCGTAGCAAGGTTACGCAACCTTGCTGAAGGTTCGACTTAGAGGTAAGTCGCTTCGCCTGGAATAGTGGGGATCGAGTGATGTATGGCTCTTCGGGCCCTGAAAAGCCCCACAAAACTACTGCGCAAGAAGAAAGGAACTGCTGGCTGTCGTAGAAACCGTTAAGAATTTCCATAAGTACCTCATCGTCGATTCCACCTTCGGACGGATCATGCCGTCCTGAAATGGTTGTTAAATTTTAAGAATCCGGAAGGACAAATAGCTCGATGGATCGAACACCTTTAAACGTACGATTTCCAAATTTCCCACCGTTAAGGGAAGGTGCATAATAACGCTGATGCTCTATCAAGAAGACCATGTAAGCCAGATTGTAAACATTGTCACAGAGTGGAAGAGAAAGAAGAGGCGTACGACCTGCGAAATGTACAAGTAGAAGTACTAGATGGGTGGACGAGTGATGCTATACGCGCAGCTCAACTTCAGGATGAAGATATGTCGCTAATCCTGGAACACAAATAAAAGAACGAGCGGCCAACTTGGAACAATATTTCCGACAAGAGTGGAACATTTAAGGCATATTGGGTACAATGGAATTCCTTGCTGGTGGATGATGGAATTCTAAAGCGTAAATGGGAAGCCGCGGACGGAAAATCCCATCGAATGCAGATTCTAGTCCCACCATCAAAAGTGAAGGATGTACTAACAGAAATGCACGACGGGGCCTCCGGTGGACATCTGGGAGTTAATAAGACACTTTCAAAATTACTATCTCGATTCTATTGGCTTCACATGAGATATGACGTCGATTCTTGGTGTAGGAAGTGCACAACTTGCACTGCGACCAAAGGGCCAACAGCAAAGCCAAGGAGCGCTATGAAGCAGTACAACGTGGGTGCCGCTTTCGAGCGAATTGCGATTGATATCTCAGGACCATTCCCAAAAACAACCGACAACAACAAATACATGTTGGTTATCATGGATTACTTCAGCAAGTGGGTGGAAGTCCTTCCAATTCCAAACCAAGAAGCAACAACTATCATTGAGCAGCTTATCAATAATTGGATAAGCGGATATGGAGTTCCCTGTGAGCTTCATTCCGACCAAGGCCGAAACTTCGAATCCCAGATATTTCAAGGCATCTGTGCGACACTGGGCGTAAGGAAAAACAGGACCACACCCTTACATCCGCAGTCAGACGGAATGGTTGAAAGGTTCAACCGAACAATGAAAGAGTATTTATCGAAGGTCGACAATGATCACCACCGAGGTTGGGACAAATATGTACAAACCTTTCACATGAGCTATAGATCGGCTAATCACGATACGACGGGCCATTCTCCAGCCTCGATGGGATTCGTCATTTGGTTCGAAAGCAAATCAAGGTATCAAGTGACAGGATGAAAACAAGGTACGACGTTCGAGCCAACGCATCCGGATTTAATGCAGGCGATAACGTGTGGCTTTATAACCCTCATCGGCAAAAGGGAAGGTCTCCGAAGTTGCAGCAATATTGGGAAGGACCGTATAAGATTCTCACAAGAATTAACGACGTTGTCTATAGGATTCAGCGAAGACCGAACGCCAAAATGCAAGTGGTACATCGTGACCGACTGGGGACTTTTGTTAACCCAGAAGACCAGTGAACTTTGTTCGGGACGAACTAATCTAGGTGGAGGGTAGTGTGACGCATATGACAATCAGTACTAGAATATTCGAGAAAGTCCAAAACAAAGTACTAGAATATTCTATAAAGTACTGGAAAACTGGAGACTATGGACATAGAACATTCAAGATTATGGAACAGACGGAAACGAAACACCGAATCAGAATGTGAGGAAACGGTATAAATACGTCGCATACAGCTTATGGAGACAAGTAGAAAGTAATAAGTAAGAAAGTGAAGCAAGTGATAAGTAAGAAGTAAAAGACGGGATAAGTACGGAACCGATAAGTCAAGAAATCGTTGTGTACGCTAAAAGTAACGGTTGTGATTAACGGACTAATAAAGTTGTGGCGTTTCTAGCAGATACACACACGACTAGTAAAGAACAACACCAAGCACATCCATTAAAGCCGTATACCATAGCAATAATATACCATTACCACATTAGTCGAATGTATTTGAGTTTAGAAATCAAATTCACATAAGCGGCAGTGACCTGATGGGTAATAGCTTTGGTTCTATCTTTTAATGATTCTAACCGTGATAGCGTCGGTTCGAATCACTCGCTCTTCACTATCGTCGCAAACGCTATAAAGTGTTATATTAATTCAAAATCGATTTAACGGCTCTTATTTATTTTATATAATTAATCCAGCGAACCCTAAGCTCGCTACAATATTATTATAATAATTACATGTAAGCAATTGTTACGAAATGAATTTTAAGTCACTATTACTTAAATGTACAAATTCTAATTATGGTTAATAAATACAGTTTTGAAAAAAAAACATGGAGAAAAGTAATAAGTACGAAGTAAGCAATAAAAGACGCGATAAGTCAGTGTACGGTAAAAGTAACGGTTGTTATTAACGGACTAATAAAGTGTTACATTAATTCAAAATCAATTCAACGGCTCTTATTTATTAAAAATAATTAATCCAGCGAACCCTAAACTCGCTACAATATGTTGTAGGTACAGTAACGCCACGTGAGTCAACCAAGGATCCATGGCATTGTTTTCGTGCAGTATTTTAAACATCGGCGCCACAGCCAACAATAGATCACAGTTTCCGAAGGCCACGAGCACAACAAAGGACTCGTATTCATATTGAACTACAGGCACTAGCGATCATGACTCGCCAGCGAAGGACTTATGAAACTATCTGTTTGTGTGAAGGCAATCTCTCGAGCAAACGAGCAGGAGTGCACCGCAACAAAACAATTGTGGTAAAACCAGCTGTTTTATGGCTGCAATAAGCGATTGTAAGGTTCGGATAATAAGTCATGATAATAAATGTTCGTATACTACGAGGGTTGCCTCTTATGTTTCGGGATTTGGCAACCCTAGTGTTGCAATCCGGCAATTGACAGCTCTGTCGTAAAGTTGGACATTTTTGAGGTTATACGCACTCAGAAAGTTTTGACATACGAGCGCTATTTATGTTGTTTACAGTAACTTAAAAGATTCATCTCGGCCCAAAAATGGAATTAAATCGTCAACATTTTCGTGCGATTATTTTTTACAACTTTCGGCGTGGATTAACTCAGCAACAGTGCATGGATGAACTTAATTCAATTTTTGGCGATGAAGCCCCATCAAGGACCAGTGTTTATCGATGGTATGGTGAATTCAATCGTGGTCGTAGTTCACTCCAAGATGAATTTCGTGAAGGTCGTCCAAAATCAGTTGTTGTTCCGAAAACCATTGATGCTGTGCGCGAACTGATATTGGAAGATCGTCATGTGACCTATCGTGAGATTGAGACAACCTTAGGCGTTAGTGGGACCAGCATACATTCAATATTGCATAAACATTTGACTGTCAAAAAAATTTGTTCGCGTTGGATCCCACACAATTTGTCAATCGCCCAAAAAAGGCTCGTGTCAATTGGTCGAAAGAAATGCTCAAAAAATACGGTCGCGGTGCTTCGAAACACGTCTATGACATCGTGACAGGTGATGAATCGTGGATTTACGCGTATGATCCCGAAAGTAAACAGCAGTCGACTGTCTGGGTGTTTCAAGATGAGCCAAATCCAACAAAAGTTGTTCGCGCACGAAGCACTTCCAAGCAAATGGTCGCCTGTTTTTTCGGAAAAACTGGACATGTCGCAACCGTACCACTAGAACAACGCAGAACAGTCAATTCTGAGTGGTACACAACCATTTGTTTGCCAGTTGTCTTCCAAGAAATCAGGAAAACCAACCGCCGAAGACGGATCACTCTTCACCACGACAATGCGAGCTCTCACACATCGGCTGCGACAACTGCATTTTTGAGCACCCAAAACATCGATTTGATGGGTCATCCGCCGTATAGTCCTGACTTGGCACTTCTGAGTGGTACACAACCATTTGTTTGCCAGTTGTCTTCCAAGAAATCAGGAAAACCAACCGCCGAAGACGGATCACTCTTCACCACGACAATGCGAGC
This sequence comes from Microdon myrmicae, assembly GCA_963931805.1. Classification (NCBI taxonomy): domain Eukaryota; kingdom Metazoa; phylum Arthropoda; class Insecta; order Diptera; family Syrphidae; genus Microdon; species Microdon myrmicae. The sequence goes on along the minus strand of OZ007500.1, from coordinate 8,556,595 downwards.
TCTCACACATCGGCTGCGACAACTGCATTTTTGAGCACCCAAAACATCGATTTGAAGGGTCATCCGCCGTATAGTCCTGACTTGGCACCGAATGACTGCTTTTTATTCCCGTACGTAAAAAACAAACTGAGAGGTCAACGTTTTTCGACACCTGAAGAAGCGGTTGCTGCATTAAGAATGCATGTGTTGGAGATACCTCAATCAGAGTGGCAAAAGTGCTTCGACAATTGGTTCAAACGCATGCAAAAGTGTATAGATCTTCATGGGGAATATTTTGAAAAACAATAAAGTGATTTTCGATGATCAATATTGAGGCAACCCTCGTATATAGCCCTGTATGTGTTATGTAATAATATTAGAATATTCTCTTCTTATATATATATATATATACATTCTTATATGTATACATTTACTGTTATCGATAAGACATCTTAAATGTAAAGTTAATACCAATAAACCATTCTTATGTGAGACCTCAAAGAAATCGTTTCAGTATACACAACAGTAAGATGAAATAAACTCCTTTCGATAAGGAATAGCCGTAAGAGTCATATAACGAATAACTTTCTTTATTAGGGATTTCAGACATTACGAATCGTTTCCCCCACCACTGGTAAAGAACGGTTCGCAAGAATTTAAAACATAGGTGGATTGAGAAAGATACCGCGATACACTGGACTAGTGGTATCCTACTGCTGAACGGGTAGAGCGGATCAGCGAATCCTCTGCTCAAGCAGCGGATTCCTTAATATGCCCGCTGGTTGATGAGTAAAAATAATGACCAATTAGACTTAAAAAAAGTGGTTTAGCCCATCTCAGTTGGCTTTTTTGTAGTACCGCTTGGTAGCATTTTCGCTAACACAGAAATTGTTTAGAGGAAGTTTAGCGAACGCAGTACAGTGGTTTGAAGCGCTCAAGGGTGAAGAACTTCGGTTGTTTATTTACTAGGGTGAAAGGTGAGGAACATATCCAGGGTGCTTACGAATTGACCACGTTGGCTCATTCGCGGGTTAACTTAAATTATTCAAATCTGCGACAGGATAGAAATAGAATACCGTAAAATAGTGAAGCCCTTAAGAATTAAGCACATTGAAATCATTCTGAATAACAATTTCAATTCAAAGGTATAAGTTCAAAATCATGTCAATAGACTTGTATAGAACACCGAAGTATTATTAGGGATCTACTCCCCTGTGTCGTCCATCCAGTTCTCGTTTCTATTGGTTTTAGGTAGGAAGAGCTGCGAATTGCATCTTAATGTTATTATCGGATAAGTTGTACTAATTTTACCATCTAAAGTGCTATGAACTGCTGGACTCTAGGTAATGTGTGCGCACTGTAGCTTTCCAACTAGTGTATATTTCGCGTCAGTTTTGCATTCTAGGTTTGGGCGAGACTCAGCCCTTGACTTATTTAGTAGAAAAGTTCTCATCATATCTTTTTAAGTGGATCATGTTTGATCTTCGCCCGGCACCCATCACCAAACCAAGGTTGGGACTTTATTATTTTCTTAAATCTAAATATCTTAATTGCTGTTTGTTTGATTACATCTTTGATTGATGACCGTTCTGTGCCGACTTTATATTTTTCCTCTTCCTCACTACTCACATTCTCTAAGATGCTAAACCTATTCGTCAGCTCGCGTTGATATTCAGCCCTTTTGTGGAGGACATTTAGTTTATCAATGTCCAACCTTTTGATCGCCTCCCGTGACTGGCCATGTCGGTTTACTGTGACCCGACTCCTAATTTTTCCTATCACCAGAAGATGGTACGAGTCGCAATCAGCTCCTCTATACGATCTTACGTCAATGATGTTCAAGTGGTGTCTTTTGTCTATGAGGAAGTGGTCCATTTGGCTACGCGTTATACCGTGATATCCAAGTGAATTCTTTTGTGCTGGAACATCCTGCTTTCCACGACCAGTTTTTGACGCTGCGAACGTAATAACTCAAATTCCATTATCGTTGGAAAGGTCATGTAGGCAGCCTATAGCTGGTTGGAAGAAATCGCTTTTCTCTACTTTCGCGGACGGAGTTTACATGTTACTCCGGTCGTCTCGTCACAAGTGCTGCATCATGTCACATAACATATCATTTGCTACGGACCATGCTTGTTTGGAACTTAGCATGTATTCTATTATTCCTGCCAGAGTTGTTGTACGTCTCATATACGATGGTGGGGTGAAAAGTTTCCGACCTCAACGTGAAGATAGCGACACTCATCAATAAAAGCTAGTGAATGTAGTTCTGCATCTTTTGACGGTTACCCACCAAAATTTCAGCCATTTTAGACAGGTAGTTTTTACTTGACGGTCGTTTGAGTGAGTCGATGTTTTTTGCTTTTTTTTGGAGCCGATTCCCCCTTTGCAGTCCACTGTTTTGACTGTATTTTTGTTTCCGGCATATAATGGTGTATCCAAGTTTCATCGACAGTAATTACTCGGCGCCATCGGATTTATTGCGCCTAAACTGCGCCAACACAGCGCGTTGGAAATGTTCACTTGAACACGTTTTTGGTCTAACGTGAGCAAACGCGGCACCCAAGGCGCGGACAGCTTTCTCATGCCTAAATCTTGATTTAATATATGACACACACGTTCTTTGAACATTTTCATACCCTCTGCTATCTCTCTCGTTTTAATTCGGTGGTCGTCTAGCACCATTTGGTGAACTTTAGCGATGTTATCGTTGCCGCGATTTTTGGACGTCCCGAATGTTCATCGTGTCCCAAGCTCTCACGGCCACGTTTAAATTCAGCTGCCCAAAATTTCACTGTGATAAATGATGATGCAGAGTCCTCATACACAGAGTTCAGCTCATCTTTGATTGGCGTAGGCGTATTGCCTTTCAAAAACAAACATTTAATAACAGCTCGATACTCAATTTTGCCCATTTTCACAAAAAAACACACTCAAACGACTATCAAATAAAAACAACGCATCCAAAATGGCTGAAATTTTGGTGAGTAACTGTCAAAAGATGCATAATTATATTCACCAGCTTTTATTGACGAGTGCCGCTATTTTCATGTTAAGGTCGGAACTTTTCAGGTCACCAATGTACATAACAGGTCAATTGAAAAGTCCCCGGTCTGACACATAGATGGCGGCACTAGAATTAAGTCCATATGATTTTTAGTTAGCCCTAACCTTCAAAAGACGCGTGTATAAATTTGACAGATGTCGGATCATTAGTTTGTGAATTATAGTATTTTGAGCTTTGAGTTTCAAAATAGGCCTCCGTTTCGGCGATTACCTCTTCATTCGACGAAAATTTCCTCCCAGCGAGCATTCTTTTGAGATCTGAGAACAGGAAATAGTCGCTGGGGGCCAGATCTGGAGAATACGGTGGATGCGGAAGCACTTCGAAGCCCAATTCATGGATTTTTGCCATCGTTTTCACTGACTTGTGACACGGTGCATTGTCTTGGTGAAGCAACACTTTCTTTTTCTTCAAATGCGGTCGTTTTTCGGCGATTTCGTCCTTCAAACGGTCCAATAACGCTGTGTAATAGTCGCTGTTGATGGTCCTTCCTTTTTCAAGATAGTCGATGAAAATTATTCCGCGCGCATCCCAAAATACAGACGCCATAACCTTGCCAGCCGACTGTTGCGTTTTTCCACGCTTTGGGGCGGGTTCATCGTGTGCAGTCCACTCGGATGACTGTCGATTGGATTTCGGAGTGAAATGATGGAGCCATGTTTCATCCATTGTCACATATCGACGCAAAAACTCGGGTTTATTACGCTTGATCGTCTCCAAACACTGCTCCGAATCATCAACTCGTCGTTGTTTTTGGTCAAAAGAGAGCTCGCGCGGCACCCACTTTGCACAGAGCTTTCTCATACCCAAATATTCGTGAATGATATGATGTACACATTCAGTTGATATCTTTAGAGTGCCTGCTATTTCATTCAATTTCAATTTACGGTCATTCAAAATCATTTTGTGGATTTTTCTAATGTTTTCGTCGGTAACAACCTCTTTTGGGCGTCCACTGCGTTCACCGTCTTCGGTGCTCATTTCACCACGTCTAAACTTAGCATACCAATCCTTGATGGTTGATTTTCCTGGGGCGGCGTCTGGAAACTCGTCATCAAGCCAAGTTTTTGCTTCAACTGTATTTTTTCCCTTCAAAAAGCAATATTTTATCAACACGCGAAATTCCTTTTTATCCATTTTTTTCACAATAACAGAAGTTGCTTCACTCAAAATACTATAATTCACAAACTAATGATCCGACATCTGTCAAATTTATACACGCGTCTTTTGAAGGTTAGGGCTAACTAAAAATCATATGGATTTAATTCTAGTGCCGCATCTATGTGCCAGGCCGGGGACTTTTCAATTGATCTTTTATGATATAACCATGTCACTTTATAAATTTGTTTGTGCTTGAACATTGTGCTCTTCACTACCAGATCTTTTGACACCGCGAACATGATAATTCGAATTCCATTATCATTTGAAACATCGTGTAGGCTTTCTTTACCTATAGTTGGTTGGAAGATATCTTCTTTTCCAATTTTCGCATTGAGGTCCCCGAGGAGGATTTTAACATCGAATGATGACATCCAATCAAATACTTCCAGTAGGGTCTCGTAGAACGTGTCCTTCGTTTCTTCGTCCGTAGATTCTGTTGGGGTGTGTACGTTTATAAATACATAATTGTACCATGGTGCCTGTATTTTTAGCACCGACATTCGTCATCTTCTTGCTTATGATGAAGCCGGTTCCGAGGTTATGTGTATCGGCACCTCCATACGCCAGTGTGAACCCGTTGATTTTGATTACTTAATGTGAGAGTCGGACTTCCTGAAGCGCGACGATGTCCATTTTACATTGTTTCGCGTTTTCTACGACCGTCTGTATCACGCCTGGTTTATATAACGTTCGAACATTCCACGTGCCGACGCGTATATCCCGCTTTTTCCGTTTTCCCCTACGTCTTCTTTTTGGCAAGTCGGTTTTTTCTTGATGATTTGTTCCCTTATGGTAGTGTCGGCTCATCACATCTACGCCTACCGGGTTTTTCGTGAGGTTTACTTCCATCCCGACTGAATAATTCTACTGTGTTACGAGGACATTCAAAGGCTGCTCGGCTCCATATCCCATATCCATTACGTAACACAACACGAGATAGATTCTTCAAATCGTTGATCTCTCCAAGCAGTGAGGCAACATATTCTATAGCTTTATCGCCACATATCCGTTTAATTTTTAGTCAATTGTGGTTGATATCATTGTTGTCGTTATTCTTGCTATCATTTTTGATTCCTTGTTGATATCTAGTTCGTGTCTCGTCATCAGCTACGATATTATCCCTTTTCATTAGCTCTTTCTTCTATTGGTCACTTGTGTCCATACTAAAGCGGTTTGTGTTGTTTATGGTGATGCCAAGTTCTATTCACTTCGTGTCGTGTTACGCCTCCACTGACCCACGACACCGATTATCATCCATCTACAACAGTCTTGCTGTCTCTCATTAGATCAACCACTCTACTAATCCTCGACCCTGCAATGAATAATATCAATAGAGCTGGCCGGCCTCACACGACAGCGTTACCTCAGAGATTCTCTTGAACCCAAAGAAGGGAATCTATGAATTAGAACCGCGAGAATGAACTCGATAAATAAAAATCTCTTACATGGACACTTCAATGTTTTTTAGTTTCAATGGAACTTCGAACTTCGCGCGTCTTTGCGCGGTCCAATCTGGCTTGCCAGGGATGGAGGTGTTGGAACCCAATAATATGGACATCATATGGTTGAGGATCGTGCTGAAGAATTTTGTTAGATTTCTTTGTTGTCTTTACCGCTCCCCGAATGACGATCGGACGGCGACATTTTTCGAACATCTTTCACATACCGTCGACTGGATACAGATCAACCACCCAGCTTCTTAAATTGTTGTCCTTGGCGATTTTAATGTGCACAATTCCGACTGGTTGTTACATTCTAACAGGACCGACGAGGCTGGGAGGCTGGCGGAGATGTTTGCTGTAAGCCACAACTTGACTCAACTCGTGGGGGAGCCAACGAGAGTGCCGGATGCCCGAGGCGATTATGCGAACACGCTGGATCTGTTTTTGACATCCGAACCGAGTGTTTATACCGTAGAGGGGGTCTCCGCCACTGGGAAACTCAGATCACTGCTTGGTATCTGTCGCGCAAGCACTTGCATACCAAGCGAACAATCGGCCTAGGCAGCTTCGTCATGTATGGAAGTATGGGGCTGCCAACTGGGACGATTTGCGAGATTTCTTCACATCCTTTCCATGTTAACGATAGCGCGGAGTCAGTAACATAGATTATTCTTCTGGGGATGGAAATGTATATTCCACATTCCATCAAACGAAGTTCGTCTGATAAACCTTGGTTTGATAAAAAATGCGAGCTGATTACAGCGGCAAAAAACAGAGCTTTTAAGCAATGGCGCTCCAATCCCACCGATGTTAGCAGAACGAATTTTGTTAGAATCAGAAACGCGTGCAACCAGGCGGTTGATACGGCGAAGAAGACTCACAACGACAGGGTGATCAATAACCTCCATCGGCGCCCAACTGGTTCGCGCTCCTTCTGGTCAATGGCAAAAGCTGTCAGCGGTAACTTCGCATCCTCCTCTTTTCCTCCGTTGGTGACAGACAGCGGGACGTTAGTCACGAATTCAAAGTATAAAGCTAATGTGTTCCCGAATTTATTTTCCGCCAATTTAAACCTCGATCCCGGCCTTTTGGAGCCACCTGTGATCTCGCCGGTACGCTCTTCCATGCGGGATGTGAGATTTCGTCCGCGCACTATTCAACGCATTCTACGTGAGCTGGATTGTAGGAAACCAACCGGCCCGTACGGAATACCAGCAATAGTCCTTAAGAACTGTGCTCCAGAACTATCGCCGGTTCTTGGCAGACTCTTCCGGTTATCTTATACACGGAGGACCTTTTCGGCCTGCTGGAAAATCGCTCGAGTTCAGTCAAAAGTCTCCCACAAAATTACCGCCCGATAGCATTACTGTCTATTTTATCTAAGGTAATGGAAAAAGTCATCAATACAGAGTTGGTTAAGTATTTGGAGTGCAACAGACTTCTGAATGACCTTTTGACACTTATAACCGATATATGGACATCTGCGATTGAACGGCATGGTTAGTCAAGGGCGGTCGCATTGGATATCTCCAAGGCACGGGGCATTGCTGAGCAAACTTCGTTCATATGGACTTTCACAACAGCTTTGCGACTGGACGAGGAGCTTCCTCGAGAATCGATCGATCCGGGTTGTTGTGGACGGCGAGTGTTCGGATCTGTACCCTGTTAATTCCGGGGTGCCCCAAGGTTCTACTTTGGCTCCAACCTTGTTCTTGCTTCACAGAAATGATTTGTTGGAGACAACGGAGTGAACAAGTGTTCAGTTTTGCGGATGATAGTACGCTTGTTTCCTCCTTTTCGAGTGTTCGGCCGATTGGTGCATCTGCGTCGCATCAGCTGAGATGTAGACAGATTGACTCTCTGAATCAGGATCTAGACAGTGTTCTGCAGTGGGGAAGGGCCAATCTCGTCTACTTCAATGCAGCGAAGACAGAATATACAATATTCACAAAGAAAAGTGAATCATCGGTTCCACAGCTGATGATGAATGGCCGGGCCCTCGAAGCTGGGGAAAGTTAGAAATTTCTCGGCGTCACGGTCTGTGGGAATGTATCATGGCATAAACACGTGTCGAGTATCGCCAGGTCAGCCTCAGGAAAGCTGAGCTATCTTTTTAGAGCCAAGAAATATTTTACTCCGGCCCAACTTCTTCTCCTATATAAATCCCAAATTAGACCGGCGCTCGAATATTGCTCTCACGTTTGGAGCTCGGCTCCTAAACATACCCTCGACCTACTTGAGAACATACAGAGACGAGCGATCCGCCTGATCGGGGACTCGGCGCTGACGTCGGGACTACAGTCGCTATCACATCGAAGGCGCGTATCCAACCTCTGTCTGTTTTACAGATATTATCACGGGTGCTGTTCTTCGGAGATTCTTGCTATTGTTCTACGCAATTCGGCTTATATGCACTCCACAAGACAATCCGACGGATCCCACTCGTTTGTGGTTCATCTCCCGACAGCGCGAACATCCCTGCACCAGAACTCGTTCCGTTACAGAGCGGGGAAGCTGTGGAACTCCCTTCCCACGCGAGTGTTCCCGGAGCGTTACAACCTACAACAGTTCAAAAAGAATTGCAACAGTTATTTGATGGCATCTCGGGGCGCCCACTCGGCGCTATAGGTTCGCCTCTCCAGAGAGAAGTCTAATGAAAAAAAAAAATGGCTAATGGCCCGGGAATTGCTTGTTGTTTTACCTATTAGGAGAATCCTTGGTTGGACGTGGATAAAGGCCGTGGAAAAATATAAATAGAATATTATTATTTACTAAAAACGGTTATGGGCCAGGGAATTGTCCCTTGTTTCGTCCTTTCCTGCCTCTTTGGTTAAACATGAATAGACGATTGAGGCGGGTTAGTGTTGTTAAGTATTGTTTCTTTTTTTATATATGGTTAAGAGTCCCAGTAGCTCCTCAATAGTATACTGGTTAGTATACCCGCCTGTCACGCGGGAAACCGGGGTTCGATTCCCCGTCGGGGAGCCTCTGGCGCAAGACTAATGACCTTGCCCGGAAAAAAAACAGATCATTATGGAAAATTTAACAAGCCTCAGGACTTGCTAAATAAGGCCAAGACCGGTTCCAGGTTGTAGTGCCGATGATGATGACGAAGAGTCCCAGTATTGTTTGTTGGTTTATCATTCATTATGACTGTTTTATTAGTTAAACGTGAATAGAGAACCGCGAAGGTTACTGTGGTTAAGCAAAAATGGAATATTGTTGTTAAACACGTTTAAGAATGCAGGAATTGTATCTTACTTTAACTATTAGGACTGTATCTTTGGATGTGAATAAAGGCCTGCACCATATTATTGTTCTTGAAAATGAACGGATTTTTTTGGTTTACATGGAAGTTATCTCTTGGTTTAACAATAATATTAGGACTTCGTCTTTGGTTAAACATGGTTAATGACCCAAGGATTGTCTTGCTTTTATTATTAGCCATGATTTTTGGTTGAAAGGCGTGGAACTTCTGTTTCTTAAATCCTAATGCATCATTACATTCAAACGCGAACAGTGCTGCTTGGTTAAGGGCGATTTAATAGCACCTTACTTTTTTGTTTTTGTGCTAAGTACAGCAACTATTAATAAGCGGTGTTGAATTAAATAAATATCGTCCGCGCAATTTGATGTTATCAACATTCAATGGATTTTTTTTTTTTCTTAACAGGGTTGAAGTGCCAAAAATATATTTTTTTATAGGATTTAAATGGTACCTGTGTTGTAAGCAAATATATTGTTATTACAATTTTTCTACCAAAATCACGACGGTGTGAACTGACTCCTCTTACCTTTAAGTCCTTTTACAAAGTATTGTCATCATTGTTTAGTAAAGTCGAAATTTCCAGCAATTTGTTTTGTTAGGCAAGGCGATACTACGAACATTCAAAACGGGGTTTTATGCAAGCTGGTAAAGTGTTATCAAAGCAGTGTACCTGAATTTTAGGTAATTAAATAACAGATAAGCAAATATATTCATTGTACAATGGGAGGCAGTTGTATCAGGTTAGTTGCAGTTATTAAAAGTAATTTTCAACAGGAAAAGAAAAGGAAGCAAGCATTGTTATAGCACATGTAACGATGTCGTCAATTAAACAACATTTAATAATTTATTCACATTGTATTTTGACTTAATGTTATTGTGTTTTGTTTTTTTTTTTGTTTTGTTGTTTTTTGTTGTTTTGTACATTTTACATTACATTAGAAGTTAAACTTTTAGCGCATCGATATTTGAAAAAAGAGTACAACTAAAATAAAGCAACATAAAATAAGGTAAATTCTGTGTATATAATAATATAGTTGCTGTAATAATGATAACATAATAGTTGTTGTTTTTTATTGTTTTGTTTTGTTTGTATGCTTTTTTTCCAGTTTTTACTTATTCCATTAATAATTGTATTAATTATTCATTATATTTTTTGTTTTATTTATCATTCGATAACTACATAAGGCAAAACGGTTAATAATTCATCATTATATGACCGCAATTGTAACACTTCGTGCCATTCCTTAAACTGTTGCATCCTGGCACAATTGTTGCCGTCTTCGTCGTCGACATCCTCGTCAACCTGTCTAAGTCCTGTACGATATTCCTCGCGAACAACTAAAATTTCATGTTCCATATTCTCATCTAACAATACACTACGATTATGATTACTAATATTACCGTTGTTTCTGTTATTATTACTATTATAATTATGTGAAATAATACAGTAACTGTTGCTATCATCATCGAATTGATTGATTCCGCCGGCCTCAGGGACAGCAACATCATCAGCATGCTCTGATAATGGATCATCCATTATAGCTGGAATCCTTGCTGAGGCTTCATCACTACCATTGCTTGATAGGGGCTCGACGGCATCTAGTTTGTTATCCACTTCTACATCCATGTTATCGTTTGTGGCTGGAGAACGAATGTCACCCGTGTCAGCATCATCGTTGTTATCGTTACTAGAATATCTATTGACATTTGGGTGGTTATCGAAATAATTAACATATACATCACAATTAGCATTTGAATTGTTTGGTTCTAATGATTCTGGATTTTCGCCGTCTCTGTAGTCGTATCCATCGATTGTTATGTATCCGGGATTCACGATGTTGACACGACGATATTCAACTGCTGCGGCGGCGGCAGCAGCTGCGGTCGCGGCTGCATGTTTCAGTTCTTCCTGACGTTGACGTTCTTCGGTCGATACGTAGATGTGATTAAAGCTTCGCAGTTGGTAATTGTTCTCTTCGGGGAGCATATCGGCGTCACTCCTATGCTTTCTTCTTTTCAGATATGGCTCATCATCGTCCTCGTCTTCTTCGTCGGACGATGACGAAGTATCTGTTGTTGATTCCATATAAAATTCTGAACCAGACGAATCATTAGACGAAGAGTCACCTGAGGACGATGACGATGATGATGGATCACCACCTCCTCCGCCACCACGACCGCGCCGGCCTTCATAGACCAACTTACTGCGTCGAGGAAATGGTGTAAGCTTACGTTTTCGAATCAACAAATTCGACTTGATGCTGCGAATTTCACTTTCCAAAGAGGTATCGGTCTCGAAGTCACTGACATCGGTCTCCGAATGACTCGGATCGGAACAATTACTCGAACAGCTTTGCATTTCGAGAATTTTATCGCCGGCTGATGTATGCAGTTCATCCGGCATGAACAACCGACGATGGTGTTTTTGAGCCTTCTCAATACCATGTTTAAGTACATGACCAAGTTTTTGGCGTTTCATTTCCCTCTTGGCGATCTCCATTGAACGTTCGATACTAGAAGGGTCTGCCAATATGAATCCCTCCTTATTCGCCGGATCGTGGAAGCGCTGCAATTTAATATCTGTGCCCTTGGTCAAATTTCGATTGTTCGCCAATCTTTCTCTGATTCGATCGACGTGGGTAGAGAAATCCTTGACGTCATCACGAACTTTCACACTTTCTTTGATTTCCGTTTGGTTCATATGCAGCTCCTCTTCTAATTCGATATCAGAATCGTATTCCTCAATAACAATTGGTGGGTTGTTGGGTGGCCGATCTTCGGGACGAATAGGATAAGTCGGAGGTAGATTCGGCTCATCGAAATCAGTGCTTGTAGATGCTGTCGTCGAGAATATCAATTTAAGTGTTGTGTTAGTGCCGACTGTATGTCTAGTGACTCCGGCCGATCGGGAGGGACCGGTATCAGTACTTGTACTGCAAGTACTTGTGCCTACACCTATCTCGGTGCTCTGCGTCTCAGTAGTACATGTTCTAGTGTTTGCGTTTGACCTAGAACGATGAACAGCTAATGTACTCGTAGTGCCTGTTCCGGTACTAATATTACTCGTACCAATGCCAACTGATTCTGTCCCTGTACCGATGCTGTGAGAAGCTCTGTGGGTTCTAGGGAGAATAATGGGGTCGGTACCAACGCCCATGGAACATCTAGTCGCGGTATCAGTGTTGGCTGAACGCACAGTTCGAGTCGAAATCGTATTGGTGCTCATTGAACACTTCTCTGTGGTACCGGTATTTCCAGTAGTTGTATCGCTGATATTTCCGGCTCCGATGGTAGCCATGACAATTCTGCCATTAGTATCTGGAATATCATCAGCATCTGTGCCAGTGCTGGTAGACATAGCCGCCACGGACCTAGTGTTTGTTTCAACTCGAATTGGATCAGTACCGACGCCGCTAGACGTCCTTAAGGCGGTAGTAGTGGTAGCCGTATTGGTGGTGCTCTCAACGGCGATTTCATTATCCTGCGTGGATGAATTACTGCCAACGTCATTCGAACTATTACCAGAATTATCGTAGTTCGTATCGGGAGTATCATAAGCATGCTCATGTTGGTAATGGACAGAGCCATCTTCGCCTTGCTCTTCACTTTGTTCCACGCCTTGTTCCTCGTCATCCTGTTCATCGTGTTCTTCCTGTTCCTCGTGATTATCATCATTCTCCTCAGCTTCTTCTTGACTTGGATTGGAATCACCATCGCGTTCCTCATTTGAATTCGATTCAGCTTCGGATACCGAACGGTCATTCGAATCAGTATCTCCATGGTGAACGGCCTCAAAGTTACTCGAAACATTCTGACCATCATCTTCATGCTCCATTTCATCGTCTAACTCGTCACCGAAATGAAAACCCACCATACCATCTTGATTATCGTTAGGGACGAGATCGGCAATATTGAGATCTGGATTTTGTGGTATACCGATATCATCGAAATCATCGCCGCTTAAATCAATAGCATTCGCATTTAAGCTGATGTTGTAGACATCGATGTCGTTCGCCCCATGACGGAAGATGTCGGATTTAGCACCGATATCGATAGCGCTTGATGTATCGATATCCAGATATTTATGAATCTCATCGTATTTGTCTTCCTTGAAGAGTTTCTCGGCCGGTTCCGTCGAAAGCCCGATCGAATTTTCACTAATGAGCAAATTATCAATTGCTGAATCGAGTACGGCATGCAAGGGTGATATCAAAGGAAGTTTGGTGTTGTTGCACAGTGCACCGACCAATGCTGGCGACATTGATGATGAAGACGGCGAATTTGTTTTACTTGGTGTCTTTTTAATGGTTAACACAATATGTTTGTTGCCGGTAGTCGATGAAGTCATGTCGCGTGTGACGACTTCATGAAATTCACCATAGTGGTTTTCGGTATCTTCGGCATCATCATTGTCCTCGTCATCTTCATTATCGTATTCATCGTTATCGTGTTCATCATGATCATCATTATCGTTGTCATGATCTTCATCGTCGTCTTCGGCATCAGCATCGGGATCGCCATCGACGTCGACGTCGACGTCGACATCGGCATCGGCATCATGATTATTGGTATCATCGTATTCCTCGTCGGCTTCATCATCGGTCACTGCATCGTCGCGATCTTGTTCTGAACACGAGCGATTACCATCTGAGTCGCAGTCGTCCTCGGGACAACTGTTATAGGTTAATCGATGAGATGTTTCATATGAGCCATTGACCAATTTGATACGTTTGATGAGTGGGCGATATTCCGTATCATGATTATCCCCGCTATCGAATATATCAACAATATTCGGTTGTACTTTACGCCGACGCCGCTCTTTCTCCTGGTGTTGTTGCTTCTCCTGCTGCTGTTGCAAACGATGTTTCCGCAATTTCATGTTTATCGAATTTTGATTACGTTTCAAACTTGAATTACTACAACTACTACTGCGACGACTTTGTGTAATCGTATTTTCATCCCTATCATCCTTATTATTACTATCCGAATTATTGTTATTTGTTATCGTTTCGTTGAGGGTATTATTAAAAATATCACATTTATCATCTTCAGAATTATCCAGGATACTATTGTTATTTATTAAATGTAATATGTTACCGTTGGCGCGCAAGATCTTCTCATGGATAACTTCAATTTTGTTAGTCTCATCATCGTTCTTGGGATCGGTTTCATCTTCATTGTTATCGAGATCAATTTCAGGTTGGATTTCATGATCCGACGGCGATTTCGATGACGATGTGTCATCGATTATTTTTATATGTTCACTTGGACTTACATCATCTGGTTCGATTTGAGTTGCGGTATTTGCATTGTCTTGGAGCTGGAATTCAGATGTTGCGTCCCCGACATCTGGAGGATCTTCTTTCGCCACAACGGTTTGTGTGAGTTCTTCTTGAGTACTACTTATATCATTCTTATATACTTCACAAGGATCTTTAGATAGATTCTCTTCAGATTCTTGTTGTTCATTAATCAAACAGTCTTCTTTGTTTTCTTTCAAATTACCTGCAATATCGTTTCTTTGGGAATTACTTATATCTTCAATAATATTCTGTTGTTCATTATCGTGTCTTCGATTATCTACTGTACAAAGTTTTGATGACGACTTTTTCGATTTATATTCCTTCATCATTTCATATTGCTGACGACGACTCCTTCGATTATCTACTAATCGATCATTTTTTGATTGATCTAAATTATTTCTAGTATAATTATCTTGGGGACAATCCCAACTATTTATTTCACTTGTACTTAAAAGTTCCCCAAAAATTGAGTTACCTATGTCACCCTCACACAAATGTGAGCATCGTTTCAAGACCGTTCGCGACGGTTGAAAACGTTTATTATACCTAACTAAACGACATTGGGTAGATTTACTACACAAAGTTATGATCACTTTCTCTTCTTTGCGACAAACAGCCCTGTATCTGTATTCGTCCTGGCTCGTCACTCTAGCATTTAGCGCTCGGGCACATTTACCTTCGTCCTTGAGTAAGGGTTGACGTGCATCGATATCAACGAATCGTCTCCGTCGTCGCAGGACGGCTTTTCTTTTGTATGATCGGAAATATCGACGACGATATCTTTGGAAACGATGTCTCCAATTGGCAACACCCCGAAATGGTTCGTCCCTTTTATTATTCCTCGTCCGTCGGGGTTTAACAAAGTGACTTTTATATTTTATATGGCTCAGGTCTTTTGGTATCCTTTGATTGACAAAACAGCCATACTTTGGCACTACGTTCACCAGAGAGCTCGATTCGTTTTGGTCGTTTGCTGTGTCCTGATCGACATCTCTTGGTTCAGAATTATCCCAGTTACCGTTAACGTAGGGTATGAAGAAGTTGTGCATAGCATCAATGTGGAATTTAGTGATTTGGTTGACTTGTGTCACATATCGCAATTTGGCTAGACAGTTTGGGTCTTCAACAACCTCGTATACCGGAGGGGGTTCAGAAGCTATGGATGCAGTATCGGTCATTTGTAGATGTGGCGGAAGTTGTGGGCGCGCAGGTCGAGCTGGTGGAGGTGGTGGAGGTGGTGGTGGCGATGGTAGAACAGCCTGCTGCTTTGGAGGTTGTAACGAGGTTAACGGTGATGGCGATAATGTCGATGACGACGACGCCGAAATGGTTATCGACACCGCTGGTAATTGCGAAGATGGTGTGTTGGTTTGGACTTGTTGGTTTGTGTCGTTTTTAATTATCTGATAATTAGGTTTAGTTGGTTTAGTTGCGGGCACTTTCAAGTTGTCGGTATTAGTTTCTTCGGTTTTACCGTTTTCTATTCTAATCGGAGAGGAACATTCAGTCTGCTCTTGTGTTTTACCACCTTCTACAAAATGATGTAATGGATCGTTATCATCATCGAAATCTAAATCAAATATCGATTTCATTGGTTTCGGATTAGTAGAAGGCACAACTGGTGGTCGAGATGATGACGATGTTGTTGTTGCTGCTGCTGTAGAAGATGATGATGATGCGGACGAAATTGGTAATGCTGCAGAGCCTGGGAGAAGTGGCGGAGGTGGTGATGGTTGTGACTGTGGTGAAGTATCTGCCGTTAATTGGGCTGGCAATGAGGAGTCATTTGGAGACCATAATATCAATGGTTGAGGTTTTTCAGGCGGCGGGAGACTTATTACAGTTTCTTCATTTTCTTTTGAAATATTCTTTGATGCTATTGCTGTTGATGAGGATGTAGATTCAGATGTGGATGCGGGTACGGGTATGGTGTCCATTGTTGATGCTGATATCGGTGCGATCGATGGCGCAAAGGAAAATGTTCCAACAACGTTTGATGCTGGCCTTATAATCTCTACACTTTCGATTATAATAAGGTTCTTTTTATTGGTTCTTTTTTTCTCTTCTTGCTGTGGGGGTTCCTCAATTTGCTGGGGAGGCTCGGGTTCACATTTGACTTCCGGTTTTACTTCACGTATTGTACATGTACAGGGTACATCCTCATATGCTTCCCAATCGATATCTTCTAATTTCACCGGTGGAAGCAACGACATGATATTTTTGATTTGCTCTTCAATAGACAATGTAGGCACACCGCCGACAACAGCCACAGCATTTTCTTCAAACTCTGTTGCATTCAATGACTTCGCCTGATCATTTGGAACCACTAACATAACACTATCACAAGATGGCTCCGATGAGTCTGAATCAGTGTCTGAGTCGTAAAATTCATCTGAAGAATCCATCGTATTCATAGAGGAAAGGAAAAGAAAAAAGTACAATTAATATTTAAATAAGACAAAATAAAATTAAAACTAATATTGTTTAGAACGAAATATCTTGAAAGCGATATGTGGCACTGGTGGTAGTTCCGTAAGATGGGTAAACAATTTTAATTTCTGAAACAATTTTAATTTCTGGTATCTTCTTGGTATTTCATGTTATCGACTTCAAATTGGAAAATCGTTATACAATGACAGTTTTCTCCAAAAAACTCAATGCTCCTCGATGATTAATCTAGAAATTAATATGTGGCACACTAGAACACTCACTTTTCAATTAGTTTTTCGAATTTAATTATTAACTATTTTCACCCTGTACATGCCCGAAAAGCAGCCACTGTCCATACCCAGAACGCCCCAATTCCGTTAGGGCTGCTTGTTTGAATACCCACATTCCACACTACAGTCCTATCTCGTGGCGAGTTGCAGCGTTACGATCCTTCAAGTTTCAGCGACAACTGTGTAGAAATTCAAAGCCCTAGCATCCCTACAGCATGCTTTCTGGTCGCGAATGAAACATCACGTGTGTTAAGTATTGGGATGACGACCTCACTAAAGGTCATACCACTGATGCAGTAATCAACAGAAAACATCTCCCGAACGGAAATGTAAAGTGATATTTTACTTTTCAAATTTATTGATCTCCTGCATTCCGTCACAATAACATGAACGGAAATGCAAGCCGATCACATCTTTCCATTCATTAATAATTTTCCGCGATCGTAATTGAACTGATTGAACACCCTGAACTTCGGCTATGACCATGAAATACAAGATGATATTATTTCATTGGAACTTCACATCGCCGTAACCGAATGCTATTGACCCTGATTTGAGCACAAGGGTTGAAGACGGAACTAAGGATTAGTCGATATTTGGTGACCAAGAAGAGTCTATGGTTCGAAATTAAAGGGTGGATTGAAATCGAAACGGTATTCGAGAATTAAGCATTGTTAAGTTGAATGTGGAGAGAATAATAGTTTTATCGAAAGTCGAGAAAGAAAGGAAAAGATAAGTAGTACTCAAGAAATTGAGAATTGTTTAGTGAATGTGAAGGAAATAAAAGGACAGTCATAAATAAGAACCGATGGTTGTTCTATTTTTCTTTCTTTCCCGGTTGGTGGGCTGTCTGCTGCAACAACGTAACTTGTGTCGCAAGACTTGATTACCGTTTTGGTTAAGTGGCACAAATCAATCGGATTTTTTTTGACACTTATACGCCCACAAAAGGGTTGTTTTCGATTTTTTAGGGTTAAGCTAATAGAGACTTTTTTTACGCTAACGCGCACACAAAGGGCGATTTTGGAGTATTCTTAAACATTAGAACACAGCGCGAGCGGAAAGAGAGGAAATGGATAAGGAAAGGAAGTGTCGAAGTACATTGGTCGTAAATGTTTGGACTTTACAACGACGAGGAAACACATGATCAGGTAGAGCATTCCACATTCGCGTGGTTTAGCCAAAGAATGACTCTTTATGATTACGTTTACGTTTTGGATTCGTTTCACTCCAACATCAGCAACTATGCTTATATACAGATGAAAGTCCGCTTCATCTGAGATCATGTTATTGGCGGGCTTTAATTAGTCAATCAATTCTGATCTCCGGGCAGCATCAGTTCGAGCATTCCACATTCGTGTGGTTCGGCTAAAGAATGAATCTCTATGTTTATTTGTGCACCTGAAGTTGACTTCCAACATGAACTGATGCGCATTCTCAGATTGACAGGTATGGCGGGAAAATGTCTGAACGGGCGGAACACATTCAGCAAGTTCTGTTGAACAACGACCGTGACTGTCTCCCTAGAAAAGAGACAGGCATGACATGTTGCGCCTATTTTCAGCCGACGGATTTGATCGACTTACGGAGGGGTGCCCAATAAGCTTCACTGCTCGTTTTGCATCCTATCGAGCACGTGTAGTGCAGTTTTGGATGCGCCTGACCAAATGTAGGAGTGAACTCCATTTTGGGACGAATATACGCCTTGTAAATAGTGGCCAGGTTGGATGGAGTGAAGTATATTTTGCATCTGTTAAGGGACCCCATACATTTGACCGCACTTTAAATGTGGTCGCTCCAATTAAGAGCCGAATTAATTCGAGTGCTGAGGATTGATAGTTCCTTGGCTTCGTCGATGGCAGTGCCGTTCATCGACAGTATATTTGCTTTGGGGTTCGCCTTTGACAACAAAAGACATCTCTGAGATTTTAAGACATTGAATTCTACTCGGTTAGATACTCCACATTGATATATCTTGTTGAAGTCGGAATTCAATGTATTAAAGCATAACCTGCTGATTGGTAAACCGTTCGAAAAGTTTGGTCGGGAATGTTCGTATGAGTTTGAGAAACTCAACGTGCTATCATCAGCAAACGAGTGAATTGAGTTGTGGGTAATGGACAAGAAATCATTTATAAAGATAAGGAAGAGAGTGGGTAAGAGTACAGAACCCTTGGGAACACCTTCATTAATTTGATGGAAGACAGTTTTGACACCGTCAAGAACTGCTTGGAATGAACGGCCAGAAAGATAGTATCTTATGCACCGGATCAGTGAATTTTTGGCGTATCTAACAGATACACACCCAAAACTAAAATCGAACAAGAAAACACATCAGAGCCGTATACCATAGCGATAACAAAATAATTCACATCAGTGGAATATACTTGAGTTCAAAAATCGAATTCTAAAATCGGCCAGTAGCCGGATGTGTTACGCTTAGGTTCAATTTTTGGTGATTCTAACTGTCATAGCGTCAGTTCGAATCACACGTTCTTCACTATCAATTTCAAACGCTATAAATTGTCTACTCCATAGGAACGTAATTTTGACAAAAGAGCTGGATGCCAAACTCTGCGGAACGCTCTTGAAATATGCAGTGCAACAACCTTGCTTTCGCCGAGGTAGTGGATGGAATGGCTCCAGTTTTCGATAAGATACGCCAACAAACCTCCTGTGTACCTGTTCCTACGAAAGCCATATTGGCGGTCATTTGATTCAATATATTCCGAAAGTTGACGGTTGATAAGTGATTCCATTACCTTCGAGAAAACAGAAGTCAGTGCTATGGGTTGATAAGAAGAGAGGGACGATTTGTCACCCATTTAGGGAATTGGGTGAATGTTCCCTGACTTCCATCTATTTAGGAAACTGCCAGTAAAATAAGATAAATGGAAGAGTTTCCGCAGTAGTTTAGAGAGTGAAGAGGAACATTTGTTCAAGAGAATTGGGGGAATGCCACCCAGACCAGTGGATTTGATTGCGTTCAGGTCCTGGAATGCGTGGACAACAGTACGCGTTCGAAAGTAAATCTGGCTCATGATGTGTTGCTTATGCTCCAATTGAGACGGCTTCGCTTTCTTTACTGCACTGGTGACTGGTCTGTCATCGACTATAAACGAAGAAATGGGTGAGGAGACCGAGTTTTGGATGTTTTTCACGAATGCCCAGAAGTTTCTACTATTTACTCCACATCACATCATATTCGATTGCCCAAAAGTACAAACCATCGCAAACCAACTATTTGGAAACGACCCCTTCATCAACATTCTGGCAAAACCATCAGAACAGAATATCATTATGTGGTACAACCCAATACTTATATTTAATAGAATGTATAATAGATTTTAGGCTCCTCGATAGTATAGTGGTTAGTATACGCGCCTGTCACACGGGAGACCGGGGTTCGATTCCCCGTCGGGGAGCCTCTGGCGCAAGACCTTGCCCGGAAAAAATAAATCATTATGGAAAATTTAACAAGCCTCAGGACTTGCTTAAATAAGCCCAAGACCGGTTCCCGGTTGTAGTGCCGATGATGATGATGATAATAGATTTTGGCACAAGGCTAATAACCTTGCCCGGAATAACAAATTATTAGGGAAAATTTAACAACCCAATAAGGCCAAGACCAGATCCCGGTTGTAGTGCCGATGATGATGATGATAATAGATTACCTTTGCAACCAACGTCCCATATGAATTCTTAGAAACCAGTCACTAGTTACGATAACATCGCTGAAAAAATATTGCTCCGTTGGTGGAGCGGCAAACACGCTAAACATCCAGTTGGTCGAACATCAACCTTTGAAACATTCCCTTGACTCGGGTAACGAAAAGATCGCAAAGAATTCATCCACATAAATTTGTACAAATCCATTACAAAAATGGTTGCCAAAAAAATCCTACATTCACGCACCAATGCTCAGGTTTTTACTGGCTTTATTGCAGCTATTGGATGTTAACGCGAAATGTTATTAACAGTTCGCCAGTAAAAGTAAAGGTAAGACGGATTTATCACCCACGATGTCCTTTTTAGCCAGTAGTCAGATTAAAGACCATTCGAACCGGAACTCAAATTCCCTCTAGTTGCCTACAGCCGAGCCATTTGAGATAAATGGGTGCTTTTTTGATAAAGTGAAAGGCTCTCAATGTTTTGAAGATCTCCTTGTCTAACCTCCATGAGCTATTATCAAAGCTGAACGAGATCAGACGCACGAAATGCTACACCTACGACAAAGCTGCCCTTAGATGTACTACAAATACGTTGTATATTTTGATCGAAACCAAGCTGAATTTGAATGAAAAACATTGACAACTATTTTTAGATACATACTTCAGAAAATTCCCATTTGGTTAAGACGATGCTACATAACACGCATATTCTTGGAGGAATAACTAGGATGCATTTTAAACGGAACCAAACACTTCAAGCCTTCGCTGTAACCAAATTACGATCAGGGTTTCTCCACGAACGAAATAATAAGAAACCTGGCTAACAGTCAAGTATTACTTCTAAGAAGATCAAAGAGGCTGCCGCCAAGTCAAAGACCAAATGGTATAAATAACAGAACGGGTTACCAAAATCTGTAGATACGCGACGTAGAAATCAGGAGTCTCTTCGCCACTGTGGGTTCTACGAAAACGATCATAATTGTAAAAACATTACCTCAATTACAAGCCATCCCCTGGTGAAATTACAAATGTGTAGTTGATCTTAGTCAATCAAAAAATTTAGGTATCTATCGTAAACCTTAAACAAACCAACAGACGGACATAATACCAGATGAGGCAACCATGCCCAATCTCAACAACACTGTGTTGCACGTATCTTTAGTGATTCATTACAAATAGGAAAATCATGATCTCACGCCGAATGTTTCCTCGACTACATCATCCACACGTAAAACACATCCCGAACGGCAATGCATCGACATTGTATTGATTCAGGATATCGAATCTCCAGAAAGATGGCGAAATCTGATCCCGTAGATCATCATCATCATCATCGGCACTACAATCGTATCCGGTCTTGGCCATATTTAATAAATCTCTCCACCGGACCCAATTTCGAGCCGATGTCATCCATGTCACCGATCCTGTAGATGGAAATGCTAAAATTTCTTTTCTCTATCCTATAAATGAACCCATACTACTCACAAAAATGGTCATGGAAGATGTGGCAAACACTAAAAGTGAAATGGTGTTTATGGCGACGAATTTATACTTAATTTAAACAAATTTATAGAAAGTACCAGGCTTGTCCAAAGCATTATTGTGAATGAGCCTGGGCACCGCAGTGCCGACAAGACCGACAGTGGATATGTCAAACGTCAAAAAACGAAAAGAGGTCACAATCAAAAGATTTATGTAGAATCTAAGTTTTGTTTTAATAAAATGGTAATACCACCAGGAATTGGAGTAACTGAAATTTAATGTCGTTTCTCTAATTACAGGTAGACATAGTTAGGAAGATGAAATAAAATACCTATGAATACTGAAACGCTTAAACTCTTTAACTCAACAAGGAAAGAGAAGGACTCATTATATATATGTGTGTGTGGGATTATAGAAGGTGGTGAACCTCAGGGAAAACGCAGACGATTTATCGATGGAAATAACACCGGGACAACCGCTGGCACCTTTGCCGGGGAGTTTCATATAAAAATTTACCCAAAAGCAAAGTTCTGTGGATAGCGAAGTAGCAGTAGCAGCGAGGAAGAAGGGAACAACGAGGAAATTTTTTTAGCCGCCTTAGGAACGGACGCAACAGGGATGATATCTCAGGTCTACTAATGATTTTGTGGACGGACAAGATTTTAAGCAGCATTGTGGAAATTTGAGTGAGCTGGGAATCCCGAAAAAATATGCCGCCCTCATTCAAATTTGCATGATCGAAAACAAAGGGCGAGTTAGAATAGAAAATCACCTCTCAGAACCATTTGAAATCGGGGACGGACTAAAGCAGGGAGATGGTCTATCACCGTGTCTCTTTAACCTTGTGCTCGAGTATGTCATCAGAAAGGTACAAGACGACAACATGGCCGGATCATCCCTGAACGGGGTCACACAAGTGCTCGCATATGCGGATGACATCGTCGTTCTGGGCGATAATCTAGAGACTGTTAGTAAAAACTGTGAAATCATCATGCAAGCGGCAGAAGAAGTGGGCCTAGATATAAATGAAGACAAAACAAAATACATGATTACGGCGAGAGCAGGTGGAACTCAGGGAACACATATAAACGTCAGAGGCAAGATATTTGAAAAAGTTAAAGAATTTAAATATGCGGGAACGATACTGACGGCCAGTAACGAAATGTCGAAGGAAATTAAGAAAAGACTACACTCCGGCAACGCAAGTTGGCAAGCAGTCAGTAAACTGCTGAAATCCTAACTGCTATCACGTTACATAAAGCTTCGTGTCTAAAGAACCATAATCATGCCGATTGCTCTATACGGATGCGAAACATGGGCTCTCACAAAACGGGAAGAAAACACATTCCGCGTATTCGAGAATAAAGTTTTAAGGCGTATCTTTGGAGGTAAATATGACGAGGAGACAGGACAATGGAGAAACTCCACAACCACGAATTGGAAGAGCCATACCGCAAACCCACAATAGTGAGAGTAATCAAGTCGCGAAGATTAAGATGGGCCGGACATATAGCACGAATAGGCAACGATAGGAAAATTCTTGACGGTAGATCAATGGGAAAGAGACCGGTAGGACAGCTGCGACGGAGATGGGAGGACAATGTTAGGTTATCAGATGGCCAAGCGTGGAAGGAGAGTGCACAGGACAGGGAACGATGGCGGAGTCGAGTCGGTGAGGTCATGAACTTCCGGGTTCCTACAGGCCAATAAATAATAATAAATTGTGGAAATTTCGATGAAACTCCAGAGTTTAGCCTTGAAATGCCATCAATTTGCGGCGACGAAGCATTTGTACATGATTCAGCAAGGAATCAATGTCACATTGCACGAAATGATCGCATTGTCGCCGTGTTCTCTACAGGTTTTCGTAACAAACCTGCAAAAAAGCGGATATTACATGATGTTTACGAATCACTCACCACCACGAATGGATATTGAAAAAATTCGCCAAAATTTTATCGGAGTCGTCTTCATCATTGCCCATCGCCGAGTCCTTTCTCGTCCACCTATTCCAATTCAAATCAGTAACTTATGTTAAGGTAGACTCTATTTTCAAGTATCTCCACAATAATGGATGCGACCCAGGAAGCTGTGAGCAGAAAAAACCAACCTACTTTGTGGTTAACAAAATCATTACAATGGAAAACAAACTATAAAACTGATAAAGTCCTGGACAATGAGGTCACGTCAATATTAGATAGTAGGATAACCGTACTTTTAGAGCACACGCAATATGAGGATAGACCCAGTGTCTGACCGAACGTATAAAGTCCTGGACAATGTGGATAATGCTAAGAGCTGAAGAGGTCACGTCAATATTAGATAGTAGGATAACTGTACTTTTAGAGCACGCACAATACGAGAGTATACCCAGTGTTCGACCTAACGTATAAAGTCCTGGACGATGTGGAAAATGCTAAGAGCTAAAGAGGTCACGCCAATGTTAGATAGTAGGCTAACCGTACTTTTAAAGCAGACGCAATACGAGGATAGACCCAGTGTCTGACCTACGTATAGACGACGATTATTGTTTGAAAAGAATGACTCAGCTAGAGAGTATCAACCTTGTAAAACTTAATTTTGATTTTTGACGTTAGTTTTTTTTTTTTTTTTTTGACAGCCATTAATAGTGAACGTAGTCAGAGAATTTGTGGCAGAATAATTTCAATTGAACGGCCTCAGTCCAACCAGTATCATCGCGAAAATAGATTATACTTTGGGGGTATATGACCCTTTGTTTACCACAGTAAAATATTGGGTATCAGAGTTTATACGACGCCTTGCGAGCTGCCAAGACAAACACCGCACTGGATGATAAAATAAGTTGATTAAATAAAACCACAAAATCGTTGTTGGTGACCTTCGACTGAGAGTGTGCGAGCTAGGAGACATGGTGAGCATTTCAATGAGTGCTGCACAATGCACATCGGCTGAAAACTTGGACATGGGAAGGGTGTTGGCAAGATGGTCGCAATTACTGACAATGAAACAAAAATAGCGTCGTGAAGATATTGCAATCGCATCTTTAGCGAAGTTCCACAACAAAGCCGAGTTCTTGCGCCAATTCATCATCATGGGTTAAACATGGAATAACCACCTCACACCAGAGACGAAGGAACAATCGTGACACTAAACTGAAAGGGAAAGATCGGCTTCAAAGCAGATGAGACAGCTACAGGAAAGGTATTGACGTCCGTTTTTTTTTTTTTTGGGGGGATGCGCGTGAGATAATTTGCCATGAGCATTATCTTCAGAAAGGAAAAACAATCATTGGAGAATGTTATGCGAACTTATTGAAGACCTAAGTGATGAAATCAAGAAAAAAACACTCGCAAAGCCTTCAATGAACGCAAACGTAGTTGAGGTGGTCAAAATCAATGAGTTAAAGTTCAAATGTTTCCTATTATCCGATTAGTTTCTGTATCCAAACTTGAAGAAATGGCTTAGAGGTAACAGATTTCCCAGTAATGGAAAGGTGAAGCTTGCAGTTGATGGCTCTTTCGAGAAACTAGACGACTGGTACTATGAATAAGGTATCCAAGCAATTAAAACTCCTTAGGAAGTGCATCGAGCTAAAAATGACCGTATGTAGTGAAACAAAGATATTTTTCTTAATTATTTTATGTGTTCTGTGTTAGGTTGGGAGGTACACCTTCTGGGACTTATCTCATAGTAGACAAGGTCCTGGAGGTTTTGACACACACCACAAGCAAAAACAAAAAAGACCTAGCCCATTATAAATTATGTGTTATGGCGTATTTCTTGAATATCCTTAGCTAAGGTCCCGGAAGATGTGGGAAATACCAAGAGTTGAAGTCGTCAATTTTAAATGGGAATCTAATCCTTGTTTTAAAATTTCCACAATAATTGATAATGTCCTGGATACTGTAGAAACATCATGAGCACAGTCGACCACGCCAATAATAGGTGATGAGCTACGTCTCATTTACTAGTATCCCTAGCAATTGATAAGGTCCTGGAGAATATGAGGAATGACAAGAGCTGATAAGATCAAATCGATCTTTATTTTAAAGGCCCATAATAATGGATACGACCTTGGAAGTTGTGAGAAACACCACAAGCAGCAAATACCAGCTCAATTATAGATGTTAAACTAAGTCTTATCTTCAAGTAACCATTCTTAATTGGATGAAGTCCTAAAAGATGTGGCAAATACCACGAGCTGAGTCAATAGTAGATGATAAGCTAAGCTTTATCTTAAAATACCTTCAAAAATGGATAAGACTGTGGAAACAGTGAGAAATACTACAAGCAGAGAAGATCAGATCAAGGTTAGATGGTAAACCTAGGCATATTTTAAAATATCAAATATTATCCTTATATTAAAGTACAATGTTCACACTAACAGAGATATGTCTCTATATTTTCAAATGGTCGTACCTGACAAAAGTGCTAGAGCCACAACGGTGAAAATTTGAATCTATTCCTGATAACAATTCATTTTTATACAAAGTACTCACTCGAAAGAGATTATTATAATTTGAGAAAGGGCAAATCCTAGCTGGAGTGGCAACAGTAAAGATTCGACCCTATTTCCGAGAATAATCTATTTCTTACATGATGTGCTGGCTTAACACGGATTTTTATAACCAGTATACTATCGAAAGATGCGCGACGAACATGAAAGTGGAAATAAAATAATGAAGATAAAAAAATGTATGAGAAAAGGATGCAGTGAAAGTTAGAAAAAACAGAATAAACAAGGATAGAAAGGGATGAATCCCGTAAAGCTTTCGTCTTATATAGGCTGTCTCAAAAATGAATGATAGACAGCCATTTACCTGACATACTGTATACTGTATACTGTTTCAATCAATATTTTGAAGTATGTTTTGTATCTGCTACCAAGACATGTTGTATATTCTGGTATGTTCACCAGAACAATC
The DNA here is from genome assembly GCA_963931805.1 of Microdon myrmicae. Classification (NCBI taxonomy): domain Eukaryota; kingdom Metazoa; phylum Arthropoda; class Insecta; order Diptera; family Syrphidae; genus Microdon; species Microdon myrmicae. The sequence continues at coordinate 8,529,598 of OZ007500.1, read as the reverse complement.
TATCACAAATCTGATCATCCACATCCAACCCTAACAAAACACCAGAAAGAAAAGGCGTAAGCGGATATCTCATACAACTTTTCAAACGTAATTTGTCTGAAGTGTTAGGCTTGTACAACAAAGTTAATTCACCAACCTTCGAGTTAACCATCGTTTATTAGATGTTTGTTGTTTTAGCCTCATAGCCCAAGTCCCAGTCCATTAAATTCAACGCGAATATACACAGAACTGACAGTGATCACGAGCTAAGTTTCATGCTAATGTTTTTGGAGCGAATACACACAACGTTTATTCGCGTTTTACAAGTCTGCCTAACAGTGAATGCATTCCAATGCCGTACCACGCAAAAGGAATGTGTGAACTTTCAGAATTTAGTTCTCGAAAAGTTTATTGCACTAAAGTTCTGATCAATAGACCCGAGGCAACCCCAAGCTTTGCAGACGATAGTGCGGCTCAAAAGAGAAGTGGAACACCAATCAAGCAATGCGATCAAAGTGCGTCATGGCGCATGAAGAAATGAAAAAAGAATAATTACGTTTTGTTTTTAATAATAGTTATTTCATTTATTGCTTAATTCCGTACAAAATTCACTATAACATAAGTTGTATTGTATTTTCAGGCAGCGGTCACATAATCACATTGCGCGAGTTCAAGTACTTCAAAAACAAATTAAAATAAAAAATAAGAATCGGTTGATAAAGGAAGAGGCAACGTTTGAGGCGAGAGGGAGATATTCAGTGCGGGTAATGAACGTGATTAAAAATCCCAACTAAATACACGTCCACCAACAAACGACTGATACGTATGCTTAATTTAAGTGCAAAAATTCATCATTATACGTAAAAAGGTGCTAATAATACATAAATTGAAACATATAACTTTGGTGGGGCCTGTGAAGAGCTGGTAAATCAGACTGAAACCAAATGATTACAAATCTACGTTATGGAACTTTTAGTTTAAGTTATATAAAATGCAACCCCACAATTAAGAAAAACCAATAAAAATATTGAATTTCTCTTGTAAGTTCGAAAAAAAAGGAACACTACAAAGAGAGCATTAAGGACTGATTCATCGTCAATTAACGAACGACTTTGTATGGTTTTTTTATAAAAAAAATGATATAATACCATTGCGATATCAAAGGTTACTACGCGGATATGAAAGGGTGAATAGGTAGAAAAAAAAAGAATGTGCAAGTTTCAACAGTGCGACATGAAATACATTTACCTCTAAGCCGGTAAACATTTTTTTTTAACAAATCCGGTAAGTATCTCCTACTTAAGCGACTGCGACTTCCGGTAGGATCTTTCTCCGTGTCGTAAACGTAAGTCGTTCTGTTCTGGTTTTTAATTTATATATTTACATCCCAATTTATCGATTTATGGTTTAAATATGTCCATTCTAGACTCCTACCACACCAATAGATAGTTCAACCCAACATAACTAAATAATGGCGAAGGCGAAAATCCTCAAAGTTTCCCAGAAGCCAATCAGTGTTTAGACCATAAACTCGTTGCTGCTTGTTACGTAGCGATCTCGCACAGTATCATAAGATTTTATTGCGGCTCATAGAAGTTCGCACAAAGTTGGGCTTCGGATGCTCATAGAACTTAAAACTGTTTGTGGAGATTCTATGAAACCCCTCCATAATGAAAAATAATTAATGGACATGAGATAAGAACATTTCTCCTCTAACAATAAACATTTCCTCGAAGCGACGCCACTGTCGAAGTTCCGAATAAAAGTAGAACTTGCATTAGCGAGCTTCAAAAAAGAATCAGCAACGGAGGCTGTCTTCCTTTTCTGCAGTCGTTTTTCATGTTTGTAATTCTTCCCTCTAATCAAATTGTAACTATTGACTTTTGTAAATTCTACGTTTAAAGCAAAACTTGATAGCGAGGAATAACTCGTTAGCCGTACAACTGTAGAAATACAAATAAAGAAATCATTTGTATTTCAAAATATAATTAAATAAGTTAAAAAAATAAGACTTTTCTTTCCCGTATTAGCGCAGCAATTGGTGAGCATCGTCACGAATAAACACCCGATTACAGTTACGGAAAAATTGAAACAAAAAACAAAAAAAAATTGGGGCACAAATTGAAACTGCCAATTAATATCACACGTTCGATAATTTGGATGTATAGCAATCACATTACAAAGGGAAATATTAACTACAAATAAAGTCTGAGTAAAAAAAACAATTGTGTATTATGTATTAATTTGCTATCCACTTCAGTGATGACGTATTTCCCAACTTTAAATAAAATATTGCGAAAACGACACATCGCCCAGATCGACTCTAATCCACGGAAGATACCCCGAACTACTTTAAAGCAAGCCCAGGGCATCATTTATTCCAGCTCTAACTAAAATGAACTTGATTGCCAACTGTCGGACTACTTCTGCCATTTTGAGAATGATCTACACAATTCAGCACCCACCTTCCAAATTTTACAAACCTCGCTGGAAATCCGAAGACAGTCCAACTAAAGCAAACAGCCAATTTCAGTTGCAATTGTGAACGCCGCTGCAAGAACTAAAAAAATCAGACACAATACTGTTTGTACTCCAGTCGGAGATTATCTTAACATTCGTAGATCACTTGATGGGATCTATTTGAAAAAAATTCCCATCAGTGTACAACAGAAGTAACTTACTGTGAATTGCAAAGAAGAAACAATACATATTAACGCTTCGTAAATCACTTGATGGGATCTATTGAAAAACTCTCATACAACAGAATTTGTACTAACTTACTGTGAATTGCAAAAGAAGAAACAATACATATTAACGCTTCTAACAGGATATGAATAATATTTTCGTGCAGAGTTGATACAGTACATTTATCGTAGACATAAAATAAACACTGTTGTTTGTCTTTGATACCAGCACTTACTGAAGACCAGAATCTTTAGTGTGGACGGGTACAGCTCAAATATAACTGTAATAGGTGTCCAGTGTGACTTATGTGTGACACCATACTGAGGAGAGTAGAGCAACTAAATATATGGGGAATGCAGTTATGGTTTATATTGTTATTGAATTTTTTACATATTTCTACAGTTGGTGCGAAGATTAGAATTTAAAAAGTAACTATGGAATTAAACGGCAACAACTTGCGAAAGTATGAACGCAGTCGAAACAGATTCAGTATGTAGCAACCAAATAGAGAAGTAAGCGGAGTCCCGTTGCAAGGTCTATTATTAATCGCCCTGTGAGTAGGGTCTGAGAATATACTCACAATAAGGCTGGCGAGTCGTAAAAGGCGACTAAAGGCCGAGTGCGGATGTGCTCCCAACGATCTGTCGCCCGGTGTAATATCATCCCATCAAGCAATAGACTCCGTGAAATAATCGAGAAATCCTTTGTCTTCTTTCGGAGCTTGGCTAAAGAACCGATACCAAACAAAAAAAGAGTAAGTCGATCTTTAGGTGAGATGCCACTCTATGCTATGCGTTACGCGATATCGTTGGAAGAAGTCTTCTGCCATGTTTCGGATGTATGGCTGATGGCCCGCCGAGGCTGCTTAGGTTGGTTATTCGTTTGAGATCTAAGTGATTGTGCAACCGATATCAAACAGCGGTCTGAGTTTCCCAATGGCGTAGTCGTTTCCACAGTATAAATGCTTGATCAGGTGACAGAAATAGATCTAGATTCTGACACGGAGATAAGTCAGGATGGTACTTCCGGAGATAAAAAATGCTGGAGGCGAACTAGTTTTGTTAAGAAACCGAACTCTAAACAACTCTTACCCGTGTAATCGAAACACTGCCAACGTTCAATTGGTAACGGCATTTTGTAACATCAGGAGCATCGGCTTCTCCAATACGAATGCAAACGCTGTCCACTAACATTTGCAGACAGCGAAACCCGATATCCTAGTCCTAACTGAAACCTTTGGTACTTAAATTACAACTTAAATTCGGGATTTCACTTTAGCTTTCGCTTTCGCTCTAGCTTACGAAAGGGAAGACGCATCAGTGCCCAATAACTTGGGACATTATTTAGATGAAATTCATGCTGAAGAGTTCTGTCAAATTTCTTTGTTTCTACCGCTCGCCGAATGACGATCGACCAGCGATACTTTTTGAGCATTTGTGTTGAAGTGGTAGCCTTTTATTTTGTTCGCTTATTAGTCATCCCCTTGTACGTATTTCGTGCCACCCCCTGCACTTTTCGAGCATTTTTCGTGTGCCACCGTCTGGACACAAATGAGCCACATTGTCGTTCTTGGCGACTTTAACGTAAATAACTCCAACTGGTTAGTACATCCTAACAGAACGGACGAGGCTGAAAAATTAGCCAAAACGCCCGCTATTAGCCACAATTTGATTTGGCGTAGGTAGAGGAGCTTACGCCCGTGCTGGAAAACCGGAGTTTTCCTACAAACACCCTAGATCTATTTCTGTCACACGGGCCAAACATTTATACCGTGGAAACGACTACGCCATTGGGAAAAGGCAGATTATGAACTCCGAGAGGAGAAGAACATGTCGTTCACGCATTCCCCGTCACGAATTGCAAAACTATTCTTGGTGCATTACCATCCCCCACAGTAATGATTTCAATGTGCTAGTGTAGAATTAAGATACTATTAGTTCTATCAACGAAGATTTCTTATACATTTAAAGTCTTAGAATAGGTTAAAGTCAATTCAACCTAGAAGCATCTAATCATTCGCTTTATCAGATAAGATTACTTTTTATCTCGTATTCCTATGCACCAGCTTCGGAGGAGGCAAACATTATATCTTTGGATTCGTTTATCATCTCTGTACAGAAAGCAATAAAGAATGGCATGCTTATGAACCTGAAATTCTAGCCATGAAAAGGTAAATCCAGGTATGGAAAAGAAGCCATATTGTCGCAGAAGTTGATAAGCATATATATATATATGTGCCTAAGTTGCGATTTGGGAACAGCAGATCGACTAGGTCACATGAAAGCCTGAAATCTGTGAACAAAAGGGGTTGTGGGGTATCCCAAAATGTCAGAACACAATATCTGAATCACCTGTACCTTATCCAGATTTCATCATCATCATCATCATCGGCACTACAACCGGGACCCGGTCTTGGCCTTATTTAGCAAGTCCTGAGGCTTGTTAAATTTTCCATAATGATTTTTTTTTTCGGGCAAGGTTATTAGTCTTGCGCCAGAGGCTCCTCGACGGGGAATCGAACCCCGGCCCCCCGCGTGACAGGCGGGTATACTAACCACTATACTATCGAGGAGCCTTATCCATATTTCGCTTAGTGCAAAAATGACTGGTCCTGTAATGCATTGATAAAAAATTGCTCCTTAAGTTACAAATATAATATAATAATAATAGCGAAACTCTCATATTATTGCAACGACTAATAATTAAAAAAAGACGCTTCGACACGGAGTTTGATATATACTGCGGTCGGCAATGGATGAACAAAGGCGATAGCTTAATATAACCCACAATTTAGGAGTAACGAATCTTCGTACGCGACTTTTACGCCAGAACACTCTCATAATAACAAAAATCTTATTGCACTGACTTAAAACTTTCGTGTATAAAACTTTATAATCAATAATACTTCGTGTGTATCAATCGATGCCTTTTCCATTTCTTGCATGATCTCAGAAATATATGACTCTGGGCCTTTTCCCTTCCCTTTACATAAGATCGCCTATAAACGTTTCCACACAAATGTCTACGTTGTTACGATAATGTTAACACCTTCTCTCAGAGACAATCCCTCTCAAATCCTTACCCAGGAGTTGTTCGATATATTTGCATTAGATTCTTTGCATATGATCGTGCCATCGGGCATTGCGTTCTTTCTTATCGCACGAGCTGACACACTATGGACAGTATGTGCAAACGTGCACCATTGCATAACAAACGCAATGTTAGCCCATCTTTAGAAATGATAAGAATAATTTTGTGGCGATATATCCATTCTTTCGATTGGGTATCAAAAGGGATGATCTGAGGATAAGGATCTCAAACAAATATTCTACATAACCGATTGCATGTAGAGAAACTAGAGTAAAATAAAACGATACCAAAGTAACATGTGAAAATGAAATGAAAATAAAATGTGTACCAGAATCAGTCTGAAGTGAGAAGTCCTTAAAGTTCAAAGCAAAATGCGTGAAACGCTTCGATCAGTAAATACCTGGGATTCACTTAGTCCAAGACTTGCTGGTCTTATAATAGACAGACAAGGCAAAGAAATTGTACCTTAAGTTGTAGATATTGCGTTGATAGTGGCAAAACTCCCGTGTCATTGCAACGACTAGTCATAAAATGACTTCGTCATGGAGTGGATGTATACTACGCTCCACAATGGATAAACAAAAGCGGCACCTGAATATAATCTTTGTAGAAGCTCAGCCCATAACTTAGGCGTATAATAATAAAAATCATTAGAGATTAGTGATGTTTGAGGGACAAGAAAGACATGCTAGGTTGGGTATTTCTTCGGCAACGCACAAAATAAGCATGCACATATTTCCAGCACGCACTAGTGGAATGAATGTGGAACTCTGTTTTCTTACTTGGGATTCCGCACACAACTTATTGTGTGAACCGATATGTGCAATTGGGTATGTGGCGTTTGACAATGGCTACGCCATCCTTCATTTCTGTGATTTGTCTATTACTCGTAGGAACTTCATAGATGTTGTGGCTTTTCTAACAGATACACGCACAATATACAAGCCAATGGTGAAGAACACCGAAAGAAAACCGAATAAGCAAAAGCATCAGCCGTATACCAAACAATGACATTCCACATCAGTTGAATGTACTGGAGTTTGGCCTGTGGCCTGTGTTGAGCATTGGTTCGATTTTTAGTGATTCTAACCGTCATAGCGTCAGTTCTAATCACACGTTCTTCACTATCGTCGCAAACGCTATAGGTATACTGCGTGCCTTTGATATACCTACGACGAATTGGACAAACGAAATCAGAGATAAACATTTTGTGAGGCAGGAGGAATGTGTAGCGAAACATGGATCCACCATCTCGCTCCCGAGTCAAATTGATAGCCAGCTAACTGGACAGCAGTAGGTAACACCCACCAAAGCGACTAGGGACGCAAGCATCCGCTGGCAAGATTTTGGCTTTCGTTTTTCGGATGCGCAAGGTATTGTATTCATCGGTTACCTTGAGAAAGGAAGAACTATCAATAGCTAATATTATATAGCATTATTGGTGCGTTTGAAGGAAGAAATTGCAAAAAAAAAAACGGCCTAAAATGTGTTCTTTTATCATGACAATGCACCTTGTCACAAGTCGAACGTAACGATAGCAAAACTACATGAAATGGACTTTGAATTGTGCATCCCCCGCATTCGCCCCGGTCTGGCCTCCATCGACTTCTGGCTGTTTGCAGACCTCAAAAGAATGCTTCAGGAAAAGAGGTTCGCCTTCAATTAAGAAGTGAGATCGAAAACTGAGCGAGTATTTTGAAGCCAAAGACAAATCTTTCTACAAAAAAGGCATCAAATTGTTAGATAAGCGTTGGAATCAGTGTATCACCCAAGAAGGAGACTATGTTGATGAAAGTTGGACGTGGCCAGTAGTGGGCACCAGATTCCTGTATACTCTAAAAATTATGGACAAACTGCATTCAGCACAAACTATGGTCGCTATGCCTTTCGGATTGAACGGAGCACCAGAAATCTTTCAAAGGTTAATGAATTATACGTTCACCGATCTCGTACATTGATAATATTGTAATATCCTCATATTTCTTTCTTTGATTAGTTTTATAAATCCGACTCCTAGATGTCCTAAAATATACAATAAGAAAATTCAGCAGAAAGAACACTTTACTCTAACCTGCCTCCCCATCCTCACTTAGTTAAGTTAGTTTTTACGTTCTTTAGTTTATGAAGTTATATATACTTTGGCTTGTAAGTACGTATTTTGCTTGAATTAAGGTGGTACTCCCACTAAACTAAACTAGGGAAAAATAAATCTCAGGAGAAAGTAAGACTGAAAAATAAGATATCCCACCCGACACAAACAGTGAAGAATTAGATATCCCAGCAAATAATAAGACTGACGAACAAGAAGTCTCGGTAAGGTGTAAACTTGCGGATAAACATAGCTTGATGCCAGTCTTAATAATTAATAACAAACATAAGACTGCAAAGCCGAGTTTAATACACCCCCGTGCGAAAAGGCCAAGGCAAAATCCCCAAAGATATATAATCCCTTAATCCAGAAAGGTAGTAATTCATTGTTCCATAGAGACATTCATCGGAAGTGTACTTCAAAAGACTGAAGACAAAACATCGCCAGCAAACCTTATGATCCGGAACTCGCGGCCCCTGTTCTAAAACAACAATGCCTCTAGGAATAAAATCGGCTGGCTACATTGTGCTGCTTATCATAGACAAAATATATTCGGAAAGTGCGAATTGATGGAAAATTTGACAGAATCATGTTGACACCTTTGGTCAGAAATGTAGCGATTTAAACCAGATCATTGACAAGATGAAAACCTGTAGCACCTGAAGTACGCATAGCAGCATCAGCAATTATTTGGCAAGTACCGCCTGCAAGACTACTTGCTTTCAGTAACATCGCAACTAAGTTATACAATGTACCACGCTAGGTAAGAGACTTCAATTCACCAGCCAGAAAATTCTGATGACTTTGACATCATTGAAAGAGTACCGATTGTATCGGCGTCAATCAATGACCAGCAGCAAATGTGATGAGAACAATGAATTAAATCAACAACAAAGAGGTAACACAAATTCTCAATTGACTTAGCAATAGAATTCCTGCAATCCATGTAGAATGAGTAACGAAGAGCAATGGAACAGTACAATATGTCATATGCAATCAAGAACGTACCTATATCCTAAATACGTAATTTAAAAAGGCAATAAAGTAATAGATATACCCACCAGCAGCTACGCTGTTATTCGAAATGGTTTTGTCTGGCGACAATCGAGCTGCAGTTGATGTAGTTGCTTGTGTCGAACACGCATCCGAAGTCCTGGGCGAATGTAGAGATGGTTCTAAATAATATAAAGAAATGGAAAACAAACGAATATTATCAAACTAGCAGCACAAAATGTAATTATCGATATCTATACCCGAACAAGAAGATGCTGGACGAGATGTACCAAACCAATTCATCAGTGTGGGAGATGAAGTGGCCGAGGAGCCGAGTTTCCGATTTTGGATATCGGCTAACAGCTCCATAGTAGTTTTGACCTTCTTTGTAGAACCTAATGCTGGGCCCATTAGAAATTGTGAACTTAAGCTACCGGACTGTGCTATCACTGAGTCGACACCTTTAGAACCCTTCTTACGGCCACGTTTCTTCGGTATCTTTTGTTGATCTAAAAAAAATAATGTATTAAAATTCGATTCGTTTTTTTTGTCCAATACATATTTGTTTTTTATCTGTTTGCTGATCTCTTTTTTTATAAAACCCGGATTAGCGTATAACGCTAACCTCACAAACACGAGTAGATCTATAACAAATAGCAAATATTCTCGGACGAGCTACAATGATTAGTAACGAAAAGATATGCATGGTTTAAGTGTCTGACAGGAAAAGAAATCGCTTCAAAAGAGGGAGGCAGGATGATGAGAAGTTGGCGCAGGGCTAATAACCTTACACGTAAAAGCAAATTATTATGGCAAATTTAACAAGCCTCGGATATGGACCGGATACACGACGACGACTACGGAAACAAAAATGGCTAAACGTTTTAAAAATATTGTCATGGAACGTGTGCTCACTATACAGAGCTCGAGCTGCACAGCAGCTAGCCGATGCCCTGTCCGAATATAAGGCTGATATAACAGCATTACAAGAAATAAGATGGACGGGGAGTGGTGTTATTCAAAGAAACGAGTATGACATTTATTACAGCTGTCATGCAAAACACCATATGCTCGGAGTAGGCTTTCTGGTCAGCCAAAAATTGAAGCCTGCCAACATCGGCTTTAATGCGATAAACGAAAGGCTATGCACTCATCGCGTGCGAGGCAAGTTTAAGAACATAAGCCTCATAAACGTTCACGGACCTACAGAGGAGTCCCCTGACCACGAAAAAGAAGAATACTACGAGAACGTCGAACGGGCGCTCAATGCCTGCCCAAGATACGATGTGAAAATCGTTCTTTGTGATTTGAATGCTAAAATAGGTCAGGAGCCGGTTTTCAGGCACTACCCACGTTCCCATAGTTTGCATGAGAACACTAATGGCAATGGGCTACGAGTCATCGAACTGGCAGCATCAAAAAACATGGTCGTTGCAAGAACCAGGTTTCCGCGTAAAGATATCCACAAAGCCACCTGGGTATCACCTGATGGAGTCACTCGCAACCAAATTGACCACGTGTTGATAGATCGCCGCCACTCCTCGAGCCTGATGACGGTACGAACGTACCGAGGTGCCAACGTCGACTCGGATCACTATCTTGTTGGTGTAGTTTTCCGAGCGCGGATTGCCGTACGGAGACGTATTGCACCCGCGGATCAGGTTCGGATCAATACGCCTGCCTTACGCAATGAGAACACCAGTAACACCTTTGGTCATGCGTTAAGGCTCGATCTCGAAGAGCTCGATGGAGGGAGAGTAAGTTCTGGGGCCAGAATGCCGGGCGTAGAAGAGAAATGGACACGTCTTAAGAAGACTGTTATTAGTACTGCCAACTCCATCCTAGGCAGTAGTCGTAGAGATCGGAGTGAATGGTTTGATGATGAGTGCAAACTAGCGACTGAACGTAAGAATGCTGCATACCGGGAAATACAGTAGTCTCATAGGACGCGGGTACGCGAGGACAAATACAAAGAGCTCAGAAGATCTGAAAAAAGACTTCACAGACAAAAGAAAAGTGCCTGAACACTGTCTGTGAAATAGAGAAAAGTAGAGAGCGAGGTCCGCACCAGGCGCGGAAGTTCTACCAAATAATCCGCAGTATGATGCGGTACATACCACGCTGCACTTACTGCAAGGATAAAGAGGGTAATCTGATCACCGATCCTGAAGGCATTCTGGAGCGATGGGAAGTGCACTTCAATGAATTGCTAAATGGTCAGCTCACAGAAGAATTGGAGAATCCGCCATTGCAAGACCAAGACCAAACGCTGCCGCCACCAAGCATTGAGGAAACATTAAAAGCCATAAGACAGCTCAAATCAAATAAAGCCCCGGAGCTGATGGCATACCCACTGAGCTGATCAAACAAGGAGGGACAGCGTTACATCAGGCAATTCATGAGATCGTGGTGCACGTATGGGAGCAGGGGGAGATGCCGGAAGATTTGCGTCGTGGAATAATTTGCCACATACATAAGAAGGGGGATATCACAGTGTGCAGCAACTATAGAGGTATAACATTGCTGAGTACCGCCTATAAGATACTATCCACTATCCTACAAGATCGGATAGCCTCATACGCTAGTCATCATTGGTCAATATCAGTGTGGCTTCATCCCAGGATTGACCAGATATTCACCCTTAGGCAGGCGATGGAAAAATGTCTGGAATTTAAGATTCCGTTATATCATCTATTTATAGACTTTAAGGCCGCCTACGACAGCATAGCCAGGGTAGAACTATATAATGCCATGAGAGAGTTCGGCATTCCAAACAAATTGATACGACTTTGTAGGTTGAGCATGACCAACGTAACTCGTCATCATCATCGGCACTACAACCGGGATCCGGTCTTGGCCTCCTTTAGCAAGTCCTAAGGCTCGTTAAATTTTCCATAATGATTTGTTTTTTCCGGGCAAGGTCATTAGTTTTGCGCCAGTGACCAACGTAACTAGTCAAGTAAAAATAGCAGAATTGCTGTCTAAACCAATAAACATCTTTAATAGACTCCGACATGGGGATGGTCTGGCCTGCCTCCTCTTCAACATGGCCTTGGAGAAAGCAATCCGTGATTCTGGCGTCGCAACTAGCGGGACTATTGTCACCAAGTCCAGCCAGATGCTTGCCTACGCAGATTACATCGACATCATCGGTAGATCCGATTCGGCTGTACAGGATTCCTCCACCCAGATCGAGCAGGCGGCACAAAAACTGGGACTGCACATTAATGAGGGGAAAACTAAGTACATGGTGGCAACTTCTGCGAAGAGAAGGCGTAACGTTGGTGAAACTATCAGGGTAGTAGAGCATTAATTTGAAGTAGTGCAATCCTTTAACTACCTTGGGTCAATAGTATCAGCCGATAACAATATGGAAGAAGAAATACGCGAGCGGCTGATCAAATCCAACAAAGCCTACTATAGTCTATCAAGGCTCTTTAAATCCCGAAATTTATTCAGAACATCCAAGCTGCTACTGTACAAGACCATGATCTTACCAGTACTCATGTATGGATTCGAGACCCGGGTGGTCAATAAAAGGCACTCTGAACTCTTAGCCGCGTTCGAGAGGAAGGTCTTAAGGAGAATTGTTGGCCCCGTATGTGAGGGATGACGATTCCGGAGACGCTACAACCATGAGTTGTAAGAAAAATCAAGCTCGGTAGACTCCGGTGGGTGGGTTCGAATGAGCGAAGAGGAGCCTGTCCGGAAAGTCGTTTGTGGCAGGATGTATGGAAGGAGACAGCGCGGCAGACCTTGTCTGCGATGGAGGGATAGCGTAGACCAGGACGCCCAGAGCCTGGGAGTGCCAAACTTGATGACATCGGCTCGAAATCGGGACCGGTGGAGAGATTTGTTAAATAAAGCCAAGATCGAATCCCGGTTGTAGTCTCGATGATGATGATGATGAGGAGAAATAAAACAACAACAAATAAATAAACAAACAATTCTGAATGGAAAACAAACCATGTAGTACCAAAACCACAACAGCCCTGGCTCGCCATAACTTTACAGGGCTGAATAATAGGTTTCTTGCCTATCTGGCGCACTAGCTTCGATCAATCAGTTGGACATATGTACGCAGGGATGCCTGCATGCCATAAACTCCTTATTAACTTTGCCATTTAAGAGGATAATGATAAGGACTTAATTTATACAAATAATGACCCTAGTATCCTCAATGCAATATTCTTCTCCCTTTCCTTACAAATTGCTCTCAAATATGTTGTTACGACAGTATAGCACTTTTTTTTCTTTCTTTTTTTTTAATATACTTGCAAACTCGTTTTACTTGAAAGGCGGTGAATTACTGATTTAGTTGGTCTATTTGGCTTTTTATAAATATTGGTGGAGCAAGGCCTTTCCAATCTGTTAACATCCCTTTGTTTTTGGATAAGCAGCGTTTGACTGCTTAACTTGTACTCGATTCAACTCCCCAACTGCCGCCGCTTTATTCTCTCGTGTCCCTGTTCCCCCGTTCGCATGTTTATCACAGGAACAAAGAGAGCAATAGACATAAATAACCGATCCTCAGTCCGCCAGTCTGCAGTTGTGTGCTGCTCCAAAAATACTTCTCTCAGGAGAGGCGAACCTATAGCACTAAGTCAGCGCTTTGAGATGTTTTTTTTTTCTCGACCGGGTCCATCAGCCAAGCTCCGAAAGATGCTCAAGGATTTCTCCTAACCATTTCACGAAGTCTATAGCTTAATGGGGTGGTATTTCACCGGGTGGCTGGACTTTGGGACCCTACCTACCACTCAGTAATTGTGCCGAACTGCACAACAGCAACTGTCGTCAGTTGAACGTAGGTTTGCATAATCAAATGCAAAACACAACCTTCTTACCAACTCAGCCATTGATATCACACACGGAGAAAAGGAACAACTGTGCGAGTTGGCAAACGCGTACTGAGATTGTTTCGCATTAGATAGTAGCGAACTTGGACAATACAATTGGGGAGAATGCAGGATCGAACTCAACATAACACAGCCAGTGTGCATGCAACCATACCCGTTACCCTTTGCCAAACGTAGGATAGTAGAAGAGAAGATAAGTGTGATGTTGCAGTCGGGAGTTACCCTACCTTCAAATCTAATTTTTGTGCACCGATAGTTCTTACAAAAAAGAAGGATGGTGGAGACAGAATGTGCATCGACTATCAGGCACTGAATAAGGTAACTACCAAACAAAAGGTCCCCTACCTTCTGTGGCAGAAATACTAGCAACGTTAACTGGAAAGAAGTATTTTACAACGTTGGACCTTATGTCTGGATACCATCAGGTGCGAATAGCGGAGCATCAACTATTGACCACTGAATGAGGTAACTACCAAGCAGAAGATCCTAATACCTACTGTGGAAAAAATACTAGCAACGTTAGCTGGAAAGAAATATTTTACAACGTTGGAACTTATGTCTGGATACCATCAGGTGCGAATAGCGGAGCAAAGACTTTTGCTACGGGGAATGGGCGGTATGAGTTTGTTCGCATACCGTTTGGTCTAATTAACGCCGCATGGATGTGGGGTTGTTGCCGTTTAGTTAGACGAAGTTATTATCGGAAGCGAGTCAATAGAGAAAGGGCTTCACAAGCTCGAACAATTCCTGACAGTTCTGAAAGTCTCGGGGTTGACTCTCAATACCAAAAAGTGTGCCTTATTAAAGACCAGTATTGAGTTCCTCGGACGCCAACTGGATAAAAACGGGATAAAACCAACTGAGTGGAACACCATGGCAGTGAAAATCTGTCCTCAACCAATGAATACGCGTCAAGTGAGGCAGTTTTTAGGTCTCATCGGTTACTTTCGGAAATTTGTACCGAAGTACTCGAAGAATTGCAGTACCCCTAACCAATTTGCTAAAAGAGGACAACCATTTTGCTTGGACGGAGAGGTAGCAGACTGCGTTTGAAAAACTTAAGTCATCATTGATTAACCCACCGTTTTTGGCTCTATATGACGTAGATGCGATCACGAAGTTCATACCGATGCCTCAACCGTGGGACTTGCCGCCATATTGATGCAGCGAGGGAGAAACGACGAAAAACTGAAACCACCAGGAAGTTCACGGAGGCCGAAGCAAGGTATCACAAATATGAGTTCAGAGTCGTAGCTGTGGTGGAGAGCCTTGAAAGATTCCGGATATACCTATTGGACAAGGCGTTTAAAGTTGTTACCGACTGTGAAGCCATCGTAGCAACTCAAACTGGGTGAGGATACCCCGAGTTGCAAGGTGGTGGCTGAAACTTAAAGACTTTGAATTTACCACAATTCATCAACCAGGGAGGAAAGCAGGTCCCCAACCAATGAAAGGCGAACGAGAGATGGAGGAAGCATCCGCCAATATATTAAACATCTGCAGTGAGGACGATGATTGGATAGCCACCATGCAGTGGCAAGATGGGAAACTCCGCGATATTATCAACCAACTACAATCAACAACTATTATCGGTGATCGAAAGCAACTCCATAAGGAATACAAGCTGAAAAAAGAAGACTGTTTACATGTGATGGCGGTCAGAGGAAGTGGGTAGTACCGAAAGGAGTGCGGTGGCGAATTTTACGAATGTGTCATGACGAGGCGGGACACATGGACTTTGATAAAACTCTTGAGAGGCTGAAAAGGACATATTGGTTCCCCAGACTGCAAAGCTTCGTCAAGAGCTACATTAAGGGATGCGTGGAGTGCGCATATACCAAGATAAAGTGCGGTGCAGTGGAAGGCGAGCTGCATCATGTGGAGAGGGTGCCCATATCTTTTCATACGGTCCATATGGATCACCTTGGACCATTCATAACTAGAAGAGGAGGAACTAAATATTTGGTGGCGCTGGTGGACAATTTCACCAAATACACGTATTTGACAGCTGTAAGGATGACCAACACAAAGGTGGTGATAGCAGTGCTCAACCAGGTCAGCAAATACTTTGGGATGCCTAAATGCTTACTCACCGACAGGGGAACAGCATTCACGGCGGGTAAATTTACGAAATACTGTCAAAATTATGGAATACAGTATATTATGACGACCGTTAGCACACCACGAGCTAACGGACAAGTGGAGAGGATCAATCGCACAGCCCTAGCAGCACTAAAGTATGTTCACTCAGCGGGCAAAGCCTGGGTGCGACAGTTGAGAGGCAGTCAATGGAGCTTGAACACGGCGAGAAGCGAACTGCAAGGGTAACCCCACAAGAATTGGTGTTTGCATTTACACCACGGGGAATTACTGGCGCCAAACTATTGTTAGAGCTTGAGCAGAACAGACACTGGAATCAAGATGAAATGGATCGCAAACGAGACTCCGCTCTGCACAATATCAGCATAAACTGGGAAAAACAGCGGGAACGTTTCGATAAGAATCGCAAGAAACCAGTCACGTACGCAGTAGATGATCGCGAACCTACCACAACAGGTGAGTCCAGGAAACTTGATCCAATTTACAAGGGTCTCTACGTTGTGGCGAAGGTGTTGCCAAACGGCGGGTACATCCTGAGAGATATTCCGGAACAGCAGTGGACCAAAAAGAAATTTGAGTCAATCGGAAGCTGAGAAAGATGAAGAGGTGGTGTGAGCTGTATGGTGATAATAACTAATCCGATGACGAAGCTGAAGAAATCGACCTTGGGAGCTTTGATGCGGCGATTCCCTATCCAACCGTCGGGAGAAAGCTCGGCTGACGCCCTAGGTCAGGTTGGACGAGCTGTAACACCCTTTTCTACCGCATGCCATCATCATCAAGTAGCATCTATGTAGGCGCCTTACAACACTCTCTGTTTGAAGCCGCCCATGTCAATGTCCTTGAAAAATCCAGAGCAGCAGTGCGCCGCCATATTAATGGACGGCTAGATGAGCAGATGATCGGCTATAAAAAAGGATATAGCGGGAAACCGGGAGTCAGTTATCGGCAAGCATTATACCATGTGTGAAAGCGATCATAAATAGAGTTTCTCAGGATGCTGTTTCGTTATTCTTTTTGATATTCTTGTTTTCATACATTTCACAGGAATAAATCTATCAGGCGTACATACTGCCGAACTACAGATCCCAGAGTCCTCATTCAACGAAGTAGTAGACGAAATAAATCGCCTGAAAAACAACAAGGCTCCGGGAGTCGATTCCATACTTATAAAGCATGGCAGAGAAGCAATTGCGCGAAAGATCCACCAACTGATCAAAACAATATCAGATAAGAAGATTGGAAAAATTCTATAATGATCCCTATTTTCAAGAAAGGCGACAGATCTGGCTGCGAGTCTACACAGGAATATCACTGCTTCCAACCACATAAAAAATACTAATAAATGTCACCCTGGCGAGAACCACACCATATGCAGAACAAATACTGGGAGACTAGCAGTGTGGATTCCGTAGGAGCCGGTCAAATGTTCACAGTACGACAATTGTTGGAAAAGAAATGGAAATATGGAGTGACGGTTCACTAACTTTTTACTGACTTAAAAAAAAAACCTACGACTCCGTCACAAGACAAAGATTATACCACATGGTAGTCGAGGTGGTAATCCCAACAAATATGCCGCCCTCATTCTTATCATAAAGGACAAGTTAGAATAGAACAACAGCTCTCAGAACAATTTGAAATCCGTGACGAATTAAAATGAATGGCCTCTCAATGTCTTTTTAACCTTGTGCTCGACTATGTAATCAGAATGGTACAAGACGACAACGTGTCCGAAGTATTCCTGAACGAAGTCACGCAAATGCTCACATACGCGGATGACATTGCGGTTCTGAGCGATAATCTAGAAACTGTAAGTAAAAACAGTGAAATTATCATGCAAGCGGCAGAAGATGTGGGTTTGGAAATCAATAAGGACAAGGCAAAATATATGGTTACGACAAGGGCAAGAGGACCTCAAGGAACACACATAAACGTCAGCAGCAAGATATTTGAAAAAGGTAGAGAGTTTAAATATTTGGAAACTAATAAAAGACTGCTTAACAAAAGGCTGTCTTCCGGCAACGCTAGTTGGCACGCAATCAGTAAACTGCTGAAATCCAAACTGCTATCAGGTAATATAAATCTCCATGTTTATAGAACCTTTATCGTGCCGATTGTTTTATAAGGATGCGTGACATGAGGGCATACAAAATGAGAGGAAACCGGATTCCGCGTATTTGAAGGAATATCTTTGGCGCTAAGTATGATGAAGACACGGAACAATGGAGGAAACTCTACAATTGTGAATTGGAAGAGCTATACTATATAATGAGGATCATCTGGTCGCGAAGATTAAGATGGCCGGCCATGTAGCGGAAATGAGCTACGATAGAATCGCGCGTAGAATTATTGAAGAAAGGCTAACGGGAAAAAGAATGTACGGCAGAGAAAATCAGATCATGTGGCGGAGAGTGCACAGGACAGGGAACGGTATCATAACTGAGGTAATGAGATCATAAATTTTTCGAATTCTACAAGCCAAAAGATAATAGGTTGAGGCAAGAAAGTAATTGTCGATTTTACACATAAATGGCATTTTTTTGTCGATGTTATGATCTTTTCTTCTGGCACTTATTATCCGTCACATTTGGAAACAAGCTGAACGTATTTCTATTTACGGATGTTAGTTCGCCGTTAATTTCAGCATGTAGTTGAAAAAAGAGTATTTTCGTCATAGTTTGCTTTTCTATTTCCGTAAAGGAAAGAACGCAGCAGACTGCAAAAAAGTTACGCGATGTATGAAGCCTTTAAAAACAGATAGTGACGAAATTGGTTTGATAACTTTCGTTTTGGTGATTTGTCCATCAAAGATGATCTGGTCGGTCAACAGCAGTGGATGATGGCCAAATAAAAGCCATAATCGAATCGGATCATCATATATGTTACCTATGCGAGAGATTGCAGAAAGTTTAAATATATCCCACACAACAATTGAAAATCATTTAAAATGATTTAAAAAAGAAACTCATTCAACACAACGCACAACACTTTTGATTTGCATCTCAAACGCAATGAAATCGAACCTTTTCGGAAACAAATCATGAGTGGTGATGGAAAATGAGTTGTTTACGATAACATCGATCGAAAACGATCGTGGGCCAAGGTAATGAATCAGCACAAACTACATCGAAAGCTGAGTTAGACCAAAATACGGTCGTGTTGTCAATTTGGTGGGATTAGGAAGGTATTGTGTATTTTGAACTGCTTTCAAGGAATCAAACGATCAATTCCGATTTATACTGTTACCGGGTGGACGCGGCAGTCACGGAAAATCACCAGAATTGGTGAATCGCAAAGGTGTTGTATTCCACCATGACACCGCTTCAGCCACTCGCAAAAAAATATTGGACCTTGGTTGGAAAATGATGTCACATCCACCGTGTATAGTCCTGACTTTGCAACATCGGATCACCATTTGTTTTGATCTTTACAAAATTACTTGGATGGTAAAACTTTCCATGTTGATGATTTCGTGAAATCGTACTTGGTTCAGTTTTTTATGAGTGTGGAATCATGAAGCTTACAGAGAGATGACAGAAGGTCATCGATCAAAATATATCATCGATTAAAGTTCAGTCATTCAATAAAAATATCATGTTTTATTTGTATGAAAAAATCGGCAATTACTTTCTTGCCAACCTAACAGTATAGTCAAAAATTATGTAAACAAAAGGAATCAACGACCATATCTCATAAGATTCCAGAATATTATTTTACAAGAACTAGCACAAAAGGGATTTCAACTCACCCTTAAATTCCAAAGTCCAATGCGAGGGAAAGAATAAGGAGAGAAGGCATTGACAAACATTAGCCCCGAATGCCTCGATACTACAATGACGAGGAAACAGAATCAGGCAATGCATCTGACATTTGTGTAGTTCGGCTGTAGAACGATTGCCTGCGTGTATACGTAGGTCCAATGTCAACTTTTAAGCATTCTCTGATTAAATTCTCGCAGGAAAATATTTGGAGAGTTGGCTTGTTTGACAGATTGCATAGATTCGAACAATTGCCCGCGGATTTCGATTCCAGAGAATTTGCCCAATTTCAACTCCAGAATATTTGCCCAACACTAATAAATGTTTGCTACGACTTGCAATAGTTTGAGTTCAATCGTATTTATCCCTAGAAGTGCACGCTCATATTAACAACGTGCAACTGCAGTTGTAGATTGTTTATGTTGAGAATCTTTCGCAAGAAGAACAAGCTGATTTTGAAAAGAAAAATCTTGCGAGATATCGATGTTAGAACAGGGCGAGAGCACATTTACATGCAGTGAAGAACGTGATTCGAATCTACGCTAGAAAACATTGAAACCAAGCACCGACGTATCAGACTACCGCCACGTGTATACTCTGCTACATATGCTTTAATTACTGCTCTGATGATTTCTTTTTCAGTTCTCCTTTGATGTCGTGTTCTTCACAATGGGAAACGAACGATAGATATGACAAGGACGGGGTTCTGTTTATCCAACTATCTACTTGTTAGTACCCAAAGGCAGCAGCCGTGAACAAAATTCGCATTCGAACACGTAACATTATCTGAGTATTCAAAGAGCTAATATGCATAAATTCCCGGCATGGGATTGAATAGGTTAGATAAATTAGGGATTAGATTATCTAGTTAGATAAATTACAGATTGGATACTCCCCATTGGTATATCTCATTGAAGATTTCCAATTGTTTGGCAGTGAAGTTGGGAGTGATGGATTTATTTGAATAAGAACGAAAATCTCAACGTGTTGCCATCAGCAAAGGAGGGGATTGGGTTGTGAATAATCGACTGACTAGACGACCGACTAACCGTTTCGTCGTCCAGGATACGTCTTTCACATGTGAGATTTCGTTTTAGAAGTAGAATCGCCAAGAGGCCGTTTATAACAATATCAACAGCTTAAGCGGCGATGTGATGTTCTGATTGTTGTTACAATGACGTGTGTACAAAAGGGGTCTTTGAGGTACCCTTAAATGTTAAAACGAGCGGAAAATCAGGAAAGGGAGGTATCGGTGCACATTGGTTTTGAATACCTGGATACTACAATAATGAGCCGCCTCAGTGGCTGAGTTGGGAAAGAGGTTGTGTCTTGCGTTCGTTTGTGGAAACGTAGGTGTGGCGTTTCTAACAGATACACACACAATACACAAGCAAATAGTGAAGAACACCGAACGAAAATCGAATAAGAAAATGCATCAGAGCCGTATACCATGGCGATAGCATAACAAATCCACATCAGTCGAATGTACTTGAGTTTAGAAATCGAATTCGTACACACGGCGGTGGCCTGAGGGGTTGCATTTTGGTTCAATTTTTGGTGATTCTAACTGTCATAGCGTCAGTTCGAATCACACGTTCTTCACTATCATCCAAACGCTATAGAGGTTCAACTGACGACTCTTGTTATTGTGCAGTTCGGCACAATTACTGAGTAGTATGTAGGGTCCTCCCAAAGTCCAGCCGCCCGGTGAAATACCACCCCATTAATCTATAGGGTTCGTGAAATGGTTGGGAGAAATCCTTGAGCATCTTTCGGAGATTGGCTGATGGACCCGGTCGAGAAAAAAACATCATCTCAAGGCGCTGACTCAGCACTATAGGTTCGCCTTTCCTGGGAGAAGTATCATAAAAAAAAAAAAAAAACCTTTTCATTCCCCATGTGGTTCAGTTAAAGAACAAAGTGTTTATCCGTACGTCTGAAGTTAACTTCACCAGATTCACGCGTATCGCGCAATAATGTTTGAAGTTAGTATTGAAAAACTACTACACATTTTCAATCCTAGGATCACTCAATGAGAATGGGTTAATGATATTTCAGTACATGAATATTTAATGATATGCAATACTAGTGTAAACTCACCTGGATTATTAGAGTTTTGTTTCGACGATGAATTGCTGGGTTTTTGTATGTTATCCAAATCCCTATTGCGATTCTTATCGAGGGAAGACTGCGCTGGTTGCCTTAAATCATCAACAGTGATCATGCTTCCACTGTCTTGATTGGCATCAGTAAGATCTAACTGCGACGTTCTACTGTTTGAGGAATTACGATGAAATGGAAGAAATGTTGAAGAGTTCGAAGCGGTACTGTTAACAGGTATGGAGTCGCGGCAATTTGTGAGGGCTGCCTTCATATTCCCACAAGAGAATTCACTCGCTGATACAACTAAATTTTCATCACTGTTTGGAAAATAACCCGAACTAGATTCAATATCAGTACCACTAGAATTACTAGTTTGTTTAAATTTGCCTGCAAAAGTTAAATCGCTGCCGTAGCTTTCGCCGTTGCGGTCTGACGCCGATGAAGTGAGACCTTTGTTATCAAAATTTGATCCAGTAATATTTCGATGGTAACGGTCATTTTCACCTGACGCGGTTATTTGTTGTGAGGGAAAAATACTCATTGAACTATTCGATAAGGATAAATAGTCCTGTACGCCGGAGATGGGGAAAGCGATGCGTGAAGATTCATCGATATTTGGTTGGAAAATTTCGGTCTCGGCGATAGGATCGTTTCTTTCTTTTGAACGCTTTTTGTCCTTTTTTGTTTTTTTGCTGCTACTGTTGTTGTTGCAAGATAAAGCCATTCTACCAGTGGTATTAGATTCTGTTAGATCGCACAATGTGAAATTCGAATTTGAATTTGAATCGTTGATATCGATTGTTGATATAATGATCGGATCGCGATTGGATTGCGATTCTCGGCCTGGTTCTTGGGATGTGCTATCGAAACCAAGAGGACTTGGAGAATGCTCTTTTAGGAAATTCACCTGGGGTGGTGGCAGGGGCGGAGGTGGAGGTGACTCACGTTCTTTTCGTTTCGCCGATTTATGTGTACGTGACGACGAGTGCAGCCCCGCTGATGCAGTCCGATGACCGAATGTCGCTGATCTAGTTACTGGTGCCCTTGATGCTGTTCGTAAATTAGTCGCATTTTCGTCTACCGAATACGTTGTTGAATGTGAACGCCCTTCACTATTACCCTCATTCGCTGATACCCTTAACTTTGGACTAAGACTATTCATTTGTTTTGTATTAAATCCACTTATAAGATTCTTAAAACTCGTCGGATGTTTAACTTTACTAGATGGAGGATTTGAAGACTGAAGGCCCGCAGGTGAATTGTTCAGAATAATACCACGACTTTTTGTTAACCGCGTTTGCGTATCACTAAGGGCACCATTGGCTCGGTTGCTTACTACTTCTCCACTTAAACTTCCGGTTGAATATTTTTTATATGTACTATAATTGGCACTACCTGGGGGATTACTGCAACTACCACCACCGCCTCCGCCACCACTGCGATTCCCAACACCTCCACTAATACAATTGGCGCTCGTCCCGATTCGATTATAATCCATTACTCCGCCGATTGACAATGAATTATCATAGGACTCATTCAATAACTGATTTGAATATGGCGAGACGGGCTGTGATGAGCTACTTGTTATTAGTGGCCTCGGGATGTGCTGCTGTGTGGGTTGGGCATTTTCAGTAGGAGCCGATGTACCTTCAGATTGTGCTTGCGATGTTATACCGAACATCTCCCTCCATTTCTTTAATAAGTTCTTAGCGCGTATTGCTAGCACATTGATTTTAGTTCTTCGGCGAAATTGATTGATATGTTTCGCAAGTCTGGTGGTTTCCAATTGTTCTTTTGTAATCGTTGCTCCTTCGAGTGCTGATATGACTGCAAGCACCGTGTCCATGTTAACGACCTGGAAAGACAATTAATTGTTTTGTTTTTCTTTAGTTGAATTTGAATTGAAAACTAGTCGTCTAGGTGTTCGTATATTAAAACCCCTTTAACAACCGCCCATCGGTTAAATGCTTGCCAAAGATATTGAAATATAGGAAACCTATGAAGTGCCGAGGCACTCTTCAGTCAACAATAAGTCGCCGAGTAGATTCCTGGCAATGTACCGCTGCTAATCTGAGTAGTGAAAGCAAAGGAAAGGAGGTGTAGGGGGTTAAAAAATGGTTTAGAATCGAACAAAGTTAGGTTTGATGTATTGCTTCTTATGTCCACAGTAGATTGGATGTTTTGAGAAGACGGTGTTCATTCAGGTCACAAATGTATTTGATTTACAGCTCATAAAAGTGGTGGGATTCATTCCCACTTTAAGAGAGTTGTTAGTTATATTTATTTAGCGATAAAGTTTTATAGTAATAGATTAATTCTATAAACTTAGACGAGGTACTCGAGGAAGTGAATTAATGATGTTTAGCCTTATTCAGAGTATCGAAACAGAGGTAGAGGCCTTAAACTCTTAATGGACTGACGGTGGATTTTTATATCTCTAGAATATCCAGTTAGGTTGGGAATTCTGTTTGGGGCTAGCTATCAAACCACGTAAAATACCTTGATCTCCAGGCTGCTACCGTCGGAAGAGGATGGACTATCAATAAGTGCGCGAGGAAAAGATATGCAGTTTCTATGTGAATGGCAAGAATGGAGAACGGTTCAGAGCGATTTTTGTTTTTTTTTTTCACCAACGTGCGCACAAAAGGGGATTTTGGAGTACTCTTAAATGTCAGAGCACAGTGCGATCAGGAAGTATGGAAAGGAATAAAAATATTTGGTGCACATCTAAGTCCCCGCTGTTTGTCAATAGACGGCTCCAGCAATAAGTGTTGCTCGATTTCGACATATCCAAAACGTCATGAATCAAGCTTAGACATATGGTAAATAAACCGCTTGACACAATAGTGGATTTGGTTTTTTGTGATATACTTTTGGTTGTGTGAAAATGTCTGATTTTGTGCTAAATAATCCTCATTAGCGGGATGTGCTGATTTTCTTCTTTCATTCGAAGAAAACGGCGGCTGAAGAGTATCGAAAGCTCCACGAATATGCTGCTCTAAGTGAAACAATGTGCCGTGATTGGTTCCGTCGCCTCAAAGACGGTGATATCGATGTTGACGGCCGTCCGCGTGAAGGGAAGCCAAAAACCTTCGAAGTCGCTGAATTGGAGGCATTGCTCAATAAGGATCCATGCCAAACGCAACAAGAGCTCTCATCAGCATTAAGAGTTTCCCGCCAAGCCATTTCCAAGCGAGTGCATGTGTTAGGAAGGATTCAAAAATATGAACTTGGGTTCCTTATGATTTGAAGCCAAGGGACATTCAGCGCCGTTTTTTCGCCAGCGAACAACTGCTCCAGCGGCAAAAAGGGAAGGGTTTTCTTCATTGCATCGTGAAGAGTGATGAAAGATGGATTAATTACAGCAACCTAAAGAAAAGAAAGTCATGGGGACAGCCCGGTCATGCTTCTACGTCGTAGACTCGGGCGAATATTCACGCTGCGAAGGTTATGCTGTATATTTGGTGGGACCATATCGGTGTTAATTATTATGAGCTGTTGAAACCGGACGACTTGCTACAAAAGGGTAAGACCGGATCCCGGTTGTAGTGCCGATGATGATGATGTTGAAACCGAACGAGACCATCACTGGGGAACGCTATCGACTTCAATTGGTGCGATTGAGCTGAGCACTGTGCGAAAAACGGCCACAATACGACCGTAGGCACGAAAAACTGATTCTACAGCATGACAACACTTGGCCTCAAGTTGGCAAACCCGTTAAAACCGACCAGGAAACTCTCTAATGTGATGTTATACCCCACCCGCCATATCCCCAGATAATGTACCGTCCGATTATTACTTGTTCCATTCGATGGCACATAGTCTGACTGATCAGCAGTTCCGCTCATATGAAGACATCAAAAAATGGCTTGATTCGCGGCTGAACACTTTTTCCGTAACAGTATTCGAGCTCTGCCAGAAATAAGGGACACAGTTGTAACTAGCGATGAGTAATACTTCGAATGATTTATTTGACACCATTTTTTCACTATAAGGTTGCATTTTCATTAAAAAAAAAAAAAGCGAGAACTTAGTTGTGCACCTAATAATGAATTTAATTGTAGGTAATGGTAACGAGATCATTTATAAAAATGAGGAATAGAGTGGGTGAGAGTAAAAAGCCTTGGGGAACAATTTCGTGGGAAACATAATTTCATTAGAGACACATTTCATCATGCCATCCAAAACTACTTATTCTAGAACCAGGAAGTGGAAGAGATATACCACACACCTAAGATAGTGAGAGTAATCAGGTCGCGAAGATTAAGGTGAGCCGGACACGTGGCGTGAACGACCAACGATAGGACCGTACGTAGAATTATTGACGGGATGACCAACGGGAAAGAGACTGGTAGGATGGCCGCGCCGGAGGTGGATGAAGAATGTAAGGTTTGACGTTGAGGAGATCGTGTCAGATGGTCAAGCGTGGAAAAGAGTGCACGGGGCAGGGGACGATGGCGCCGCCGAGTCTGTGAGGTCATGAACTCCTGGGTTCGTACAGGTCAATAAATAGTATGACTAATCCAAAACTTCGTAAATTAAACGCCCATAGAGATAATATCTCGTCCATTGAATAAGAGTACGTTCAACACCTTAGGAAAGGAATTTGAACAGTAAGGCCAGGTGCGAAGTTCTTTCGAATGCCCCTAACCTTTTTCGACCATTTTCTAAACAATTCCAAATAACGTATATCCATCTTCGGCGCGGCCATCCTACTGGTCTCTTTCCCGTTGGTCTTCCGTCAAGAATGGTCTTCCGTAAAGAAGGGGACCTAAAAACGACATTAGTAACTACCGTCCCGTTGCCAAACTGTCACATGTGTGAAAAACTGTTCGAAGGCATTCTTTACAACGCGTTATCTTTCCGCTGGAAATCCTTCATTTCACCCAACAAGCATAGTTTCCTTATGGGTAAGTTGACTACCACCGATCTAGTGATGTTCTCATCCCACACTCTCCGAGTTCTAGAGAATGGCAATGAAGTAGATATAATCTAACAACCAATTTTAGCAAGGCCTTCGATAAAATCTCCCACAATCTCATCCTCCATAAGCTATCCTCACTTGGTTTCGAACCCCCACTGATTGTGGATTTCTTCCAACCTTGACGATCGAACCTACCGTGTCAGATTTAGATACACTCTTTCAAATACTTTTCTTCCCATATCAGGGGTTCCCCATCGCAGTCATCTTGGACCCTTCCTATTTATTCTTACTATTAACGACATTGACTGGAGTATCAAGAACTCCTACATCTCCCTATACGCGGACAACACTAAACTCTTCAAGACGATCCGCTATCCTCTCGATTCCGCACTTCCCCAAACAGATCTCGCCAGCTTTTCTACTTGGTGCCAAAACAATTGCCTCGAACTAAATATTGCCAAATGTCACTCAATAACCTTCTCCGGTAAACGATCCCACTCCCCGCAACGTTCCTATGTCTTACTCAACCAATAGATATCAACTGTATCATCGATTCGTTACCTTGGCACCTTATGTGATGGGGACCTTAACTTCATCCCACATATTCATGACATTATTCTCAAGGACAACTCTGTCCTTGGTTTTGTGAAACGTTTTATAATAATGGTAAACACACCGCTTTGATTTTTGATTGTGTGAAAAAGTCTGAGTTTGTGCTAAATAATCGTTATTTGCGGGAAGTGTTGATTTTCTTCTTTCATTCGATAAAACGGGGGCTGAAGCGCATAGAGAGCTCCACAAAATTTCCGGAGATGCTACTCTAAATGAAACAACGTCTCGTGATTGGTTCCGTCGCTTCAAAGACAGTGATTTCGATGTTGATGACCATTCGCGTGAAGGAAGGCCAAAAACCTTCGAAGAGGTTGAATTAGAGGCATTGCTTGATGAGGATTAATGCCAAACGCAACAAGAGCTTTCATGAGCATTGGGAGCCAAGCCATTTCAGAGCTATTGCATGCGTTGGAAGTGATTGAAAAGTAAGGAACTTGGATTGTGTGAGCAACTGCTCCAGCGGGAAAAAAGGAAGGGTTTTCTTCATCGCACCGTAACGAGTGATGAAAAATGGATTCATTACGCAACCCAAGGAAAAGAAAGTCATGGGTATTGTGCGGTCATGCTTCTACGTCGTCGGCTCGGACAAATATTCACGCTGCGAATGTTATGCTGTGTATTTGGTGAGACCTGGTCGATGTTATTTATTATGAGCTGTTGAAACTGAACGAAACCATCACTGGGGTACGGTATCGCCTTCAATTGATGCGACTGAGGCGAACACTACGCGACAAACGGTAACAATACGAGCAGAGACACGAAAAAGGAAATCTACAGCATGACAATGCCCAACCCGTTAAAACCTACGCTCAAAGGGCAAGTCCTACCCCACCCACCATATTCCCCATATATAGCACCGTCCAATTATTACTTGTTCCGTCCGATGGCACATGGTCTGGATGATAGCAGTTCCGCTCATATGAAGACATCAAAAATTGGCTTGATTCGTGAATAGTCTCAAAAGATGAACACTTTTACCGTAATGGTATTCGAGATCTGCCAGAAAGATAGGAAACAGATGTACCTAGCGATGGGCAATACTTCGAATGGTTTATTTGTAACCGTTTGTTCACAATAAACCATACATCCTATCCACCCAACATTCCTACACGAAAATAAATTTAAGAATACACTATCCCATTCCACAAAAGAATCAAGTCCCAAGCACACTTTTAGCGCAGAACGCCCACAACACACTCCACAACATAAATCATTCACCATTTTGGTTGACGAATTAAATATTCTCATTGGAAGGAAACAGCGCGGCAGACCCTGTCTGCGATGGAGGGATGGCGTATACCAGGACGCCCAGAGCCTAGGAGTGCCAAACTGGATGACATCGGCTCGAAATCTGGATCGGTGGAGAGATTTATTAAATAAGGCCAAGACCGGATCCCGGTTGTAGTGCCGATGATGATGAAAGATTCTAATTAAAGAATATCATCATCATCGGCACTACAACCGGGAACCGGTCTTGGCCTTATTTAGCAAGTCCTGAGGCTTGTTCAATTTTCCATAATGATGTTTTTTTTTTTCCGGGTAAGGTCATTAGTCTTGCGCCAAAGGCTCCTCGATGGGGAATCGAACCCCGGTCTCCCGCGTGACAGGCGGGTATACTAACCACTATACTATCGAGGAGCCCAATTAATGAATATAACCCAAGGGTAATATCCATTACAAGAAACACATTGTCCAGTTAACACGGCACCAATCATTCCTATATCGTATACAGGCTATTTCCACAATTCCTCTGCAAATACATCACATAAACAAGGTATAGGGTGGGTTACTAATTAAAAAAGGTACTCCCCACAAAATCCTCCCGATCATTATAAATATTCAAGCTCTCGTTGTAGAAATACAATACCCCATAAATATCACCTACATCGATTTATCTGTCCCGCCAAATCAGCCAATAAATACAAATAATTTTCAGTCAATACTTAATCAAACAAACGTAGAAGACTAGGAGGTGGCATAAATGCATGGAGTATACTCTGGGTTTAACCGTCTACAAACAAAAGAGATGAACTAATAGAAAACATCCTCCTCGCCTCCAACCTTATCCTACTGAATGAAGGATCGCCTACCCACCTCTCTACCGACAACACTCTTACTCACATTGACATTACTTGTTGCTCCCCTAAATTGATTCCGAGAACTTCATGGTAAGTTCTAGACGATCTTTACAATAGTGACCGTTTTCCCATTTTAACTATGATAAATATCCAACAACCGATAGCCTATCATAATCAATCTCCAAAATACAAAACTGACTTTGCCAACTGGGTACTTTAAAAAAAAAAAAAAAAAAAAAAAAAATAAAGTTGATGAGTTTCCCTTCAAACCACGCCCATTCACCTAATACAAATCATGAAGCTGCAATAATCAATAAATCAATTAGATCCGCTGCCAACGTTTCAATACCACAAACAAATACTAAAGCTAATCCGGTAACCAGGCAACATGTACCTTGATGGAACTCCGGACTAACGTCCCTCCGCAAATGCAAAATGGCAGCCCTCTTCCAATTTAAAAAAAAGACCCACGGAGGCTAATCTTGTAGCATATAAAAAAGCGAACACGTAATTTTGTAGAAGGATGAGAGATACTAAAGCAAAAATCCTTCTTCAATTCACTTCGACAATCAACCCAAAAATCCTCCACAGCCTTAATATGGATTAAAATACGCAGCTTAAGCGGAGAGTACAATCCGGTAATTATCTCCAGAGTTAATTCCCAAAATATTACAACCAAAGACACAATGCAAATATGTCAACTCCTCGCCGAAACCTGGTCGCAATCCTCAGGCAACCACAACTTCCATCCTGAATTCAATCGCAAAAGACTTGAATCCCTTAACAATTTGATATATTTACAAGCCTCCAACCCTGAGGGTCACCGCATCGAAGAACCGATCTCATTTAGTGAATTTGAATTTGTACTTAGTATAACGAAAGGCAAAACTCCAGGGAGAGATCGAATATCCTACCCAATGTTGAATCACCTTTCGAAAATACAAAACCGAGAATCATTAAATTATAAACACAATATTTAAAACATCACATATCCCACAAATGTGGAACACCGCAGTCCTAATACCTATTCCCAAACCGAAGAAAGATAAAGATACTATAGAGGATTACAGTCCTATATCCTTAATCCCTGTATTGCATAAGTTTTAGAAAAAATAGTAGCCAAAGGTTTGCTCCGGTTGATAGAAACAAATAAATTGACATATATCAACCAAGTAGCTTTCAAATCCCACAGAGGATGCACAGATGCCTTACTTCACATCGACCATTATACCTCAAGGGCTCTATCAACTAACCAGTACACTCCCGCTACACAACGGAATCCCTCAAGGATCCCCGTTATCAGTCATATTATTTATTATCGCCTTTGACGACATAAGCACGATAATATATAATTGTACGCCGAAAGGAATAAGAAAAACAAAAGACTGATAATGTATAATTTAGAGTCCTTGCGAAGAGCCAGTAAGTTAATGTAAGAATAACATTTGTAAAATATAATTTAACATTTAGTCTTAAGTAAAATCTGTAATTGGATTGTCAATAAATGTGGAGATAAACCAAAAAACAAAACAAAAGAAACGATAATATATAAACAGAAACATCTAGACCATCATATTTACGCCCATGATATATACATCTTAAGTAAAGCGAGTGATTTAATCTCCTGCAAAAGCATGTTAACTGACACATTGAAAGATATTTTAGAATGGTCAAATTATTCAGGTGCCAAACTGTCAATAGAAAAATCCCGACGACGACTTTGCCCCCAAATACACCTCAACATAAATAATAAAAATACCCCCAACCTTAAAATCCTAGGTGTAACATTTAGTAAGAAGTATTGCTGGAAAGGAATCAGTAGCAGCGAGACTGAATATTATTAAATACTTAGAAAAGTAATGTACATATTAAACACCCTATGCAATATAGCTAAGCACTAATTTTAAGCAAAATAGACTACGTTATTTATATTTATGGCTATTGTCCCAAGAAAACTCTAAACATACTAAAACCAACGTATCACCAAGCCGCTAGAAACAGCATATTCATTTTCAAAACAACTCCAATAAAAGATCTATTGACTGAAGCTGGACTTCCAACAATCGAGGAACGAGTACAAATGATATTCGCAAGACTTATAGCTAAACTAACGTTTTCGAGAAACTCCACCATCGACAAAGATATTAAACTAACGCTAGGGTACAAAAACCGCAACCGAATTCCATCTGCAATTACCAGGATAAAGTCGACAAATTAGAATTACAATTTAAACAAACTTTTAAGTTTGCCTCAACCTATCCGCCAAGGCTCCTAAATGAGAGTGAATAACGACTCTCAGAACATTTAAAAAAACTAACACAAACAAGGAAATATACAATGCACTATTTTGGTCAATCGCTTCGAAATATAAATCCGATGTATGGAGATTTATATATACAGATGGATCCAAAACAAGCGAAGATACATCTTTCGCTGTCATATCTGAAGAAGGTGATGTAAAGTAAATCGGACTGTTACCTGAATTTTGCTCAATTTATACGGCGGAAGCCTTCGCCATCCTACAAGCGGTAATAATTGCCACCAAGCACAGGGAAAAATATATCATCTGCAGACAGCTTGTCCGTACTTAATTCAATAAGGAACACCAACAACACCGACGATATAATGTCCAATATTCGAGAAAACATCATTAAATATTATAATAAAATAAAACTAATGTGGATTCCCAGCCATGTTTCCATCAACGGTAATGAAAATGCAGACTGTGCAGCTAACTCAGGTAGAAAAGCTCCAGTTCATAAAGCTAACATCCATACAAGGGCCGATCTATTAGCAACCATCCAAAATATACTAAAAAGTACAATTCGAATAAATTGGGATACTTATCACCACGCCTATAAAAACGTAAACCCATTCAAATATCACACCTTCTATCCAACGAATTTAAATAAATCGAAAATCACAAACTACGTGAGATTGCGACTAGGTCATACGTCCGCTACGCATCTTTACCTGCTCAACAAAAAAACGGACATTATCTATTCGAACCTGTTTCCAGATGAACCCGCACTTTAGTCATAATGTTCACTGCGGCTGAGTTAACTCTAAAAATCATTGCTGTGAATGTTAATTCACTAATCCGCATGAAAAGAAAGGATAATCTGAGCAATCTACTGGAAGCTGAACGCCCAGATGTACTTTCGGCTAGCGAAACTAAGCTAAACCAAAAGCACAAATTGGGCTACCCAAATTGAGATCATCCAAATTCCACTCAGAGGGGTAGGGTCGTTAAAAGTGGTCTATAACACAAAGTCATTTACAGCAGAGATGTATACAAGTTTCAGGTGCTAGAAACCTGCGTTATAGATATTTCTTTGAAAAGTCAAAGACATCTATATGGGGTATCTGCTTATGCTCCCAAAGCTCTACAGTGTATACAGTTGATCAATGAACTTGATACCCTTTTCCAAACTCTCAAGTTAGATTCGGGAAATAATTATTTCTTTATGGCGCGGGATCACAATTCCAAGCACAGTGCTTGGAGTAACTGTGTCGGTTCCGCCAAACCCCACGGTTCACTTACCTAAAAAAAAAACCCCCATAACTTCCATCCAGTCATATAATTTCGCTAATGCAATCGCATTAGCGCCTTAAATGCTTTACGTATCTAGGATTATCTAAGATATAATCTAAAAAGCTTCAGTAAAAGAATTCTTACCTTTTTCTTGCATCTTCGCATACAATTCCTGTAAGAGTTCTTTCTTACCTTATCATAAATTCCCTGTAATAAAATTCATCGGTTCGCATAGCATACGACCGCATGTCAGGGAATCTCACCCTTGAGTTGGCTAATCCCAGCCTCAATATGTGTACATAAAATCTATCTATGCACACCAACACCTCCGTTTGTTTGTTGAAAAGTTCTCCCCAGATGTTCTTCTTCTCTCAGAAACTTGGCTTAAATCAAACTCTCGAGTATACATTCCTAATTACACATTTGTGTCCAACCCGCGAACCACTGGCCCTCATGGTGGTACTGGAATTCTAATACACAAGAAATTCCAATTTACTGAAATCAGGTTCACTAACATAACTAATGTCGAATACACGGCAGTAAAACTCTTCTGCAGAAGTAATAAAGTACTGGTTTTGTCGTCTATATACATTCACCCTTCTCGTGAACCGAACTTCCCTAGTGCAGACATTTCTCAAATAATCCAGCAGTCTCTGCCGGCACCTTTTATCATAGGGGGAGACTGGAATGCTCGACATACATCATTAAATGACATCAAGTGCAACAAATATGGCTACCAACTCCTAGATCTCCTCCCACTTCATCCATATGTTTATGCAGACTGTCCATAGCAACCTACTCGAATTTGTAGTACAACCAAATCAACAATCGATTTCTTCCTAAAATCCACAGATATCTATTCATCTAATCCCCCTACAGTGTCCTTTACATTCCCATCCGATCATGGGTCCGTCCACTCCACGGTTCAAATCCCTTCGCCCGAACCACTCTACACAGTGAATCCTATCCCAAATTTTTCCAAAACAAACTGGAAAAAAGTCAATAACGATATTGCTGCCAGTTTTTCAAATTATTCTTTAGCGGAATCTTCAAACCTATTCCCTACTGAAATTGACCAGGCAGCTGTAAAAATAGAGCAAATACTGGGAAATGCTCTCTTCAGCCATACCCCTACGACCGTGCCTCATAACCACTTAGGAAAACCATTACCCAACCTCCTCACAAAATTATTGCGTATAAAAAAACAACTCCGACGTAAATTGCATATTAGCTACTCACCCTTTATTAAACAACAGATACAGCTTTTGACCACCCTGATAAATGGACAACTTAAAAATTTCACCGATCAGACCTACACGTCTACTCTAAACAGTATCAAACCAAACCGTGACCTATTCAAAAATATAAATCGACTAACTGGTCGTAAATTCAAGCCTCGAATAGACTATCTCATCCAACCAACTAACAGTAACATCGCCCAATCGGACACTGATATAGCAAACTGTCTCGCTGAACACTTCTGTAAAACTCATAAACAAAACTATTCCCTCCCAGTCACTAATTTCCACGACACCGTGAACGAATTCATCTCAGGCACACTGGAGCCATCCTTCCCACCATTCATTACTGAATTCAACGAAATCAATAAAGCGTCACATCCCATGGGAACCGACACCTTCCTAAGCTTTACAGAATTATCTGAATTGATTACTTCGCGTAACAATAAAAAATCTACAGGCTTGGATAGAATCCCTAACCTTCTATTTAAAACACTTCACCCGGAGAACTTACTCCCCATTCTCGTTCTCCTCAACCACATAATAAACGCCTCACATTTCCCAAAATGTTGGAAAACAGCGGTGATAGTCCCTATTAGTAAATCCGGTTCTTCCAACAACCCGGCTAACTTCCGTCCCATATCACAGCTAAATTCGCTTAGTAAGGTTTTGGAATGTAAGATATACAAAAATCTTCTCTCATTTGCTAGAGACAACTCCCTTATCCCGAATTCTTAATTTGGCTTTCGTCCACAACACTCAACTTGTCATGCTCTGCTAAAACTGACACATGATGTGACAATGAATCTCCAAAACCAATCCCCAACAATATGCCTCTCTCTCGACATAGCAAAAGCATTCGATTGCGTTTGGATTGCAGGACTGCTATACAAGCTACATTCAATGTTCGGATTAAACGCCCACACCATAAAACTTCTCGCTTCCTACCTTTCTGATAGAAAGTTCGTGGTGAAAATAAATTCAACTCTTTCGACATCATACAGTATAACCGCGGGTGTTCCTCAAGGTTCCATTCTCGGACCATTATTATACCTCCTTTATACTTCAGACACCCCGCAGCCACTGTCACCTAATACAGTAATGCTGAACTATGTCGATGACACTTTAATTTATTCAAGCAACAAGTTTGTCAAGGAGGCAAGAAACTGTATTAATAGCTATCTCCCGAATCTCTCAGCATATTTTACTAAGTGGAAAATCCGACTCAACCCAGCCAAAAGTCAACTCATAGTGTTTAAAGGCAGAAATGAGAATTGTACTAACAACACCATACGCTGCCATAACAAAATCAGAATCAAGTTAAATAACCATATAATTAAACCCTCCAAAACCTTAAAGTACCTGGGAATAACCTTCACCAACAATCTGTCCTTCTCCGCCCACACCAAAAACTCGATTCGCAAAGCCGCAATTCAACTTAATCTCTGCAGAAAAGTGACGTACAAGCCAAATGGTCTCTCTCCCAAAGTTAACTCACTTATCTACAAACAGATAATCAGACCCAGTTTCACATATGCATGCCCGATATGGTACCATATCACACCCGCCCAAATGGAGAAGCTACGCATCTTCGAAAGGAAATGCTTCAGACTTATCACTGGCCTCAACCGACATCCCAACTCCCACAAATATTACTTCAGTAGTTCGCTCTACTATGCCCCTAATATTGAACGTATAGATCAACGCTTCCTCGAGCTGTCCATTAAATTTATCGAAAATCTTCCCAATAATCCCAACCCGATAATAAATGCGCTCACATCGACTCCGTCAGATAACCGAACTGTCTCCACATCAGAACGTTCTTCACCTCTGGCAGGTTGGTTAATAACTCTAATGAGATTGTATACCACAATACAGAGCTTTCACCTCTCCAATTTAAATATAGTAATATTCAACCCTTCTCCAATATTTTGCGTTTCAACGAAAAAACGGAAAGTAGTTCCCCAACCCACATCCCTGACTGACAATATCCTCACTAACCCATAACCTACCTATTGATCATTATGCTTCCCCCTTCCACACCACACTAACTTATTTCAATAATAATTAGGTAACTAGACAAAGTTAAGATAAGTTAAGTTAAGTAAATTAGCATAGGTTAAGTAAATAACTATATCCTGGTTTTCTGACCTTTTCCAGGAAGCTCTACCCACTAAAATCTTAATCCATAACCAATATATAACTTTTATCATATTGTTTGAAAAATGTACTAGTAAGTATATGTAAACAATTATAGCTAAAGTATCATAAGTTATCTGTATTGCTTATTGTAAAAATTATTGATGGTCAATAAATACAGAAATGTAAAAAAAAAAAAAAAAAAAAAAAAAAAAATCTATGCACACATCGGCTGTCGACCCTTTTAGCCAGCGATAAATAGTCCAACACCAGCTGCATGTAATTAACACCACCCACGTTGAGACTATCTCATTAACTCGCACCATGAGTAAACAAAAGTCCGGCGCAAGAGTAATGACCTTGCCCGAAAAAAAAACAAATTATGGAAAATTTAACAAGCCTCAGGACTTGCTAAATAAGGCCAAGACCGGTTCCCGGTTGTAGTGACGATGATGATGAGTAAACAAAAGACCGCTGTCCTTCATCAGGCATTCTGGTGATACGCAAACAATTCAATCATTCTAGTATCCCAAATGCACCAACCATCTAATGAGTTGCAACTCGTTTTCTCAGGCCATCATCATCATCATCATCGGCACTACAACCGGGAACCGGTCTTGGCCTTATTTAGCAGGTCCTGAGGCTTGTTAAATTTTCCATAATGATTTATTTTTTCTGGTCAAGGTCATTAGTCTGGCGCCAGAGGCTCCCCGACGGGGAATCGAACCCCGGTCTCCCGGGTGACAGGCGGGTATACTAACCACTATACTATCGAGGAGCCCCAACTCTCAGGCCATAAATTCCTTTTATCCTACATAGTTCTGGATTCGTTTCCCAGTAACCTACTCACATAAACAAAGATCTCCACGATCCCTTTTTGCTTTCTTTGTTTCAGGTTCATTCCCATGGCCTTGTGTATGAAAAAAACTAATGTGATCTTCACTCACACATACACATACATCGCCAAGTCTTTCTTCCTTGTTTTCACCCCGAGAGAAACACTTTCTCTCTCGGGAAAACTCACTCCAAACGATTGAATATCGTTGAGTCGAATTTCATCCACTGACCGACACGGTCGCTCCGCCATCCACCGTACCGGCTCCGGTACGGTGTGAAACAAAGAGTTAGAGTCGAGCGCGTTAAATATAAAAAATAATTTTTCTTGTGCCCACTTGTATAAGGCCATTCAAGTAAAGTAATTGTGAACGTATAACAACTAGCAGACGTGCTGGCAATCGTGTTAAAGTTAATGAAGGTGAAATAAATTAAAAACTAATTAAGAACAACTGGTGTTTTATTTTCTCTTCGGGTGCATGTCCTGTGGCGAGTTTTACTCCTTGTGTTGGTGACACTTTTTTTGACTGAAGGATCCATGGCGTCACATTGTTCCTCATTCGTGCGGGTCGCGGATGAAAACACCTTTGCAGTTTTACACAGTAAATGATGGATGGGGATGGAAGGGAATCAGCGCCGTGCGTCGACGCACCATACTTCGTCCCTACATAACCTTATCACCAACACGAGAGGCAATGTGTTGTTCGACTGGTGGCCAACAAACGCTAACGAACATAAACCAGTATTGTACGCTACAAGTACTCCGTCATATCCAAGAGGAAATTCCTTTTTGGATTTACGGTTGCTGGACGAGCGAACACAATTATTGAATACGGATCTAACTACTCGAAAATGTCTTCGTACAATTGAGTACGATAGCGATCTATATGGACTTGGCGCCGTAATACATGTCCTAAATGAACACTCACTACTTGAGCAGTATAAACAGATACATTTTATTAATTGCGGAAAAGCGCACTGGTCGCGCTTTGATCCGATAATAAAAAAAGAATTACGCACCAATGGCATAGATCCACCAACTAACGGAAATCTTTATAATGACGAAATTGATCATTATCTTTCGACGATGAACAAATAATCGTTCTACCCCAAAAGTGTATAACATGGAGAGCCATACAAAGCGATACAGAAACTCAATGATCGACGAGCCGTATAGACAAAAGAGTATTCTGCTCTCTAAGTTAAAACTGCTCTACAGACAGTTCAGCGACCCAAATAGCCAGGATATAAAAACAATTAAGTCATCCGTCCGCTACGCATCTTTACCTGTTCAACAAGGACACAGCCCCAATCTGCCAAGAATGCAACACAACAATTACAGTCATTCATATCCTAAAAGACTGTCCTCACCTGAAACTTAGAAGAGACCGCCTATGTCGTAACATAGATATTTATAAAATTCTCGATGATCCTACCCCCGACAACATAGAAAATATAAATAAGTTTATAACAATTCTAAAAATCAAATTATAATTTAAAAGTACAGAGCCAATAGTGTCAGCTGCTATGCTCATTATATTAATTCATTGATATGTAATTTTGAGTTACTTGTTAATAATAAATAAATAAATAAAAATGTTTCTATGAAAAAAAAAAAAAAATTCCCAAAAGAAACTGAAAAAAAATACAGAAATTATTTAATAAAATATCGATACTCACATCATAATTCTGATCTAAAGCCTGTGTTAATTGCGCCGTCAATTCAAGAATCAATGAGTTGTTCATTTAAACAGCAATTTAATCTGTGGGCCGCAATATTAGGTGCACGTACGGTAACAGCTGCCGAGGCACGATATTGCACAAGCCTATGCGCAGAGATGTCCTTGGTTTCGGATCACTAAATTGGTTGGTATTTATCGGATTTTCTTCTACGACTTCGAAATTTTTATTCTGGATTATAATTACTCTAATAAGTTTGTTGAATTCTTCCTCGTTTCCTTGAAATTATTTTTGGAATGTTGCTCTCTTAAATCCTTTTGATTGTTTAATGCGTATACTGCGTTTTACTAAAAGAATAAAAACAAAAACAAAACGAATTAGTTTTCATTGAAAAAAAGTTGCCTTAAAAAATGTTTGAATGAAAAAATTTCAGTCCCCGTAAATTTTGTTCTATAAACGTTAAACATATTCATTGCTAAACTAGTAAAACATTACAAAAGGATATTTAAATTTATTGATTTAATAATATATTATAAAGAGCAATACCATTTAAACCAAGAGGAAATTCTTAGTGAACCAAACTCTAAATGACGAAAAGCAGGAATAGATATAAAAAGAAATGACAACTGCGTTCAGTTTGATTTTTTTAATCAAGTTTCATAACAATGAGTCATATATTTTCAGTGCTGCCTCCCTGCCATAAGCGCCTGCGTTTTATCAAACTTCACTATTTAGAAAACGAATAAATGACACCAAAATTGTTTTCGTTGTAGGTTTCCTTCTGGTGGTGTAAACAACAGTTGCTGTCGTGGGTAAATATCTTTTAACATGGCTCCCTCAAACATTAGTTTCTCTAAGCCATTTTGTAACTATCAGCTGGTAGTATTTCTCATGACACATATGAAACGAATGCTCGTTTCCCGTGTCACCCGCAAAAACTGTCCCTACTTAATACTTACCCATTAGGACCACGGTTACAATGATTGGAAATTTTTTTTTTTTTTGGTTGACACGTACACCAAATTGCTTCTGCGTAAACCTGTAAAAATGCGTAACACCTGAAATGCATAAAAAAGCAATGAAATCACAAGGTCCAAATACCAGGTGTACCGGTATGAAGTGAGCGTTTTTTTTTTTTTGGCAATTTGTGGATACCACGCCAATGAAACCATTCGGAGACCCAATATTCGACTTCTTCGTAGGAATTGAAATGCTGCTCAGCCAATGCGTGTCCCATCGATGAAAACAAATGGTAGTCGGAAGGAGCCAAGTCTGGTGAATACGGCGGGTGGGGTAACACTTCCCAGCCGAGAGCTTTTATTGTTTTTTTGTCGGGTTTTGCTGTATGACTCGACTCGGAGCATTATCATGCAACAAAATTATCTTTCCGTGTCTTGTGGCTCATTCTGGTCGTTTTTCGATCAATACATGCTTCAAATTGATCATTTGTTGTCGGTAGCGTTGCGCATCAGCAGTTTCGGCAGGTTTTAGAAGTTCATGATACACCACCCCCTTCTGGTCCCCCCAAACACAAAGCATTATCTTTTTTCCGAACCGATCAGGCTTTGCAGTCGATGTTGACGCTTCTCCTGGATGTACCCATGATTTTTTGCGTTTAGGATTTTTAAAATAAATCCATCTTTCATCACCAGTCACAATTCCATGCAATACTGACTTCCTTTCATGTCGTAGAAGCAACGTTTCACATGTGGTGTTTCGCTTTTCCATCTGCCTGTCATACAATTCATGTGGCACCCAGTTTCCACACTTTTGGATCTTTCCCATAGCTTTAAACGGTCAGAAATTGTTTGTTGTGCAACATTTAACATTTGTGCCATTTGTTTTTGACTTAAAGTGCCATCTTGATCCATTATTGCTTGCAAATCGGCGTGTTCAAACTTTTTTGGTGGTCTTCCACATTCTTCATTTCGCACATCAAAATCATCATCTCTGAACCGCTTAAACCATCTGTTGCATGTTGCTTCCGATAGAACATGATCACCATAAGCCTCGACAAGTTTTCTTCAAATGAAAACAAAAACTTAATGCTTTCCGCAAATCTTCATTTTCTGGTACAAAATTCGACATTTTTAACAGGATTAAAAAATATGATGTTGTTTGTACAATGACTTGATGCATACTAAATATGTTTGACAGATGTCATACAAAAAAAAAAATGGGGGGGCGAAAGGCAGACTTTAGGGAGACAAGGACAAATGTGTCCTTCATCCCGTCTCTGACTTCTGGTCATATTGCGATAACCAGAATCGACAGATGTCATAGCAACCAAATAAAAAATATGTAAGGGCTCGTTCATAACAAACGTTCCCTATCGATACATTTGTATCTTGACGCTCACTTCACACCGGTACACCTGGTATACCTACATCTGGAAAAATTGTGTATTGGTTCAAAAAGAAACCATTCACGGGAGAAGTAGTACAACCATAAAATAAGCAAACACATACGAACGGCAATACCAGGGTATACAAAAATATCGTTGATATTGTTGACCACGAATGGACATTTGTTGCTTGGGATGTTTAAAGCAATCAAATAACTAAAACGTTTTTGATTCGACCACTGCGGCGTTCTACGCCATAAACTTTAAGCGGACTGCGCTACATACAGCAACAATTAGGGAAATAGAATTTTAGTCAGTTATTTTGTTAGACTGAATATTACGACATACATATTGCATGGCGAATGCAATAAGCAACTTAATGGCATTATTCCCTTTATAACATTACATTGCGATCCTGTCCCGCTTACACCACTTGACGACACGGCTCAAAACACCACAGGGATGTACACATCCTAAAGTAATAACCAAGTGCCACTGATCAATCAGGAATCACATGTAAACATTCACCTCAAAATCGAATCATGAGAAGTACTTATAGAACTGAAACACCGTCCAGGGGTCGCCGCTGAGACAATGAAAACAGAAGGCCAGGGGGACAAGACGCTTTACATACGGAAGAAATCTGTGTGAAATCTGTGACTCAAGAAGCAATGATTGAGTAGCGGGAGTTGTTTGAGGGTACCATTGTGGAGGAAATTCTGATAGCGTTCACAGCCGAGTTCCCTGCACTGAACACGATATCAAAGGAGGCTATAAAGAGCTTAACCTCTTCAGGGACGATTTTTACCGCGAAATAACCATTATAAAACTGATTAACATTGGAAATAACCATTACCAGTGCAGCCAACCCACAATATTTTACTTCTCTTGTTGAGGGATTCTCCAGTGAATAAATTATTATCAATTTTCTGGTGACAGTCATCATCATCATCATCGGCCCTACAACCGGAATCCGGTCTTGGCCTTGTTTAGCAAGTGTCTCCACCGGTATCCGGTCCTTAGCCGAGACTTGTTAAATTTGTTTTTCGCGGGCAAGGTTATTAGCCTTGCGCCTTTCTCGTGACAGTGGTTACATTAAAGAAAACTAAACGTCCGCATACGTCGCCAAGGGCCTGAACATGTTAAGGGATAATGATCAACCTACCAAAGGAAAAGGCTAAGATCTTGAGACAACTACAAAGTTCCTGTGGGAGGGATGGGTATAATAGGGACTCCAAGAACACATTATAGCCACACGATGCTTCAGCTGCTGGGAACATGGACTAGTGGCAAACGTTTGTAAATGTGAGATTGATCGCTCGGAGATCTATTTGAAATGCGGAGGAAAAGGACGTAAAGCAAACATATGTCAAGCACAGCCCAACCCAAAAGTATGTTCTGCAAATTAGAATGCGATGGTGGTAAGGCACACACAATGGGGCATTCGCCGAGCAGAAGCCAAGCATTCGAAAATGTGATGGCCAACCTACTAAATAAAAACGGACAGGTGAAGGTTCATAAAAATAAACTAAAGCAAAGGATCTTGATCCACAAACGGTTAAGTAATATGTGTGCAGAGGTGGTACTCATTAAAGAGCAGTACGGGATAGCTGGCAGTAGCACAAATACATGAGAGAAAGACAACAGCACAACAACAGCCATCTGGACACTAAGAATATCCCTTATCATCATCATCGGCACTACAGTCGGGATCCGGTCTTGGCCTTATTTAACAAATCTCTCCACCGGTCCCAATTTCGAGCCGACGTCATCCAGTTTGGCACTCCCAGGCTCTGGGCGTCCTGGTCTACGCCATCCCTACATCGCAGACAAGGTCTGCCGCGTTGTCTCCTTCCATACATCCTGCCACAAAGGACTTTCCGGGCAGGCTTCTCTTCGCTCATTCGAGCTAGGTGTCCCCCCCACCGGAGTCTACCGAGCTTGATTTTTCTTACAACATTAGCTTGAAGGTAGATTGCGCACAACTTCTGGTTGTAGTGTCTGCGGAACCGTCCTCCCTCACATACGGGGCCAACAATTCTCCTTAAGACCTTGCTCTCGAATGCGGGTAAGAGTTCAGCGTGCCTTTTATTGAGCACCCAGGTCTCGGATCCATACATGAGTATTGGTAAGACCATGGTCTTGTACAGTAGCAGCTTGGATGTTCTGGATAAATTTCGGGATTTAAAGAGCCTTGATAGACCATAGTAGGCTTTGTTGGATTTGATCAGCCGCTCGCGTATTTCTTCTTCCATATTGTTATCGCCTGATACTATTGAACCAAGGTAGTTAAAGGATTCCACTACTTCAAATTCGTGCTCCACTACCCTGATAGTTTGACCAACGTTAGGTCTTCTGTTCGCACAAGTTGCCACCATGTACTTAGTTTTCCCCTCATTAATGTGCAGTCCCAGTTTTTGTGCCACCTGCTCGATCTGGGTGGAGAAATCCTGTAAAGCTGAATCGGATTTACCGATGATGTCGATGTCATCTGCGTAGGCAAGTATCTGGCAGAATTTGGTGACAATAGTCTCTCTTGTTGTAACGCCAGAGTCACAGATTGCTATCTCCAAAGCCAGATTGAAGAGGAGGCAGGCCAGACCGTCCCCTTGTCGGAGTTCATTAAAGATGTTTAGTGGTTTTTTTACTTGACTAACTACGTTGGTTCGACCTACAAAGTGGTGGCAATTTGTTTGGAATGTCGAACTCTTTCATGGCATTATATAGTTCTACACTGGCTATGCTGTCGTAGGCGGCCTTAAAGTATAAGAATGTCCCTTATAGAGAGGATAATTGACTTTCCCTATGGTAAAGTCAAGGGAATTTACTTCTACTGTTACCCCTACGATGGGGAATAGCTGAATCCAAACAGCAAGAAGGATATTCCTGTGTTAAATTCAAGGGAATTTACTTCTAATGTTACCCCTACGATGGGGAATAGTTGAATCCACACAGCAGGAAGGTCCTTCCTGTGTTAAAGTCAAGCGAATTTACTTCTACTGTTACCCCTACGATGGGGAATCGCTGAATCCACACAGCAGGAAGGACCTTCCTGTGTTAAAGTCAAGCGAATTTACTTCTACTGTTACCCCTACGATGAGGAAAA
The DNA here is from genome assembly GCA_963931805.1 of Microdon myrmicae. NCBI lineage: Eukaryota > Metazoa > Arthropoda > Insecta > Diptera > Syrphidae > Microdon > Microdon myrmicae. The sequence goes on along the minus strand of OZ007500.1, from coordinate 8,485,449 downwards.
GCTCAATCCAAGCAGCAGGAAGGATCTTCCTGTGTTAAAGTCAAGCGAATTTACTTCTACTGTTACCCCTAGGATGTGGAATAGCTGAATTCAAACAGCAGGAAGGATCTGCCTGTGTTAAGGTTAAGGGAATTCACTTCTGTTATTACTATGCTATGCTCTACGACGGTGGGGATTAGAAGAATTGTTCTCATACCGGGCAACTGGAGATGCCAGAGTAAAGAGCCGCCTAATAATTGCTGGAGACTTTAACGCATGTGCAGAGGATGGGAAATCACTGTAGCGAGTTACAAAATCCAGACACTACTCGAAACCGTCAGACTCTTAGATGCATTCCTACTAAATGATGATAAGGAGGATGTCGAAAAAGGCTGGTCCAAAATCGGCATTACCTTTGCCAGTACAATATTGGCATAAAACATGGAGTGCCGAGTTGTGAACACATATACTCATAAAGACCATTAGGCTGTGATGCAGGAAATATTACCACACAGGAATGAAGAAAGCCCAGAAAAATGGATAGAAGGAAAAAGATCTCGATGCGGAGCTGCTAGATTATATGAAGGAAAACCTAATCAATCAACTCGATGAAGAGCTCCATGCGAACAGGCAGGCTGAAGAAGTAATGAAGTGACCAACTAACGCATGCGATGGTAAACGGCCTGCCAAACCAGTATTCTGAGGGAATCCAGAAATTGCCCAAATACGAGCAGAGTACAACAAATTACGATATCTACATCAAAAAGCAAGAAACGATAATACTTATCCGTAACGTCGTGCGGAATGCGTCAACAATGGCAGGGAATTGATGAATATAATCCTTAGAATGAATTATGAGACGCTATGCGTTCTAGGAGATGAACTAAATAATAGCCCATCGCCTACAAGATAGTGATGAAAAGAACACACAACAACGGTAGTGGAATGCCAAAGAGTGAAAGTGAATCCCTGCTGCTCTTTTCTTGCTGTTCGAAGACGCGGGATTCCAACAAGAATTGTGCCCTAGTTTTAAAACAGTTTCTATATTAATTTAATGCTTGCCATTAAGCCGAACACATGGGGGCTCTGCCGTCACCTTGAGTAGCGTACCAGTAAAATTACAACACCTCCAGTGACCATCGAAGAGGTGCCTGCCATAAGGACATGAGTGGCGTACCAGTAGAATGACAACACCTCCAGTGACCATCGAAGAAGTACCTGCCATAAGCACAAGAGTGGCGTACCAGTAAAATGACAACACCTAAAGTGACCATCGAAGAGGTGCTTATGGCAGCAAGGATCATTAAAAATAATAGACCTCAGGACCAGAAGAATTTCTAATGTTGTGTGTTGCCCTGTGAGTAGGGCGTTAGAATATACTCACAGCTAGGCCAGCTTGTCGTAAGAGGCGACTAAAGGCCGAGTGGTAGCCGGGGTCCCAACGCCCTGTGCGCCCGGTGAAATACCACCCCATCAAGCTTTAGGTTCCGTGAAATGGTCGGGAGAAATCTCTGGCCATCTTTCGGAGCTTGGCTGATGGACCGGTTCGAGAAAAGGTTGGTTAGGTGGTAGTCGGTCCCAAGGTGAGATACCACCCCGTCACGCTGTACATTCCGCGATATCGCCGAGAGAAATCTTCGACGGTGTTTCGAATGTGGGGCTGATGGCCCGGACTGACACGGGGATAAGTCATGATGGTGTCTTCTGATATAAAGAATTCCGGAGGTGAACTAGTCTCCCATTCGGATCTCCGGGGGGGACTATGTCAGGGGGAACATCATGCAGATATCATGATAAATAATGGAACTTTGAGAGGTTCGTCATCGCATAACCGGGCTAGCTCTCGAGGCTCGGCCCACGCTCGACTGGTGACGGCATTTTGTAACATCAGGGGCATCGGTTTCACCAATACTAATGTAAACGCCGTCCACCAATATTTGCAAACAACGAAACCTGATATCCTTGCCCTAACTGAGACCCAGGTCGATTCGTCAACTGATTCGACATATCTTCGTTGCTCAGGATACGACTTACATTCGAGATTCCGTTTTAAGGGCGATGTCTGCGTCTTCGCACGGTCCGATCTGGCTTGCCAGGGGATGGAGGCGTTGGAACCCAATAATATGGACATCATATGGTTGAGGGTCGTACTGAGGAACTCCGTTAAATTTCTTTGTTGTCTTTACCGCTCCCCGAATGACGATCGACCAGCGACATTTTTCGAACATCTTTCATATACCGTCGACTGGATACAGATCAACCACCCAGCTTCTGAAATTATTGTCCTTGGCGATTTTAATGTGCACAATTCCGACTGGTTGTTACATTCTAACAGAACCGACCAGGCTGGGAGGCTGGCGGAGATATTTGCTGTAAGCCACAACTTGACTCAACTCGTGGGTAGAGGTTTCTGCGCCACTGGGAAACTCAGATCACTGCTTGGTATCTGTCGCGCAAGCACTTGCATACCAAGCGAATAACCGGCCTAGGCAGCTTCGCCATGTATGGAAGTATGGGGCCGCTAACTGGGACGATATGCGAGATTTCTTCGCATCCTTTCCATGGTCCGAGATGTGCTTTGGAAACTCCGATGTTAACGCTTGTGCGGAGTCGGTGTCAGAGATTATTCTTCTGGGGATGGAGATGTATATTCCACATTCCATCAAACGAAGTTCGTCTGATAAACCTTGGTTTGACAAAAAATGCGAGCTGATTACAGCGGCAAAAAATAGAGCTTTTAAGCAATGGCGCTCCAATCCCACCGATGTTAACAGAACGAATTTTGTTATAATCAGAAACGTGTGCAACAAGGCGATTGATACCGCGAAGAAGGCTCACAACGACAGGGTGATCAATAAGCTCCTTCGGCGCCCAACTGGTTCGCGCTCCTTCTGGTCAATGGCAAAGGCTGTCAGCAGTAACTTTGCTTCCTCCTCTTTCCCTCCGTTGGTGACAGACAGCGGGACGTTAGTCACGAATCCAAAGGATAAAGCTAATGTGTTCACGAATTTATTTTCCGCGAATTCAAACCTCGATCCCGGCCTTTTGCAGCCACCTGTGATCTCGCCGGTACGGTCTTCCATGCGGGATGTGAGATTTCGTCCGCGCACTATTCAACGCATTCTACGTGAACTGGATTGTAGGAAGGCAACCGGCCCGGACGGAATACCAGCAATAGTCCTTAAGAACTGTGCTCCAGAACTATCGCCGGTTCTTGGCAGACTCTTCCGCTTATCTTATGCACGGAGGACCTTTCCTGCCTGCTGGAAAATCGCTCGAGTTCAGCCAATCCCAAAGACGGGAAAAAAGTGTCTCCCACAAAATTACCGTCCGATAGCATTACTGTCTATTTTATCTAAGGTAATGGAAAAAGTCATCAATACAGAGTTGGTTAAGTATTTGGAGTGCAACGGTCTTCTGAATGATGGTCAATACGGATTCCGTGGCAGGCGGTCCACAGGAGACCTTTTGACAGTTATAACCGATATATGGACATCTGCGATTGAACGGCATGGTGAGTCAAGGGCGGTCGCATTAGATATCTCCAAGGCTTTTGACTGCGTCTGGCACGGGGCATTGCTGAGCAAACTTCGTTCATATGGACTTTCCCAACAGCTTTGCGACTGGACGAGGAGCTTCCTCGAGAATCGATCGATCCGGGTTGTTGTGGACGGCGAGTGTTCGGATCTGTATCCTGTTAATTCGGGGGTGCCACAGGGTTCTATTTTAGCTCCAACCTTGTTCTTGCTTCACATTAATGATTTGTTGGAGACAACGGATAACAAAGTGTTCAGTTTTGCGGATGATAGTACGCTTGTTTCCTCCTTTTCGAGTGATCGGCCGATTGGTGCATCAACGTCGCACCAGCTGAGATGTAGACAGATTGACTCTCTGAACCAGGATCTAGATAAAGTCCTGCAGTGGGGAAAGGCCAATCTTGTCGACTTCAACGCAACGAAGACCCAGTATACAACATTCACAAAGAAAACTGGATCATCGGTTCCACAGCTGATGATGAATGGCCGGGCCCTCGAGGCTGGGGAAAGTTTGAAATTGCTCGGCGTCACGGTCTGTGGGAATGTATCATGGCATAAACACGTAGCGGGTATCGCCAGATCAGCCTCAGGAAAACTGAGTTATCTTTTTAGAGCCAAGAAATATTTTACTCCGGCCCAACTTCTTCTCCTATATAAATCTCAAATTAGACCCGCGCTCGAATATTGCTCTCATGTTTGGAGCTCGGCTCCTAAACATACCCTCGACCTACTTGAGAGCGTACAAAGACGAGCGATCCGCCTGATCGGGGACTCGGCGCTGACGTCGGGACTACAGTCGCTATCACATCGAAGGCGCGTGGCCGACCTCTGTCTGTTCTACAGATATTATCACGGGTGCTGTTCTTCGGAGATTCTTGGCATTGTTCCACGCAATTCGGTCTATATGCGCTCCACAAGACAATCCGACGGATCGCACCCGTTTGTGGTTCATCTCCCGACAGCGCGAACATCCCTGTATCAGAACTCGTTCCGTTACAGAGCGGGGAAGCTGTGGAACTCCCTTCCCACGCGAGTGTTCCCGGAGCGTTACAACCTGCAACTGTTCAAAAAGAACTGCAACAGTTATTTGATGGCATCTCGGGGAGCTCACTCGACGCTATAGGTTCGCCTCTCCCGAGAGAAGTCTAATAAAAAAAAAAAAGATTGCGTTAATTAAAAAGGCAGAAGTTTTCAGCACCCTTTTCACAGTTGCTTTCCATTTGGCATGTTTCCTCGACGATGGAAATAACACCGGATTATGCTTATACCTAAAGGAGCCAAGCAATTAGATGCAGCATCGTCTTACCACCTATAGATGCTGCAAAAGATGGATGGAAAGTACAGACAAAGTACTTGAGCAAACAATTGCCATGTACCTGGAACAGTTCTCAAAGGACACAGCGGAACTTTCTGAATGGCAATATATTTTCAGTAAAAGAGAGATGGCTCCTCGATAGTATAGTGGTTAGTATACCCGCCTGTCACACGGGAGTCTGGGGTTCGATTCCCCGTCGGGGAGCCTCTGGCGCAAAACTAATGACCTTGCCGGGAAAAACCTAATCATTATGGAAAATTTAACAAGCCTCAGGACTTGCTAAATAGGGCCAAGACCGGTTCCCGGTTGTAGTGCCGATGATGATGAAAAGAGAGATGAAGTGTTAAAGCTTTATTTGTTGTGCGACATCGCCCACAAAGCGATAGCCGGCTTACTATAGCTGGGAGAAGCAGAAAGACTGTACAGTGGTGACACAAGTCTCAACACTGCTCTCAATTCGGCCGATTGGGTCAATGTTCCAAAAGTAGTAAGAGTCATTGTATATGGAGACGACTTGGCGAGAGTGGCTGTTGCTTAATACTGGGACTATATGGTAAATACCTGACCTAGATCAGAGATGGCGCCGTCATCAGCCAGCTAAAACCGTTGAACGGTCTCTAACTCCCGAAGCCTATAGCTTAATGGGGTGGTATTTTACCGGGCGGCTGGGCTTTGGGAACCTACCATTCAGTAATTGTGCCGAACTGCACAATAGCAAGAGTCGTCAATTAAATCTAGGTTTGCACAATCAAACGCAAGACGCAACCTCCTTACCAACTCAACCAGAAACTAAATACCTGAATACTAGAGAATATTTGAACCTCTACAGTCCTTGGAATTAGGGCTGCTGATATGGCCAGACTGAAACTAGCCCCACATATGACAGAGGCAGTGTTAATAGGCAGACGGAAGAAAGTTTTACATCTTAGTATACATAAACGACATATTATTACATCTAGTCTTTCTATAAAATATCTCAGATTTACCCCCCACAACAGTTTGTCCTAGTACCTATATAATATATCTTTTTGTTACACTCGACAGCAAGCTGTCCTTCAAGGAACACGTGGGAAACACGAGTGAAAAAACTGCAAAATTGTGCTACGTATTAGCGAGACTGATACGCAATGTTGAACGATCGCGATCCAAGATCAGGAAGTTGATAACCAGCGTCAATTCATCCTGTGTAATGTAGGTGGCGACACAGGGTGCCACAAATTTCATGGTCGGAAGGAAACCACTAGACTTCGCAACTAAATATTTAGCTATTTTGTATGTAGCCCTCCACAGCAGATTGACCTTCACGGAACATTTACGACACGAATGATAAAAACCGCGAGATTGTACAATATATTAGCGAGACGGTTGCACAATGTTGGAAGACCACGATCAGGAAAGCTGATAACAAAGGTTCACACCCTGTAACGTTATCATGCGGCCTGATCGTGGTACATTTCTGAGGAATACGGTTTACTTGCGCCCCACAAGCAATCCGAGGGATGCCACCAATTTGCAATTCATCACGTACGTCTTTGTACAAAAACTTGTTTCATGAAGCTGACTCTGTGCGAGTCTCCGGAGTGGTACAACCTGCAATTGTGCAAGAACTTCAAAAGGTATCGTATAAAATCTCAGCGCTAGAAGTTTATCTTTCCTGTTGTCTGAGTATATGTATTAAAAAAACGCAACGTACATAGGAGCGGAATTCGCCCAGTATAAGTGGTACATGAGGGAAATGAACACGCCAAATAAGCGAGTATGTAAGCCCTTTACGATCCGCATCCGAAGATGTCACAAATATTATGGCCGGAAGGAAACCACTTGACATCGCAGCTAATGAAGCTGCTGCTTTACAAGAAGTTGACGCGCTTACCTCACAAGACGATTGTCTGTGAAGGCTACTATAAACAATGGACTCGAGCCAAAGAGAATGGCAGTAAAGATGGGACATTTTCATACCATGCTAACCTGCTGTAGAAACACGGGTTAAAAGAAATCATAACGAACTTATTGAGATGATATCAGGGCATGGATGCTTCCAACAGTACTTGCACAAATAAAAACATACCAGAACCTACACTGCTTGTACTGAGAAGGCAAAATTGAAAATCCGGAACAATCAAAGAGTGCGTGAGATTTGACACTGCAATGACATTGGAATAATATATGAGACGGCCAGTGGCTCCAGCACGAGGAAGAGTACATGCTAAGCACACAAGAAGCATCATCATCATCGGCACTACAATCGGGAACCGGTCTTGGCCTTATTTAGCAAGTCCTGAGGCTTGTTAAATTTTCCATAATGATTAGGTTTTTCCGGACAAGGTCATTAGTCTTGCGCCAGAGGCTCCCCGACGGGGAATCAAACCCCGGTCTCCCGAGTGACAGGCGGATATACTAACCACTATACTATCGAGGAGCATGCTAAATATTGATATTGTATGATAAATACCGGGGGGTCATATGTGCAAAATAGAAGGGAACAAGTTCGATTGAACTAAAGCGCGACCCATTCTTACAATTATTTCATAATAATAATTAAGTATCGCTTAAAGCAAATTTTGTAGGGTATTGCGACATATATATATTTGATTTATAGACAATATTTATGTGTAAATAGCAGGGCTATAGCGTTGCGACGATAATGAAGAACGTGTAATTCTACCCGACGCTATGACAGCTAGAATCACTAAAAATTGAACCAATGCTCAAAACATCAGGCCACTGTCGCGTGTACGAATTCGATTCCTACACTCAGCTGGTGTGGAATTGTTACCGCTACGGCTCTGATGCTTTGCTTATTCGAATTTCTTTCGGTGTTCTTCACTATTTGCTTGTATATTGTGCGTGAATTTGTTAGAAACGCCACAGGGCTTTCTGAAGCATGGTCTGCAAAAAATGACACACGTAGTAGGTGGGTCGTGATTTGCAATAAGAGATCAACTTTATCCCACTCTCCATTGAAAGATTTAGATAGAAAGTTCCGCGGGGAAGAACTGGAATATGTGCTGGCCCAGGTGGCTTTGGGCGGTAAAAATTCCACATGCATCTGGAGTGGTCCAGGGGTATCATTCGAAGATTTCCATCTTCCTAAAATCAAGAATAAGCAAAGAATGCTTCACACAGAATGCATTTTTTACACTAACGCGCACACAAAAATGTAATTGTCCTGATTGGAATACGTCATAAAACAAGGGGGGATTGGACATGATCCCTTCATTTAGTCGATTTAAGACAAGGAAGCTGTCCACCTAATCGAACAAGTTTTTAAAAGAATTCAAATTCACCCGTCGCTCTCAACGGACATAAAAAGTCCAAAGTCAGCCGCGGAGGTATTTCAAATAAAACCCCGTGGAAAAGTTGAGTGTCGAGCAGTGTAACTAATGCAGTGAAATAACAATAAAATATTGTTAATAAAATGTTGAAATATGAGAATATTGTGTTGCCTGTTACGAGAATAAGTCCTTAGAAACGTCTACGATGGCGCTCGTAGAATCGCTAATGGTCTATTCTTATTAAGCCTCATTCCTCACTAGGTATCTGTCAATTTTCAATTTGTTTCATGTTTCAATTTTGCATCATAAATTGGGCATGAACATAATATCTGCGAGATGGGTGTCGCATTTGATCTCAGCTGAGAACTTCGTCGCAATCCAAATGAGTTTCTGCGCAGATTAGTACCTGTAGATGAAACACGGATACACCATTACAGTCCCGAGACGAAAGAACAGTCAAAACAGTGGTTTGTTAAAGGCCAACGGGCTTCAAAGAAGGCAAAGACAGTGAAATCAGCTGGAAAGATTATGGCTACTGTGTTTTGGGATGCACGTGGTATTATCTTCATTGACTATTTGGAAAAGGGACAGACGATAACTGGACAGCATAATGCGTCATTATTAGGTCAGCTAAATGAGAAAATAAAAGAAAATCGTCCTAGTTTTCTAAAGACTTATTGACTTGCTCTCGTATTTCAAAAAAAAAATCTCCACAAAGCGCAGACGGAAATCAGACCTAAGTTTCAAAATTTTTATACAATAAATTGTGTTTTATTGTGACAAAATTTACTGAATTAAGTGTAGTATGTAATAAAGGTGGCGCAACTGGCAGAATTGGGGATACGAAACACTGAACGGTTCTTATAAGATCTTAAAAAGGATCAAATCCCACAATTAAGCCAACAACGTTGTTGTACTGGGAAAGACACCACTTACCCCTCGTCTGGAGCTGAATCTGGCTAAAGGTGCGACACGCTACAATTGGTTGGAAGAGCCCATAGATCTCTTAAAAACGATACACATCAGTTAAATCTAAGATATTAAAACCAAAAAATTAATCGTTAATTTCAAAATCAAAGTGTGCGTGTGTATTGTGTTATCTTGTATTTATAAACTTGCATTAAATAAACTCCTCTCCCTGATTTTTGACTGTGGTTCCTAGTTTACCTTGTTTTTTTCTTAATAACAGGTGCGCGCAAAAGGCATTTTGTGATATCCTTAAGTATGAGTGGTGCAAAGTGAGGATGAGAATACGAGAAGAAACTATCAAAGTGCATATCATGCGGTTCGGCTGAAGGAGGATTCTTTGTTTCCCCCTCCGCTTGATATGGAAACGATCTCTCCCTATTCTTCCGGTTTGACATTTAAGGGCACATTCCCTCTTGTACACAGGTTTGGTGAAAAAAACGCATCGTCCGACACAAAAATAAAAACAGTAATTTTTTTGTTTAATTTAATTTATTTATTTGTGTGTCTTCTTAAATGTATTTGCACTTTTTTATTGTTTACGGAATTGCCAAAGCGCGAACAGCGTAAACAAGGAACGAACACATGGTACACAATCTACGCAACCACCTTTTACTCTTCTTCACCGATTATGCGGAGGTTTCTCGAATAAGTTATCAAAGTGCATTAAGCACTTGAATCTGATGACGAATTCTGGTGAATTTTTTTTTTTTACACACTTCTCTCGGGAGAAGCGAACCTTTTTCTTGCATTCTACCTCCGATCTCTGGTAATATGCAAATAATATCACACAATAGATATAACCGTTGCTGTCCCTGTAGCTTGGATGCGCTCAGGATTTTTCAACATTTTTCAGCATCTATTATGTTGTCCCTTATGGAACAAAATTCGTGGTGTGATATATAAGTCTTTGCTGAGAGTGCATTTGTTTTGCTTTTGGGTGGACACCTCAATGGAATCTCATCGGCAGAGTTTCAAAGAAAATAACCCATTCGGAGCGGCACCCAAATGCAGATCGGAAAATTTGCGTTCTCTTGATGCATTTTTAATTGCGCTCGTATAGTCGACAATTTAACTAGAGGACTGACATCTCCCGATAATGCGTTTAGCTACAGCTGTTTGCTAATAGTATTTTCCCAGCATTTGGATCGCCCGACAATATTGATAACAAAAACCACGTGTCGTGAAATAGCTGTGCAGGCATAGGACACGTGGAGTATGGTCCCTTTGCTGGGTGAAGCTGCGTCAAGCCACACATTCATGAGTTGGGGAACCAGCGTGTAAGATAAGAATGTAAGCTTGAATTAGTTCAATAAACGAGAACGTTCCTTCACATCCACACTCATCCCATTTAAAACAAATGAAGGGTTATTCCGTAAGGACAGAAGGAGAATATTTCGACACTCAGTCAGAGGTTAGCATTAAGTAAGTATGAAGCCATGCATTTGAATTTAGTATATATTGAATACAGTGACAGTCCGAGACATTTGAGCACCAACAGTCCAAGTTCTGCCTTGATTTTAAGTATGAAAATTCGAATTTAAAATGGTCAAGAAAAAGTCATATTTCCGACATATGATGTCATACGAGTTCCGGAGAATAGTAAACGCTAGTGATGCCACAAAAAGCATTCACGCGGTTTATTTAAAACGTACACCAAAGATTCGCAGTGGTTTTCCAAATTCCGACAAGGTAATCCTCGACGCTGAACATCGCTCTAAAACGTCTAATGCCGTAGACGACGATGTTTTACGAGGTGCGATTGAAAACAATTCACAAATTTCGACAGAAGAGGTTGCGACAGAACTCGACGTCCACAGAATAACTGCATTACGACACCTTAAGAAAAGTGGATATTTTTGAGTTAAAAAAACGCAAAAATACGTTGCGACAGGACAACAAATTAGAATAAGTAAAAACTACAATGGGCGCAAACGTGAATAACTAAAGTGAAATAATTAAAACAAATTATTAACAAAATATGAATACAAATAAAAAATAGAATATATAAATCACTAATTGACAGTATAAATAAATACGCAAGGAAGTAAATGCACAAAGTGAACAGATTATTACAAATAATAATAATGAATAAATGCAAACATAATTAAGTAAAGTGTGTGGTATTTAAGGGGGTATTTCTGTTCTAGAAAGTTGAAAAAATCTTTTTTTTTTTCATATTTTCAAAGCTTAACCCTCTAAGAATGTGTCTATAAGAGGATTTTAGAAAATTCAAATTATTTTCGGAGGTATGGCTGTTTTACTGACGCGCCGTCTAAACCGGCTCGGCCGGAACGCTCAGAGATACGAGCGTCTAACGCATCAAATGAGGCCAGAACTGCTCGGTTGGAAGAGAGAAGCGCGAAAGATGCTTATTTCGAAGTCGAGGAAGGTCCAATGTATGCAGCAGGAATGGCAGATTGAATAAACGTAAGCCTAAAATATCATTTCATGACTTAGACCGCGAGAAACTTTACGTGAAACTTTAAACGCGTTTTTCTCGAAACTCTATTTTTTAAAACAATACCCACTTTACTTCAAATTTAGTATATGTCCTCTTTATAGGCTTTTCTATTGCATAAACTATCCTCATCCCCAAATTTCATGGTTAACTATTTTTTAAAAATTCGAAAAACAAAAAAAAGTGGTACAAAAATAATTTTTTTTTCTAGTCGCCAGTTTGTAAAAAAAAAAAAAAATTTTCAACTTTTTTTAGTTCCAACGATAGATGCATTTATGTAAATTAATAATCTTTTCTTTTCCTTTTTCAGATTGCTAGGAGGGTTGAATCGTGGGTATGGTCGCGTGCCAACTTTTTGAGATCCTCCACTTCATTAGCTGCAAACTTTTTGAATTTTTCAATTTTTTTACTGTATTCATGCAATATTAATAAACATCCTATAAAAAAATGAATAGTAAAAATATTGATTGCTTTTTTTTACAGCACTTCAAAAATTGCGTTAAATTCGTGCGTCTAGACCAGAATACCCCCTTATGTGCCAGTTCTCATTTTGCTTATTTTTTACAGTTTTCGAAAGCTTATGATATGTAGAATGTATTCCCAAAAGGTTTTGCGGGATAACAATTTTATAAAAAACATATACCATAAGAACGGGACCGCCGTTGGGCGGAAAGCAATCGTTAATAAAATCTTTGAAAGCGGGTCATCGTGTTTTCACATTACCAGTCACGATTATTCAAAAACAAATTGAACAAATCGCCTGTTTTTTGTTTTGTTTCAAAGTACGTTAAATTTTATGGAGCCTAATCGTAAATGCAGGTGAAAATTGTTGTTCTTTTTTTATGTAGCACTTGATAGAGCGAATCAAGCGTGAAAAAGCGGTATTCAAAATTCGAGTGTTCGCAATTATTTTTATTTCCTACTTTTTATTTATATTATAGATTCAGGGTCCAATAAATATTATATATTTCATAAAAACTTTTGGATTTTTGATCTGTGATAATTTTTACAAGTGCTAGAGTGAACAGCCAATTGGACATCTTCTTTTGAGACGGTGACACTGCACCACATGTAGCACCATTCCACGACCATATTTTCCATTAAAAAGAATTTTTCTATATACTCTTCATCATCATCGGCACTACAACCGGGAGCAAGACCTTATTTACCAAGTCTTGAGTCTTGTTAAATTTTCCATAATGATTTTTTTTTCCGAGCAAGGTTATTAGTCTTGCGCCAGAGACTCCCTGGCGGGGAATCTAACCCCGGCCTCCCGCGAGACAGGCGGGTATACTAACCACTATACTATCGAGGATATACTCTTAGTTTTCGTAAAAAAGTGTCGAAGGTCTCCAGTTGTTGATTTACCTTCTATGAAGAAAAATTTAAGAAAATCACCTTATTTTAGACTCGCTAGATGGGAACCTCCCCTTAAGTAGAGGGTGAATCAGATATAAACGGTAATTTTACTTTTTTGCTTAGCAACAAGTTGCGAGCTAGATAATCTTGTCCGTGGCTGTTGTTTGGTTTATGAAGGGTAGGGGAACCGGCTTGGGTAGCGGTCGCACTCGACTTTGTAGTCACTACAGCCATGAGCGAGTACATACATCTGTTGGGCAACGGATTATTATAAAATTGTTAACAAATGAAGGCCCGGACATTTTTTCTCGATTGAAGGCAGAGTTTGGTGAAAGCCACATATCGAAACAAAAGACGAGGTATGCCCATTCGAGATGTGATCATTCTTCATAACAACGCCAGACCTCACACTGCGTCCTTGACAAGGGATACATTGGAAGACATGGGATAGGAAACCCTCGAACACCCTCCTTGTAGCCAGGACTTGTCTCCCTGTGACTGTTTTTTGCTCGCACCCTAAAAGGAATAACTTGGAGAAAAAAAATTCGAAAGTAATGAAGAAGTCGAGGAGCACGTGCACAATTGGCTAACAATTCGCCCTAAATCTTTCTACGAACAAGGGGCATTAAGCTTCTAAATCGGTGGAAAAAGTGTGTAGATCACACAGGGCACTATATTGAAAGCTGTTGATAGTATAGTTAGTGTATAACATTATTCAATAAATGTATTAAAATATAATAATTGTATTAAATGTGTAAAATATACCGTTTATATTTGTTTCACCCTCGTACATAAAAATATTAACTAAACAAAAAATAATTAAAAATTGATGTATAAATCACTAATAACAAATGTAAATAAATAAATACATAGCAAAGTAAATGAACAAGGTGACTAGGTGAACACACACGACATTAACAAGTTAATCAATTTATATCTAACACTTACGTCTCTCCTTCCACCCTAACTGACTCAACAGTGCCCAAATTGATCTCATTAACGATACCTTTTTTGATGCAGTGTCCAAATTAATCACATAAACGGAACCTTTTTTGAGTCATTGGCTATAAGAGATAATCCAATGGTTAACCTTGCGGAAACTGAAATATCCTTTACAAATCTCCTCGAAAACAAACAGTTTACTCACTCACAAAAAACAATGACATCAAGGACCAAACCTCCTGATATTCCAACATCTATAGCGTCCTACAATTTTATCGAAATAAGTAGTTCATTTCTTTAACAATAGGGAGGAGTCGTGAGTTGAACCTGCTTGCGCACTGTAGCCCCCAAGAGCAACCTCCGTACTGAGATGCTGGTAATTTTACTTTTTTGCTTAGCAACAAGTTGCGAGCTAGATAATCTTGTCCGTGGCTGTTGTTTGGTTTATGAAGGGTAGGGGAACCGGCTTGGGTAGCGGTCGCACTCGACTTTGTAGTCACTACAGCCATGAGCGAGTACATACATCTGTTGGGCAACGGATTATTATAAAATTGTTAACAAATGAAGGCCCGGACATTTTTTCTCGATTGAAGGCACAGTTTGGTGAAAGCCACATATCGAAACAAAAGACGAGGTATGCCCATTCGAGATGTGATCATTCTTCATAACAACGCCAGACCTCACACTGCGTCCTTGACAAGGGATACATTGGAAGACATGGGATAGGAAACCCTCGAACACCCTCCTTGTAGCCAGGACTTGTCTCCCTGTGACTGTTTTTTGCTCGCACCCTAAAAGGAATAACTTGGAGAAAAAAAATTCGAAAGTAATGAAGAAGTCGAGGAGCACGTGCACAATTGGCTAACAATTCGCCCTAAATCTTTCTACGAACAAGGGGCATTAAGCTTCTAAATCGGTGGAAAAAGTGTGTAGATCACACAGGGCACTATATTGAAAGCTGTTGATAGTATAGTTAGTGTATAACATTATTCAATAAATGTATTAAAATATAATAATTGTATTAAATGTGTAAAATATACCGTTTATATTTGTTTCACCCTCGTACATAAAAATATTAACTAAACAAAAAATAATTAAAAATTGATGTATAAATCACTAATAACAAATGTAAATAAATAAATACATAGCAAAGTAAATGAACAAGGTGACTAGGTGAACACACACGACATTAACAAGTTAATCAATTTATATCTAACACTTACGTCTCTCCTTCCACCCTAACTGACTCAACAGTGCCCAAATTGATCTCATTAACGATACCTTTTTTGATGCAGTGTCCAAATTAATCACATAAACGGAACCTTTTTTGAGTCATTGGCTATAAGAGATAATCCAATGGTTAACCTTGCGGAAACTGAAATATCCTTTACAAATCTCCTCGAAAACAAACAGTTTACTCACTCACAAAAAACAATGACATCAAGGACCAAACCTCCTGATATTCCAACATCTATAGCGTCCTACAATTTTATCGAAATAAGTAGTTCATTTCTTTAACAATAGGGAGGAGTCGTGAGTTGAACCTGCTTGCGCACTGTAGCCCCCAAGAGCAACCTCCGTACTGAGATGCTCCTTGATGCGGATTAACTGAAAAGAAAAGACCACCTAATCTATCATAGAATGATGAATCACAACGAGCAATCATTATCGGCTCTAACCATGAAATGAAATAATTCGTAAACCGTTTAAATGTCAATCAGGTGCTTGAATGCCCTTTTACAAACGCAATACATTTGGCGCCGAGTCACCAAATAACCGAGGGTGTAAAAAATGTTTGTTAGCAATAGTTGTTAACAAAGAGACAATACGTTTCGATATGTTTCTTGTACGCTAAATATTTCTTTTATATCTTTATCATCACTATTCGTTGTGTTATCACATTATCTACGATCAGATCTTCACGGACATAAATCACTTATTTGATGATTCCGTGGCAATTGGACATCACAGTTACTACTTGTCCGTTTGAAATGGTTACCATTTTATGAAACTTGACATTCATTGCAGAACTATATGGTTTGATGGCGATAATACCGTGTGACACTTATATACATCACGGGGTGGACGCACGTTTATGTTCAAAAAACTAAAGCACACGTAAGAACGGTTGCCTTTTTGGACACTTTACAATGCAATTAGTCTCTCTCCACATTTTGTATACTCTGTTCCGAGTTTGAAAGTTTAAAAATATAATTATTTTGAAACGTCGCTATGATTATGAAAGACAATTTGTAACAGTTTGGACACCCAAGTTCTCCACTTTTTGGCACATCATCTCCGAGCGAGACTATGCTTAAAACTAAAAATCGTTTTGGAACATGTCCCTTTTAAAGCTTTGTATACAATGAAGAGGAAGACAGGACACCATGATTATAAGATACAAAAATTTGTATTAGCTTAGGGACTAAATCTCTCCACCTTTTTGTACCCGGTCCGAGCGCAAGACCATGTTTAAAAATAAAAATACTTTTGGAACGACTAATCCCTTTTAATCCTTTGTATACAATAAAGAGGACGACACGACGCCATGATTATAAAAGACATTTGTAATCGTTTGGATACTAAAGCTCTCCACCTTTTTGAATACCGTTCCAAATGCCAGACTATGTTTAAAAATAAAAGTGCTTTTGGAACGACAAATCCTTTTTCAGCCTTTGTATACAATAGAGAGGACGACACGACGCCATGGTTATAAGCCATTTGTAGCAGTTTGGGCACTAAAGCTCTCCACCTTTTTGCACGACTCGGGACGGGGCGTCCCGACTGCGAGACAATGTTTAAAGATAAAATACCTTTGGAACGACAAATCCTTTTTCATCCTTTGTATACAATAGAGAGGACGACACGACGCCATGGTTATAAAAGACATTTGTAGCAGTTTGGGGACTAAAGGTCTCCACCTTTTTGAGTACCGTTCCAAATGCCAGACTTTGTTGAAAAATAAAAATACTTTTGGAACGACAAATCCTTTTTCATCCTTTGTGTATAATATAGAGGACGACACAACGCCATGGTTATAAAAGACATTTGTAGCAGTTTGGACACTAAAGCTCTCCACGGTTTTTGAACACCATCCCCGAGCGCGAGATTATGTTTAAAAACAAAAATGCTTTAGAAACAAGTGCCTTTTTAGTCTTTGTCTACAATGAAGAGGAAGACAGGACAGGACACCATAGTTATAAAATACAAATACTTTTATCAGGTTAGGGACCAAAAGTCTCCACAGTTTTGAATACTGTTGCAAATACTAGATTATGTTTAAATATGAAAATACTTTTAGAACGGCAAATCCCTTTTCATCCTTTGTATACAATGACGAGGAAGACAGGACGCCATTGTTATAAAATACAGATATTTTTATCAGTTTAAGGACTAAATCTCTCCACCTTTTTGGTACACCGTCCCGAGTGCGAGACTATGTTTAAAAATGAAAATTCTTTTGGTATGACAAATCGCTTTTCAATCTTTGTATACAATAAAGACGACGACACGACATTTTATGGTTATAAAAGACATTTGTAGCAATTCGGAGACTAGAGCTCTCCACTTTTTTGCACGACCCGGGACGGGGTGTCCCGAGTGCGAGACATTGTTTAAAGATAAAAATACTTTTGGAAAGACAAATCCTTTTTCATCCTTTGTACACAATAGAGAGGACGACACGACACCATGGTTATAAAAGACATTTGTAGCAGTTTGGGCTCTAAAGCTCTCCACCTTTTTTAATACCGTTCCAAACGCCAGACTATGTTTAAAAATAAAAATGCCTTCGGGACGACAAATTCCTTTTCATCCTTTGTATACAATAAAGAGGGCGACACGGCGCCATGGTTACTAGGCATTTGTAGCAGTTTGGGCACTAAAGCTCTCCACACTTTTGCACAACTCGGGCCTGGGTGTCCAGAGTGCGAGACAGTGTTTAAAGATAAAAATACTTTTGGAACGACAAATCCTTTTTCATCCTTTGTATACAATAGAGCGGACGACACGACACCATGGTTATTAGACATTTGTAGCAGTTTGGGCACTCGAGCTCTCCACCTTTTCGCACGACTCGAGAGTGCGAGACAATTTTTAAAAAAAAAATGTTTTTGGAACGACAAATCCCTTTTCAGCCTTTGTATAAAATGATGAGGATGACACGACACCATGGTTATAAGACATTTTAAACAGTTTGGATACTAAAGCTCTCCACCTTTTGAAAACCGTTCAAAATGCCAGATTATGTTGAAAAATAAATATGCTTTTGGAACGACAAATCCGTTTTCATCCTTTATATACAATAGAGAGAACGACACGACGCCATGGTTATAAAAGACATTTGTAGCAGTTTGGCCTTTAAAGCTCTCCACCTTTTCGCACGACTCGAGAGTGCGAGACAATGTTTAAAGAAAAAAATACTTTTAGAACGACAAATCCTTTTTCATCCTTTGTATACAATAAAGATAATGACATGACACCATGGTTATAAGACATTTGTAACAGTTTGGATACTAAAGCTCTCCACCTTTTTGAATACCGTTCCAAATGCCAGACTATGTTTAAAAATAAAAATGCTTTTGGAACGACGAATCCCTTTTCGACCTTTGTATACAATAAAGAGGACGAAACGGCGCCATGGTTATAAGATATTTGTAGCAGTTTGGACACTAAAGTTCTCCACCTTTTTGCAGGACTCGAGACGGCGTGTCCCGAATGCGAGACATTGTTTAAAGATAAAAATACTTTTGGAACGACAAATCCCTTTTCAGCCTTTGTATACAATAATGAGGATGCCACGACGCCATGGTTATTAGCCATTTGTAACAGTTTGTATACTAAAGCTCTCCACCTTTTTGAATACCGTTCCAAATGCCAGACTATGTTTAAAAATGAAAATACTTTTAAAACGACAAATCCCTTCTCATGACGAGGAAGACATGACGCCATTGTTATAAAATACAATTTTTTTTATCAGTTTAAGGACTAAGTCTCTCCACCTTTTTGTACACCATCCCGAGTGCGAGACTATGTTTAAAAATGAAAACACTTTTGGTACGACAATCGCTTTTCAATCTTTGTATACAATAAATACGACGACACGGCTTTTCATCCTTTGTATGCAATGAAGAGTAAGACAGGACGCCATGGATAGAAAAGACATTTGTGGCACTTTGGGTACTAAACCTCTCCTTTTTGTACACCGTCGCCGAGCGCGAGGCTATGTTTATAAATAAAAATACTTTTGGAACAAGCCCCTTTTTAGTCTTGGTTATAAAATACAAATATTTGTATCTGTTTAAGGACTAAATCTCTCCACCTTTATGCACACTCTGCCGAGCGCGAGACTATGTTTAAAAATAAAGATGGTTCCGGAACTACAACTCTCTTTTTATCTTAAAAGGGTTATGAATAATAAAGAGGCCGACACAACACAATGTTTATCAAATACAAATCATTTGTAGCGGTTTGGGCACTAAATCTCTCTACCTATTTGCCCACCCTGTCCCGAGCGTTAGCAAATCGAATATCGTGCTATATTTGAGAACCATAATTTGACTGGAAAACATCCAATTTGAGTTTTGACGTGATAACGTCTTTTCATCATAATCGGCACTACAACCGGGATCCGGTCTTGGCCTTATTTAGCAAGTCTCTCCACCGGTATCCGGTCCATATCCGAGACTTGTTAAATTGTCCATAATAATTCGTTTTTTCGGGCAAGGTTATTAGCCTTTTTTAGTCTTTTACAACTCGATAATTCGTAGAAAGTGTAACATTATGCAGGCAGCGTCGCGGAATATAGAGTGTAATAAAAATCGTTTTCAATTTGTTTTGCTCCCTGTTGGAATGCAACCGTTCGGAGAAACACTGGACATATCTCTAGATAGCTTGCCCCGTCGTTGGGCAGCCAGTTTCTATAAGTTTCCCTACAACGCGGATGTTACAAAAATAATAACTATTGTACGGCAAAGCCTTTGCAATCTGTACCAAATTCGTCAAATTAGAAAAGCACCGACACAAAATAGAGCACATTAACCAACGTGTTGATGGACAGACAATCGTATCAACCCCTTTATAACATAGCTAATGAATATATTGAAACATCACACGATCTATGCGTCAAAGAAAACAGCTACAACAAACGCACCGCTAGATAGACTGATGCCAAATGTTGTCGCAACTAAAAGAGCAAAGAGCATTCTCCTCGTTTCAATGACCAAATCTGTGGCGACTCGTAAAATCATAAATAATTATTTATTCATCAGTAACTAACGTTTCACAAGTGACGTCTCTGTGGTGATTTCAAATCAGCTCTTGAATTAAGGAGCGAATTCAGAAGCAGCACCAACAACGGTCGATTGTCGTCGATCGGTTTCGGCCACGCAGGATGTTGCGCCGTCTTTGTCAATCGCGAGCACTTTCGTATAATTGATGTTCGTAAATTAAGTTAAATCGTAAAAGGAAAGCTATAAAATGTAATCATAATTAATTGACCCGAGCGTTCCGTATCGCGTCAGCAAATTCCGCTTAAAATCAATCCTCTTTGACGCAACTCCCGCGGGCGCTAAAGCAACCATTTTCAGGTCATATTTCAAGCCCAATACATCTGCCCAAAGAAGAGAAAACGTGGGGATCTCCTGGGCCTACAGAACAATGTTCAATGAAGCAGCCGGGAATATTGCGGACAGTGAGCAGATAGACTGGCGCAAGACTAATGACCTTGCCCGAAAAAAAAAACAAATCATTATGAAAAATTTAACAAGCCTCAGGACTTGCTAAATAAGGCCAAGACCGGTTCCCGGTTGTAGTGCCGATGATGATGATGATGATGATGATGAGCCGATAGAACTGACAGAAAGAGCAGCAGCGGAAATGCCCCAGCTGTGTCAAATGAATACACGATAGTCCAGAGCGAACAAAGCCGAACTCACGGCCATCCGAGAATCGAGCCTTAACTTATGGCTACATCAATGGGACACAGTTAGTACATGAAAATGGAAATGGATACGAAATGATACCCAACTTCAAAGAGTGGAGGAATAGATCATACTACGAGATCGATCAACATCAAAGAGTGGATGGGGGAATAGATCATACTACGAGATAGATTTTTATATGATTGAATGCCTGACAAGACACAGGTGCCTTGGACAATGCCTGTAGAGATTCAAGTACAAAAAAGACCTGCAAGAGATGTTTGGAAAATGCAGAACACGTTCTCATCGAATGTCGCAAATTCTAGAAGGAGCAGGGCTTTTTACTTATGCAATAGATGCGATCAGCGGAGAAGTGCTAATGTCGCGTTCTACCAACGGGTGAAAATCCATCAACGCATGACTCGATATCTTTCAGAAGCTTCGCATTTTACAACAACTACAATAACACTGGTGACAAAATACGTCGGCCCAAAAAAATATCGAAAGACAGCCACAGGTGTTCCAAGTTGGGAGTGTCTTTAGTCCGTAGGTACTTCCAGAAAGATGAGTATTTGGTCAATGGAACATGCAAGAAGACTCCGCCCTGTATCTTTTGGATATTTACACACCCAAGCCGAAACCCCTCTTTTTCCCGTGAGAAAGCCCGGGTTATCCTGAGATAAATCTCTAAGGAAAGGAAAGCGGATGTGGAAGACACGACTTTTAAATCATCTTGGAACAGCAGAGCCTTGACAGGAGCTGAAAGAACCTAGCTAGACAATAAGTGAGTAGCAAACCACGCTAGAAGTAAAAACCCCTTCATCATATCCGGGGGACTTAATGGATGGACGACGAATAAAAATTTCAATAAAAAAAGGCGTATGCTACTAGAAGCGTTTGCCCCGCTATAAGCCGGCATTGCAAGCACAGACAGGAAAAACACGACATAGTTCGGTAATAGATGTCTTCTCCGCAATTTTCGGGGACTGCAAAATGGTAAGTCAGTAAAGGATATACTTATAGTGACCTCTAAACCATGGCAGTTGAATTACAACAGGTCCTGAGTGGAAGGACAGCGCGTTCGATGACGGATTCTTTGAAATACTAATGAGAGCCTACAACACAATAACTGAATGGGATGCCACCTAAATAGCCCATGCGATAATTGAGACAGTAAAGTCAGTGTGTAACACGGTACTGACAGGACGAATAACCAGTTACGAAAGAAAACCATGTTTCTGATAAACGGACGAAATTGAAGAACAAAATGTCAAAAGATGGGATGACGTAGAGGAGAACTATCTTCGAATAGTATCTTAGCAAGCTACGGCTGTCAGAAAGGCGATATGCTTCAAGCAAGTCTGAGAGGATACAAATTCAAGCCCTTGGGATACCATCTACATCGTGATTATATCATCGAAAGGACATAAAACTCCATACACGACTTGTCACAATGTTTTTGTTTTAAATACACTTCTGTCAAGAAAGGCGAACCTACGGCGATTGCTCTGCTGTTAGATAACTGTTAAATTTGTTTTTAAATAGTTGCATCTATGAGTAAATACCCTCGCCGGAAGGGAGTTCCAGTTTTTCTGTTCTGCAACAAAACGAATTGCCATTGAAAAATAAATCCAAAATTAATAGGATTCATCGAATTGCCTTGTGGGGTACAAATAGACCGAATTCCTTGGAATAATCACGAATCTCAATGGTAGAATATCGCATTCCTCAGAAATCCGACACGGAGTAGGTGAGGTCTAGACCTCAGCGCTAGCGTTGGAAGAGATGCAGAGTGCAGGCAAGGGAAAATAAGGCAGAAAGCCTGGCGCACCCGATAGGTTCCCAATCAAAGCCATTATTGCTGAAATAATAACGAGACCGGTGATATTCTAAACCTAGAAGAAGCAACATTTTTTGCTGGAAGAAAAGTGCAGCATTTAATGCTTCTAAAAAGTGAAGAAACGAACCAAGAAAGACCAGCACCCAATTGTCCCACATGCCTCGTGAAATCATTAAGAAAAATCCCGGAAAAGATGACATCCGGCCACTCACTAAGTCTTCCGTCTGACACGTAGATGACACTAATATAGACAAAACCATATGATTCCTGGATAATACTAACCTTCAAATGGTACTTCATGACAATCTGATGTGTGGTTCTCAAATGAGTAATAAAAGCTATGGAGACTTGCACCAAGGAAATCAACAACTTTTGACCGGTATACTGAATTTAAACGTGGCCGCACAAACACCAATGATGCTGAACCCCCTGGTTGTCCATATGATGCAGCGACTTCATAAAACATCAAACGAGTCCTGAAAATCGTGATGGAACATTGAAAAGTGAAAGTACATGAGATGGCTAAGATCTGGAAGACATCAATTAAAAGTGTTGCCACTATTTTACATCAAAATTTGGTCACGAAAAAGAAACTTGGTTCAATGGAGAAGTAATTTCCAAAACTGAGGCCGTTTTGGAGAGCAAAGGCAAATAATTCTATGAAAAAGGCATCAAGAAGTTAGAGGAGCGTTGGAATAAATATATTACTCTTGAAGGAAAATGTGATGTGTAAATTTGGATTTCTAAAAAAAATGTTCTTTTTTAGACCGGAAACTTATCGAGTGAGGTTGTGGCGTCTCTAACAGATACACACACAATACACAAGCAAATAGTGAAGAACACCGAACGAATATCGAATAAGATAATACATCAGAGCCGTATACCATAGCGATAAAATAACAATTCACATCAGTGGAATATACTTGCGTTTAAAAATCAAATTCTAAAATCGGCCAGTAGCCTGATGTGTTACGCATTGGTTCAATTTTTGGTGATTCTAACTGTCATGGCGTCAGTTCGAATCACACATTCTTCACTATTATCCTAAACGCTATAAGGTGTTACATGGGAGAGTATACTTCATAAGTGAAGGCAATGGGGCGGTATTGAACCATCAGTGAGGCTTCAGAAAGTCATGATCGCCATCAAAACAATGGTCACTGTATGGTAACTATATATATGCAGCCGCAGCAATGAAAGGCAAAATTGCTAGGAGAAGCAGAGAAATATTACGCCGTGGTAAGGCTAGATCTAAGAACTATCTGTTCATAAGCAGAACCCTAAGCCGAACTGGCTTCTTCACCTCACCAAAAGCTGACCTATGATACAGACGGACTAGAACCAGACGATCACAGTCCTAATAACTACACCAAAGCACGTGGCATATGCAAGGTTCAAGATTGAATACCAGACCAGAAGATCGAAAGAAGCTGTCAAATATTTGCGAATGATGCTTACAGCAGATTACTATGCCAGTCGTACATAGTGAAACAGCAAGTCATACAGGTTGTTCTATTGAGAATACTGCGAAACACAGGTGAAAGAGGACATAGTCAAAAGATCATCCTGGTGCGAGAAAACCTCACACCCTTTTCTTTCCTTCCCTTGTGTTTGTTTGCCTCCTTTTCACATTTCTGTTTCGCCCCCCGGGCATAAATACCCTCAATTTATTTATAATCTTTGGAGAGTTTTTGGTGTTTGAGTGGCGTAATATTCGTCATGGAAGGGACTCAACGCTAATATATGCAACGTTAATATAGACGGAAGCTCCACAAGCCAAACGAATAAATTGCATAATAACAGCAACACCAATTTTGCCCATTAAGAATTATATGTGGTTTCAGAATGGTCTTCGACGAGGTAGTCGGATGTCAAGATAGAGATATCCTAGCAGAGGGGATGCTTCGAATCTATAAAAGGCGAGCCACGGGGATTAAGTGTATGACATAATGGCTATTAGGAATTGATTGTTTTTTTTATGTTATAAGGTTAGATGCACCTTCCATACTTGCTTGCACACCCTACCATAGCATAAACCGTCTACTTCCTTTCCTGCCACACTGTCAAATACATAAATACTCATATTCCCATCATCATCATCATCATCGGCACTACAACCGGGAACCGGTCTTGGCCTTATTTAGCAAGTCCTGAGGCTTGTTAAATTTTCCATAATGATTTGTTTTTCCGGACAAGGCCATTAGTCTTGCGCCAGAGGCTCCCCGGCGGGGAATCGAACCCCGGTCTCCCGCGTGACAGGCGGGTATGCTAACCACTATACTATCGAGGAGGATATTCCCATCACCTTTCCCACAATCAGAACAGATAATGTGATAGACTCGAATGCCAGACAGGTTTTTAGAATTCGGTATTTGCACATCATCTTATCCATGAGAATAATTTTATGCAAGCTATCCAAATGTCTCATGGATACCATGCTCAAGCCACACGATTCTACCCATGAGATTGATTTTATACAAGATATCCAAATTCCACTCGAGTCACATGTTCTTTTCAATCTAATTCCCACTCCCATTCCCACGATTTCTGTGATGTAAATTAGTATTTAAGATAGAACATTTTTGAAAATAAAGTCACTTGTTAATAGATAAGCACAAAGAAAGGTGGTTGTCTTTTTTAGCATCTATTGGTGTATTGGTTTATGTGCCTGTGCATCAAACCTATTTCAACAAATTTGTGTGCTTGTCGAATTTATCTGTAGAACCAAAGTAGGTTCTACCAAATATTTAGTGACCTCGACGTGATCTTGCTTCCCCCACCAGTGGTAAGGGGCCAATCACTCTCAAGTCAAATTACAAAGGCGTTACCAGGACGTCAAACACTGGCACCCAAAAACATTAGCGTTACCAGGGCCAGAGCATTGGTACCATCATCCGAAGAAGAGGAGCAAGGCCTACAGTACGAATAGCAGGGGGGACGTGCGTTGCATACAAAAACAAATACAACACGAACCCAACAACAACCATCAATGGAAGGATAGGTGTTCCGCATCATCGCGAGGTAAAGGCAGTAGCAGATGAGCTACAGAAAATCAAGACCAATGTTGGCAAAGATGACCCCGTCAGGAAGACGGCCGTATATAGGGACAAAAGGCTGAACCTGATCGAAGACTTATTACAGGAGTTCGTCGGCAATTATGAACAGGTAAAAAACTTCGTTAAGCCAGGCACCTCGCGTGGCGTCTCTAACAGATACACACACAATACACAAGCAAATAGTGAAGAACACCGAACGAAAATCGAATAAGAAAATACATCAGAGCCGTATACCATAGCGATAACATAACAAAACCACATCAGTCGAATGTACTTGAGTTTAGAAATCGAATTCGTACACACGGCGGTGGCCTGATGGGCTGCGCTTTGGTTCAATTTTTGGTGATTCTGACTGTCATAGCTTCAGTTCGAATCACACGTTCTTCACTATCAATCCCAAACGCTATACCCGTATATCCAAGGCGATATAATTGGAAGGATTGGGAAGCTGTACCGTGCGCTAGAGACTACCCTTGAAGATATTGTTCCGGACGAACATCAGAACAGTTCAAAAGAGGAACTCGAGCCATCTAAGCTGCGGGTCCTGCGAATCAAAAGGCACCAAGCCCAAACCAGTTAAACGATTCACACAGGAATCGACAGACTATGTACCACTTCAAGGGACTAAACTTGGAAGAAGGCAGAAAATAGTAGCAGCATCACTGAAGCGGTTTATCGACAGTCTCGATGAAGCAGATGCATCGGCCAAATCAAAATCCTTCTACGAGCTGAAGATTCAAGGCATCAACAAATATTGGACCCAATTGGAAGGGTCTCAGCAAGACCCAGGAGAGCTCACTTAAGATCTCAGCATGCTAGGGTTCAACGTGAACGAATACGTTGAGATCGAGGACAAGGTCCAACAACTAGTAATATGATAATATTTTTTATAATTAATATATATAATAATATGACTCTCTGCCAAGTTGGAAGCGTCCTCAGAGACTTATCAGCAAGCACAATAGTTCACCTCATCTATGCTACAGCTACCAAAAATTACCATTCCAAGATTTGATGGAGATTGTGGAAGGTGGCGCCAGTTGTCTGACCTTTACTTGCAAATGGACCATAGACAACCGTTGAGCAACTGCCAGAAAATGTGGTACCACAAAACTAACTTGGTGGGAGAAGCAGAAAAGCTTCTGAGGTATTTTTCTTTGTCAGATGACAACTACAACGCAGCATGGAAGATGCTTCAAGATAGATACGAGAACATAGGGTTACTTGTTGCCTCACTTGTAAACAAGTTGCTCAACCAACAGAGCCAGGCTGCCGAACATCCATCCGCCAACCACATCAAGGCCTTGCATGATGGAACAAATGGATGCCTATTGGGCTTGGAAGACCTAAGGGTTTCAACATCAACTTGGGATCCACTTCTCCTTCACAAGAAATTGGATCGCAGTACACGATCCCTAAGGAGTTGCAGTCTATAAAGGAATTCCTAACCTTCCTTGAGGTGCGCTTTCAATCGGTCGAAACTCTAGGGAATAAAGAAAAACGAACTGATGAGTTAAAGACCCAGAAAAGATCCTCAGCTACACTAACAAATAAAAAGCAACAAGCACCTGCTGAATGCATTGTATGTAAGGGCAGGTATTTCTTGTACCAATCATCATCATCATCATCATCATCGGCACTACAACCAAGAACCGGTCTTGACCTTATTTAGCAAGTCTCGACGCTTGTTAAATTTTCCATAATAATTTATATTTACGGGCAAGGTTATTAGCCTTGCGCCACTTTATTGTACCAATGCACCAGCTGTTTAAAAATGAATGCAGCTGATCGCAACCAACTGGTAGCCCATGAAAAACTCTGCAAGAACTGTCTCAGGAAGGATGCCTTCAATTGTTCGCTTAGAGGATGTCAAAAGTGCTCTGAAAAACACAATACCCTATTATCATCATCATCATTCAACCACATTGTTCTACATCTAGTGCTAATACCAAGTCATATCCCAGGCCATCACATACAAACTCAGCAGCTGCGCACAGACAGAAAGCTGCAGAAGAAATGTCAGTATTTAGCACAAGAGCAAATCACAATATAAATTTGGAAAAAAGACAAGCTTCTGTACTATTTGACAAGACAAATAGAACACGAGCTTAAAAGATACCTGAGCCATCTTGAACTCTACAGTTTTCCTCTCTGTCCAGCATGCGGATGCAGTCTTTCTGAGTGTAGCCGTTCCCCTCAATGGAGGAAAAACACCCCAGTTGCAAACTATACGATGTAATCAGAGGAGTGCTGGCCCGAAATCTGCGCTCTAGTACCCAGAATGCACGGTAAGATATGAGAACTCGAAAGAGCTAGATAACAAGTTGCACGTCAGGACAAATTCTAACCAACCCCTTGAATGGAACCCCAAAGTAGATTGCAACCCAAAATCATAATAATATTTGCAACCTTGGCAGAACCAGCAGCACAAACAAAATACGACATCTCGAACATCGTCCATGACGATTCACCTTCAATGACATGAAACAAGATCAAGATCGTACGACGATTCATCTGCAATGACAAGTAACAGGATCCGAGAAGTGCAGCAGACAAGCGAGCCTGGGAAGTGCAGCACATGCAATTATTCACTATAAAAGCAAGTGTAGTTTGATGAATGAATTAGTTAATTTTATATTCATGTTAGATGAGCGACAGCCTTTTTACGGGGCAAACATTCGATGATAGGCAGTATTATCGTAAACATCATAGGTTTTTCTCTTATAAATAGGGAGGATGTGATAAGGAAGGGCAGTTTGATGTGTATCAAGTGTAGTTTGATGAATGAATTAAGTTGCAAGTTGGAAGTAAAGTAGAGTAGATTACTGTAAAATTATAAACACGCCCTAACAAAACCAAATTATTAACTTATATAGGGTGGGCCATACATTTTTGCAAATGGCAACAGTTGATTTCTTAAAAACCGTTAGAGGGAGGGGTGCGCGAGTGGCGGGGAATTGTGTATTACATTGTTGTTGGAATTGTTTATACGTTTATAACGCCCCGCCACTACCGCCCCCTCCTTCTAACGGTATTCAAGAAATCAAGTGTTGCCATTTGCAAAAATTTATGGCTCACGCTAAACAAATGATCTTATATAGAGAATAGGAGATTTTTTCCTGTTTCGCGAGGTAGGACATGTAGTGAATGAGAACTGACAGTCGGTGTTTAATTTGCTTATAATATTATTCGTATATATAGGGTGGGGCAAAATTAATCACCCTATCGGAAGATGTTATAATTTTTGCAAATGGCGTCGTACTTCAATCATATTTGACATTTGTGAACTAGACAGCTGCAGTCATCTCTTAAGTTAACAGAAAAAAATTGTAAAGGTCCAAATAAAGACTTCCATCACTCAAAATCATTTTTTTTATTTAGTAAAAAAAAATCAAAACAAAATGGATGATTAATTTTGCGCCACCCTATATATACGAATAATTGTATATACAAATTAAACACCGACTGTCACTTCTCATTTACCACACGTCCTACTGCGCGAAACGCCGTAGCAACCGAGAGTCGCCTCTCGTCCGCAAAAACATTATACGTCCTTCGACCCAACGTAAAACCCCTCATGCCAGACCTTTGAGGATATCACAAAATCTCGTTTACACGCGATTTATAATTAAAGAATGGCGCAAGGATAATAACCGTGCCCGTAAAAATAAATTATTATGGAAAATTTAACAATCCTAGAGACTTGGTAAATAAGGCCAAGGTCGGATCCTGGTTGTAGTGCCGATGATGATGATGATTATAAAAGAACAAAATCAGCGGCAAACATCAAATGAATTCCATTATATGAATATATTTGTTGTAAGAAGATGAATCTACCAGCCCATCCTTGATAAAGACAAATTTCCTATTTGTTATAAATAAGTCAGTCTTAATTAGGAGAAAAAAGAAACAATACGGAAAAAATGAAGACTGTCTATATGTGATATTAAAATATTGCAGAAGTTCATTGATCCAGTCACGGTACCACGCCGCCCTTCCTTATCACATCCTGGCTATTTATAAGAGAAAAACCTAAGCTGTTTACGATAATACTGCCTATCATCGAATGTTTGCACCTTAAAAAGGTTGTCGCTCATCTATCATGAATATAAAATTAACTAGGGTATTTAAAAAATAAACATTTGCAACTACACAGCCAAACCAACAATGTTGTAAACAAGAACAACATTACTGACAACCGCCTATTACCATCGTTCGTAAAATATCGGCAATTGTAACTGCCTCGGGAAGCTTGAAACATGCAAGAGTGCTTGAATTCAGGATGTTTCTTACTGTGGTATCATTCAAGTGTTTTAAAATCCAAAAAGCTAATTAAGTTCTCCAAATGCTTCTGCAGAATAATATGATCCTGGTTAGCTCATTTCGAAACGTAGGGGTTGTGTCGTCGAAAGAAACACTCGCAAGGTATAATATAATGTATGAAAGCTGTCGCGACATGTGTATCACAAAAGCAATTAGACGCGGAGAGCTCGATAGTCAACGCAGTTAACATGTGAGAAGCATGATGCCCCATTTGTGATCAGGTAGACTAAGTCGCCTCAGAAACACAATAAGGTAAAGTTGAGAAATACCTATGGTTACGGAAATGTTGTTTTTGGTCCTTTATCGTCAACATTATCCAGCTAAAAGATTCCCTTTAAAAGTTAGTCATGACAGGAAACTCTATGAATGCAGGATTTAATCCCCATTGGGTTGAAATTAATAATAGCAATAAACTAAAGTACCTTACACAATGAATGTCACCATTTGTGATGAGCGACTGCCACACTGGTTAAATATGCCGCTTGCTAATTGAAGGATTGTGGTTTAAAACGTGCTTTGATTTTTCGTTTAATGCAATAATTTACAGGGAAAGGAATACCCTTATTATACTGAAATCTACATCTATGATATAGTTGGCTCAGTTGGCCATCCTGTGCTGGTACGAAGAATAGACTCACTATTTTAAATCCTCAAAATTGTGGCAAGGTACAAACCTTAATTTGATTAATTCAGGAAGATTTTAGCCCTGTCTGGATTGTAATGCCATTGAATGGTTTTTGCATGTCAAAAAACTATTTAAAAATAAAGTAGATTGCATCAATAGATGCAGAATGGAAAAGGAGACTGTATGATTAGGAACAACAATTATCCAATTTTCTGTCTCACCTCTACAATTGAACTAGAACTGAAATCTAGAATAAATAGAGACGAAAATAAAAAAGCTCTCTAAGGTACGTCTCGAATACGATACATTCTCTCCATTATACCTCCAGTAATGGCAGAGAACAAAATACGCTTGATGAACAGACTTCTGTGGAAGGCCAACTTGAAAGTTTTCTATCCGGATTCTTTTATAAATTCGTAAAAGAAAACAATTCTATAACCGTGTGGCGACTCCAACAGAATACACACACACAGCCGTAATGAAGAGCTCAACACCAAAAAATACGCGAAATAATATCTTGATCAAAAAGTTCCCGAAACTACCACAGAGTAGTATCGCAGTCACAATCATCATTTGGTTACGTTGGCATATCTAACATTGATATTCTCCCCCAAATTTCAGCGTCAGAGCTTGTCATTTGTAAAAGTTACGCCATCTGAAGCACGTCTGCCTCTTTGCGGCTTTTCGATTTTTACATTTTTTTAAATTGAATTGAATTTCCAACAACGAGGTTGTATTAAATCTTAAATCTTAAAAACAGATTTGGAAATCTTGAAAGTGTACCGACAACACAATTCTAAAAAAACAGTCGTTTACCCTTGGTACGAACGTTTCAGAAGTGGTCATGAGTCCCACTCGGGTGTCGGGCGCAGTAGCAGGCCTTCAACATCGAAAACTGACACAAACATCGATAAAGTGAAAGCAATGTTTGTCAATAACCCCTAATTAACCATCAAAATGCTAGCAGAGATCTTAAACATCGGTTATGAATCCGTTCAAGACATTTTAGTTAATAAATTGGATTTTCGCCGTGTGGCAGGAAATTTTGTTCCGAAAGATCTGAATTACCTACCAAAAAGGACGGTCAGTCATTTACACATAGTACAAAGAGATCGTAAGTCCGCCCAGAATGACTTCCACATCGAGACCCACAAAAACATCGGTTAAATCAAAGAAATGTTGGTCAATAACCTCAAATCAACTACTAACTAGTTCATTAGTTCAGTTCAACTTCAATATTGCTTATGGATCCGTTCAAGACATTTTAATGAATAATTTAGGTTTCCGTCGTGTGGCAGCAAATTTTGTTACGGAAGATCTGAATTTCTTGCCAAATGGGACGGTCAGTCATTTACCCATGGTACGAAGTGATCGTAAGTCGGTCCAGGATGACTTCCACATCGAAAACCCACGAAAACATCGATAATCAATATTGCTTATGGATCCGTTCAAGACATTTTAGTTCATAATTTAGGTTTCCGTCGTGTGGCAGCAAATTTTGTTAAGAAAGATCTGAATTTGTTGCCAAAAGGAATTATCAGTCATTTACTCATGGTACGAAGTGATCGTAAGTCCGTCCAGGATGACTTCCACATCGAAAACCCACAAAAACATCGATAATCAATATTGCTTATGAATTTCTTACCAAAAAGGACAGTCAGTCATTTACACATAGTACAAAGAGATCGTAAGTCCGCCCAGAATGACTTCCACATCGAGACCCACAAAAACATCGATAAAATCAAAGAAATGTTGGTCAATAACCTCAAATCAACTACTAACTAGTTCATTAGTTCAGTTCAACCTCAATATTGCTTATGGATCCGTTCAAGACATTTTAATGAATAATTTAGGTTTCCGTCGTGTGGCAGCAAATTTTGTTACGGAAGATCTGAATTTCTTGCCAAATGGGACGGTCAGTCATTTACCCATGGTACGAAGTGATCGTAAGTCGGTCCAGGATGACTTCCACATCGAAAACCCACGAAAACATCGATAATCAATATTGCTTATGAATTTCTTACCAAAAAGGACGGTCAGTCATTTACACATAGTACAAAGAGATCGTAAGTCCGCCCAGAATGACTTCCACATCGAGACCCACAAAAACATCGGTAAAATCAAAGAAATGTTGGTCAATAACCTCAAATCAACTACTAACTAGTTCATTAGTTCAGTTCAACTTCAATATTGCTTATGGATCCGTTCAAGACATTTTAATGAATAATTTAGGTTTCCGTCGTGTGGCAGCAAATTTTGTTACGGAAGATCTGAATTTGTTGCCAAATGGGACGGTCAGTCATTTACCCATGGTACGAAGTGATCGTAAGTCGGTCCAGGATGACTTCCACATCGAAAACCCACGAAAACATCGATAATCAATATTGCTTATGAATTTCTTACCAAAAAGGACGGTCAGTCATTTACACATAGTACAAAGAGATCGTAAGTCCGCCCAGAATGACTTCCACATCGAGACCCACAAAAACATCGGTAAAATCAAAGAAATGTTGGTCAATAACCTCAAATCAACTACTAACTAGTTCATTAGTTCAGTTCAACTTCAATATTGCTTATGGATCCGTTCAAGACATTTTAATGAATAATTTAGGTTTCCGTCGTGTGGCAGCAAATTTTGTTACGGAAGATCTGAATTTGTTGCCAAATGAGACGGTCAGTCATTTACCCATGGTACGAAGTGATCGTAAGTCGGTTCAGGATGACTTCCACATCGAAAACCCACGAAAACATCGATTATCAATATTGCTTATGGATCCGTTGAAGACATTTTAGTTAATATTTTAGGTTTCCGCCGTGTGGCAGCAAATTTTGTTAAGAAAGATCTGAATTTGTTGCCAAAAGGAATGATCAGTCATTTACTCATGGTACGAAGTGATCGTAAGTCCGTCCAGGATGACTTCCACATCGAAAACCCACGAAAACATCCCTAATAAATATTGCTTATGGATCCGTTGAAGACATTTTAGTTAATATTTTAGGTTTCCGTCGTGTGGCAGAAAATTTTGTTAAGAAAGATCTGAATTTGTTGCCAAAAGGAACGGTCAGTCATTTACCCGTGGTACGAAGTGATCGTAAGTGGTCCAGGATGACTTCCACATGGAAAACCCACGAAAAAATCCATACTCAATATTGCTTATGGATCCGTTCAAGACATTTTAGTTCATAATTTAGGTTTCCGCCGTGTGGCAGCAAATTTTGTTAAGAAAGATCTGAATTTGTTGCCAAAAGGAATTATCAGTCATTTACTCATGGTACGAAGTGATCGTAAGTCCGTCCAGGATGACTTCCACATCGAAAACCCACGAAAACATCGATAATCAATATTGCTTATGAATTTCTTACCAAAAAGGACAGTCAGTCATTTACACATAGTACAAAGAGATCGTAAGTCCGCCCAGAATGACTTCCACATCGAGACCCACAAAAACATCGATAAAATCAAAGAAATGTTGGTCAATAACCTCAAATCAACTACTAACTAGTTCATTAGTTCAGTTCAACTTCAATATTGCTTATGGATCCGTTCAAGACATTTTAATGAATAATTTAGGTTTCCGTCGTGTGGCAGCAAATTTTGTTACGGAAGATCTGAATTTCTTGCCAAATGGGACGGTCAGTCATTTACCCATGGTACGAAGTGATCGTAAGTCGGTCCAGGATGACTTCCACATCGAAAACCCACGAAAACATCGATAATCAATATTGCTTATGGATCCGTTCAAGACATTTTAGTTCATAATTTAGGTTTCCGTCGTGTGGCAGCAAATTTTGTTAAGAAAGATCTGAATTTGTTGCCAAAAGGAATTATCAGTCATTTACTCATGGTACGAAGTGATCGTAAGTCCGTCCAGGATGACTTCCACATCGAAAACCCACAAAAACATCGATAATCAATATTGCTTATGAATTTCTTACCAAAAAGGACAGTCAGTCATTTACACATAGTACAAAGAGATCGTAAGTCCGCCCAGAATGACTTCCACATCGAGACCCACAAAAACATCGATAAAATCAAAGAAATGTTGGTCAATAACCTCAAATCAACTACTAACTAGTTCATTAGTTCAGTTCAACTTCAATATTGCTTATGGATCCGTTCAAGACATTTTAATGAATAATTTAGGTTTCCGTCGTGTGGCAGCAAATTTTGTTACGGAAGATCTGAATTTCTTGCCAAATGGGACGGTCAGTCATTTACCCATGGTACGAAGTGATCGTAAGTCGGTCCAGGATGACTTCCACATCGAAAACCCACGAAAACATCGATAATCAATATTGCTTATGAATTTCTTACCAAAAAGGACGGTCAGTCATTTACACATAGTACAAAGAGATCGTAAGTCCGCCCAGAATGACTTCCACATCGAGACCCACAAAAACATCGGTAAAATCAAAGAAATGTTGGTCAATAACCTCAAATCAACTACTAACTAGTTCATTAGTTCAGTTCAACTTCAATATTGCTTATGGATCCGTTCAAGACATTTTAATGAATAATTTAGGTTTCCGTCGTGTGGCAGCAAATTTTGTTACGGAAGATCTGAATTTGTTGCCAAATGGGACGGTCAGTCATTTACCCATGGTACGAAGTGATCGTAAGTCGGTCCAGGATGACTTCCACATCGAAAACCCACGAAAACATCGATAATCAATATTGCTTATGAATTTCTTACCAAAAAGGACGGTCAGTCATTTACACATAGTACAAAGAGATCGTAAGTCCGCCCAGAATGACTTCCACATCGAGACCCACAAAAACATCGGTAAAATCAAAGAAATGTTGGTCAATAACCTCAAATCAACTACTAACTAGTTCATTAGTTCAGTTCAACTTCAATATTGCTTATGGATCCGTTCAAGACATTTTAATGAATAATTTAGGTTTCCGTCGTGTGGCAGCAAATTTTGTTACGGAAGATCTGAATTTGTTGCCAAATGGGACGGTCAGTCATTTACCCATGGTACGAAGTGATCGTAAGTCGGTTCAGGATGACTTCCACATCGAAAACCCACGAAAACATCGATTATCAATATTGCTTATGGATCCGTTGAAGACATTTTAGTTAATATTTTAGGTTTCCGCCGTGTGGCAGCAAATTTTGTTAAGAAAGATCTGAATTTGTTGCCAAAAGGAATGATCAGTCATTTACTCATGGTACGAAGTGATCGTAAGTCCGTCCAGGATGACTTCCACATCGAAAACCCACGAAAACATCCCTAATAAATATTGCTTATGGATCCGTTGAAGACATTTTAGTTAATATTTTAGGTTTCCGTCGTGTGGCAGAAAATTTTGTTAAGAAAGATCTGAATTTGTTGCCAAAAGGAACGGTCAGTCATTTACCCGTGGTACGAAGTGATCGTAAGTGGTCCAGGATGACTTCCACATGGAAAACCCACGAAAAAATCCATACTCAATATTGCTTATGGATCCGTTCAAGACATTTTAGTTCATAATTTAGGTTTCCGCCGTGTGGCAGCAAATTTTGTTAAGAAAGATCTGAATTTGTTGCCAAAAGGAATTATCAGTCATTTACTCATGGTACGAAGTGATCGTAAGTCCGTCCAGGATGACTTCCACATCGAAAACCCACGAAAACATCGATAATCAATATTGCTTATGAATTTCTTACCAAAAAGGACAGTCAGTCATTTACACATAGTACAAAGAGATCGTAAGTCCGCCCAGAATGACTTCCACATCGAGACCCACAAAAACATCGATAAAATCAAAGAAATGTTGGTCAATAACCTCAAATCAACTACTAACTAGTTCATTAGTTCAGTTCAACTTCAATATTGCTTATGGATCCGTTCAAGACATTTTAATGAATAATTTAGGTTTCCGTCGTGTGGCAGCAAATTTTGTTACGGAAGATCTGAATTTCTTGCCAAATGGGACGGTCAGTCATTTACCCATGGTACGAAGTGATCGTAAGTCGGTCCAGGATGACTTCCACATCGAAAACCCACGAAAACATCGATAATCAATATTGCTTATGAATTTCTTACCAAAAAGGACGGCCAGTCATTTACACATAGTACAAAGAGATCGTAAGTCCGCCCAGAATGACTTCCACATCGAGACCCACAAAAACATCGGTTAAATCAAAGAAATGTTGGTCAATAACCTCAAATCAACTACTAACTAGTTCATTAGTTCAGTTCAACTTCAATATTGCTTATGGATCCGTTCAAGACATTTTAATGAATAATTTAGGTTTCCGTCGTGTGGCAGCAAATTTTGTTACGGAAGATCTGAATTTCTTGCCAAATGGGACGGTCAGTCATTTACCCATGGTACGAAGTGATCGTAAGTCGGTCCAGGATGACTTCCACATCGAAAACCCACGAAAACATCGATAATCAATATTGCTTATGAATTTCTTACCAAAAAGGACGGTCAGTCATTTACACATAGTACAAAGAGATCGTAAGTCCGCCCAGAATGACTTCCACATCGAGACCCACAAAAACATCGGTAAAATCAAAGAAATGTTGGTCAATAACCTCAAATCAACTACTAACTAGTTCATTAGTTCAGTTCAACTTCAATATTGCTTATGGATCCGTTCAAGACATTTTAATGAATAATTTAGGTTTCCGTCGTGTGGCAGCAAATTTTGTTACGGAAGATCTGAATTTGTTGCCAAATGGGACGGTCAGTCATTTACCCATGGTACGAAGTGATCGTAAGTCGGTTCAGGATGACTTCCACATCGAAAACCCACGAAAACATCGATTATCAATATTGCTTATGGATCCGTTGAAGACATTTTAGTTAATATTTTAGGTTTCCGCCGTGTGGCAGCAAATTTTGTTAAGAAAGATCTGAATTTGTTGCCAAAAGGAATGATCAGTCATTTACTCATGGTACGAAGTGATCGTAAGTCCGTCCAGGATGACTTCCACATCGAAAACCCACGAAAACATCGATAATCAATATTGCTTATGGATCCGTTGAAGACATTTTAGTTAATATTTTAGGTTTCCGTCGTGTGGCAGAAAATTTTGTTAAGAAAGATCTGAATTTGTTGCCAAAAGGAACGGTCAGTCATTTACCCGTGGTACGAAGTGATCGTAAGTGGTCCAGGATGACTTCCACATTGAAAACCCACGAAAAAATCCATACTCAATATTGCTTATGGATCTGTGGGGGTTCTCTACATCACACGGAGAACCAACCCACAACCCTAACCTGCAAACATGCAAAAATCAAATCCGCAATAGCATATATCCCCAAATATGCAATAAAATATTTCCCAAACCTCCAAGAGAATATAATTCAACCGAATATATTCTAATCACCACCACATGCATTTTCCCAAAATTGCGTTACTCAATTATCCATATTTCCTCAACGCAAGCAAGCAATCCACATTTCCCCGAAATTCGTATGCCATAGCAAACGCATATTCAATCCTCAACGGAACATTACCAACCAAATAAACCGCGCACATTTCCCCGAAATTATTTCGGTTAACATTTCTATCTAAACGATATCCCTTGCTTGCACCCAAGCCATTCCAATTTCCTCCGAAAATGCATGCCCATACTCGCTCGCGTCGCCAAACCAATTCCCGGTACACCCAACCAACGAAGTCAACCCAGCCTGTACGGCCAGAATTCGTTGGAACTGAATTCCTATGCGAGCATAGCAACTCGTCCACAATTCCTCGTAATTGGCAGCGAGCCTAACTCTGCTATGACGCACCGCCACGACGCAATGAATGAATTATTTTCATTCATGAGTCAGTCGAATTTAACCAACTGACGTGCGTACACCCCCGGGTTATAGAGAGCCGAGTTTCGTGAGTCTTCAAGGTAGTCGAGTAATTATGGTGTAGACGCGAAGTGCATTCATTCTTTAACAAATAAGACATAAGTGAATTATAATACTTAACATCGCTTGCACGTCCCTCTCTCAAACACTCGAATACGGGCCCCCTTGTAACGAATATGCAAAGACCACATTGTAACATCCTGTGAAATGCTTGTGAAAAGGGGCCAGGTGCGCATACTAGAGATACCCCTCCTAAAAACGCTATAATACGGCAGGAGAACCCATCGCAATTTGTAAGAGCCGACAGAGTAGAGCGAACAGTGTATCGACTACATCCTTGTAATATATTTATGAAATAGTGTTCTAAATGAAGCCGAACTACTAAATGTTATTAATCTTATTCTTGTGAATATTTTAACGCCCGCACCGTGTTCTAAATGAAGCCGAACTACTAAATGTTATTAATCTTATTCTCGCGAATATCTTAACGCCCGCACTTTTGAAGGCGTTCCTACAATTAGTCTACATGTGTATCCAAGAGAACGATAAATATATATAAAATTTAACAGGACAAGAAATGCGTGTTTCAATTTAGTGAAGTGGGCAGTTGCCTCAGACAACTGCGTATCAGTGGAACATTCTGTGATGATGGGGACAAGAGTGAACTAGTCTCCGTGCGACACACCTACCGATCCCCCACAGATCCGTTCAAGACATTTTAGTTCATAATTTAGGTTTCCGCCGTGCTGCAGCAAATTTGGTTCCGAAACACCTAACTCTCTTGCCAAAAGGGATGACGTAGACATAGCAAAACACATGATTTCCAACCCTGAGGCCGACTCAGCATCCATCATTCTTGGAGATAAGATGTATCTAAATGTCAGGCAAGAAAATAGCGAGCACCCAATGGCCCAGACCGAAAAAAAGGCAATTTTCAGTCAAAAAAGAATGTGATCTCTAGGATTACGAATGTTTTGTGCATTATAAATTCTTGCTACATGGTCAGACAGTGGACAGTGAATATTAATTGGGTGTTATGAGGCGGTTGCCGGACGCAATTCGCCAAAAAAGACCGAACTTGTGGGCAAATAACTCATCGATTCTACACCGTCGCACAATACCTTTCTGATTCCCAACTTACCGATCAAGAATAGAACGAATACCATCCAACAGCCGCTGATTTCACCTGATAGGGCACTCTATGAACGCTGTCTGTCCTTTCTGTTCAATCGACGCAAAAACCATCACGGGGATCGCGAGCAGATAATGGAAACTTCAAAAGCGGCACACTGAGCATGAAAAAGACTGCATCAACCACTAACATAGGTGCGTTCCAGATGATGAATGATACTTCGAAGAGGACAATATTAGTATTCATGAATAAACTTTTATTTTCGCATATTTTGGATAAATTCCGGAAATGCGGCTGTGGTGTGATATATTGTTACTTTGGTTCTAACCTTTGCATACCATAGGTTGGAATCGCATTCTTCACTGCTTCACAAATCGATTTAATAGAACCAAACATTAGAACGTTCGAGGAATTTTCTACAAGTCAAGGTTTGTTGGGGGGAAGGACCCACAGTAACCATGAGAGTAAAGTGTTACGATTTGGGTAAGATTGCGCATTGGCAGATTCAACCGAGACAACGAAACTCGAAGAACGATTCTCTCGAGACAAAATTTGAAAGTTCCCTAAGAGTAAACGAAACCTCTTGAACCAACAGTCATAAATTTATAAGGAATATTGTTTTTGGAGTAACGACAGAATCCTTCATACGAATAGAACACGCCTGTAAAGAAGTAAATTAATTTTCTAGAAGTTACATTTCTACAAGAGATACGGAAAAGTCTCAACACATTATCGGCGAGTAAGGGGACGAAAACCAAGTTAGGGAAAGCCTGCGTTTTGGAAAACAAAATATTCATTAAATGGAAAAAAAACCATTGATAAGTGCGAAAACTAACGCCTGGGTACTGCACAAAACATTTTACTACCCGACCCGCCGATCGGCGCCAGTGTGCAAAAAGGTACTAATACCCTTCCCGTCTATAGTGTGTTAACAGCATACGTTTTTGAACGCACGGCATTTTTCCCACGAAAAATTCGCTCAGCAGCTATCTGAAAACAATAGAATATACTGAAATGTTAGGAAGAACACAATTTGGTGAAATCACATATTTGAAGTTCATTTGGGAAAACAAAAGCTTCTTAGAAACCAAATGCGATATTAACAGAGCAAACGCCAAAGACAGTTCGAAACTATCGACGGTAGAGATAAATTTTGAGAAACAAACAGGAAATATATTATGTAAACAACCTTTGGATACAAGCACATGCTCTGACAAAGGAACTTACATCAATGCTTGAGAAAATTTCGTCTAATCCAAACAATGAGGGCGACTATTGAAATCAAGGATCTGTTTGATATACTGTTTTTAAAGATTCCACGAAGCATCTGTTCTTGGTATTGTTCTTTTTCAATAATATTCTCGCACAAAATGAATCAACAAGTAATGCTACGGGAAGAAGAGGAGGTAGGAAAAAGAAAGAAAGTGTCGATACACGTTGGTTGAAATTGCGGAGAAATGATGGTGAGCTAGAAGTTAACTTCTTAACTTATACCGCATCTCCGCTCAATAACGATCACAAGAAAAACTCGGTGTTATGATACGATAGACCCTCTAGAGGAACTGTCTCCCATTGGTTAGGAAAAATGAACAACAGAGTAGAATTGCAGCGATGTTAAGCCAGGAACTGTTGAAATGAACATTGTACCAATCAAGAATACAATAAAGTAAAAAAAAATATTAAACCGGAAACTAGACTTGAAGAAATGTGGCGTTAGGAACGGACGCTGTTCAACGAATCAGAATAGCCGTTAACAACATAGAAGGGCATTGCCTTGGAATGTTAATGTTGTTTGGGGAGAATTTTCTAAGTATACTTACACATAGAGTAGCGAAACTGAATAGTTAAATAAAAAGTGCTAAAAAAAGATCAGTTGGTTGACTTATGGTTAACCCTTATGTCAATGACCGGGTACCCGGGTACCCATTTAGATTTTTTAAAATGTCAATTTGAAAGTAAAAAAAAATTTTTTTTTCATTGAAATTTCGTAATTATAATTCAGAAACGTTTGAATGGAGATGATCTAAGACATGGGACCGAAATTCGTCTACTAGGCCGAGCAATCGTGAAAGTGCGACGAAATGATTACTGTCGATAAAGTTGGTCATTGACATAAGGGTTAATAGGGCACTTGCGACGCACCATCTTAGAAGAACATTTGGTAAAAACGATGGGCCAGAAAATACACACTGATAGTGGTTTAGTCACATAATCAACCAGAAACATCGTGAACAAGAAAGAAAGTATGATAGAAATGTTATGCCACAAACACTGTACAACGAAATTGGTTAGATGCAAATGCTGAGTTGGAAACAGCTTAATCTCATGGAGCTCTGGTGTCCCACTGAACAAGAAAGACCCTCAAACGAGACCGAAGGCTCGATAGCAATGTTAAGTAAAAGACCGTCGAGTAGGAACTGTTCAATGCAAATAAAGAGCCAATAAAAGCTGATGAATTGTTTCCCACTGACTCAGAGACACTCAACTAGAAAGAAAACTCCATGGAAATTTTAAGCCAAGGACCTTTGACCACGAAATCTGTTCAATACAAATAAAGAGCCAAAAAAGGCTGAGGCCATGTCTCCCATTGTATGAGAAAGATACCCCACAAGAAAAAAACTTCGAGACAAATGTTACAAGCATATTCGGGAACGAAAATGATGGATCACAAAAAACGGAATCTCTTAGAGACCTCCCATTAAATCAGAAAAACACTCAACGAGGCCGAAGACTAGATAGAAATGTTAAGTCAAGAACTTTCGACCACGAACTCGGTTGAATATAAATAAAGAACCAGGAAAAAATGAGGACATGTCTCCCATTGAATCACAAACACAACCAAGTAAAAAGAAGACTCGATGGAAATGTTAAATCAAAGACATTCAAGTACGATATCTGTTTAAAAGAAACAATGAGCCAGGTAAAGTTGGAACTTATAGAGAAATCGTCTTCAACTGAACCATAACGACAATCAAGAAGAAAAAAGACTCAATGGAAATGTCAAGTCAAGGTCATTCAAACCTGAAACTCAAGGACCTGATCTCGCACTGAACCAGAAAAACTAAACAAGTCAAGGTCATTCAACAATGAAATCTGTTTAACAGAAATAGTGGGACAAAGAATGTTGATGGCTTTTCTTGCATTTAATCAAAACCACAGTCAATGAGAAAGAAGACTCTATAGAAATGTTAAGCCAAGTGTATTCGATAACAAAGTCGGTTAGACAGAAATAATGAGCCACAAACAGCAGAGGACACACTCAACAAGAAAAACTTGATAAAAATGTTACGCCAAGAGCATTTAACAATAAAATAGATTCGATATAAATGATGTATCAGAAAAATCTGAAACCAAAAGATCCGGTCTCGCAGTGAACCAGAAAGACTAAACAAAGAAGAAAACTCGATAGCAATGTCAAGTCAAAGACCTTCGACTACGAGATCTGTTCAATATAAACAAAGAAACAGAATAGACTGAGAACTTGTCTCTCATTGATTCAGAAAGACACTCAACGATAAAGATTACACTTCAGAAATTCAGAAATGTTAAGTCAAGGACCTTCGACTACAAACTCTGTTCAATATAAACAAAGAGACAGAAAAGACTGAGAACTTGTCTCCCATTGATTCTAAACGACACTCAACGGGAAAGATTACACTTCAGAAATGTTAAGTTAAGACCCTCGACCACGAAATCTATTCAATATAAACAAATATACAGCAAAGACTGAGAACCTGTCTCCCATTGAGTCAGAAAGACACTCAATGGTAAAGATTAGAGATCTGGTCTGCCACTAATCCAAAAAGAAAACTCGATAGATATGTTAAGTCGGAGACCTTCGACCGCGAACTCTGTTCTATATAAAGAAAGAGACAGAAAAAACCAAGAACATGTCTACCATTGATTCTGGTCTGCCACTAATCCAGAAAGACTAAACAAGGAAGAGGACTCGATAGCGATGTTAAGTCAAAGACCTTCGACCGCGAACTCTGTTCAATATAAACAAAGAGACAGAAAAAACTGAGAACTTGTCTCCCATTGTTTCTGAAGGACATTTAACGGGAAAGATTGCACTTCAGAAATGTTAAGTCAAGGACCTGCGACCACGAAATCTATTTAATATAAACAAAGAGACAGGAAAGACTGGAAACTTGTCTCCAGTCAGAAAGACGCTCATCGATAAAGATTAGAGATCTGGTCTGCCACTGATCCAGAAAGACTAAACAAGGAAGAGGACTCGATAGCGATGTTATTTCAAAGACCTTCGACCACGAACTCTGTTCAATATAAACAAAGAGACAGAAAAGACTGAGAACTTGTCTCCCATTTTTTCTGAAGGGCACTCAATGGGAAAGATTCCTCTTCAGAAATGCTAAGTCAAGGACCATCAACCACGAACTCTGTCCTATATAATTAAAAAGAAAGAGAAACCCAACGAGGAAGAAGACTCGATACAAATGTTAAGCCAAGGATATTCAATAACAAAGTCTGTTAGATAGAAATAGTGACCTAGGTAAAGCTTAGAACTTTTCTCCATTAATCTGAAAGGCACTCTCCAAGAAAAAACTCGATAAAAATGTTACGCCAAGAACATTTAATAACAAATTCAATTCGATACAAATGGTGGGTCAGGAAAACCTTAAACTGATAGAGATCTGACCTCCCACACCATAAGAAAAACATCTAATAACAAAAACGATTCGATAGAAGTGGAAGGAAGGACATTCAATAACGAAATATGTTCAGAAGAAATGATGAGCAAGGAAAAACTGGAACTCATCGAGAGATCGTATCCCCCTGAATCAGAAAGAGACTCGACAAAGAGAAGACCCGATAGAAAGCTTAAATCAAGGCCATTCAACGAAATCTGTTCGACAGAAGTGGTAGGCTAGAAGAGGTTGGAGACTGGTCACTACTTCAATTAGAAAGGTTGTCTCCAATTCGATCAGAAATAAAAAAAGACTATAAAAATGTTACAACAGCGAAATATGTTGACAAGAAGTGATGAGCCACAGAAAGGTGGAACTCATAGATAGATCACCAAAGACATTCAACAACGAAATATGTTGACAAGAAGTGATGAGGCACAGAAAGGTGGAACTCTCCTGAATCACACACTCAACGAGAAAGAAAACTCGATAAATATCTTAAATCAAGAACATCCAACAACGAAATCTGTTGAAAACAAATGACGAGCTAGAAAAAGCTGGAACTTATGGAGAAATCGTCTCTCAATGAACCAAAAAGACACTCAACAAGAAAGAGTCGATATAAATGTGAAGCCAGAAACATTTAATAACAAAATCAGTTCGATACAAATTGTGGGTCACAAAAATTTGAGACCCATAGGGGTCTGGTCTCGCCTT
Source organism: Microdon myrmicae (assembly GCA_963931805.1). Lineage (NCBI taxonomy): Eukaryota > Metazoa > Arthropoda > Insecta > Diptera > Syrphidae > Microdon > Microdon myrmicae. Next base: position 8,440,550 of record OZ007500.1, on the reverse strand, counting down.
GAATCAGGAAAATATTCAATACCAAAAAAGAATCGATAGAAGTGTTAAACGAAGGACGTTCAACAACGAAATATGTTCAGAAGAAATGATGAGCAAGGAAAAACTGGAACTCATCGAGAGATCGTATCCTCCTGAATCAGAAAGACACTCAACAAAGAGGGGATTCGATAGAAAGGTTAAACGAAGGACATTCAACAACGAAATATGTTCAGAAGAAATGATGAGCAAGGAAAAACTGGAACACATAGAGAGATCGTATCGTCCTGAATCAGAAAGACACTCAACAAAGAGAAGAGTCGATAGAAATGTTAAACGAAGGACATTCAACAACGAAATCTGTTCGGCAGGAATGGTAGGCTAGTAAAAGTTGGAGATTTGTTTCCAATCCAATTAGAAAGTTTCTCAACAAGAAAAAAGACTCGATAAAAATATTACACCAACAAAATTTAACAACAAATTCGGTTCGATGCAAATGATGGATCAGAAAAAAGCTGAAACTCATAGAGGTCTGATCTACTTTGCAATTAGAAAGACATTCAACAAGAAGGAAGACTCGATGGAAATGTTAAGTCAAGGTCATTCAACAACGGAATTTGTTCAACTGAAGTGATGGGCAAGAAAAAGTTGGATACTCGTCTGCAATTGAATCAGAGAAGTACTCAACAAGAAAAAGACTCGATAAAAATGTTATACTAAAGGCATTCAACAACGAAATCGGTTCGATAGAAATGGTGGCCCAGAAAAATCTGGAACTACGATTGAATCAGAGAGAAATAGTAAACAAGAAAAATGACACGCTAGGAACAGTTGGAAAGGTATCATGATAGAAAGCATGACATACGTATCAATCTGGAGGGCAAAAAAGTTCAAAGCACCGACTTAGAATGGGCATCAACAGAGAAGGAGAATTTTCAAAGTGAACTTATACGTCCAAGAGCGCAGAATGTTCTAGCTCAACTATCATATAATACTGAGTAAAAAGTACTAAAGGTCATTATTATATATATTATTATATTATATATGTCATTATTATATATATTATTATATTATATATGTCATTATTATATATATTATTATATTATATATGTCATTATTATTAAAATTGAAATTGTAAGGATGAACTTGATTAGCAACAGCAACTAAGGCCTTCAGCTTAGGCAATAAGGCAGTCCTTCTGTGGCGAACTGGGAATTTTCATTCAGATGGCATCTCAATGGTCGCGGCACTTGACTCTTATAATGTATCGAAAACAACGCAACAAACTTGAATCACCGATGGGGAAAAGTGAAGGTCATCCCGGAATTATCGACTTGAGATATTTAAGTTTCCACAAATTGAGAAGGTCTGAACATTAGCATAAATATGGACTCGTTAATGTATAGCAGGGGCAAAAACCAACTGGGATCGTCAACTAAGAAACTCAGAAACGGATCCTTAGGAGTTGTTTTATTAGGACGACTATATCAAAGTGCGTAAATCACAAAATTGATTACGCATATAATATTGAACATAGGCAAGTATCGTTTCGTCTCTTTGGGCCAGGTGAGAGCGACACATCACTACACAACAATATAAAGAAAAAACATAAATTACAGCAGTGTTGCTCTAATGAAATTGAAATTAAATAAACCAACGCCGAAATCGTCATTAATGTGTGCTATGCGAAGTCTTTTACGGAAAAGCAGTCCAGTCAGTCAAGTGAAAAAAAAGTATAAGAACTACACCCCCACCGAATTGACGATCATACACTAGCCTAATAAGTACTAAGGACGATGAAACGCCTTTTTCGACCACTTAATGGACCACTGACATTGCAAAGTATCTATTAGCAAGCCAAAACATTTAAGACTTAGCGCAGCTGATATCTCGTCAAATAATCTACCAAAAGAAGACACTTTGTGAAATAATAAAATATAAAAAAAGAGATAAATGCTTATGCACGTGTGGAAGTGCTACACATTGAAATATTTGTCGAATCGCAAAGATATTTTTCGATATGAACATTTTCGAGAAACATATCGAGCTGTCGGGCATTTTCGGTGAAGTATACAATGCCGTGTACAAAAATTTTGGAGAATCTCGTTCGAGTTCTTTTTGTTTCGTAAAAAAGACAATGAAATCGAATTTCTGGGGAAGATATGTTGTATCTGGATCTGAGAAAAGGAACCACCTCTACTGGTTTTTTGTTAAGCGATAAGACGTAGCTCGGGCACAGGAATTCAGAGCAGGCTTGGCAATCAGTTCACGAAGAAAATATAACTCACCACACAGTGCATTGCCATATAGATACAATCTACATAAAGTAATAAATAAATATCTACATATACGTATATATTACTCTTTATATAAATATATGTGCATATTCTCTATTTCTTTGCAGTATTTCCTCCGCTTCCCTTATTTGTTTCATACTGAATAGGAAAAATTTACAAAATATTTTCTTAATAAAAATAAAGCAACATCTTCGGCAGACACAGTGAAGTTTCGGTGTATCATACGTCACAGGCAGGCAGGCAGGCACACACCTTAAGAGATTGTTCGAGAATTAAAAAAGAAGCCAATTTCATAGGTAAAGCCTAGAAAAATACGGAAATGCACTTAATTTTAAGATATTTTACTCCCGAATAACAACAATCACTGTTCACCCACGTATAATCAGCTGAGTTTTTCATTTTTAAATTTGCGAAAAAAAAATTATATTGTCATCCCACTACTATTCGGCAGCTTCATTTTCATAACTCCAACAAATATAATCGCAGTCGACCGTCTGTCCACGTACACTCGGACACAAAATACATAACACAATATACACACGTGTGGAAATATAACTTAAACACTTTCTAAGCAATTAATGGACAAAAACTAAGAAAAAAGTTGAAGGAATAAAAAAAAACATATTTTGCAAAGAGGTGAGCTTTAAATAAATTTCTGTTCTCTTTCACTCATTGGTTCAAATGGTATTCTCTGCTCTCATGTTTAGTAGTTTCCATTGCAGTTGGTGTGCTGTAGTCATCGTCTCCGTCGTCGTAGTCGTGGTCGTAGAAGTATTTGGCCGTTTTCGTAGATGGATGAACGAAGAATTTTTTTTCTGTTCACACTCAACTAAGTTCTCACATTTGACTTTGATAGGGATTATATCGTAGGGGTATAAAACATTTTTATTTAATTTTACCGTATTATGAATTTTTTGTATTTTTGGTATTAAATTGACTCTTTAGACAAGAGAAATTGCGTTTATTTCAGCGGTAACCTACACGAGATTATTCGTGCGAAGCAGTTTGTCGCGTAATGGCGGACGTGAACAGCACCAACCCATCTATTCAGCAAGTTTCGTTGCATTCCCTCAGAGGAAGGAATGTAACTAGACTGTGATAATAGGCGGACAGTAGTAGAGTACTTTTGGGAATATCATGATAATCGCACACAAATACGTGCGAATTGAAACATCGTTCCGTCCCATTATTGAGGTGCAGTTTTCATTTCATCGCATGAAACAGGCAAAGATGTAGAACACTTTATTTACATTTTTAATCGAAATTGCTTCAGTTTTTCTGTAAATTGATGCGCGTATATATAAGATTTATAGATATTATTAACTACTATGATATTAAAAACGATTTTCTTGTAAAACTTCACAAAATAATGTCTTTTCATAATCACATGCTAATGTGTTTCAAACCCTCATGTTAGTGGTTCTACGGAACAGAGATGTCAGTGCCGAGTGGTGTATCTAGAAGTGTTTAATTTATTGGACTATTTATTATTTATTTAAATAAATTATTATTTTTTCTTCTTAGTATTATTAATTTGTAATAACTAGTGTGATAAAGTCATGGACAGGATTTTCTGTATACTCAGCTGAGACAATTAGCAGTATATTATCCGGGTAGCAAAGTGAAGAGCCTTCAGGTTATCGGCCATACTGACTTGTGTGACAAGTGGGTTAACAAGTATAACACGACAGGTACAGTATTTAACACTCAGAACACACCCAAGTTTCAACATAAATCAGCACAGGAATCTAAGTACAGTGGACGTGCATTAATCGAAAACGCACTTCGCTGATCATTTGAAAAAAACATTTTATACTAAAGAAAACCAGTGCGATTTTGTGCGCTCGTTAATGTGAATAAAGTATTTTTCATTAGTAGCTAGTAGTACTTTAAGTTATCATGTAATTTATTTAATTGTAAAAAGTAGTAAATCAAAAAAATGTTTCATAAATCGAGGTACAAGAAGATTGTTACAATTCAAAGAGAGTGTTATAATACAAAGAGAGTGTTATAAAAAGAGCCTAAACGCTATACCGACACTAAGGGGTTGAAAGGCGTGTGAAACATCTAAAAAAAGGAAATGAATGTAAACCCACACGTTTTGGAGCAGTTACTTTCAGCAACATTTGTCCAGGTTTCCTCTGGCATTTCCATTATACTTAAGGGGGGAACCTCATGTAAAATGAAATTTCTTAGCCATTTTTTGTTTTTGCCTAAATTGATAGGAAATTTCCTCAAAAGTACGAGAAAAAAAGTTAGAAAGTGATCCGAGACCTCCTTGTACTTTATTTTCAAAAGAAAGTAAACAGTCTAATTGGGCGATGCCACCAAAGAGGCTCGTACTTTTCGACAACAGGAAAAACGGTTCAATTAGAACAGTTTGAAGAAGAGGAAGGTCTACTCTATAGCCCTGGAATCGCAGATTAGCAAAAAACTGCGGTAAGTTAGAACGAATTACGAATTTTTTCACGATTTTTCTATTACCCAAACTTTAAACGTGCTTTTCTCGAAACACAAAATTTCGCACGCCGTGCAACGTAGCTCAAAAACTTATCATTCGATCTTTATGAAGTTTGGTATAGAAATTCTATAGATATTTGGCCTCAGCATGACTAGCTCCGATTTTTGATTTTTTTTAATTTAAAACATTGTTATTAACAATTGTTTATAAAAAAAAAATCCTTTTTTTTCAAAACTTCGCCATTTTTGCAAATTTGCAAATTTTAATAAGAGGGGAACGTCATGCTGAGCGTTTTTGCATAAACTAAAAAATCCCTTTTGAATTTTTTGTTTCAGATCATTTTTGTGACCTGTATGCTGCACGGCGCATTTTCGAGACGCTGTTTTCAAGCCGCAATTGCACCGTTTTATTGTTAACGATTAGTCCTAAAAAATATTATAACGTAAATAAATTGTGCCTTAAATTGCAAATAATCTACGCATTACATTTTTCAAAAAAAATTCCTGAAAAACAGGCTATTTACATGAGGTTCCCCCCTTAAGAGGGGATATTCAATTCATCATCATCATAATCGGCACTACACTGGGATCCGGTGTTGGCCTTATTTAACAAGTCTGAGGCTTGTTAAATTTTCCGTAATAATTTGTTTTTCCGGGCAAGGTTATTAGCCTGGGATATTCAATTAGTCAAGTTAAAAAAACACTTAAATTTTTTTCTTCATGTAGAAATTTTTATTCAATTGAAATGAAAATTTGTAGGCTTGTTAATATGAGTATAAAGCATTAAAAACATTTTTTTCGTAATTTTTAAAAACAAAATTGCGGCTGTGTAGTGGTGTAAAATTGACCGATAAAAAAAAAACGACAATCACTCTGGAGACCGTAATTTTCATCTGAAAAATAAAAAAAAATATTTATGTTAAAAACACTCACAGTTTGTCGGTGTTTAATAATTTTAAATGTGTGCCTTTTTAACCTGTCTAATTGTATAGGGTTGACAACTTTGAATTTAATTTGTGAACGCACCCTTTCACTAATCATCGAACTGTCACTGTCAATTTATTCAGTAAATTTATTCAGTGGTTAAGTACACGAACGAACAATGTCTGCAAATTATAAAAATTTACTACTGAAAAAAAGTTGTCAAGTGCCTATTGAAAACCCTATATATCAGAGCAGTGGGCAGACCTTACCATATCAAAGAGGATGATGAGCCGACACTACCATAAGGGAACAAATCATCTGACGAAAAACCAGCGTTTTACGCGTCACCGTGCCCATTGGATGGTTTGCAGCCAGGGGTATACCGGCTGTATTATAACGACGCCTCTCTGACACCGGGTCGTATCAGAGCAGTAAGCAGACCTTACCATATCAAAGAGGGGCTCTAATATGGCGCACTATTTGAAACCCCAAGACTCGTGGGAACAAAAATGAATAATTAATATATGAAATGCAATCTCACGAAAACCCCAGTAGAGGTAGGTGTGATGAGCCGACACTGCCACAAGGGAAGAAATCATCAAGAAAAATCACCGAGTCGGCAGAAATAAGACGTAGAGAAAAACGGAAAAAGCGGGATATACGCGTCGATATATAAACCAGGCGCGATACAGACGGTCGTAGAAAACCCGAAACAATATAAAATGGATATCGTCGCGCTTCAGGAAGTCCGACTTCCACATCAAGTAATCGAAACCAACGGGTTTACACTAGCGTGTGGAGGAGCCTATACACATAACCTCGGAACCGGCTTCATCATAAGCAAGAAGATTACGCCCCACGTAAAAGATGTGAAATTTATTAATGACCGGATGTTGGTGCTAAAAATACAGGGCCCATGGTACAATTATGTATTTATAAACGTATACGCCCCAACAGAATGTACGGACGAAAAAACGAAGGACACGTTCTACGAGACCCTAGAGGAAGTATTTGATGAGATCTCATCATTCGATGTTAAAATCCTCCTAGGGGTCCTGAATGCGAATATTGGAAAGGAAGATATCTTCCAATCAACTAAACTAGGTAAAGAAAGCCTACATGACGTTTCAAATGATAATGGAATTCGAATTATTACATTCGCACCGTCAAAAGATCTGGTAGTGAAAAGCACGATGTTCAAGCACAAGCAAATCCATAACGCCACATGGATATCACCCGACGACGTAACGCGTAACCAAATAGACCACTTCCTCATAGACAAAAGACACCACTCGAATATCCTTGACGTAAGATCATATAGGGGCTCCTTGCTAGTATAGTGGTTAGTGTACCCGCCTGTCATGCGGGAGACAGGGGTTCGATTCCCCGTCGGGGATCCTTTGGCGCAAGACTAATGACCATGCCTCAGGACTTGCTAAATAAGGCCAAGACCGATTCCCGGTTGTAGTGCCGATGATGATGAATCATGCCGATTGTTCTATACGGATGCGAAACATGGGCTCTCACAAAACGGGAACAAAACAAATTCCGCGTATTCGAGAATAAAGTTTTAAGGGATATGTTTGGAGGTAAATATGACGAGCAGGCAGGACAATGGAGGAAACTCCACAACCACGAATTGGAAGAACTATACCACAAACTTACAATAGTGAGAGTAATCAGGTCGCAAAGATTAAGATCGGCCGAACATGTAGTGCGATTGGGCAACGATAGGACCGTGCGTAGAATTCTTGACGGTAGACCAACGGGAAAGAGATCGGTAAGTCGGCCGCGACGGAGATGGGAGGCCAATGTTAGGTTTGACCTTGAGGAGATCGGATCGGCTGTTCAAGCGTGGAAGGAGAGTGCACAGGACAGGGCACAATAGCGGAGTCGATTCGGTGAGGTCATGAACTTCCGGGATCCTACAGGCCAATAAATAGTAATAATTAGTAAATATATATCTCCCCTTAAGTATAACGGAAATGACGGAGAAAACCTGCACAAATGTTGGTGTAAGTAACTGCTTCAAGACGTGTGGGTTTGCTAATGGGGGACCATTTCTATTACAAGAAAGGGCAGAAAAGGAAATTCTATAAGGAAACTAACAACAACAACAAAATGGGGTGGTGAGAGGCCGACTTTATGGAGGCAAAGACAAAGGTGTCCTTCATCTCGTCTCTGGCTTCTGGTCATCTTGCGATAACCAGAATCAGCCACAACCGTGAGGATATTGGGTTCGGTCTCGAGATGTCTGAAAAAGAAAGGGGGGGGGGGGTATTCTAAGGATAGTGTGGACAGGGTTAGTTCTCAAGTCCACGACTGCACTTTTAAATCATACAGTTAAAATCACCCGCATGTTATAAACGTCACATACACGGTTTTAAATATACATCATTTAAATATTGAAACCCCCCACTAAATATTACAACTAGACTTCATAGGTACAACCCCGACACACAAAATGTCGCAAATGGCGCAGCCCAAAATGTCACGGGTTTAAACGAGACAAGGACAAATGTGTTCTTCATCTTGTCTCTGGCTTCTGCTCATCTAGTATCTAATGATGGTGTCTATGGAGTTAGTTCGAATGTTCGAGGGATGGTGGGAAAGAAATCGTACACGGAGTGCGGTAGTAAACGCAGATCACGTCTTTGGCGTCTGACAATCTGCGCTTTGGTCGGTGTGTGTGTGTATTTGTGCTATCTTGTACTGTGCGTGCGTGTTTCTAGTGTGTCAGCAGTAGACCCTATGGGATGGGTCCAGGAATCCTCTATTATAGAGGGGAATGTTGTTGGGAAGCGTATTTATTTAGTTTTGTACTGAAAAGGAAATTGTGGTGGTCTGATCCGAAGAGATTGAGAGAGAGGAGGGTCAAGAACGCAAGACTCCCGTACAAGTGGATTCTGGCTGTTCTGAATGCGTTCGATGTACTTGTATGCTAATTGTAGCAAGTACTCGTCGATAGGGATAATGGAGGCGCCTTCGTATAGGTGAGAGTGTGGGTAAAGGCGACCGTCAGGCCTTCACGAGAGGTTGGTGCATCTTTTGAGGAGTTTCCTTTCGAAAACTCGAAGTCCTTCCATTTGGGCCGAAGATATTGTAGCGACCTTAGGGTTCGCTGGATTAATTATTTTTGAATAAATAAGAGCCGTTAAATTGATTTTTGAATTAATATAACACTTTATTAGTCCGTTAATCACAACCGTCACTTTTACCGTACACAACGATTTCTTGACTTATCGCTTCCGTACTTATCGCGTATTTTCCTTCTTACTTCTAACTTGAGACTTATCCTTCCGCTCTGCGTGCGACGTATTTATACCGTTTTTCCTCATTCTGATTTGGTGTATCGTTTCCGTCCGTTCCATAGTCTTGAATGTTCTATTCCAGTTTTCCAGTACTTCCTACAATAATCTAGTACTTTGTTTCGGACTTTCTCGAAGATTCCAGTACTGATTGTCATATGCGTCACAATATGCAGGACCATATGGGAAGGGCGTATGATATTCCAGATCGTATTAGCTGCTTATAGCAGAGAAGCTTAATTTTGGTGTAAACTTTGTTGCTCCACTTCAAGATGTTGTGCATTTGCTTAGACCGACCGAGGCCCCTTTGAAGAATGTGGGTCACATGTTTGATAAAATTAATTTTGGGGTACAGATGACCCTAAGAAATTTCATCCTCTCCTGTGGTCTAATTGTACTACCTCCTATTTGGATTCGAATATTCTGTGAATATCGAGAAGTAGGTTGGGAGTGTTTACTACTCAGAATTATAGCTACTGCTTTGGATGGGTTAAGTCGAATTTTCCATCGACTGTAATACTGATACAGTTCGTCCAGATGACGGTTGAGTGGGTTTGTTGCGAGTTTGGGGCTTTTGGATGACGTGTACACAAGGACGTCATCCGCATAGCATACCTGGTTTACTCTCCCGTCCACAGGGCGAGGAATATCTGAGGTGTAGTTATTAGGAAGTATGTGGCCTAGATCTCATTTGTAAATAATTGGCAGAAGCTCGATATTTTAAAGAACAGAAAAAAAACTGAAAAACATTCATATTTTCGAAGATTATCCAAAAGAAGTCCCAGACAAGAGGAAGGAATTACAATCAAAAGTTCTATAAGAAATAAAGAATGACAGGTATGCCGTTCTAAACTATGATAAGCTTTTAATAAAATAAAAAAAGGACTAACAGAAACGAAAAACGGAAGAAAGATCATTCAACTTCGCCTGCTACAACAAACGAACCAAAGAAAGATAATGCTACCGCTAAGACGATCAGGATAAACACATTTCACATGATAAGAGGAAGAAGCAACTCTCATTCATCTCCCTCCTCAAGCGAACAGAAACCATAGGAAATATCCAACAGCCACCGGAATAACACATACAATAAACTTAAACCAAATTATAAGAATAAAACAAAGCCTAAGCCGACTGGTCATCGTGGGAAATTAGACCACAACCTCCAGCTGTAAGTAACGAACTAGAAATGGATAACTTAACGACACTAAATATTTGTAGTTACAAAGTAAGATGCTCGTTAAGTAAAGAGAGATATGTTGAACTCACATATGCACTCAGGAATGTAAATTGTGACATCTTAGAGCTGTCAGAAATAAAAAAAAAAATGGACTCTAATATTAAAGAATACAATGACTATATCCTGTGCTATATTGGCCAAATAAAAGGGCTCCATGGAGTTGGGTTCCTTATCACCAAAAAATACAAAACCAACATAATAAACTTTACAGGAATATCCGAGAGAGTAGCCCTTTGCAACTAAAACTCGGTGAACTTCCTGTATCACTAATTCAAGTCTATACACCAACAGAGAGATCGAGTGAAGACGACCTTAACCGACTTTACCAAGATTTGGACAAAGCCCATTCTCTGACTGACGACAAAATAATAATAGCAATGGGAGACTTCAATGCCAGAATAGGACATCCAAAAAACGAAGAATGTTAGATTATGGGAAAGAATGGTTATGGAGAACGCAATGATAGGGACGAAAGAATAATAGATTATGCCCTAGAACACAAACTCACAGTAATTAACACTTTCTTCAAAAAGAGGAATGCCCGAAAAAGGAAATCTATATCACCTGGCAATAATATCAAGAACGAAATCGGTTTCACAATCCACATGCTTCCCTTCGGATCACAAACTAGTCAGATGCGTAATGACACTAAAATCACATAAGGTCAGCAGGAGAAATTTCAACGACACACCAAACATTCCAAAGACAAAAGATGGAATTGATATCTTTATCAAAAACTTAAAATCAAACATTGAAAACTTAGAAGATGAATTAAATAGCCCTACCAACGTCCAAACAGATTAGAATAGATTAGAAAATATTATTTTAAGCACCTCAAAAACGTGGCAAAAGGTCTAGAATATTTAGTGGAGACACAAAACACTGCCCTGTGAATAGGGCGTTAGAATATACTCACAGCTAGGCCAGCTTGTCGTAAGAGGCGACTAAAGGCCGAGTGGTAGCCGGGACCCCAACGCCCTGTGTGCCCGGTGAAATGCCACCCCATCAAGCCTTAGGCTCCGTGAAATGGTCGGGAGAAATCCCTGGCCATCTTTCGGAGCTTGGCTGATGGATCGGTTCGACAAAAGGTTGGTTAGGTGGTAGTCGGTCCCAAGGTGAGATATCACCCCGTCACGCTGTACATTCCGCGATACCGCCGAGAGAAATCTTCGACGGTGTTTCGGATGTGTGAGTGAAGGCCCGGACTGACACGGGGATAAGTCATGATGGTACCTTCTGATATAAAGAATTCCGGAGGTAAACTAGTCTCCCATTCGGATCTCCGGGGGGGACTACGTCAGGGAGAACATCATGCAGATATCATGATAAATAATGGAACTTTAAGAGGTTCGTCATCGCATAACCGGGCTCGCTCTCGAGGCTCTGCTCACGCTCGACTGGTGACGGCATTTTGTAACAGCAGGGGCATCGGTTTCACCAATACGAATGTAAACACCGTCCACCAACATTTGCAAACAACGAAACCGGATATCCTTGCCCTAACTGAGACCCAGGTCGATTCGTCAACTGATTCGACATATCTTCGTTGCTCAGGATACGACTTAAGTTTTATGGGCGGAGTCTGCGTCTTCGCGCGGTCCGATCTGGCTTGCCAGAGGATGAAGGCGTTGGAACGCAATAATATGGACATCATATGGTTGAGGGTCGTGCTGAGGAATTCCGTTAAATTTCTTTGTTGTCGTTACCGCTCACCGAATGACGATCAACCGGCGACATTTTTCGAACATCTTTCACATACCATCGACTGGATACAAATCAACCACTCAGCTTCTGAAATTGTTGTCCTTGGTGATTTTAATGTGCACAATTCCGACTGGTTGTTACATTCTAACAGAACCGACGAGGCTAGGAGGCTGGCGGAGATGTTTGCTGTAAGCCACAACTTGACTCAACTCGTGGGGGGCCAACGCGAGTGCCGGATGCCTGAGGCGATTATACGAACACCCTGGATCTGTTTTTGATATCCGAATCGAGTATTTATACCGTAGATGTTTCTGCGCCACTGGGAAACTCAGATCACTGCATGGTATCTGCCGCGCAAGCACTTGCATATCAAGCGAATAACCGGCCTAGGCAGATTCGCCATGTATGGAAGTATGGGGCAGCTAACTGGGACGATTTGCGAGATTTCTTCGCATCCTTTCCATGGTCCGAGATGTGGTTCGGAGACTCCGATGTTATCGCTTGCACGGAGTCGGTATCAGAGATTATTCTTCTGGGGATGGAAATGTATATTCCACATTCCATCAAACGAAGTTCGTCTGATAAACCTTGGTTTGATAAAAAATGCGAGCTGATTACAGCGGCAAAAAATTGAGCTTTTAAGCAATGGCGCTCCAATCCCACCGATGTTAACAGAACGAATTTTGTTAGAATCAGAAACGCGTGCAACCAGGCGATTGATACCGCGAAGAAAGCTTATAGCGTTTGAAATAATAGTGAAGAAGATCGTGTTATTCGAACTGACGCTATGACAGCTTGAATCACGAAAAAAATTTTACCTAAGCGTTACACATCAGGCTACTGACAGTGTTTAGAATTTGATTTCCAAACTCGACTATACTCCACTGATGTGAATTATTTTTTTGTTATCGCTTGGTATACGGTTCTGATGTATTTTTCTTATTCGATTTTTCGTTTGGTGTTCTTCACTATTTTTGCTTGTGAATTGTGTGTGTATCTGTTAGAATCGCTACAATCTCACAACGACAGGGTGATCAATAAGCTCCTTCGGTGCCCAACTGGTTCGCGCTCCTTCTGGTCAATGGCAAAAGCTGTCAGCGGTAACTTCCCATCGTCCTCTTTCCCTCCGTTGGTGACAGACAGCGGAACGTTAGTCACGAATTCAAAGGATAAAGCTAATGTGTTCGCGAATTTATTTTCCGCGAATTTAAACCTCGATCCCGGGCTTTTGGAGCCACCTATGATTGCGCCAGTACGGTCTTCCATGCGGGATGTGAGATTTCGTCCGCGCACTATTCAACGCATTCTACGTGAACTGGATTGTAGGAAGGCAACCGGCCCGGACGGAATACCACCAATAGTCCTTAAGAACTGTGCTCCAGAACTATCGCCGGTTCTTGGCAGACTGTTCCGCTTATCTTATGCACGTAGGACCTTTCCTTCCTGCGGGAAAATCGCTCGAGTTCAGCCAATCCCAAAGACGGGAAAAAAGTGTCTCCCACAAAATTACCGTCCGATAGCATTACTGTCTATTTTATCTAAGGTAATGGAAAAAGTCATCAATACAGAGTTAGCTAAATATTTGGAGTGCAACGGACTTCTGCATGACCGTCAATACGGATTCCGTGGCAGGCGGTCCACGGGAGACCTTTTGACACTTATAACCGATATATTGGCATCTGCGATTGAACGGCATGGTGAGTCAAGGGCGGCCGCATTGGATATCTGCAAGGCTTTTGACCGCGTCTGGCATGGGGCATTGCTGAGCAAACTTCGTTCATATGGACTTTCCCAACAGCTTTGCGACTGGACGACGAGCTTCCTCGAGAATCGATCGATTCGGGTTGTTGTGGACGGCGAGTGTTCGGATCTGTATCCTGTTAATTCGGGGGTGCCACAGGGTTCTATTTTAGCTCCAACCTTGTTCTTGCTTCACATTAATGATTTGTTGGAGACAACGGATAACAAAGTGTTCAGTTTTGCGGATGATAGTACGCTTGTTTCCTCCTTTTCGAGTGTTCGGCCGATTGGTGCATCTGCGTCGCATCAGCTGAGATGTAGACAGATTGACTCTGAATCAGGATCTAGATAGGGTCATGCAGTGGGGAAGGGCCAATCTCGTCGACTTCAATGCAGCGAAGACACAATATACAACATTCACAAAGAAAAGTGGATCATCGGTTCCACAGCTGATGATGAATGGCCGGCCCTCGAGGCTGAGGAAAGTTTGAGATTGCTCGGCGTTACGGTCTGTGGGGATGTATCATGGCATAAACACGTGTCGAGCATCGCCAGGTCAGCCTCAGGAAAACTGAGCTATCTTGCCTTGCGCCAATCCCGAAGAGGGTCCTAATTTGGAGACAATTACGGTAGTGTGTTCCCGTATTGGAGGAGGATTATGGTAGGTCTGTTATTATCGGGTTGGGATTGTTAGGGAGGTTTTTATGAAATTTATAGACAGTTCTAGGATCCGTCTATCCAGTTGTTCGATGCCTGCGGTGTTGTAAAGATCGTTGTTACTATGGTATCTATATGAGTTGGTTTTGGGGTGTAAGCCAGTGATAAACCAGAAACATTTTCGTTCAAAAACTCGTAATTTCTCCATTTGGGAGGGTGAGATGTGGTACCATAATGTGCAGGCGTATGTAAGAGTGGGTCTGATTATCTGTTTGTAGATGAGCTGTTTGACCTTGAGAGAGAGGCCTTTAGGTTCCCACAACACTCGTCTGCAGAGGTTAAGCTCTATTGAGGCTTTATGAAGGGAATTCTTGATGTGGGTTGAGAATGACCAGTGGTTGGAAAGGGTTACTCTCAAATATTTTAGAGTTTTGGAAGGTTTTATGAAGGTGTTATTAAGCTTGAGTTTAATTTTGTTGTGGCAACGTTTAGTGTTGTTTGTGCAGTGAGCGTTTTTTCCCATAAACACTGTTAGCTGGGTTTTGGTTCGGTTGAGGCGAATTTTCCATTTGTTAAAGTATGCTGAGATGAGCGGGAGGAAGTTGTTAACCCGGTTTCTTGCTGCTTTGACAAATCTACTGCTAGAGTAAATTAAAGTATCGTCAGCATAATTTAGCATTACAAGACTAGGCGGAGGTTGGGGAATATCGGATGTGTATGGAAGATATTAAAGTGGTCCGAGAATGGATCCCTGGGGAACTCCCGCGGTTATGTTGCGAGTTTGTAAGAGCGTAGAGTTTATTCTGACCATGAATTTTCTACCAGAAAGATGCTAGGAACTTTGTGATGTTGGAATTCAGACCAAATAAGCAGTGCAGCTTATAAAGTAGTCCTGAGATCCAGACACAATCAAATGCTTTGGAAATATTGAGAGATATGCATACGGTTTTCCAGACCAGTTGTGACATCGTGTGTAAGTTTTAGTAGAGCATGGCGAGTGGAGTGTCGCTCACGAAAGCCAAACTGAGAATTGGGGATGAGAGCGTTATCACTGGCAAACGAGAGAAGGTTTTGGTAGATGTTACATTCTAATATTTTGCTTAGGGTGTTTAATAAAGATATCGGACGATACTTGGAGGTGTTATTGGGACTGCCGGACTTTTTAACGGGGATTACTACCGCAATTTTCAAGTTCTCTGGGAAATGTGAGGCATTTATGCTGTGGTTAAGAAGGACGAGAATGGGAAGTAGATTTGGCGGGCGAAGTCTTTTAAATAGAAGATGTGGCGTCTCTAACAGATACACACGCAATAACAAGCAAAATAGTGAAGAACACCGAACGAAAATCGAATAAGAAAATAAAACAGAGCCGTATACCATAGCGATAACAAAACAGTTCACATCAGTGGAATATACTTGAGTTTAAAAATCGAATTCTAACATCGGCCAGTAGCCTGATGTGTTACGCTTAGGTTCAATTTTTGGTGATTCTAACTGTCATAGCGTCAGTTCGAATCACACGTTCTTCTTCACTATTATTCCAAACGCTATAAAGGTGTGGTATTCCATCTAGACCGATCGATTTTTTGTTGGGTCGTGATTTTATGAACTTGACTAATTCATCTGTGGTTAGAAATGTGCTGGTGTCTGAAGGATGTGACGCCTTGTTTGTGTCGTTAAATTTCCCAATGAAAGGAGTATAAGATGCGGGTAATCTGTGTGAAATATATTCGTTTACAGTGTTACGAAAATTAGAGAAGTGGTCAGCGGGGCAATTGGCTATGTCCGTTTTTTTTTTTAACTCCGAATTATTAAGAAATACAACTAGGTATGCTATATTGTATTCGGTTTTTGAATTATTATTTTTTTAAACCCTAGCCTTCTTTTTTGGAAAACGGGCGAAATGTTCAGAATTTGTTTTTGTACATTAAACACGCGCATAAAACGAATTTTGAATATATAGCACAGTGCCATAACGGGTGGGACGTGATAAGAAAAGGAAACATTAGAACAACTACGAATTATAATGCATAGGAGTCATTTTTATTTTACACTAACGTGCGCACAAAAGGGGATTTTGAACTACCCTTAAGTGTCAGAGCACAGTGCGAGCGGATGGAGAGGAAGTGGATAAGGAAAGGAGGTGTCCATGAATATTGGTCTTGAATGTCTGGACATCACAACGACCAGGAAACACATGATCAGGCTGAACAGTCCACATTCAACGTGAACTGAAGCGCATTCACAGATTGACGGGTATCGCGGAAAAATGTCGGAAGGGGCGGAACACATTCAGCGGGACACATTCATATAATCAGATCACTGAACCCCAATCAATATGATGCTTCCGCTCCTTAGTCTCTTGATAGGTCTTGTTCAGAAAATATAGCGAATTTTGTGGTGTTTCCATAAATTTTATATTAAGGTAGACTTTTTGAAACCCTGTTAGCCTTCTAAGAAGAAGTAAAACCCAAGAGCCGGTTCCTGGATAATTTGAGAAAATATACCAAATATCAAACTCGTATTAAAATGTTCGAGCACCCTTACCATATACTTATTAACAAAGAAATTACAAGTGCATTAAGTTATAACATAGCAAACATAGATTCCGGGTTAAAATTACCATTAATAACATTATATTTCATTTTCACTTCGTATCTGATTCAATTTCCATCGAAATTCGTCGCTGTAAGACGAAACACTCAATCAGCTGATTAAAAGTAGCAGTAGAATAGATTAAGCATCTCCTACTTGCCTGTGCGCGTAATCTATTACAACAAAGCACTTGAAATGGCTGCTTATAATTTTGCTACGTTTTAGTTATGGTATTTTTGTTGTTTATATGGGTTTCTTGAAAATATTGTGATAAGATAATCAAGAAGTTTGTGCCAGTTTTTCTTGTGTTATAAATACTAATTATCTAAAGGCAGCATATGGAATTAATACAGCCGATTTATAGGCTAGAAATTCTATCAACAAAAACAACGGGAAAATGATTCAAATCAGATAGATAATTGTTAAAAATGTATTGTGTGCCACGGTAGTAAACTAAAATTCGTGTTTTGTGTCGTAGTAGCAGAAATATGTCGCAAACAACACACTCGAATCAGTATTATTTCCTAAATGCAACGATTTGCCAAACGGCTACTTTGCTCCTAATGGTATTTTGGTTACTCCAGCATCAAAGTTGGGCCGCAAGCGATGCGGATGCTACCAGTACGAATGCCACTGCATATGTTCCTACAAAATTAATAAGTGATATACCACAACTTCTAAGTGATAGTCTAGGAATTACAAATGCAACCCAAGAAGTGCCTTTGATTAATGACAACCGCCTGACGAATCACACTAGTAGCAATGGACAACAGCATCACAGTAGATCGGCTAACTTTAGTGTAATTACAATGGTTAAAAATATCGAAACTCAGTTGAGAAGTATACGAAATGTTGAACTCGGAATAACAACTATACAGGTAAAAACAAAGTGATGTCAATGAACCGATGTGGTTTTTAATTGGAATGTTCTTTTTTTATTGTGTAGGAAATTTTTGATGCCTTGGATTTCACACTTTCAACACGGGATGTGAATGAAACGTTGATAAAAGTTTCCAAGAGGTTGTCGAAGAAACTACAAAAAGCGTCCAGAACGGTTATGGAACTTAAGAGATTCATCCAGCATAACATTACCAGTACCATTGACGCAACTACTGGTAATGGCTCTACAAGCGATGCTATTATTCTTAACACAGTTGTACAGCCGTGCCTGTTCGAGGAGCAAAACTACAATAAGCGACAAATTGAGATACTAAACTATTTGAAAAACAAAGATCTTGTATCAGAAAGCAAATTGTCAGTGGACATGAACGAAGAGCTCTTGGAAGAGATCCGACGACTTAACGTAGAGACTCATAATTTCAAGCATATTTACTTCTTATCTAATCATGACTATGCCAGCGATCAGCACTGTCGCCATTACTTCAATAACATCCACTTTCGCAGGCTGTATGTCTCGGCTGTGCAGCGCAAGCGAATCTTTATTCTGATCGATATTGGCAGCGCACTAACTCTCGAGCAGTTAGAAATGTCCAAGACTTTTGGTAAAGTTGTTTTTTCCATCTAAAACACCGTATTTCTAAAAAATAACGATTGGTTTTCTTTATGATTGCAGTGTCCAATATCGTGCATATCCTTTCCGACACTGACATCATTACCATAGTCGCCCTGTCGAATGAAGCGATGCCGATAACGTTAGCCGAGAAAAACTTAACCCACATGTACTTAGCAACACCAGATAACAAGGAGGAACTACTGGAAGTGATCGCTAACCTCAAACGTTCATCCAAACTCACAAACCATTCTCTTGGATTCGGATTTGTGTTTAATGTGCTCAGCGAACAACAAATATCCAAGGACGAACCCTTTGAATTTATCTACGTAACCCGGGGTCTTCTAACGAGACTCTCAGATGCCAAAAGTGTTCTTTCAGTAATTGCACGCGGGCAACAGCAGCTACCTCATCCCATCGTAATTAACGCGTGTGCTGTAATATTAGGTAAGCTACATGTGTTCTATCATTCTTCCCTATCATTTAACTTATGTTTTTTTATTCTCGACTGGAACCTGCCTCAGTGGTGCGTTTCGTCAGATATTGATAGATGTGCTATTGGCACGGTCGGGCAACAACGGATATTAAGTTCTTTTAAAATGTTGACAAATTGCCGGATTATTAATCTCAGGTGGTCTTGGCCTTACTTGGGCTGTAATTCCACTTGTTTATTTTTCCTGGAGTAGGTATTTCATATCCTTCTTTGATTGTTAACTTTGTGGCATCACTGAATTTATTTCCAGTTTTATGATTCGCCCAATTTGTTCAATTAAAGATTAATGTGGTGAAAAAGAGGGCAAGTGTAGGGCGCATTAGGTTCAATGCGCACAATGCGCATTGGTCCTTAATGCTTCAAGGCTGTGAACGCCAGGCATCAAAGGATTTTTCTTGGCTGGCTTTAGTCTACATTTTGTAGAAAATTGTTGGATTTGGTCTACATTTTGTAGAAAACAATTTGCCTGAATATATTTTTCCGAATTGAAGTTTTCACTCATTTAAATTTTTTTTTATTTGCATGCGGTCCTGTAAGTTAGGCATAGACTCAACAAAAAGGTTTTTGTTAAAACAGATTAAAGTAGGCAATAATGGTATCTCCGAGGTAAACAAAAATCCAGAGATAAATTAGTCCACTGTTCGATCTCCGAAAGGACTATCTATCTATCAACATGCAAATAGTTTATTAAGAAACTCATGTTTGCGGTGTCGGGACATTTTGTTATATCAGAGAATTCGGTAGAACTAATGCCAATGTAAGCGTCGTTTATCATCACCTATAAACATCGAAGCTCGATATTCTAACTCTAACCGGGACTCAGATGACTCATTAACCGACTGGATCAATTGCCCGGGGTACGACTGTAAGAAAGCCATCGGACCAGTAATAGTAATTAAAATACAGTACCCTAGAACTGTCACCGGTTTTTGGCAGACTTTTCAGTAGATCTCACCAACAGAAAACCTTTCCCACATGTTGAAGAACTACCTGAATTTAAGCAAACTTAAAGGAGGACAAATAGCACACAAAATCGGCGGCTAATTTCCTTACCGGCCGGATGTATCCATTCATCGATCCAAAATTTCTAAAACCCGAAATGGAAATCTTAAACAAAGTGCTCCTCGATAGTACAGTGGTTAGTATACCCGCCTGTCATGCGGGAGACCGGGGTTCGATTCCCCGTCGGGGAGCCTCTGGCGCAAGACTAATGACCTTGCCCGGAAAAAACAAATCATTATGGAAAATTTAACAAGCCTCAGGACTTGCTAAATAAGGCCAAGACCAGTTTCCGATTGTAGTGGCGATGATGATGATGAAAGGAGGTCAAAAAGCACACAAAATTGGCGGCTAATCTCTTTACCGGCCGGATGTATCGCTTCATTGATCCAAAATTTCTAAAAGCCGAAATGGAAATCTTAAACAATTGCAGTGATATGTTTAGTTAGATTCTAGATCCTATTGTCACTGCAGACCTAAATTTCAATATAAGCGATCTGATTGAGAAACCACAATCATCTAATTCAGAAACGGTATCGTCAAATATTCCTAAAACTGACCAGTTGGTAACCACTGATAACGCGACTGCCAAGGAATCAGAAAACATTGTTCCAGAGGAGGGCCCCACTGAATCAATTAATTCCATAGACGTCTTGCCTGAATGCCGTCCTGAACGCACCACAAACAGAAGAAAATGATTGGATTTAGTGGGTGAAGCTGCTACCCTGATGATGATCAAAAGTCTTCAGGTGTGAAGCCTGAATCTGCAGCCGCTAATGTAAATACCAATAAATCTGACCAAGTGCCAAATCAAAGCGCCGGGAATGCTACTGAAACGGTCCATTCTGTTGGTGCAATCAAATTGGATACCGATTCAGGGGGCTACAATCTTCTATTGCCGACAATTACGCACACATTTCATCGTCAGACTACCAATTGGAACAAGCATCATCGTGCTCCTCCTCAGCGTGATTCTTCTCAGAGGTCATCTATGCTACAGAATCCTACGGCTCCACCAAAGATTACTGTTGCATTCACAGAACTGTCTCAGAGTGCATAATGCTTGTTATGGAGAGCTTATGAGCCCATATGTAACCGTGTGTAACAAGTAAATTCTGATGTCTTCGGTTGCGTTGGATCGCCAAAAGATTTGTTGATAATGACGATTTCGGTCATCGATCTCTATTTGGCGGAACATCTTCACAATATCCGCCGAGAAGACGTATCGATGGGTGCACCAATGTCATTTTGAAGTTTAGGCCCAACTTGAAGACAATAATTAACCGTCGCCCCGTCTTCAGCTTAATAGAACCATTGAACACTACGCGTATCTTGTGGTTTCGGCCAGTAATTTTCAATACCCCTTGATGGAGTATAAGGAATTGCTGTTGAGAAATGTTTCACTCATATGGTTGTGCGCGAGATATAGTACTGTGGCGTTTCTAACACACACTACACAAGCAAATAGTGAAGAACATCGCCGAAACAAATTCGAATAAGCAAAGGATCAGGGCCGTATATCATAGCAATAACATAGCAATTCCACATCAGTTGAGTGTACTGGAGAATAACTATCGAATTCGAACACGCGGCCGTCTGACGCTTCAATGCTTCGGTTCTCACCCGCTTTATCGTGTGTTGAATTCACCTTTTCCACTCTCCTTGCTAAACACTTCCACATGAACCTGTGAGGAGGAAGTAATGTGCCTAACACGGACACTAGGTTCACTTCTTCCTCCATCATAAATTGGTCGTGCGAACACTGCTAACAACGCAAGGGGGAAGAAAACGATGGTTGACCTTCGAGACCGAGCGGACACAACACAGAAACAAAAACACTCCGGCGATGCTATTTATACTTAAACTTTTTTTATTATGAATGATCCTTACTTATGGGCTCCTCGATAGTATAGTGGTTAGTATACCCGCCTGTCACCCGGGAGACCGGGGTTCGATTCCCCGTCGGGGAGCCCCTGGCGCAAGACTAATGACCTTGCCCAGACAAAATAAATCATTATGGAAAATTTAACAAGCCTCAGGACTTGCTAAATAAGGCCAAGACCGGTTCCCGGTTGTAGTGCCGATGATGATGATGATGATCCTTACTTATACTTATTACTAGTGTTGGCTGATTTTAATAGATTCTTAGACATTCCACACACGAACTGCGGCACAAACGTTTTAACCCACCGTACCGGCGCCGGTACGGTGGATGACGAGCGACCCGACCGCTCTGAAGATTGAATTACGACTCAACGATATCTTGCTCGTTCAGAGCTCACTCGCCTGTCGTGATCATGGTGGTATGTGTGCCTAAAACAAAGAAAGACATAAAGTGCATTCCTAGGATACGATTTCGGTAAAGCAAATAAAACCGAAATCGTCGGATGCATGTGCGTAGCAGCTAAACAAAGAGACTACGATGCGATGCGGGAATGTGCTAATTAGTTTTAGCTAGGTTGCTGGGAAATGGTGTTTATGGCATCGCTAGTAAGGGTACATATGAATACCTATTTGCATCTTTTATGCTTGGATTTCAATTGATGCCAAGGGACGCGGAATGCGTATTTGCTTTGGGCCCTAGGGTGTAAGTCGCCAGCCAATGTGTATATAGGGAACATTGTTGTACACATGGCGCGGCTGGGAAAAATAGACGGCGGAGTATTTATGATCCCTGTCATGAAGGTTACAAATGTATGTAAATCTAATTATTTGTTTACCGGAATTCATCTAAGGAAATTTGACTGGCGACGTAGATGACGAAATTGATTGGAAATTGCTGGTAAGCTAATAAAGACATCTTAAGAAGCAGTGGTATACAAAGAGAATGCATGAAGGTAAGTTTTCTTTACAGGGACTTAAAGAACATGGGTTTGATTTCTTAAATGCGTGCAGCGTTTTTGTGTGCCGAATGCGATTGCATTGGTGAAATTATATGGGAAGATGGGTATTATGGGGGTTTTTAAGGAAAGCGTACCGTGGGGTTTAGCGGAACCGCCACAAACCTATTGTACAGTTCATGGAACTGTCTAAATGTTTTCTCCATCCCCTGAAACGCGTTGCGCGATGGAGTTATGGGGGCATAACGTATGTGTGCCCTCCTTGGCACCGGTTCTACTCATATCCCCATCAGTTCTGTCACTTTGGAACACTAAAACTCAACTTCCTTCTTTTCTTTTGTCTTTATTTATTTATATAGTAAGCTTGGTTTTGATATACAGTTACGGTATAACTTAAATTTTAAACATTGAAATTCGGTACTGTTTGCTTTTTGCCACAAAGGAAAAGGTTTGTTATAGTTTGGTTTAAATAATTTAGTACACTGTATGGATTGTTCACCAGAAGAAAAAGTTCGTTATAGTTGATTTAAAGAACTAAACTTAACACGGTTGGAATATTATAACTGAACAAAAGGTTCGTTATGTTGTCTTAACACGGTTTGAACATTATAACTGAAGAAAAGGTTCGTTATGTTGTCTTAACACGGTTTGAATATTATAACTGAAGAGTTTATGTTGCTACCCGCACTACGCAGCGCAACACTCGAGGATAGCGTCTGCACCACACAATCGTTGAAAATCGACTCGACGTTTAACGTGGAGGCCCGACTTACCTCCACGGAATCTGATATTAGACTAATTATTGCCACCGAACCGACAGAATACCAAACTCTATCCACCGCTTCGATGACCAATAAGGGATGATCTTTCATACATTGGTCCCAGCACAAAGGGCGCGAAACGTACACGATTTTTGCCTCTGTTGCACATGGTGTGTGTGTCCACAAGTATGCGGACCGTGGATCAACCAAATCCATAAGGAGAACACCCATGAGCAATGATCTGCAGCTGGGCCACACTTGTATAGCAGGGGTGCATGATCACTTTGCCCGTGTATGGAGCGACATATGCTATCAATGGAAAAGACACTCGCACAGCGATGATTGTTTCGTCGTACCGATGCTGGTGGCCTACTCAGAATTCTTGTGTGCATGTTTTAATCCCGCAGAATTTGCTTCCGACGTCTGGGCGCGAGATAGGTGAGCAAGTTTCGTTGGTTGGATAACTTGCTGTGACTTGGGATGAATACGATGATCTTCGCCCACGTGCGTAGCAACGAATGGTTTTTCTTGGTGTATGCTGCGTTTATAATTTCTTACTAGGAAATCTGATGATGCAACATACAACCGACGAATTGCTTTCTAGGCATATGATGTGTTTCGTGCAATCATGCCCTTGGGGAAAAATGTCTCTTGTTGCTCGAGCTATTAATTAGCGAGAATATGGCTTACGTGGTTAGGAGACATTTTAAGCAGATAACTGGAAGGTGCGTAAATGCTTTCCAGGATCTATGCGCTTTAGGTGGAAGTTTGTATGCTTAATTGCCAGGTAAGTAATGGCGCTCAGCTGTACTTGCCAAAATACTTGTAGTATAGGTTTTTTTGTAAGCTTGTGGGGTGTTTTCGCATCATAGGCGAGAAGATAAGCAGTGGCGTTCGAATGAACCGCCACAGAGTCACAGAGTTACCCAATTGATCTGAGTTGGATTTGAAAGGTGGGCGAAGTATGTAATGACCACGTGTTTCAAGCCGAAAGTCGAAGTAAAGTGAGCTTCGCATTCATCTTTATCGGCGGTAAAGGCTGACGTCCTGTGTGACTTTTTCTTGGATACCCAAACTTTTCCAAGATGTCATGCAACTCGCGATCGATGCTGATTTGCTGTCTGCTCAGAGGTCTCTAAAGACAGTCAGTTGTACTAGAGCATAATGATTTCGAGGGTGTTGTACCTGTCTGTATCCCGTTCTAGTTCGGAATTCCTGTTTTTCTCCAGCACTTCCAGTATGAGTGCAGTGTGAAGATCAGCTCCGATGATAAGCTCTACCTTTTCGTTCGAGTCAAAGTTATGATATGCTAACTCTGATCCGCTATAAATGCGACATTTCCCGCCAACACCCGTGATGGTGGCACGTAATCCGAAACATGCAACAAAATGAGCAC
Organism: Microdon myrmicae; assembly: GCA_963931805.1. Taxonomy (NCBI): domain Eukaryota; kingdom Metazoa; phylum Arthropoda; class Insecta; order Diptera; family Syrphidae; genus Microdon; species Microdon myrmicae. The sequence goes on along the minus strand of OZ007500.1, from coordinate 8,415,650 downwards.
TTTGAGATTCCAGTGTTGGGGCAATATTGTGATCAATGTTTTGGCCTTTGCCATTTACTGGAACCATTGAAGATTAGCGTCAGAGACGCAACAACTTATCGAGTAATTCTGCGATGAAGGTGGCCTTTAAACATGGGTCCACCAGAGCAGGAACTTTGGCCTTGCGTTGGAGTTCCGATCACGCGGGAGCAAGCAGTATCGACTGTTGAGCAAAAGCATAGATGGCACGTGAGCAGACCCTTGGATTCTGTTCGTTTTGAGATTTGGGTCTTGTATCCACCTCTTGGTACTGTGATGAGCGTAAAATTGTGGTCAAGATAATCCCAATGTGAAGCAGGGTGACACATCTTCCTCGACATTGCCTGCAACTTTTGGTAGAGCGACAGTCGTGCAGCAAGTGTCGCCCTAAATAATTAAAGCATCAATTTTTTTGGTCTGGGAAGGATTTACATCTTTCTGGCCCAAGAGCTATAAAAAGCTCGTAGGCGGAAATGTAATGCGACGCTCTGTAGAACGTGCAGGGAGCATGTTGCTTCGGAACTGGTTGGGATGCTGTATATGTCGAGATCGGCGACACGGCTGCTTGCGATTTCGAGTTGGGGACATGGCTAATAATCTTCTTTTGGGCTCCTTAATCCGAACTAGCTGCATGTTTTGGCTTTTCGACGAACTGCGGCGCTTTGAGGCGGATTTTCAAAAATGTGTCGAGTTACTTGCATTTAGGAGGTTCCGTGGTATCCTTGTGTGATGTTTATCTTTACTGCCAGTTGATCGACCTCAATTGCGATTTTTTCCCTTGTTATTGCTCTTTCAGAAGAGGCGTGTCTATATTATTGAGTTGGCGTCCTGAGATGCTATTTTTTTCGCGACCGATTTTTTTCCAATCATTCCACGAAGCCTATAGCATAGCATAGCGTTAAATTTCACCGGGGGTTGAACATTGGGAGTCCATCTACCACTCAGTAATTGTGCGGAATTTTCACTATAGTAAGAGTTGTCAGTTGAACCTTCGTATGCACAACCTCCTTACTAGAAGCAGGGCTGTGTTTAAGTAGGTAGACGCAGCGTTGTTACATGCGGTAAAACTCTTAAATGTGCATGCCAGAAGCTCGCGTGTATGGTATCTTTAGAAATTACACATCCTTCGGCGTAACCATAAAAAAACAACCTTCTGACCAAGTCAGCCATTGAGGAGAGGAAACACAAATCAAAATATAAGCTATTATGTTGTAGCAGTCGAGGAGATACCAACGCGCCGCAGGTAGGCGTTTTGGGGCAATACGATACACCTGAAAACAGTCCAGTCCAAGAGACCATCAATCACAAATACCTTGTTCTTCTTATCTATGTCTATATTCGTTAGTTTGTGGTATGTGGAGCCACTAAATCTCGTTTCGATTACTGCTCCTGAATTTTCTGTTTATTTGTGGGAGCATATTCAGATTGTTGTATCTGTAGCGATGGAAAAAGATTACACACGCAACCATAGTGAAGGTATATCAGAACATTAACGTACCAATCACATCTTGCAGCTAATTGAGTAATCTTCGTGTGCAAATTAAGGCTATGGCTCAGTGGAAAATCGAATATATATTTTTTATGTAGAGAGTGACTGTCTACTCGTGCACTCTGGCTTATTCGGGAAAATGAAATTTACGATCTTTATAGTTCGATCTATAAAGAACACAATGTCATGGTTCAAGAATGTCTTGGGTTATTTATACTATATACTATATGTTATCGCTATGATTGGTGGGGATTCTAATAGTGGTGTCCGTTCCTAGGGCATGATATCATCCTTTGTTCGTTGTGCGTCGTATGTGTTTTCGCTACTGATTGTGGTGTCCGTTCCTAAGGCTTGACATCATCCTTTGTTAGTTGTGCCTCGCATGTGTTATCGCAATCTATGAGATTCGTATAGAATGCTTTCGAGAGTCTTGGGTAAGTGGAACAGTTTAGCGATGAGGCGGTAGTTCGCGACATCGTTTTGGGACCGTTCTTGTGGATGGGGGTGATGAAGGAGGATTTCCAAATGTGGGGGAATACGCCTTGAGAGAGTGAGAGATTGAAGCTCAGTGAGAGGGGAGTAGAGAGAATGGATGGGCATTTCTTGAGGAGGATTGCAGGGATACCATCAGGGCCCGGTGTAAACTCGTCTTTGAGTTGGAATAGCTTGGATTCAATTAAGGGAGGATCAAAGGCGTTGTGGAGAAGGGGGCCGAGGGAAAAGTTAGGTAGGTAGTCGAAGTATGACGGGTCAGGAACAAAGGAGTCATTAGTGAATGACTGATTGAAGTGAGTGACGAAGAGGTTGGCAATAGTAACAAGATCAGATGAGGTATGAGAGTTTAAGTATGGGGTCGGATCTACATTTATGATTAACGAACTGGAAGATGGTTTTGGGATCATTTTTGAGATTGGTCTGAGTTTTAGTAAGATAATTGCGATAATGGGTGTTGAAAAGTTCCGTGAATTGAAGGTAACAGCCAAGAAAGTTGGAGTAGTCAGGAATAGTACGATTCCGAGAGAAGATGAACCATAACTAATTCCTTTTGTTACGCAGGGTACGAAGCTTGTGATTGTACCATGGAGGGGAAGAGGTTGATGTTCTTTGTCTAAAGTAGGGAACGAACAGAGAAATAGAGTAAAGGATTTCGGTATATAAGTAGGTGATGGCATCTTCAAGGGATAGGTGTTCGTAGTTCAAAGAAACGCGGCCTAGGTAGTCGTTGATGAGGCGAAACTTAGCTTTATGGAAATCGTACGCGTAGTGATTGGGATGGCGGAGTGGCTAAAGTAAAGTTCTTTATGTCACAATTTTAAGTTCTTTATTTCACAATTTAAAGTTGTTTGTCACAATTTTAAGTTCTTTATTTTACAATTTGAGGTTCTTTATTTTACAAATTAAAGTTCTTTATTTTACAATTTTAAGTTCTTTATTTAACAATTTTAAATACACTACGAGTTTACTTTTACAACACAAGATCGCCCACGACAGTTTTAAGTACACGAGAGCGAGAGTCGCTCATTCACGCCCTTTTATATGGGGATACAAATTTACCCCCACCTTAGCGGATACTGATTCATTGAATTTTGTTTCGGCTCTCGCTGGCCTAAACCCCCTTCAAAGAATTTTCAGGTGGATAAGTATATAATAGTAAGGTAACGGCAAATTTGCAGGGAAGGGTGATGTGTGTTAATATGTGTGTTTTTTTATGGTTTCGGTAGGAAGATAGAATATGTGTGATGTATACCTAATTGTGGCCCTCGTTTATAGAATTTTGTAATTCTTTTGGTTTAAGAATTAGAACATTTGCGAGATAGGGGATGAAAGGAGTGGAAAATATGCACCATGCAATTACTGTAGGAGGGCATAGTGGTCTTTGGTGGGTTTTCGATGCCCCAATAGCCACTATTGTGTTTATTATCAAAACCAACTACGTCGAAATGTGTTTCGTCGCTCATTTGAACAATTTATATAAAATGTTTTAACAATGTCAACATGGCGGCGTCCGTAATAAATTGTTGACCATTCTTTACGGTTGTCAAATGGCAATGACAGCTGATATCCAAACTGTAATGGCGGCCAAACAAAATGGGCCTTAAACACAAAAAGGATTCTGTATTTGTCTGCAGGTTTAGTGCGTCACAACAGAGTTTTATACTTTCAAATGTTGGTGGATTATCAATGCTTCAAATTCTACAAGTTCGTTCGGAAGCTATAATCTGGCGATGAAAGCACAATGTATCATTTGTTACTATTTTTAAGTCTCGAACGTGAATCAATAAGTATGATATTTAAGTTGAATTCACCTGTGGGAACCAACCAACCGATTAATAAGTCAGTCCTGTATTCAACTAGGTGATCCAATCAATCAGCTCGCTAATTACCCCAAGTAGTCGACATATTACTTCCCAGATTTTTGGGGTTTTCATTCAAATCTCCACCTACGATATAATATTTTTTCCGAGTGAATTTATGGGCATCGAAAGAACGACTTAAGTTTCGCTACAAAAATTGAGCTGAAGTGTTCCATGAGCATGGTCTGTGAGCGCGCATAACGTTTTTTTTTTCGGCTGAATTTGCGGGCATCGAAACAACGTCTTGAGCTCTGCAAAAATATAAATTGAACTGAGGTGCGCCAGGAGCATGGTCCGTGATCGCGTACAACATCTTTTGTTAAATGATGTCTTTTGTGTGGACATGTGTATTCTACTCTTTTCGGCATAAAATTTGTGCCGTGATCGTCATCTGTACGTCTGACATATGTCCATTTTTGTTGCTACAGAATCGTTCTCTATTCTTACTTGTTTTTCATTTATATCATTATGATCGAGTTTTCAGTTTATTCTGTTTTCAGCCTTTTTAGTGCACGTTAATATTCTGGCTTCTCTCCTCTTTGTTAATATTTAGTATATGTATGACGTTGTGTGTTAAATTTAAACCACACTGCAATTTTTGGCAGACATTTCAGTAGATCTCACCAACAGAAAACCTTTCCCACATGTTGAAGAACTACCTGAATTTAAGCAAACTTAAAGGAGGACAAATAGCACACAAAATCGGCGGCTAATTTCCTTACCGGCCGGATGTATCCATTCATCGATCCAAAATTTCTAAAACCCGAAATGGAAATCTTAAACAAAGTGCTCCTCGATAGTACAGTGGTTAGTATACCCGCCTGTCATGCGGGAGACCGGGGTTCTATTCCCCGTCGGGGAGCCTCTGGCGCAAGACTAATGACCTTGCCCGGGAAAAACATATCATTATGGAAAATTTAACAAGCCTCAGGACTTGCTAAATAAGGCCAAGACCGGTTTCCGCTTGTAGTGGCGATGATGATGATGAAAGGAGGTCAAAAAGCACACAAAATTGGCGGCTAATCTCTTTACCGGCCGGATGTATCGCTTCATTGATCCAAAATTTCTAAAAGCCGAAATGGAAATCTTAAACAATTGCAGTGATATGTTTAGTTAGATTCTAGATCCTATTGTCACTGCAGACCTAAATTTCAATATAAGCGATCTGATTGAGAAACCACAATCATCTAATTCAGAAACGGTATCGTCAAATATTCCTAAAACTGACCAGTTGGTAACCACTGATAACGCGACTGCCAAGGAATCGGAAAACATTGTTCCAGAGGAGGGCCCCACTGAATCAATTAATTCCATAGACGTCTTGCCTGAATGCCGTCCTGAACGCACCACAAACAGAAGAAAATGATTGGATTTACTGGGTGAAGCTGCTACCCTGATGATGATCAAAAGTCTTCAGGTGTGAAGCCTGAATCTTCAACCGCTAATGTAAATACCAATAAATCTGACCAAGTGCCAAATCAAAGCGCCGGGAATGCTACTGAAACGGTCCATTCTGTTGGTGCAATCAAATTGGATACCGATTCAGGGGGCTACAATCTTCTATTGCCGACAATTACGCACACATTTCATCGTCAGACTACCAATTGGAACAAGCATCATCGTGTTCCTCCTCAGCGTGATTCTTCTCAGAGGTCATCTATGCTACAGAATCCTACGGCTCCACCAAAGATTACTGTTGCATTCACAGAACTGTCTCAGAGTGCATAATGCTTGTTATGGAGAGCTTATGAGCCCATATGTAACCGCGTGTAACAAGTAAATTCTGATGTCTTCGGTTGCGTTGGATCGCCAAAAGATTTGTTGATAATGACGATTTCGGTCATCGATCTCTATTTGGCGGAACATCTTCACAATATCCGCCGAGAAGACGTATCAATGGGTGCACCAATGTCATTTTGAAGTTCGGGCCCAACTTGAAGACAATAATTAACCGTCGCCCCGTCTTCAGCTTAATAGAACCATTGAACACTACGCGTATCTTGTGGATTCGGCCAGTAATTTTCAATACCCCTTGATGGAGTATAAGGAATTGCTGTTGAGAAATGTTTCACTCATATGGTTGTGCGCGAGATATAGTACTGTGGCGTTTCTAACACACACTACACAAGCAAATAGTGAAGAACATCGCCGAAACAAATTCGAATAAGCAAAGGATCAGGGCCGTATATCATAGCAATAACATAGCAATTCCACATCAGTTGAGTGTACTGGAGAATAACTATCGAATTCGAACACGCGGCCGTCTGACGCTTCAATGCTTCGGTTCTCACCCGCTTTATCGTGTGTTCAATTCACCTTTTCCACTCTCCTTGCTAAACACTTCCACATGAACCTGTGAGGAGGAAGTAATGTGCCTAACACGGACACTAGGTTCACTTCCTCCTCCATCATAAATTGGTCGTGCGAACACTGCTCACAACGCAAGGGGGAAGAAAACGATGGTTGACCTTCGAGACCGAGCGGACACAACACAGAAACAAAAACACTCCGGCGATGCTATTTATACTTGAACTTTTTTTATTATGAATGATCCTTACTTATACTTATTACTAGTGTTGGCTGATTTTAATAGATTCTTAGACATTCCACACACGAACTGCGGCACAAACGTTTTAACCCACTGTACCGGCGCCGGTACGGTGGATGACGAGCGACCCGACCGCCCTGAAGATTGAATTACGACTCAACGATATCTTGCTCGTTCAGAGCTCACTCGCCTGTCGTGATCATGGTGGTATGTGTGCCTAAAACAAAGAAAGACATGAAGTGCATTCCTAGGATACGATTTCGGTAAAGCAAATAAAACCGAAATCGTCGGAAGCATGTGCGAAGCAGCTAAACAAAGAGACTACGATGCGATGCGGGAATGTGCTAATTAGTTTTAGCTAGGTTGCTGGGAAATGGTGTTTATGGCATCGCTAGTAAGGGTGCGTATGAATACCTATTTGCATTGTTTATGCTTGGATTTCAATTGATGCCAAGGGACGCGGAATGCGTATTTGCTTTGGGCCCTAGGGTGTAAGTCGCCAGCCAATGTGTATATAGGGAACATTGTTGTACACATGGCGCGGCTGGGAAAAATAGACGGCGCAGTATTTATGATCCCTGTCATGAAGGTTACAAATGTATGTAAATCTAATTATTTGTTTACCGGAATTCATCTAAGGAAATTTGACTGGCGACGTAGATGACGAAATTGATTGGAAATTGCTGGTAAGCTAATAAAGAAATCTTAAGAAGCAGTGGTATGCGAAGAGAATGCATGAAGGTAAGTTTTCTTTACAGGGACTTAAAGAACATGGGTTTGATCTCTTAAATGCGTGCAGCGTTTTTGTGTGCCGAATGCGATTGCATTCCATTCGTATCACAAGCCTCGTTCAGGACTATTGATAATTTAAGACCACCTTCACTGCCAATTTTATTATAGAAGATTATGGAATATCTGAAATATTCTTCACATTGCTCAAATTATTGATCGACTTTTTTGGTTTTATTAGAACTACCCTTTTCTCATTAAAGTATTTTGTAACAAAACTTTCAGATGAAAAGAGGATAATGTATGAGAAGCAGTTTTTGAACGACTTGGTCCAACAAAAGTACAGTGAATATGGGATTGATGTCAGCCAGATCAATACACTTAATCTAAAAGGAAATCTGTACATAATCACAAGAACGCATCCAGAAGGAATAATAAGGACAAGTACAGCTGTGTTTGCAGATCTCTTCAACAGATATCGCCACATGAATGACGCACTAGAGATCCATCGACCTGTTACTGACTATAGTAAAAGAGGTTAGCCTACTGTTTATATATTATTTTGTCCCAAGTTTCAGCGTAAGGTTAATTAGGAATCCACCGTAGAGATGCAGTGCATGGCAATGTGTATGTCTAATTGAAGTGTTTCATTTGGATTATTCCTGTAAACTTGTACAAAGTTTCGAAAACGGAAACAGATCCTACGTCGTCGTGTTTGTTTTTAACTTTGTTTTTCCAGAAAACGCTCGCCCCGAAAAGAGCTCGCGTACCCCTTAAATTTCAAAGGAAAAGGAGAAGAAAAGGTAACGAAAAGAATGTACACTGGTCTTGAGCGGAAGAGGACAATAATAACGAGCACAATCATGATCAGACGGAGAATCGCTTAAGTGGTTCGGTTGAAGAGTGGTTCTTTGATCTACATAGCTGTACATAATTTTTAAAGTGAATTGCTGTGTATTCTTTGATTGACGGGTATCTCTGGCAAACATTTGGAGAAGTAGAATGATAAGACAGATTTGTGTCTAAGTTCTAATGATGGCATGAAAAACTTGCACATGTGTTCCCAATGAGTTTCATTGCTTTTTTTGCATCCTAAAGTCCCTTTTTTAGCCCCCACTGTCATCGACATTCACATATGATTCTCCATCTTTTCTCTTTGTAGCATAATATATACCCAATTCTTGAACTCATTTGATATGTTGAATGCTCTGCAAATAACAGGCGAAGTGTACTACCAAGAAATAAATAATCTCTAACCTTCGTTACAGATGTTATTGTTTCCATAACCCATGCCGTACCTAATTTTGGAGTTGTTGGAGTCGACTTGTACCTAACAGACTTAGCTGAGGACTTGATGAATTACAGAAGCTCCGCTGAATCATATGCGTGCCTAATAAATACAAACGGTGTCGCCATTGTACATCCAGCTCTTCAACAATCGTCTTCCTATTTGAGTAGAACGCCGTTTCCAGTCGATATCGGATATCTGGAGAATTCCTCGGATTTTCTTAATGTCCGGAAACATATGCTTAGACAAGAATCAGGGAATTTAACCGTAAAATCGGATGGCAGACACAATGCCACGGTAAAAGTGCGTAGTAACTAAACCTCACCGTGAATAATACTCATTTCCTTTTACAGAAAACTTACTTGTGGCAGAGGGTCCTAAATATCTACATCGTATGTGTCGTCGCGACATCAAATTCAAAGGGTTCGCTGTTACACAATTCAGCGAAATATGGCGCCGGCTTGAAAAAATTCCATCATACGGAGTACTTGGCGCTCACCGATCTGCTGTATCATAGGATAGACCTTATATCTCCCCAGACGCCGGTTTGCCGATACTTCCGCCAAATTGCAACATTAGGTGAGTGTGAAAAGTACTACTAGAAGGTGTTCGTCCGCATACATGTTATCGTAACAAATTGGTTTTTAATTAGCTAATAGACTCGTGGCAGACTTATTGCACTCTAGAAAGGGGTATGTGGTTCCAATTTGAGGTTGTGCCATTGAAAAATAGGACAATATAAGAAGTAACTCTGTAAAAGAATTTCAAAAACGGATTACCAAACTGTTGTCGATGAACCTGAACCGCAATTGTGATTTTTTTTTGTGTGTTTCTATAGACACATAGTAATGAAAATGTACCATGAATATCATGTATATTTACTTGGTAGGATGGCGTAGCTGTTGTGAAAAGCTGACCTAACATTTGATTTAGATTTAGATTTTGGTGCAAGACTAATGACCTTGCCCAGAAAAAACAAATCATTATGGAAAATTTAACAAGCCTCCGGACTTGCTAAATAAGGCCATGACCGGTTCCCGGTTGTAGTGCCGATGATGATGATGATTTAGATTTTAGATTTGGTGAGGGCAGAACCCTCAGTTATTACGCTTAGTACAAGCGGTACAAGAATATATAAAAATAAACTTATGAACTAACTTAAAAACTAGGGAATAACAATACATTAATTAAATTAATTTAAAGAGGGAAGGGAGAGGGTGGTGTAAGTGGCAAGACAGGGTACAAAAATAGGCCGGAAGCTTGGAAACGGTAATGAGGATGGGTTTAGGGTTTAAGTGAGGACAAAGCCCTCATCCAGTACCTGGCTGACTTTCAAACAGACAACTTGTCTCACAGTTTTGCTCGTGCTATTCGTCCTAATTACATCAACCGTTATATTCACAATAATTATCACAAGCCATTATCTTGTTATCTTGTTTTCTTTGCCTCGTTACCGCAAACTCAAACTGGTGTCTCCCAGCACAGTCCTCGGAGGGCAAAACGCAAGAACCGCCGTTGAATGCTTTCAATTCCGCGGATATGGGATACTTGATATGTGGACCAAACCTGGCTACCGCATTCAATAAGAGGGCGAACGAAAGTAGTGAGGAGCGATCGGGTCACGTAAGGGTTAGAAAATTCCTTAGACCAGCGTTTCACAAAGCCGAGTGCTGAATTGGCCTTGAGAATCATGTCGTCAATATGTGTAAGGAAGTTTAGCTGACTATCACATAAGATGCCGAGATCTCGAATCGCTTTAACAGAGGATAAAGCTTGGCTGAATACGAGATAGGAGCGGAGAGGAGGAGGGGTACGCTTCCGTGAAAACGTATTTGATAGACATTTGTTGACATTAAGCTCCTTCTTTGTTGTCTTTACCGCTCCCCGAATGACGATCGACCAGCGAAATTTTTCGAACATCTTTCGCATACCGTCGACTGGATACAGGTCAACCACCCAGCTTCTGAAATTGTTGTCCTTGGCGATTTTAATGTGCGCAATTCCGTTTGGTTGTTACATTCTAACAGAACCGACGAGGCTGGGAGGCTGACGGAGATGTTTGCTGTAAGCCACAACTTGACTCAACTCGTGGGGGAGCCAACACGAGTACCGGATGCCCGAGGTGGTTATGCGAACACCCTAGATCTGTTTTTGACATCCGAACCGAGTGTTTATACCGTACAGGTTTCTGCACCATTGGGAAACTCAGATCTGTCGCGCAAGCAATTGCACATCAATCGAATAAGCGGCCTAGGCAGCTCCGCCATGTCTGGAAGTATGGGGCAGCTAACTGGGACGATTTGCGAGATTTCTTCGCATCCTTTCCATGGCCCGAGGTGTGCTTCGGAAACTCGGATCTTGACGCTTGCGCGGAGTCGGTATCAGAGATTATTCTTCTGGGGATGGAGATGTATATTCCACATTCAATCAAACGAAATTCGTCTGATAAACCTTGGTTTGATAAAAAATGCGAGCTGATTACAGCAGCAAAAAATACAGCTTTTAAGCAATGGCGCTCCAATCCCGCCGATGTTAACAGAACGAATTTTGTTAGAATCAGAAACGCGTGCAACCAGGCGATTGATACCGCGAAGAAGGCTCACAATGACAGAATGATCAATAAGTTCCGTCGGTGCCCAACTGGTTCGCGCTCCTTCTGGTCAATGGCAAAAGCTGTCAGCGGTAACTTGGCATCCTCCTCTTTCGCTCCGTTGGTGACAGACAGCGGGACGTTAGTCACGAATTCAAAGGATAAAGCTAATGTGTTCGGGAATTTATTTTCCGTGAATTCAAACCTCGATCCCGGCCTTTTGCAGCCACCCGTGATCTCGCCGGTACAGTCTTCCATGCGGGATGTGAGATTTCGTCCGCGCACTATTCAACGCCTTCTACGTGAACTGGATTGTAGGAAGGCAACCGGCAATAGTCCTTAAGAACTGTGCTCCAGAACTATCGCCGGTTCTTGGCAGACTGTTCCGTTTATCTTATGCAGGGAGGACCTTTCCTGCCTGCCAGAAAATCGCTCGAGTTCAGCCAATCCCAAAGACGGGAAAAAAGTGTCTCCCACAAAATTACCGTCCGATAGCATTACTGTCTATTTTATCTAAGGTGATGGAAAAAGTCATCAATACAGAGTTAGTTAAATATTTGGAGTGCAACGGACTTCTGCATGACCGTCAATACGGATTCCGTGGCAGGCGGTCCACGGGAGACCTTTTGACACTTATAACCGACATATTGGCATCTGCGATTGAACGGCATGGTGAGTCAAGGGCGGCCGCATTGGATATCTCCAAGGCTTTTGACCGCGTCTGGCACGCGGCATTGCTGAGCAAACTTCGTTCATATGGACTTTCCCAACAGCTTTGCGACTGGACGAGGAGCTTCCTCGAGAATCGATCGATCCGAGTTGTTGTGGACGACGAGTGTTCGGATCTGTATCCTGTTACCTCAGGGGTGCCACAGGGTTCTATTTTGGCTCCAACCTTATTCTTGCTTCACATAAATGATTTGTTGGAGACAACGGATAACAAAGTGTTCAGTTTTGCGGATGATAGTATGCTTGTTTCCTCCTTTTCGAGTGTTCGGCCGATTGGTGCATCTGCGTCGCATCAGCTGAGATGTAGACAGATTGACTCTCTGAATCAGGATCTAGATAGGGTCATGCAGTGGGGAAGGGCCAATCTCGTCGACTTCAATGCAGCGAAGACACAATATACAACATTCACAAAGAAAAGTGGATCATCGGTTCCACAGCTGATGATGAATGGCCGGCCCTCGAGGCTGAGGAAAGTTTGAGATTGCTCGGCTTCACGGTCTGTGGGAATGTATCATGGCATAAACACGTGTCGAGCATCTCCAGGTCGGCCTCAGCAAAACTGAGCTATCTTTTTAGAGCCAAGAAATATTTTACTCCGGCCCAACTTCTCCTATATAAATCCCAAATTAGACCCACGCTCGAATATTGCTCTCATGTTTGGAGCTCGGCTCCTAAACATACCCTCGAGCTACTTGAGAGCATACAGGGACGAGCGATCCGCCTGATCTGGGACTCGACGATGACGTCGGTACTACAGTCGCTATCACATCGAAGGCGCGTAGCTTTGCAAATAAGCCCCCATCCACGCACACCCCAGTAGTAAACCGGTTCGGGTCAACGTGGACCCTTAATGAGTGGAAAGAAAGGCTCCGCAAATTAAGCAATAACAACCTGTCCGCCCTTACTATTATCGGCATCCTCTAAAACGCTGATGCTTCTTGAGTATGCAGCTTCTTCTTTGACAACTTCGCTATTCGATCCCGAATGCCAACTCATTCCGTTTCCAGATCCCATCTCCCTATGAATGGCTCTTCATCAGCCAAAGATGGAGCTGCTCTAAAAATGGGCAAATATGCCGTTACCAAAGAGCGTATCACTGACGATAAGACATCCCATCATAAGCATAACGCCACTAAAAACCACCCCAACCCTAAAAAAAATCCCTTATATTCCCCACCGATCCCTCATCAAGACACTTCCATCCTTCCCACTCTTCCAACTTACCTAGCTTGCCCGTCCATATCCACCCGTCTAAATTTCGTTCGTACACACATAATCGAGATAAGCGACTCTCGGGATGACGTCGGTGTTTTTGGCGACTTTAATCTCCTACACCTACAATGGACTCTGTCAGATGATCATTTCTTCTACATCACCACCCCATCCTGCGTGAAGGAATGCCTATTCATTGGATACCTAACTGATTCAGGCCTATATCAAGTTAGTAACGTCGTAAACCACCTAGGCAGACAACTATGCCTTATTTTCACGATGGACCCTACTAATTCCTCAGTGACCCCCTCTCCCCTTGTTCTCTCTACCATCGACGATCACCACCCGTTCTCCTACCCTGTCTTTTTTTCATAATTCTGCAACGCAGCCCACCCCATCCAGTGGCATTTACTAACATGACTTCCGCAAAGCGAACTATCGCCTCATTAACGACTACCTCAACAAAATTTCATTGAATTTCGATCATTTGACGGCAGAAGATGCTACCACCTATCTTTATACCGAAATCTTTAAATCTATTTCCCTTTACGTTCCCTATTCCAGGCACACAAATCCTACCTCCTCACCTCCTTGGTTTAATAGCAAGCTTCGTACGTTACGTAATAAACCGAACAAGCTGTGGACTACCTTCCCCCGTAATCGCTCCGCCTGCGACTACTCCAACTACCTTGGCACTTATTTTCAATTCAACGCACTCTACAATGACCTTTACCACAAATACCTAACACAAATTCAGGCTAACCTAATAAATGACCCAAAAACGTTTTTCCAATTCATTAATCACGAAACGTAAATCCGATGATTATCCCACCTCCCTCTCTTATAACTTGGAATCCTCGACGGATTCATATGAGATTGCGAACCTCTTCGCCTCGTTTTTCAGACAATCCTTCACAGACGACTTTTTCGTTCCCGACCTCACCTATTTGGATTACTTACCAAATGTCTACCATGGTCCATTTCTTTGGCAATTTACAGATCCACCCACGATAGAAAACAAACTAACCAAGCTCAAAGACGAATTCAACCCCGGGCCTAATGGTCTTCACACTATATTCGTAAAAAAATTCTCCTCCGGTCTCTCTTCCCCTGTTTCGACTATTTTCAATCTGTCGCTCTCTCAAGGTGAGTTTCCTAATATTGTTTATCACGCATGTGCATAAAAAGGGGCCCAAAGGCGATATCTCAAACTATCGTCCCATCGCCAAACTCTCTCACATTCCCAAAGTGTTTGAGAGCATTCTCTACCAAATGTTACGCTTCCACTGCAAATCCCTAATTTCACCTAGGCAACACGGCTTTCTTGGTGGGGGATCTACCACCACTTACTTAGTCGAATTTACTTCCCAAACATTCCTAGCCCTAGAGAACGGCAACGAGGTCGACGTTGTTACGAGGGATTTTACTAAAGCCTTCGATAAAATTTCGCACAGACTGATACTCTTCAAATTATCCACCTTGGGCTTCGAACCCGCATTAAAAAGGTGGATTTCGTCATACTTGAGTAACCGCCTCTACAGAGTTCGTTTCTGATCCGTTCTCTCAAATCCTTTCCATGCTACCTCTGGAGTTCCCCAGGGCAGTCATTTAGGCCCCCTTTTGTTCATATTAGCAATAAATGACGTCGATATGATTATCAAGCATTCCTGCATCTCCCTTTATGCCGACGATACCAAATTCTTCAAAACTATTTGTTCTCCACTTGATTCTTTCCTTCTCCAGACAGAATTTGACAACTTTTTGTTATGGTGCCAAAAGAATTGTCTTTTTTTATTAGACTTCTCTCAGGAGAGGCGAACCTATAGCGCCAAGTAGGCGCCCCGAGACGCTATCAAATAACTGATGCAGTTCTTTTTGAACAGTCGCAGGTTGTAACGCTCCGGGAACACTCGCGTGGGAAGGGAGTTCCACAGCTTCCCCGCTCTGTAACGGAACGAGTTCTGATGCAGGGATGTTCGCGCCGTCGGGAGATGAACCACAAACGGGTGCGATCCGTCGGATTGCCTTGTGGAGCGCATATAACCCAAATTGCGTGGAACAATACCACGAATCTCCGAAGAACAGCATGATAATATCTGTAAAACAGAGAGATCGGCTACGCGCCTTCGATGTGATAGCGACTGTAGTCCCGACGTCAGCGCCGAGTCCTCGATCAGGCGGATCGCTCGTCTCTGTATGCTCTCAAGTAGGTCGAGGGTATGTTTAGGAGCCGAGCTCCAAACATGAGAGCAATATTCGAGCGCGGGTCTAATTTGGGATTTATATAGGAGAAGAAGTTGGGCCGGAGTAAAATATTTCTTCGCTCTAAAAAGACAGCTCAGTTTTCCTGAGGCTGACCTGGCGATGCTCGACACGTGTTCATGCCATGATACATTCCCACAGACCGTGACGCCGAGCAATCTCAAACTTTCCTCAGCCTCGAGGGCCGGCCATTCATCATCAGCTGTGGAACCGATGATCCACTTTTCTTTGTGAATGTTGTATATTGTGTCTTCGCTGCATTGAAGTCGACGAGATTGGCCCTTCCCCACTGCATGACCCTATCTAGATCCGGAATCAGAGAGCCAATCTGTCTACATCTCAGCTGATGCGACGCAGATGCACCAATCGGCCGAACACTCGAAAAAGAGGAAACAAGCGTACTATCATCCGCAAAACTGAACACTTTGTTATCCGTTGTCTCCAACAAATCATTTATGTGAAGCAAGAACAAGGTTGGAGCCAAAATAGAACCTTGGGGCACCCCCGAATTAACAGGATACAGATCCGAACACTCGCCGCCCCCAACAACCCGGATCGATCGATTTTCGAGGAAGCTCCTCGTCCAGTCGCAAAGCTGTTGGGAAAGTCCATATGAACGAAGTTTGCTCAGCAATGTCCCGTGCCAGACGCGGTCAAAAGCCTTGGAGATATCAAATGCGACCGCCCTTGACTCACTATGTCGTTCAATCGCAGATGTCCATATATCGGTTATAAGTGTCAAAAAGTCTCCCATGGACCGCCTGCCACGGAATCCGTATTGACGGTCGTTCAGCAGTCCGTTGCATTCCAAATACTTAACTAACTCTGTATTGATGACTTTTTCCATTACCGACACTGATAGACATTGTTAAGATCAAGCATATCCGATAAAAGATGTTTTTCAAAGAAAAAAAAAAGGTAGACTGGCGAATTTAGTTCGACTACTATGTTGGCCACAAGAAGACTATCATCTCATCTTGATCTAATTAATCTGAGTCCTTCCAAGTGAACTTTCCACAAATATTCTGTGCAATACTGTTAACGAAATATTCTCTTTTCAGACACCGGCACAGTGTTCCTGAGCGCATCATCGTTCCAGTCGCCATTCACTTATATTCAAAACAATCGCGCAGGATATGATTCTGCTAAAGTTCATACCGTCCAAAGCATAATGGCTTATCTAAAAGATAATACCGGCCTTTTTGCAAACCCTGGCTTGTTGCCAAGGATACGAAATGATGTAAGTGCACTGTACAGCGTCATGGAATATCTAAAGCGACGGCATTTAGAAAATGGCGAGTGGAAGAATTATATAATCCGCCGGTACGCGGCAACAGTTAGCGGTGTCCTTCAGATTTATCCCGGATGTGTCCTAGGGACAGAATTTGACCCGTCCCAGAGGCCCTGGTTCCGTAAAGCTATGCAACATCCTGGTCGGATCGTTGTAACTGAGCCTTATTTGGATGCAGGTACATTATTGTTATTGACCAAATTTCAATGGCTTTGTAAAATGTTAAATCAATTAATTTAGGTGGCGCTGGACACATCATCACCATCGGACACACTATATTTGAGGGCAAGGCGCATGCCTTACATAGCTCCGAACGAGATTCTCCTGTGGCTATCATAGCACTAGATGTTCCTTACGCATTCTTTTACAAGCTAGTATTAGATACAGGCTTGTGTCAGGAAGAAAACATCAAGTGTTTACTGTTTGAGAACGAAGGTTACCTCACCGCTCATCCCAGCATGATGGAACCGGCGTCTATGCCAAATAATATGCGCCGCCCCCATGAGCATCTAACCCATAAGGAATCCTTTCTAGCTAATGATATCCTTAACCACAAGGTGCTTGTGAGAAAGCTGGCTTGTGCCAATTACCAAAATCGGACTATTCAACGGTATTACACATTTAACACCTCATTGAACGAGGTTTTAACAAATGTGGTTCATGGCGAAAGGACCAAGTACCAAATTACGGCAATAAGGGGCACCAACATCTTTGCTGCTGTCATCAACTCTACCTGTGACGGAGGCGCCTTTTGTCCTTGCAGCACTGTTGACCGTATTTGTCTTAATTGTAATCGGATGGATCAGACTGACTGCGAGTGCCCGTGCGAATGTCCGATGCACATGAAATCTCCCTTCGAATATACCTCTACGAAATCCGATGAAGAGTTATTGGTTTTATTCCGAAGCTACACCGTACGATATGCTTACTGTGAACCGCCACCATCGGAAGACCTAATTGACAATTCCTTCGCAGACGATTGGAATATGGCTCTAAACTCCTGTGTTGATATAAACTGTGATATATACCTGACTCACACGGATTGCTTAGCCGTAATGGGCTGCGAGTGGTGCCAAGTGGATTTGGATGGTAATCCATTTAGTGCAGCTTTCTGCACTACACAAAATGCTTGTTTCAATGGAGTTCTGAGCTCTCTATCGCCCTACGGAGATGGAGAACTGGGATCAGCAATAATCGAACCACCAAAGCCGCAACCGTATTCGACGTTCGGACCGGTAGGCGGAGCAATAATTGTTTTGTGTTTAGTAATCGGATTTGCGATGTACTGCTACCGGCAAAGCCTTGAGAATGGCAACGATCAATTCTACGTGGATTCCCTGCATGACGACAACTATGGGGTGTCCCTATCGCGCTTCAACTTCGACAACATACCTCCACCTGACGACGGCGACACTGATAGTCCAATAGACGGCCATGCGGCAACTCACTGTAATCTCTTACATCCTATTGGAAATGCTATCGGAGTATCAGACATATCGCCTTATCACATGTCCACTGGAAGTAGCTATCGTCGACCACCAAATGGCGAATCGGACCACGGATATTCAACAATGACCCCTCATGAGGACTCGGAACATATGTGTTTCGTGCCAGCAGATCCCCTAATAAACAACAAGCGCCTTTCAAAATCGGATTCTTTATCGATAAGTACATCAGTGTCAAGCCCTACAAACTACAATAACACATCCGCCATTGACCGTCCAGTATCTAGTATGGGAATGAGAATTCGATTTACCGACCAGAGGTACAACACGCCGAAACACAACTCAATGTGTGGACAAACCGTGCTCGGCGATGGGAGTAAGGACTCCGATGATCAGCAACAAATTAGTCCGCATCATATTCTTGCGAGGGTTACTGTTCACCGCCATATGGAAGCCTTATAATATGAACTGATTTCGTAGGCCACTGCCCGGCTTCATTCACATCTGCCTTAATTTATTTTAACAAACATGCCACAACCGTGCCATACAAGTTATATTCCGCCAATATACCAGTTTGGGAGTTCTGTAACAAATTTGGCAGCATTTACTAACATACGACAATTACGAGATTAATTATACGTGCAACTTATCGTTACGGGACGCTGAAAACTGCCGTCCTGTCATGTTTTGATCGACATTGTTTTTATTTTACATTTTGTACATTTTTATATAACAGTGAATAGTTAAAGTAAGGACACTTAAATAGTATTTGTTATAAGATAATTGTAGGTAAATACAAAATCCAAGATTAAGTTTTACATTCCGGTCTCTTTAATATCGTAAAATATTTTTCGCATGCGCATAACTTTAGCGCACTTTCTGATTTCGGCGCAAAACAAGTTTTGCTTCGCGATAAATTGTGGACGACGATCCAATACATGAGCTGCCCCTTGATCTTGGAGAGACAACAGACAGCAAGATGAACGAAAACATGCGATGGCAAATGGATCAACAAGTCAAGAAAGTTTTCAAACAACAGATGTAGTTCGGATCAGATCACTAGTCGGTGCAAGTGGAAACGACTCTTCTGTGTGGACTTCCTCAAGCCAACCAAATGAGTAGCAAAAAAATACACGCAATTTGTCAAACTGTAAGTATTTAACAAGATATAAACTATAATCACTAGTTTACTGCGAAGCCTAGCAAATGACTTTTTATTCTAAAATGTAGTCTTAAATCCAGTTTGCAATAATTCTTGGTCTAAGTCCTTGGGACACAAGATAGATGCACGGTTGGGATAGTATACTGATCTTAGTTGAACGGCAGTGGAGGTTTCTGGTATTAGTACAGGTTTCGGAACTGCAGAAGTCCAATATTCCCAAATGGTTTTAACAACATACAAGCCATGGCTTCACTGTGAACGCAGTTGGTGCGATTTTATCGATACGTGAGCGGTTCTGGGTTAGGAGGGTGTAGATTACGTCCGTGAAGAGAGGAGAGACTGAAATGTGAAAAGATGGCTATTCTGGACTTATGCCCTTAGAGATTGACCGAACATGTATAATGTGCAGGAACTTGTGAAGTAATGAGCTCTTTAAGCTAACTATGGTTCCAAGGATTTTGGATTGAGGGACACAATTAGTATGACACTTCTTGGAAACCAATTTATTTTATGCATTTTTAAAAGAGTTCCTAAACGGCAGCCGTCTAAAGATGATCACCCAACACCCCATCACCTGCAAGGAAATTCCACCCATGCCCATGCACCTGCATGCTATTTGCTATGGGCAAATTAGATTCGCATCACCTTGAATCGAAATTTTCCCATGGCCTTGGGGTGGAGCTGCAGCCAGAGTTGGCGTAAGGTTGCCACCTCATGGTGAATGGCGGAAAAATTGCAACGTCGCGGTTCCCATCGTCATTGGCATGGCCTTTGACTAGGGCTAGCATTGGGTGGCTGTCTCAAGGTGGGAAATGAATCGTGGGAAGGAATGTAAAATTCGGATTTGATTTTGGGTATAAATACGGAGTTCCGTTGTAGGCAAAGTTCAAAATTAGAACCAGACAGCCAGAGAGTGACATATCAATTTAATTCAATCTGTGAAGTGACTTGTTGGAATCATCTGAAACTTAGTTTGAACTTAAAAACTTAAACTTAAAACTTTAACTTAGAATAAAGAGAAAACTAAATGATCGCACCGCGGTTAAAAAAAACTACAATCAGTGTTTCACTCGGTGAGTACTCCCAAATTTCTGAAGTCATGTTGACTCCTTGGAAGGAAAAGCAGAGTTATAACTACTGGAGCCGTAAGACGAACAGATACCGCATTCGAGATACTTCATCAGGCAACCAAATTAGCATAAAATCAACAGCAGTCGGTTGATCAAAACACGGGCTCAAGCAGCCGGAAGCCGACAACAAAATAAAGTTAGTAATAAATATAAATAAATGTTGTATAAGTGTTGTATATTTTAATATATTATATATATTTCTCCGTCGTGGGCCGACGGTTTTGTTGGCGTTAATAAATATAAATATAAATGTGACTTACTGTTTGTCCCGTTGAGATGGTGTTGGAGGTACTCCTTGGTATACTTCCTACCTGTTTTGGTCTCCGTCCTGACTGGTTCTAGGCGTAGGTGGTCCTTTAACGCATGGTCCCAGCTCTGGGGAAAATCTGTAAATGATCCGGCCTTCGGCTCCTTAGGGAGAGATGCAGTTTCGCTCCTCTGGGTCAGTATGCGGCGGTGATGGTGCACAAGAGAGGCCACACAAAACAACGGGAATCACGTTAACGTCAATTAAAGAAAACACTTTTGATGATTTAATTATTAACATATGTTTATTTGGAACATTCGCTACTTAATTACTGCACCGGATGTGTAACACTTATTTAATGTATTTTCACGACAGATCCCGTCAGATGGTTTGTTGTATTAAAGAAATACACTGATACCCGGACACGTTAATGCATTACACTCTGACCGTCCTGGTCCACTCGCAAAAACCAACTCTCAACCTTTTTCGATCGTTTGATCACAGGAACACCTTTCTCTTCTTTACACAAGGAAACCTGTTAGGTTTCTTGGGCGATGATGGCACGCATTATCCTTTGTCTTCGAATTTCTTTTATTGCCCGCGCATCATTTGTCTGATCCCGAGGTGTTTTACCTTGGATCGACAACCGTCTGGAATCCTTAAAAGTATTGTTATTTTATTGGTGCCCAGACTTGGCAATTTATTTTTCTCTGAACATTCGGAGCCAAAGATATTTTTGTATCTTATGGGTCTGTTTTTCAGCGAGTGTTTTTACGATCGCCGTCCTTTGTTCCGTATAGGAAATGTTTCGTTGAATAGGATTTTAAACGGACGGTGTCGCCGTGAATTTTATGGTTTTTTGCCAACTTTACTTATGAGTGGGCCATGAGGTCCGCAGATTTGGGTCCAGGAGAATTTCCGTGTTGAACATCTGGTTCATTTATCACGTTTTGGGTTTTTATGGAATTCAATATGGATAAATTGCACGTGTAGTTCAATTTCTTTGATATTGAATTATTGAATTTGATATAGGCAAATGGAACGTTTAGTTCAATTTGATTGATATCAATTTTGGTATTGGCCCGTTTAATGTATTTAGGGCTTGGGGAGTGCTTCATCCTTTTAGTGGATGGTTTTGCGTGTACCGCAATTCATTGGTGGAGGGTGACTCCAAAGAGGTATATAAAAGAGGTATATATTTATGGGTGGGTGGTTTTGGGCGTAACATAAGCAAAATACAATACCGGGTCGAATCAGAGCAGTAAGCAAGAAAACCCCAAGACTGGGGAGAGATGCAGTTTCGCTTCGACAAAAATGAATAATCAATATACAAAAAACAATCTCACGAAAAACCCTGTAGGCGTAGATGTGAGGAGCCGGCACTATCATAAGGGAACAAATCGTCAAGAAAACACCGACTCGGCAAAAAGAAGACTTAGGGAAAAACGGAATAAGCGGGATATACGGTTTGGCATGTGGAATGTTCGAACGTTATGCAAACCAGGCGCGATACAGAGAGTTGTAGAAAAAGCGAAACCATATAAAATGAATATCGTCGCCCTTCAGGGAGTCCGAATCCCACACCAAGTAATCGAATTCAACGGGTTTACACTGGCGTGTGGGGGTACCAACACACATAACCTCGGAACTGGCTTCATCATAAACAATAAGATTACGCCCTGTGTAAAATATCTGGGATTTATTAATGACCGAATGTCTGTGCTAAAAATACAGGATCCATGGTACAATTATGTATTTATAAACGTACACGCCCCAACAGAATCTACCGACGAAGAAACGAAGGACACGTTCTACGAGACCCTAGAGGAAGTATTTGATGGGATCTCATCATTCGATGTTAAAACCCTCCTCGGCGACCTCAATGCGAAAATTGGAAAGGAAGATATCTTCCAACCAACATTAGGTAAAGAAAGTCTACACGACGTTTCAAATGATGATGGAATTCGTACTATCACGTTCGCAGGGTCAGAAGATCTGGTAGTGAAAAGCACGATGTTCAAGCACAAGCAAATCCATAACGCCACATGGATATCACCCGACGACGTAACGCGTAACCAAATAGACCACTTCCTCATAGACAAAAGACACCACTCGAATATCCTTGACGTAAGATCATATAGGAGTGCCAAACTGGATGACATCGGCTCGAAATCGGGACCATATAGAGGAGCACATTACGACTCCTATCATCTTCTAGTGATGGGCAAAATCAGGAGTCGGCACGCGGCAAACCCACATGGGCAATCACGGGAGACAAGCAAAAAGTTCGACATTGATAAACTAAAAGACCTGCGCAATAGGGCTGAATATCAAGACGAACTAACGAATAGATTTAGCATCCTAGAGAATGGGAGCAGTAAGGAAGAGGAAGCCAATAATGTGGACACTAAATGGACATCGATCAGAGACACAATCAAACAAACAATTCCGGAGGTAAACTAGTCTCCCATTCGGATCTCCGGGGGGGACTATGTCAGGGGGAACATCATGCAGATATCATGATAAATAATGGAACTTTAAGAGGTTCGTCATCGCATAACCGGGCTCGCTCTCGAGGCTCGGCCCACGCTCGATTGGTGACGGCATTTTGTAACATCAGGGGCATCGGTTTCACCAATACCAATGTAAACGCCGTCCACCAATATTTACAAACAACGAAACCTGATATCCTTGCCCTAACTGAGACCCAGGTCGATTCGTCAACTGATTCGACATATCTTCGTTGCTCAGGATACGACTTACATTCGAGATTCCGTTTTAAGGGCGGAGTCTGCGTTTTCGCGCGGTCCAATCTGGCTTGCCAGACGATGGAGGCGTTGGAACCCAATAATATGGACATCATATGGTTGAGGGTCGTGTTGAGGAATTTCGTTAAATTTCTTTGTTGTCTTTACCGCTCCCCGAATGACGATCGACCGGCGACATTTTTCGAACATCTTTCATATACCGTCGACTGGATACAGATCAACCACCCAGCTTCTGAAATTGTTGTCTTTGGTGATTTTAATGTGCACAATTCCGGCTGGTTGTTACATTCTAACAGAACCGACGAGGCTGGGAGGCTGGCTGAGATGTTTGCTGTAAGCCACAACTTGACTCAACTCGTGGGGGAGCCAACGCGAGTGCCGGATGCCCGGGGCGATTATGCGAACACCCTGGATCTGTTTTTGACATCCGAACCGAGTATTTATACCGTAGAGGTTTCTGCGCCACTGGGAAACTCAGATCACTGCTTGGTATCTGTCGCGCAAGCACTTGCATACCAAGCAAGCAACCGGCCTAGGCAGCTTCGCCATGTATGGAAGTATGGGGCCGCTAACTGGGACGATTTGCGAGACTTCTTCGCATCTTTTCCGTGGTCCGAGGTGTGCTTCGGAAACTCCGATGTTAACGCATGCGCGGAGTCGGTATCAGAGATTATTCTCCTGGGGATGGAGATGTATATTCCACATTCCATCAAACGAAGTTCGTCTGATAAACCTTGGTTTGACAAAAAATGCGAGCTGATTACAGCGGCAAAAAATAGAGCTTTTAAGCAATGGCGCTCCAATCCCACCGATGTTTACAGAACGAATTTTGTCAGAATCAGAAACGCGTGCAACCAGGCGATTGATACCGCGAAGAAGGCTCACAACGACAGGGTGATCAATAAGCTCCTTCGGTGCCCAACTGGCTCGCGCTCCTTCTGGTCAATGGCAAAAGCTGTCAGCGGTAAGTTTGCATCCTCTTCTTTCCCTCCGTTGGTGACAGACAGCGGGACGTTAGTCACGAATTCAAGGGATAAAGCTAATGTATTCGCAAATTTATTTTCGGCGAATTCAAACCTCGATCCTGGCCTTTTGGACCCACCTGTGATCTCGCCGGTACAGTCTTCCATGCGGGATGTGAGATTTCGTCCGCGCACTATTCAACACATTCTACGTGAACTGGATTGTAGGAAGGCAACCGGCCCTGACGGAATACCAGCAATAGTCCTTAAGAACTGTGCTCCAGAACTATCGCCGGTTCTTGGCAGACTCTTCCTCTTATCTTATGCACGGAGGACCTTTCCTGCCTGCTGGAAAATCGCTCGAGTTCAGCCAATTCCAAAGACGGGAAAAAAGTGTCTCCCACAAAATTATCGTCCGATAGCATTACTGTCTATTTTATCTAAGGTAATGGAAAAAGTCATCAATACAGAATTGGTTAAGTATTTGGAGTGCAACGAACTCCTGAATGATCGTCAATACGGATTCCGTGGCAGGCGGTCCACAGGAGACCTTTTGACACTTATAACCGATATATGGACATCTGCGATTGAACGGCATGGTGAGTCAAGGGCGGTCGCATTGGATATTTCCAAGGCTTTTGACCGCGTCTGGCACGGGGCATTGCTGAGCAAACTTCATTCATATGGACTTTCCCAACAGCTTTGCGACTGGACGAGGAGCTTCCTCGAGAATCGATCGATCCGGGTTGTTGTAGACGGCGAGTGTTCGGATCTGTATCCTGTTAATTCGGGGGTGCCCCAAGGTTCTATTTTGGCTCCAACCTTGTTCTTGCTTCACATAAATGATTTGTTGGAGACAACGGATAACAAAGTGTTCAGTTTTGCGGATGATAGTACACTTGTTTCCTCCTTTTCGAGTGATCGGCCGATTAGTGCATCAACGTCACACCAGCTGAGATGTAGACAGATTGATTCTCTGAATCGGGATCTGGATAAAGTCCTGCAGTGGGGAAAGGCCAATCTTGTCGACTTCAATGCAACGAAGACTCAGTATACAACATTCACAAAGAAAACTCGATCATCGGTTCCACAGCTGATGATGAGTGGCCGGGCCCTCGAGGCTGGGGAAAGTTTGAGATTGCTCGGCGTCACGGTCTGTGGGAATGTATCATGGCATAAACACGTGTCGAACATCGCCAGGTCAGCATCAGGAAAACTGAGCTATCTTTTTAGAGCCAAGAAATATTTTACTCCGGCCCAACTTCTTCTCCTATATAAATCCCAAATTAGACCCGCGCTCGAATATTGCTCTCATGTTTGGAGCTCGGCTCCTAAACATACCCTCGACCTACTTGAGAGCATACAGAGACGAGCGGTCCGCCTGATCGGGGACTCGGCGCTGACGTCGGGACTACAGTCGCTATCACATCGTAGGCGTGTAGCCGACCTCTGTCTGTTTTACAGATATTATCACGGGTGCTGTTCTTCGGAGATTCGTGGTATTGTTCCCCGCAATTCGGCTTATATGCGCTCCACAAGACAATCCGACGGATCGCACCCGTTTGTGGTTCATCTCCCGACGGCGCGAACATCCCTACATCAGAACTCGTTCGGTTACAGAGCGGGGAAGCTGTGGAACTCCCTTCCCACGCGAGTGTTCCCGGAACGTTACAACCTGCAACTGTTCAAAAAGAACTGCAACAGTTATTTGATGGCATCTCGGGGCGCCCACTCGGCGCTATAGGTTCGCCTCTCCTGAGAGAAGTCTAATAAAAAAAAAAAAAAAAAAAAAAAAAACAGCCCAAAAGGTATTAGGATTTAAGAAAACAATTAAGTCCAAATCCTGGTCTGACAATGAGTGCAGGCCAAAGATCGAAGAACGTAAACGTCTCAGAGTAATCCACTCAGAAAGACATGATGATGTCAACGCAGAAAGATACGCGACAATTCGGAAAGAGACAATGAGACTTTTCAAACGCAAAAAAATGCGAATGGGAGAAGACTCGGATCGAAAACCTCCTAGAAAATGCCAGAGCAAAGAACATCGGAGGTATGTATTCTGGCATAAACTCAATTAGAAATGGCTACCGAGGGAGAGCCAAAATAATTCGAGACGCAAACGGCTGTCTGATCACAGAAACAAACAATGTCGTGACAAGATGGAAGCGATACTTTGAAAACCGCCTCAATGTGGGCGCCCATCAACCACAAATAAACGCACCAGACGTACGTACAGTCGAGCCTCAGATCCCAGTGCCCTCTTTCAATGAAGTTGTAGACGCAATAAATCGATTGAGAAACAACAAGCCTCCCGGGGTCGACTGCATACCGGCAGAGCTTGTGAAGCATAGGGTAGAGGCAACCGCTCGAAAGATCCACCAACTGATTAAAACAATATGGGATAAGGAAGTCACTCCGGAAAAATGGAAAGCCTCAATAATCGCCCCATTTTCAAAAAAGACGACAGATCTGACTGCGAAAACTACAGAGCAATATCATTGCTCCCAACCACATACAAAATATTAACAAATGTCATACTGGCAAGAATCCCACCGTACGCAGAAGAAATAATGGGAGACTACCAGAGCGGATTCCGTAGGAACCGGTCAACAAGCGACCAAATGTTCACAATAAGGCAATTGCTGGAAAAGAAGTGAGAATGCGGAGAGACGGTTCACCAACTGTTCGTTGAATTCAAAAAATCCTACGACTCAGTCGCAAGGCAAATACTCCACCATATTGTGGTTGAGCTGGGAATCCCGAAAAAATATGCCGCCCTCATTCAAATTTGCATGAATTAGAATAGAAAACCACCTCTTAGCAATATTTTAAAATAAAACAGGGATGTAGCTTCTCACCATGTCTTTTTAACCTTGTGCTCGAGTATGTCATCAGAAAGGTACAAGACGACAACATGGCCGGATCATCTCTGAACGGGGTCACACAAGTGCTCGCATATACGGATGACATCGCCCTTCTGGGCGATAATCTAGAAACTGTAAGTAAAAACTGTGACATCATTATGCAAGCGGCAGAAGAGGTGGGCCTAGAAATAAATGAAGACAAAACAAAGTACATGATTACGGCGAGAGCAGTTGGACCTCAGGGAACACACATAACCGTCAAAGGCAAGATATTTGAAAATGTTAAAGAATTTAAATATCTGGGAACGATACTGACGGCCAGTAACGAAATGTCGAAGGAAATTAACAAGAGACTGCATTCCGGCAACGCTAATTGGCACGCAGTCAGTAAACTGCTGAAATCCAAACTGCTCTCACGTAACATAAATCTCCGTGTCTATAGAACCATAATCATGCCGATTGCTGTATACGGATGCGAAACATGGGCTCTCATAAAACGGGAAGAAAACAAATTCCGCGAATTCGAGAATAAAGTTCGAAGGGTTATCTTTGGAGGTAAATATGTCGAGGAGGCAGGACAATGGAGGAAACTCCACAACCACGAATTGGAAGAGCTATATCGCAAACCTACAATAGTGAGAGTTATCAGGTCGCGAAGATTAACATGGGCCGGACATGTAGCGCGAATGGGCAACGATAGGACCGTGCGTAGAATTCTTGATGTAGGCCAACGGGAAAGAGACCGGCAGGACGGCCGCGACGGAGATGGGAGGACAATGTAAGGTTTGACCTTGAAGAGATCGGATCGGATGGTCAAGCGTGGAAGGAGAGTGCACAGGACAGGGAACAATGGCGGAGTCGAGTCGGTGAGGTCTGATCTTCCGGGTTTCTACAGGCCAATAAATAATAATTTAACAAGTCTCGGATAAGGACCGAATACCGGCGGAGAGACTTGCTAAATAAGCCCAAGACCGGATCCTGGTTGTACTGCTGATGATGATGATGATGAATACAAAACAGCACTACATGTGCTCGATAGGAGGCAAAACCGAGCAGTGAAACTTATTGGGGACCCAGCTGTAAGTCGATCAATTCCCTCGTTAGAACATAGGCGCAACATATCATGCCTGTCTCTCTTTTTTATGGGTATTATCACGGAAGTTGCTGAATGTGGTCCGCCCGTTCAGATATTTTCCTGCGATATCCGTTAATCTAAGAATGCGCATCAGTCACGTTGAAAGTCAACTTCAGGCGTACAAATAAATACAGTCATTCTTTAGCCGAATAATAGGAATGTGGAATGCTCTACCTGAACATGTGTCTCCTCGTCGTTGTAATGGCCAGGCATTTCCACTTCCTCTCCTTCCGCTCGCACTGTGCTCTGACATTTCAGGGTACTTCAAAATCCCCGTTTTGTGCGCGCGTTAGGTTAAAAAAATGTTGGTCCACGCGAAAATTCGGAAAGGGACAACGCAAACGGGAAAAATGCGCGCGTTAGAGCAAAAAAAAAGAAGTAATGGAAATAAAGCATGTAATATCTTAAAAATTCGTCGATCTACTTGTCATTATTCTAGACAAACGCTCTCGTTCGTTAAGGGTTAATAATGTGTATAGGAGTTGCAAGACTACATGAAACATCAAATCAATACAAATACTGCTTTCGCATCATGATCGACCGAATCCTTTATATCATATCGCATACTCCATAATCTCTATTTGTTCTTTAATCCGAAATACACATTTTGAGCCTGACCTAGTTCATAGACTTGCTTTTATTCATATTGGTGATAGTGGTATTGCGATAAGCTTACTACTATACATACGAAGGCTCAAGAGAAGACTGCGTTATTGTGGCTCTTGGGTGATTGGGTTACTATTTATTCCGACAAATTTGTAGCCAATTGTGAAACGTTTGCGTTAATTTAAAGACATTGGTACTGTATTGACGGTAATCACATCGGATTTATTATCATCTTTTCTTTAACACAAATAGCACAAAAAGATTTCATTACTATTTCTCATGATAACGACAAGAAGCAATAAAATTGAATGAAGTAAATTTCATTGAATTAAACGTGCGATTAGAATACTTTAGTCCCAACAAATTCTATTCCTTCTATCTACCTTTGACACCGTTTTCGGGAAACCTTGCGCAATCTAATTTCGAACTCAAGCATACTTCACCACTAGGGATGAAGCATGCTACCCTACAGCAGACGCTCTTAATAGTCATTTGTTTATAATCTTCTTTTATATTCAGTTAAAACTCTGAATACGCACATTTATGTAACGGCGAGAAAACCAATCCTAGCATGAAAATCCAATCGGCCTCCACCACCAATTAGGTTGATGAAAGGTTAATGTATTCCTAACTGGCATTGTATTCAGAGAGGGGATGTGAAACATATTCACCATTGAATCGAGCGCATGACTATGGAAAATATGCAACTGCGACGTAGCTCACCATGTTCCAGAGAGCAGGCATGTAGCCCCGTTTGTTTGTTCATAATGAGTACGAATTTCATTCGAGCAGTATTAAGAAAGTTCTATATACATGAACAAAAACCCTTTTGCTCGAGAAGGTAATTCATAACAATTATTTCTTTCATAATCCGCTTGAAAGGCGCAGTTGGGAAGAAAGTTACCCAATGCATTCGGTTGTGGGTATTGCGGTTCAGTTAATAATTCTATATTGTAGGAGCTGGTGGATCTTTCGAGCGGTTGCCTCACCTCCATGCTTCACAAGCTCTGCCGGTATGCAGTCGACTCCGGGAGCCTTGTTGTTTTTCAATCGATTTATTGCGTCTACAACTTCGTTGAAATGTATTGTGCCGACGGTAATCTGAGGGTTGGTTGGGGGAGTGTCATGTTGCGCTTTGCAACGATGCTATACCCAGCTAAGTTTTTCCATGATGAAATGTCAAACAATACGAGTAAAAATACGGCAATTTGACAGTTTGATCTGCCATACAACCATCATCATCATCGGCGCTACAACCGGGATCCGGTTTTGGCCTTATTTAACAAATCTCTCCACCGGTCCCGATTTCGAGCCGATGTCATCCAGTTTGCCACTCCCAGGCTCTGGGCGTCCGGTCTACGCCATCCCTCCATCTCAGACAAGCACTGCCGCGTTGTCTCCTTCCATACATCCTGCCACAAAGGACTTTCCGGGCAGGCTCCTTTTCGCTCATTCGAGCTAGGTGTCCCGCCCACCGGAGTCTACCGAGCTTGATTTTTCTAACAACAATTCTCCTTACGACCTTCCTCTCGAACGTGGCTAAGAGTTCAGAGTGCCTTTTACTGAGCACCTAGGTCTCGCATCCATACATGAGTACTGGTAAGACCATTGTCTTGTACAGTAGCAGCTTGGATGTTCTGAATAAATTTCGGGATTTAAAGAGCCTTGATAGACCATAGTAGGCTTTATTGGATTTGATCAGCTGTCGCGTATTTCTTCTTCCATATTGTTATCGGCTGATACTATTGACCCAAGGTAGACTACTTCAAATTCGTGCTCCACTACCCTGATAGTTTGGCCAACGTTAGGTCTTCTCTTCGCAGAAGTTGCCACCATGTACTTGGTTTTTCCCTCATTAATGTGCAGCCCCAGTCTTTGTACCGCCTGCTCGATCTGGGTGAAGGAGTCCTGTACAGCCGAATCGGATCTACCGATGATGTCGATGTCATCTGCGTAGGCAAGAATCTGGCTGGACTTGGTGACAATAGTCCCTCTCGTTGTAACGCCAGAGTGACGGATTGCTTTTTCCAACGCCAGGTTGAAGAGGAGGCAGGCCAGACCGTCCCCTTGTCGGAGTCCATTAAATATGTTTATTGGTTTGGACAGCAATCCCGCTATTTTTACTTGACTAGTTACGTTGGTCATGATCAACCTACAAAGTCGTATCAATTTGTTTGGAATGCCGAACTCTCTCATGGCATTATATAGTTCTACCCCGGCTATGCTGTCGTAGACGACCTTAAAGTCTTTGAATAGATGAGATAATGGAATCTTAAATTTCAGACATTTTTTCATCGTCTGCCTAAGGATGAATATCTGATCAATCGCTGATTTGCCTGGGATGAAGTCACACTGATATTGACCAATGATGATTTTAGCATATAGGGCTATCCGATCATGTAGGATAGTGGAGAGTATCTTATAGGCGGTACTCAGCAATGTTATTCCCCTAAAGTTGCTGCACACTGTGATATCTCCCTTCTTATGTATGGGGCGAATTATTCCACGACGCCAATCTTCCGGCATCTCCTCTTGCTCCCATACGTGCACCACGATCTCATGAATTGCGTGATGTAACGCTGCCCCTCCTTGTTTGATCAGCTCAGCTGGTATTCCATCAGCTCCGGGGGCCTTATTTGATGTCTTATGGCTTTTAATGTTTCCTCAATGCTTGGTGACGGCAACATTTTGTCTTGATTTTGCATTGGTAGAGCCTCCAATTCTTCTGTGAGCTGACCATTTAGCAATTCATTGAAGGGGACTTCCCATCGCTCCAGAATGCCTTCAGGATCGGTGATCAGATTACCCTATTTCTCCTTGTAGTAAGTGCAGCGTGGTGTGTACCGCGTCATACTGCGGATTATTTGGTAGAACTTCCGCGCCTGGTGCGGACCTCGCTCTCTACTTTTCTCTATTTCACAGGCAAGGTTTTTCTCCCAGGCACTTTTCTTTTGTCTGTGAAGCCTTTTTTCAGATATTCTGAGCTCTTTGTATTTCTCCTTGCGTACCCGTTTCCTATGAGACTGCTGCATTGCCCGGTATGCAGCATTCTTACTTTCAGTCGCTAGTTTGCATTCATCGCCAAACCAGTCGCTCCGACCTCTACGACTACTGCCTAAGATCGAATTGGCCGTACTAATGACAGTATTCTTAAGGCGTGTCCATTTCTCTTTTACGCCCGGCATTTTGCCACCAGGACTTATTCTCCCTCCATCGAGCTTTTGGCGGCTTTTAGTCGATATGTTCCGGCGAACACTGTCTACGAAATGAAAGTCATTTCTTATTTTGTTTTCTCGGATTTTACTTTAATTGTATTTTTATTATTTTATTGGAACACTCGCCCCGACACACTCCTTGGCCGTTTACCTTCTACTGTCGCAGTCCTCACGCGCCGAATGTTATCACTGGACTCACTAATTAAAACTTTCCCAAAGGAAAGGAAACTCCCCCTGTTGTTTTTTCTGTTCTCTTAAATCCACCTTTCCTTGGTATCCTCTCTTTTCCAGAGGATTTCTACTTTCCAGGAGATCGCATTCTATCTTGTTCTACGATTCCACTTTGTTCGTAGAGATACTGTATGACTGCACCCACACACACAGACGTGAACGTTGTTGTCCATGTGGCCGGAGATATGCCGAGGATCGTTAGACTTTTCACACATCTGCGGTATCCCTTTGTGTAATTTATCCGCATATGGTTTATGGCCTTGGTGATTTTCTCGCCCGACGTCGTTATCTGCGCTGCGATATTTGTACAAGGTTTTTATCTCCTTGTACGAACAGTGTTGGTTCGTTTATTGTTTCCCTTCTGTTTCCACAAAGGTCCTTTCGAGAAGGGAAAACCAAATTGCGGTTGTCTCAAGAGAAGATCATAAATATTGTTTATTTCTTGGCCGTATTTTTACCGCATGAGATTTTTGATGGCTGTCGGCGTCTGGCGTTGCTGCTCTGGTTACTTGTGTTCACACTGCAACAGTTATTTGATGGCATCTCGGGGCGCCCACTCGGCGCTATAGGTTCGCCTCTCCCGAGAGAAGTCTAATAAAAAAAACAGTTAATGGGTTGCCAAACAACTTCGTTTTTGGTGTAGTGTTCTTCAATAACTGTGCAGGCATGAGGAATATATAGAGGAATTGGGCCCACTTGTCTGTGGATACGTGGGGTTGAGGACACCAGTATGATGACCCCTTTAGCTGGGCGAAAAGATATTTAACCACACAGTGATTTGGAGGTTCACAGGACCGCCACAAACTCTTCGAGGGCGAGTCTTAACGCATGACGAAAGGTGATGCTGGTGTTCTCAATGCGTAAGGCAACCGTGTTGATTCGAACCTGACCTGCGGACGCAATACGTCTGCGTAAAGCAATCCGCGCTCGGAAAACTGTACCAACAAGATAGTGATCCGGGTCAACGTTGGCACCTCGGTACGTTCGTACCGTCATCAGGCTCGAAGAGTGGCGGCGATCTATCTACACGTGGTCAATTTGGTTGCGAGTGGCTCCATCAGGTGATACCCAAGTGGCTTTGTGGATATCTTTACGCGGAAACCTGGTACTTGCAACGACCAAGTTTTTTGATGCTGCGAGTTCGATGGCTCCTAGTCCATCGCCATTAGTGTTCTGATGCAAACTATGGGAACCTGCGTAGTGCCCGAAAACCGGCTTCCGACCTATTTTCGCATTCAAATCACCAAGAACGATTATCACATCGTATCTTGGGTAGGCATTGATGGCCCGTTCGACGTTCTCTTAGTATTCTTCCTTTTTGTCGTCAGGGAACTCCTGTGTAAGTTCGTGAACGTTTATGATGCTTATGTTCTTAAACTTGCCTCGCACGCGAAGAGTGCATAGCCTTTCACTTATTGCATTAAAGCCGATGATGGCAGGCTTCAGTTTTTGGCTGACTAGAAAGCCTACTAGCATGACAGCTGTAATAAATGTCATACTCGTTTCTTTGAATAACACCACTCCCCGTCCATCTTATTTCTTGTAATGCTGTTATGTCAACCTTATATTCGGACAGGACATCGGCTAGCTGCTGTGCAGCTCGAGCTTTGTGTAGTGAGCGGACGTTCCAT
This sequence comes from Microdon myrmicae, assembly GCA_963931805.1. Classification (NCBI taxonomy): domain Eukaryota; kingdom Metazoa; phylum Arthropoda; class Insecta; order Diptera; family Syrphidae; genus Microdon; species Microdon myrmicae. Next base: position 8,381,744 of record OZ007500.1, on the reverse strand, counting down.
GAGAAAATTCTTAAATCGCTTAGCCATTTTCGTTTCCGTGGTCGTCGTCGTGTATCCGGTCCATATCCGAGGCTTGTTAAATTTGCCATAATAGTTTGTTTTTCCGGACAAGGTTATTAGCATTGCGCCAACCTCTCTCAGGATGTCGCTGCATGTATTGGTTCACTACTTGGCGGGTGCCAAAGTGGTGTGGATACCAATAGTGTAGTTAAATACCTTGGCATCTGGCTAGATCAATATCTGTATTTCAACAGACATGTAGAGGCTGCGTTGGCGAAAGCTAGGAAAACCTTTGCTGTGACAAAGAGGCTATTTTACAGTAGCCAACTTGATAGCAGGGCAAACGTTATATGCTACATAACGCTAATCAGGTCAATGATCATATATGGTTGCCCAGTATGGTTTAACATAGGTCCAAATTTGATGGAAAATATTCGGGTTCGAAAGGAAGTGTCTCAGAACTTGTGTCAGATTATATCAAAGACCGGAATCGGACTATAAGTATTATTCTAATGAGACTTCATATAATATTAATCAGAGGACATATTGCGAGACCAATAAGCTCGTCCAATGACCTAATTTTTTTGTGCTTTGAATGTTATCATCATCGGCACTACAACCGGGATCCGGTCTTGGCCTTATTTAGTAAGTCTCTCCACCAGTATCCGGTCCTTATCCGAGACATGTTAAATTGTTCATAATAATTTGTTTTTACGGGCAAGGTTATTAACCTTGCGTCAACCTTTCTTAGGATGTCGCTGCATGTATTGGTTCACTACTTGGCGGGTGCCAAAGTAGCTATCCGAGGGTGTCAAGTGGAGACTGCATGTCAACTTGGATTGAACAGGGACAAGGATCGTCCTGGCCTTCGCCGGCTTGAAAGCAATCAGAGACTTTGCCCTGTATGTTCGCTGCCATCCCCCATAATATATATAATATATAATAAATCGTTCATCGTGTTCTGATTGGATTCTTTTTCCTGCCTGTACCAGAACTGTTTTTAAGTGTATCCTCGTACCGGAATTTGTTAATAATTGTTTGCACTGCGTGATGTGCCCGCTCGGCGACTTCACCAATTTTCCGTAAGTATTTTCTCTTGCAGTAAAAATTTAAGATGAATTGTTAGTAGAAATATCTGTTTTGCTTCTCTTTTCTCTTTTCTTCCATTTCGTACAATATATAAATAATGACACATACGATCTCCAATCACGTCAAACAAACTTATAATCATCTTCAAGATCTCTTAAAGCAACAACTGACACTTCAGATAAAGGTAAAAACAGGATTATTTTGTTGTGAACAAGGTTTTTTTACAGGGTGTACACTCAATTTTGTGTAATGAAATTAGGCATTATTATTTTTTATAGCATTTGGTTAAGACAATTTTGTGTCATTTTTTTTTTAATAACTAATAGTAAAAGATGTATAATATAAAATAAAGAAAAATCTATAGAAATGATTTCTTGGCTATCAAAGGAAGCGAAATGCCTTTCTTTTTGACCTGTACGGTCAATTTTGATTGTAACTGTTTATTTAGAGTTGGTACACTGATCAATTATGTAAAAGTAGGCAAAAGGTATATCGATGGTGAATTACTGTTACCCTACTCCAAATGAATCATTTGATTTGATCAAGAAACTCCGCTTATCGGGGAAAAAAATTCTAAAGAAATGAACTAAGGAGTACCGGCGATTAGCAATGGAGCGATTAGCGTAGATTTACGATTGTGAAGAGACCATTTTCTAAAAGGATGTATTAACAATTAGATCGGGTTAGTTTCCCAATCCTTGTTTCATACAAATTGAAAATCCCCTCCCAACGATTACCAAGTCTCGTAATCAACTAACGTTCGATGTCATATGACGGACTTCTGCTGGTTCGTCCTCCGTTTACAGGCTACAAACAACACCCTTTCCGCTCACAGCATCCAAGCCAATTGTCTGCCACATAACGATCCGCTGATTAGGTAACCCATCGAAGAGCAAATTCTTGGACCTACACCACGAACGTGTTCTAAATATACTCTTCACACAGCGCTGACATTGACTACACAAATTCACCTTCAGAAACGTTTACCATGAACTACTCTGGCGACACAGGCTGGTGCCGAAATCCAAGAAACGAACTCGTACTTTTTAAGAGCTACCCACAGCAACCCAGTGGCAGCTCTTGCGGGCCACCCTACTGATCGTGAACATTCAAAGCCGATCGCTGAATTTGTTAATGAATTTATTTTTACCGACCATGCGATGAGATAACCAACACAAACATCTCTGAGAGCATGCTCCTACTTTATTCCCCATACCACGGCATTTGCACCATCCGCTTACTTTTTGCTCTTGGCTACTCATAGTGCCACATTGTTCTTCGTGTGTATTTCAAAGTCGTGCGCGTAGCCAAGTCGTCGGTTTGGCAAATTCAGCGGAAAGTTAATTCGCATTAAAAACACTTGAACCAGTGCCGTCGCACTGCAATTCCTTAGTCAGCTCAGGATAAAGGTGTTTTTATCAATTTCCCCAAACGGATTGATATATCGGTAAGTTGAATTGAATCGCTTTGCAGAATTGTCGTGAGCACGTTAGTCAGTTCCTTTTCGCACTGGCAGGTGTAAGTGCGGTTCATTTAAAAGGAAAAAAGGATAAAAGCCAATTGAAGAGGAAGTTTGTAAAATTACGTAACTATTTCAAAGTGTTTTTTGTGCATCACACAATTTTAGTACCAGTTAAGAAAATCGCCCCACGAGACCGACGTGTTCATTACATAATATTGCCGAAATGATGAATATTCTCTGTCTCTATGTGTGCGAAGTAATTGATGGTCATGTGTTTTTCTCTGCTCCATTTTCCAGGTTACAGTAAACGATGGTGTTCGGTAACGTATTGGAAGCGATCCAGAACACTCCGTTCAAGAGTCCTTTTACAACAGCCAGTTGCCATGCATCCGGGTCTAACAGTCCGCTGATATCTAATGTGGCCAGCTCCTCAACCAAGAGCTTGGTCCCGCCACGCCAAATCATGGCCGCTGCGACTCCAGAAGGCGGTAAGTTCCTAATATGTAACTAAAAATTCCCCTTTAAACGTGTCACGTGCCCGTCGCAGGCGTGTCTTTTGCGTAACTAGTACTTCGATTTGATAACTCGATAACTTTTATGGCCCATGCAGTTTAGCTAAGTGAAGAAAGAAAGGAGTTTTGGGAATTTCCAGAATGACCGTACAACAAATTGCTAGATTGCTGAGTGAAAGTTCTCTTAAAATTACGTCCGCTTAGAAGTAGTCACTCAAATTAAGATACTGAGACAAGTTACTGTAGGTGTGCTTTTTCAGAGAGTTGGATTTTGTGTTTCAGGGTCAATATTATCCCATCCCCTTTCGCGGTCCTCGCACTTTGCTTGAACACGCGAATTATACAACAAAAATTATTCATTTGCTCACGAATCTTACATTACACGTAAAACTAACGTAGGATACTTTTGTGACAATTGTATCTAAATTTTACAGAACAAATTTATGAGCGATATAAGTAACTCTGCGGAAGTGAAACTTAGGACAACTGGCAATCTTGTACGCACCTTTAAAGTCTTATCGGTATATAGGTAGTGCTAGCGAAAAATGTTACGTCACAAGGCGTTTATCGATTTATAAACAGTCGCAAGATGTCGTAAATCGGAACCCTCTAAGAAATAACTCATTTATGTGCTCCCAATTAAGGGGTTATTGATTACTTTTACAAAAAGTCATCCAGTAGAATAATTTTTTCGCGACTCAACTTTGGTACATAATTAAATTATTTCACACTCGTAACATAGGAAATGTTAGCTACATATGTATGGCAGGTCATAGGGTATTTAATCAGTCGAAAACAGTCACAAGGTGTTCTAGAACGAACTATTATAATAAAAAAAATATTTATTTGTTGATAAATCTTGTGTCAATTAAAACTAACTGGGGATGCACCTTGTAACGTATATGTCAGGTCGTAAGGTATGTAAGAAGCCGTGAGCAGTAACAAGGTGTTCTAGAATGAAATAATATTTGGTTGTACCGCATGAAATGTCCGATTTTATCATCATCATCGGCACTACAACCGGGAATCGGTCTTGGCCTTATTTAGCAAGCCCTGAGGCTTGTTGAATTTTCCATAATGATTTGTTTTTTTCTGGGCAAGGTCATTAGTCTTGCGCCAGAGTCCAATTTTATAGCAAACATTTAAAATCCAATATTGTTTTTCCGTAAATTTTTATTCAATCAAAATAGGATCCGTTGGCATCTATGACATTCTTTCAACGTGATACAAGGTCAAAAAATCCTTTTTCGTAGAAGTGGTGACTTTTTGAGGCAATGAAATCTTCAAAGACTCTAGATCAGAAGGTTGCGTGTTCAGATCACGTCGGGGTCACCAATTTGGTGGATGTTAGTCTTGGTCGAAAGTGCTCCGCCGAACACTGTCCGCAAATCGAACACGGAGTGAATCGGCAGAAATACAACACCGAGAAATTGTCACAAATGAAACACAGTTCTACTTTTCGAAACACTCGTTTTAATTTTATTGTTGTTGTTTTTTTATTCTTTTATCATTCGTTTTATTTACAATTTTTGTTTCATCCTTTTCGTTTTTCAAATTATTCTCGCAACTCGACGATGTAACGCACTTGAACACCGATCGCTTCGCCAAGCCACAAGTTTGTTCGTCACTAAAGTTATACTGGTCGATCTTTCAATTATGGTGAAACTAAACTCGTGAATCCATTCGTAAAAATCGGCACAACTTTCACAGGTTGTGAGGACTCGTAATTTTACCGCGCGTTATTTGAAACTTTGTGCGTCGAACGTCGGGTTCGTACGAAACTTATTAAGTATATTACACGGCGCGGACCGACCTCCTCGTAGGGCTTCTCTGATTGTACTCTAATTTGACTATCCTTTGTCCTGCGGTTTCCTGTTTCGTCACAGGCCAGATGTGCGGTTGCACCCGCACACACAGATGCGGATGTTGCTGCCTGTGTGGCCGAAGATCTTCCTGGGAACCCGGAGTTCACACCTGTCGAATCGATAGGTGTATCTTTGGTGTGGTTTATTATTCCTAGCGATCTCTTTTTGGCCACAATAATTATCTCCGGTGCGATAATTATATTTGCTTTTCCCTATGGGAACATCGTTTTAGTTAATTGCTGTTTCTCCGCATTGGCTTTGTTTGGACACGTGCGCTTTTCGGTTTTGGGATCTTGCAATGAATTAGAGGTGCTAATTGCTATTAGCTACAAGAGGAGATATGCGTTATTCTGTTTGTTTTCAGAAAAATGCGTTTCATGGATGAATTGAATTCAATATTAGGAAATTTTGAACGTTAAGTTCGATTGGTTTTTACTATTGAATTCAATGTTGGGGTATTTGGTATGTTACCTTTTGTTTCAGGCGGAAGTAAGGACTTTTGGGAAACGTGTCTGTGGGCACGTGTAATGGGTATAGGTGAGTATGTTCCTTTGATGGAACGACGATATCTCAACCTATAGTGGGTTGTGTGGTTCGTAGAACCGCCACAATCTCTGCTTCGTTCCGGAAGACCTTCTGCCAGCAAAATGCATCCAGATTGCGGAAAAGTTGGTAGTCGGCGTTGGGGAAATGTTAGGAGACTACGGTGGATGCGGAAGAATTTCAAATCCCAACTGCAACAGTTTTTACACCGTTATTTGTGAGGTGTGGGGTCTAGCATTGTCATGCATAGGGATCGGGGCGTCCCTATTGACCAACGCAGGTTGCTTTTCTGCCAATTTGGCACGCAATATGTCGATTTCCTCACAATATTTGATAGCGTTTATCATTTCTCCTGGTTGAAGAAATGAAACGTGGATTGGTCCTTTCGATGTCCACCAAATTGTCACCATAACCTTTTTTGAGTGAAGATCGGGCCGAGGGTATGTTTTGGTTTTGCACCTGCATCTAACCACCGCCCAGGTCTTTTACGGTTATCATACAGAATCCACTTCTCATCACAGGTGACTATCCGGTGCAAAAACGATTCACTTTGGTCTTAATCTAAGCGATGCGCAGATTTCCATGCGCCGTAGTTTTTGGTACTCGTTTAGTTCATGGGGTACTCAGTTATCGAGTTTCTTTACCTTTCCTATGAGAGAAAGGTGTCGACTTATTGCCATTGGGGATATTCCCATGCTTTGTGCAATCTCCCCCATCAATTTCGTTGGGTCCGCATCCGCCGTCGTCAACTAACGTTTCCGGCTTCCCACGTGGATCATTTTCGAGGCTGAAATCGCCCAAACGAAACTTTCCAAACGGACGTCGTATAGTGGTTTGTTTACCGCTACATTCTCAGATGCATCATTAATGTTTTTCATTGCCAATGACGCATTATGTCGCTTTTTAAATTCATAAAGGAAGAGGGTTCGAATTTGAACTGCCAACGGCAGGGTAAACAATTCCTATTACTATTACTATATATTGGCCTGTAGGAACCCGGAATTGTGTAGTTTTGTATGCATCATCACCATCATCATCGGCAGTACAACCAGGATCCGGTCTTGGCCTTATTTAGCAAGTCTCTCCGCCGGTAGTCGGTCCTTATCCGAGACTTGTTAAATTATTGTTTATTGGCATGTAGGAACCCGGAATTTTATGACCTCACCGACTGGACTCTGCCATCGTTCCTTGTCCTGTGCACTCTCCTTCCACGCTTGACCAGCCGATCCGATCCCCTCAAGGTCAAACCTACCATTGTCCTCCCATCTCCGTCGCGGCCGTCCTGCCCGTCTCTTTCCCGTTTATCTACGTCAAGAATTCTACGCACGGTCCTATCGTTGCCCATTTGCGCTACATGTCCGGCCCATCTTAATCTTCCCGACCTGATAACTCTCACTATTGTAGGTTTGCGGTATAGCTCTTCCAATTCGTGGTTAGATACCCCTTAAAACTTTATTTTCGAATACGCGGAATTTGTTTTCTTCCCGTTTTGTGAGTCCATGTTTCGCATCCGTATACAGCAACCGGCATGATTATGGTTCTATAGAAACGGAGCTTTATGTTATGTGATAGCAGTTTGGATTTCAGCAATTTACTGACTGCGTGCCAATTAGCGTTGCCGGAATGTAGTTTTGTGTTAATTTCCTTCGACATTTCGTTACTGGCCGTCAGTATCGTTCCCAGATATTTAAATTCTTTAACTTTTTCAAATATCTTGCCTCTGACGTTTATGTGTGCTCTCTGAGGACCAGACATGGTGAAAGGCCATCTCCCTGTTTTAGTCCGTCCCGGATTGCAAATGGTTCTGAGAGGTGATTTTCTATTCTAACTCGCCCTTTGTTTTCGTTCATGCAAATTTGAATGAGGGCGGCATATTTTTTCGGGAGTCCCAGCTCAACTACAATATGGTAAAGTCTATGCCTTGCAACTGAGTCGTAGGCTTTTTTGAAGTCAACGAACAGTGGGTGAACCGTCTCTCCGTATTCTCACTTCTTTTCCAGCAGTTGCCTTATTGTGAACATTTGGTCGCTTGCTGACCGGTTCCTACGGAATCCGCATTGGTATGTACGCCAGTATGACATTTGTTAGTATATTGTATGTGGTTGGGAGAAATGATATTCCTCTGTAGTTTTCGCAGTCAGATCTGTCGCCTTTTTTGAAAATGGGGACGACTATTGAGGTTTTCCATTCTTCCGGAATGACTTCCTTATCCCATATTGTTTTGGTGAGCTGGTGGATCTTTCGAGCGGTTGCTTCTCCCCTATGCTTCACAAGCTCTGCCGGTATGCAGTCGACCCCGGGAGGCTTGTTGTTTCTCAATCGATTTATTGCGTCTACAACTTCATTGAAAGAGGGCTCTGGGATCTGGGGCTCGACTGTACGTACGTCTGGTGCGTTTATTTGTGGTTGATGGGCGCCCACATTGAGGCGGTTTTCAAAGTATTGCTTCCACCTTGTTACGATATTGTTTGTTTCTGTGATCAGACAGCCGTTTGCGTCTCGAATTATTTTGGCTCTCCCTCGGTAGCCATTTCTAATTGAGTTTATGCCAGCATACATACCTCTGATGTTCTTTGCTCTGGCATTTTCTAGGATGTTTTCGATCCGAGTCTTTTCCCATTCGCATTTTTTTGCGTTTGAAAAGTTTCATTGTCTCTTTCCGAATTGTCGCGTATCTTTCTGCGTTGACATCATCATGTCTTTCTGAGTGGATTACTCTGAGACGTTTACGTTCTTCGATCTTTGGCCTGCACTCATTGTCAGACCAGGATTTGGACTTAATTGTTTTCTTAATTCTTAATACCTTTTGGGATGTTTGTTTGATTGTGTCTCTGATCGATGTCCATTTAGTGTCCACACTATTGGCTTCCTCTTCCGCACTACTGCGATTCTCTAGGATGCTAAATCTATTCGTTAGATCCTCTTGATATTCAGCCCTTCTGCGCAGGTCTTTTAGTTTATCAGTGTCGAAATTTTTGCTCGTCTCCCGAGACTGCCCATGTCGGTTTGCTGCGAGCCGACTCCTAATTTTGCCCATCACTAGAAGATGATCGGAATCGCAAGCTGTTCCTTTATATGATCTTACGTCAAGGATATTCGAGTGGTGTCTTTGAGGAAGTGGTCTATTTGGTGACGCGTTACGCCGTCGGGTGATATCCATGTGGCTTTATGGATTTGCTTGTGCTTGAACATCGTGCTTTTCACTACCAGATCTTTTGACGCTGCGAACGTGATAGTACGAATTCCATCATCATTTGAAACGTCGTGTAGGCTTTCTTTACCTATAGTTGGTTGGAAGATATATTCCTTTCCAATTTTCGCATTGAGGTCGCCGAGGAGGGTTTTAACATCGAATGATGAGATCCCATCAAATACTTCCTCTAGGGCCTCGTAGAACGTGTCATTCGTTTCTGCGTCGGTAGATCCTGTTGGGGCGTATGCGTTTATAAGTACATAATTGTATCGTGGGCACTGTACTTTTAGCACTGACATTCGGTCATTAATAAATCTGACATCTTTTACATGGGGCGTAATCTTGTTGCTTATGATGAAGCCGGTTCTGAGGTTATGTGTATAGGTACCTCCACAGACCAGTGTGAACCCATTGGTTTCGATTACTTGATGAGGGAGTCGGACTTCCTGAAGAAGATATCCATTTTATATTGTTTCGCATTCTCTGCTTCCGTCTGTATCGCGCCTGGTTTATATAAAGTTCGAACATTCAACGTGCCAACACGTAAATCCCACTTTACCGCTTTTCCCTACGTTTTCGTTCTGCCGAGTCTGTGTTTTCTTGATGATTTGTTCTCTTATGGTACTGTCGACTCATCACACCTACGCCTACCGGGTTGTTTTGTGTATATTGGTAATTCATGTTTGTCCCCACGAGTCTTGGGGTTTCAAATAGTCCGCCATATCAGAACCCCTCTTTGATATGGCAAGGTCTGCTTACTGCTCTGATTCGAACCGGTGTCAGAGGCGCCCTTACAGCCAGTATACCCCTGGCTGCAAACCATGCAATGGGCACGGTGTCGTGTAGCACCCTGGGTTAGGGGTGGCAGATCTTTGTGTGTTACTTCTCGCTAGCTTGTCTGACATGGGTGGGCCTACTGGAAGCACATGCTTCCGTGAGCATAGCCTGGGTGATTCATTGTAGTTTAAGCCCCCGCACCACGTCAAGGTTTCTACCAGGGAGGGGATGCCAGACCATAATTGTGATCATTTTACTGACACCTGAAACTCATATTTTCCACATGTTACGCATCTCTGCATGATTTTCAAACGGAGGTGGAATTGATATCTTGTGTCGAAGAACTTCGCGCGGCCCAGTGCAACACATATTATCTAAGATTCATTTTCTCCGCTATCTGTTCTTATATCGAACCATAGACACTAATTCTTGCATTACGCGACACCCATGCAACAAAAGTCTGTATCTATAATATGATAAATAAACTTCTCCTAGTTGCCTATGCCAACCGCACCATGTGTGACTTTTTTTGTTTCCGAAACTGAAATTAGTACTAAGTTAGACACTAAGTCTAGTGAAGGCACAAAAGAAAATTCACTGAGAGAATTGAAGGAGATCCGGTAAATTTCAATAAAAAACGTATGGATGGGTGGCTTGTTCGTTGGAATCTATAATATTTGGAATTTCCACGCGACTTTTTTCTATAACGCTGAGTCAGCGCCCTGAGATGTTATTTTTCTCGACCGGCTCCATCAGCCAAACACCGAAAGATGATCAAGGATTTCTCCCAACCTTTTCACGAAGACTTATAGCTTAATGGGGTGGTATTCCAACGGGCGGCTGGGCTTTGGGACCCTACCTGCCACTTAATAATTATGCCGAACTGCACAATAGCAAGAGTCGTCAGTTGAACCTAGGTTTGCCCAATCAAACGCAAGACACAACCTCCCTACCAACTCAGCCATTGTGGTGGCAATTAAAACGAATTGCCTTCAACTCATACCTCATGTAGCAGGCCGTAAATTGCTCAAAAAGTTGTAGGCAGTCACAAGATGTTCTAGAACGAAATAATCTAAAAACATTTATTTGTTCAAAAAATGATACAATTGTCACTAACTAGTTATTACCTTTGGAACAAGTGTACCTAAGATAATTTAGCGTGTATAGTAAAAAATATAACGAGATAAATTGATTTTATAAATGGGAAATTGAAGGCTATAGGTACTATATTTACACAAATCATTTATAACATTGGTCGTAATGACGAAAAATGTAGGCTTACATAGTTTACATCATCATCATCATCATCGGCACTACAAACGGGATCCGGTCTTGGCCATATTTAACAAATCTCTCCACCGGTCCCGATTTCGAGCCGATGTCATCCAGTTTGGCACTGGGCGTCCAAGTCTACGCCATCCCTACCTAGTTTACATCAAGACTTATTTATTCATTTAAAACCAGTTATAAAACAACTTTTTTAGGAGTGCGCAAAAGAATGTGTATTCTTCTAAAGATACCGTGGGCCCGAGTGCCCGTCATGCACAATTCAGAGTTGTGCAGTATGTCACAGCACTGTGCCTAAGTACTAAAACACACCCTTGTATCTCCTACCACTCTTCCCGCAGGACTGAGTTGGTGTTTTCCTGTGCGGAGTTGATTAGCTCTTTAAATTGATCTCCTGTTGCTTTCTGCGACTTCTCATCTTACTCTTTCGAGTTCGCGCAGCTTATTCTGCACTGGGGTTATTCGACTACAGATTTAGGTCTAACACTTCTCTGACCGCATCATATAGTATACGAAGTGCATTAGCCCTGGGAGGTTGTTTCTCCATTGAACGAAACGGCTGCATATAAAAATGTTATGTTCAGTGTCCTCTTTTCGCTCTTCGCATTTTGGACAGAGGGCAGAACTGTCTCGCCCAAAACGGTTTAGGTATTTTGTTCACCCACCGTCCCATCATAAGAACTACGTAATGTGGTAGTTGCAGTCCCCGCGCCAGCGCTTTTTCCACACTTCCACGGATGGGATGAGATTAAAGATCCATCTGACTTGCCATGTAGCAACAGAAGCTTCTCTTTCTTTTAGCTTTGTCGTCGCCATTCCACCAGGCACTTCATCCCTTGTGGCTCTAATTTTATAGATCTGAAACATCTCCTCAGCTATGATATTTATAGAGAGTAATCTGATTATGACAAATGCTGCTTCGTCGGAGATCTCCCTCAAACCGATATGTATGTGCTATGCACAAAGCTTGTGTGTTTTCTCATCATTCTTCTCACCTGTTTTGTTTGCAGAGCTTCTACTGGCACTAGCGCGACATAAGCCAATACTAATTTTACCACCCTTGACAGGATAATTCTCTTACTATATCCTGGTACACCGATGTTTGGCAATGTAGCGGATAGGGTTGCCTGTACGCCTGCGGTTTCTTTACTCGCATACTCTACGTGACATTAACCATAATCTATTGTCAAGCATTACTCTCAAGTACTTAACAGCTTCCTTTAGAAGTTAACATATATTCCACACGCTTTCGACTATTTATTAAGGCTGCTTCCGTTTTGTGATTGGCTAGTTCTAGTCCGGCGGATTGTAGCCAGTCTTTAATTGTTCAAATGGCCTAATGAGTGACCACTTTTACCTCGTTTATGTGTTTAGCGATTGTTATAACCGTGATGCCGTCTGCGAAGGCAATAATTTCCACTCCTTGTGGTAGTTTTATTTGTAAATGTCCATCGTACATATTATTCCACAGGAGTGGACCAACTATTCACCCTTGGGGAATTTCTGTCAAAATTTCATGTAATTTTTCTATCCTCGTCCGTATCGTACATTAGCTTTAATGAAGTACCTTATGCCCATTTTTAGTTGGTAGGGCGGAGTGCCCATGAAATAGCTGAATATATTGGATTGTTCCATAAATCCGTTCGGTTTTCAAAGAATTGAAAGGATGAATCTTAATCGCTGACGTTTTTGTTGATAATCTCGTCTTGCACTTTCGTTATGCCCTTCTCGTTGACGGTGTTGAACAGAAAACGAGGTACGTTTTTATAGTTGTCTGATTAGTGAACGATTTTCCGTTGAGGGAGATTTGCATGAACTGGAGCAATTGGAAGGTTGACGATGCAGGGTCTAGTGAATACGGTGGGTGGGGCAAAACACTTGATCCCAGTTGCACTAATTTTTGTTGAGTGATTTTTACAGCGTAAGGTCTGCTGGTCCCATGACGAATGCAACACCTGTCGGGGCGTTTCTCTCTTTTTATATATATATATATATATATATATATATATATATATATTACACTTCTCTCGGGAGAGGCGAACCTATAGCACCGAGTGGGCGCCCCGAGATGCCACCAAATAACTGTTGCAGTTCTTTTTGAACAGTTGCAGGTTGTAACGCTCCGGGAACACTCACGTGGGAAGGGAGTTCCACAGATTCTCCGCTCTGTAACGGAACGAATTCTGATGCAGGGATGTTCGCGTCGTCGGAAGATGAACCGCTAACTGGTGCGATCCGTCGGATTGTCTAGTGGAGCGAATATAAGTCCAATTGCGTGGAACAATACCACGAATCTCCGAAGAACAGTACCCGTGATAATATCTGTAAAACAGACAGAGGTCGGATACGCGCCTTCGATGTGATAGCGACTGTAGTCCCGACATCAGCGCCGAGTTCCCGATCAGGCGGATCGCTCGTCTCTGTATGTTCTCAAGTAGGTCGAGGGTATGTTTAGGAGCCGAGCTCCAAACATGAGAGCAATATTCGAGCGCGGGTCTAATTTGGGATTTATATAGGAGAAGAAGTTGGGCCGGAGTAAAATATTTCTTGGCTCTAAAAAGATAGCTCAGTTTTCCTGAGGCTGACCTGGCGATGCTCGACGTGTGTTTATGCCATGATACATTCCCACAGACCGTGACGCCGAGCAATCTCAAACTTTCCCCAGCCTCGAGGGCCCGGCCATTCATCATCAGCTGTGGAACCGATGATACACTTTTCTTTGTGAATGTTGTATATTGAGTCTTCACTGCATTGAAGTCGACAAGATTGGCCCTTTCCCACTGCAGGATCTTATCTAGATCCTGATTGAGATACACGCACCAATCGGCCGAACACTCGAAAAGGAGGAAAAAAGCGTGCTATCATCCGCAAAACTGAACACTTTGTTATCCGTTGTCTCCAACAAATCATTTATGTGAAGCAAAAACAAGGTTGGAGCCAAAATAGAACCCTGGGGCACCCCCGAATTAACAGGATACAGATCCGAACACTCGCCGTCCACAACAACCCGGATACATCGATTTTCGAGGAAGCTCTTCGTGTAGTCGCAAAGCTGTTGGGAAAGTCCATATGAATGAAGTTTGCTCAGCAATACCGCGTGCCAGACGCGGTCACAAGCGTTAAAGATATCCAATGCGACCGCCCTTGACTCACCATGCCGCTCAATCGCAGATGTCCATATACCGGTTATAAGTGTCAAAAGGTCTCCCGTGGACTGCCTGCCATGGAATTCGTATTGACGATCATTCCGAAGTTCATTGCACTCCAAATACTTAATTAACTCGACATTGATGACCTTTTCCATTACCTTCGATAACATAGACAGTAATGCAATCGGGCGGTTATTTTGTGGGCGAAATTTTTTTCCCGTCTTTGGGATTGGCTGAACTCGAGCGATTTTCTAGCAGGCAGGAAAGGTCCTCCATGCATAAAATAAGTGAAAGGGTTTGCCAAGAATCGGCGATAGTTCTGGAGCACAGTTCTTAAGGAGTATTGCTGGTATTCCGTCCGGGCCGGTTGTCTTCCTACAGTCCAGTTCACGTAGAATGCGTTGAATAGTGCGCGGCCGAAATCTCACATCCTGGCGGAAGGCTAATAACCTTGCCCGTAAAAATAAATTATTATGGAAAATTGAACAAGCGTCGAGACTTGCTAAATAAGGCCAAGACAGGATCCCGGTTGTGGTGGCGATGATGATGAAATCTCACATCCCGTATGGAAGACCGTACCGGCGCGATCACAGGTGGCTCCAAAAGGCCGGGATCGACGTTTGAATTCGCGAACACATCAGCTTTATCCCTTCGATTTGTGACAAACGTCCCGGTGTCTGTCACCAACGGTCGGAAAGATGAGGATGCGAAGTTACTGCTGATAGCTTTTGCCATTGACCAGAAGGAACGCGAACCAGTCGGGCACCGAAGGAGGTTATCGTTCACTCTCGTTGTGAGCTTTCTTCGCGGTATCAATCGCCTGGTTGCACGCGTTTCTGATTCTAACAAAATTCTTTCTGTTAACATCGGTGGGATTGGAGCGCCATTGCTTAAAAGCTCTATTTTTTGCCGCTGTAATCTGCTCGCATCTTTTATCAAACCAAGGTTTATCAGACGAACTTCGTTTGATGGAATGTGGAATATACATCTCCATCCCCAGAAAATAATCTCTGATACCGACTCAGCACAAGTGTTAACATCGGAGTTTCCGAAGCACACCTCCGACCATGGAAAGGATGCGAAGAAATCTCGCATATCGTCCCAGTTAGCAGCCCCATACTTCCATACATGGCGAATCTGCCTAGGCCGGTTATTCGCTTGATATGCAAGTGCTTGCGCGACAGAAACCAAGCAGTGATCTGAGTTTCCCAGTGGCGCAGAAACCTCTACGGTATAAATACTCGGTTCGGATGTCAAAAACAGATCCAGGGTGTTCGCATAATCGCCTCGGGCATACGGCACTCGCGTTGGCTCCCCCACGAGTTGAGTCAAGTTGTGGCTTACAGCAAACATCTCCGCCAGCCTCCCAGCCTCGTCGGTTCTGTTAGAATGTAACAACCAGCCGGAATTGTGCACATTAAAGTCGCCAAGGGCAACAATTTCAGAAGCTGGGTGGTTGATCTGAATCCAGTCGACGGTATATGAAAGATGTTCGAAAAATGTCGCCGGTCGATCGTCATTCGGGGAGCGGTAAAGGCGACAAAAATTTAACAGAATTCCTCAGCACGACACTCAACTGGACTCCAACACCTCCATCCTCTGGCAAGCTAGATCGGACCGCGCGAAGACGCAGACTCCGTAGTCGGAATCCCGAATGTAAGTGGTATCCTGAGCAACGAAGATATGTCGAATCACTTGATGGTTTCGCTGTTTGCAAATATTGGTGCACGGCGTTTACATTCGTATTGGTGAAATGATGTTACAAAATGCCGTTACTAATCGAGCGTAGGCAGAGGCTTGATAGCGAGCCCGATTATTTGATAACGTATTTCTTAAAGTTCGGTTATTTATCATAATATCTGCATGATGTTTCTCCTGACATAGTCCCCCCGGAAGAGCCGAATGAGAACTAGTTTACCTCCGGAATTTTTTATATCAGAAGGTACCATCATGACTTATGTCCGTGTCAGTCCGGGCCATCAGCCATACATTCGAAACATCGTCGAAGATTTCTCTCGACGATATCGCGGAATGTACAGCGTGATTCACCTTGGGACCGACTACCACCTAAACCAACCTTTTCTCGAACCGGTCCATCAGCCAAGCTCCGAAAGGCGGCCAGGGATTTCTCCCGACCATTTCACGGAGTCATAGCTTGATGGGGTGGTATTTCACCGGGCGACAGCCCGTGGGGACCCCACCTACCACTCAGCCTTTAGTCGCCTCTTACAACAAACCGGCCTAGCTGTGAGTATATTCTAACGCCCTACTCACAGGGCTTGCAAAGCTTGGTTCGAATTCGTTGGTTACGTACAGTAGATGATACGAGGGCAGGTCAATAAGTCTTTAGAAAATGAGGACGATTTTATTTTATTTTTTTCATTTAGCTGACCTAATGACGCATAATACTGTCCAGTTATCGTCTGTCCCTTTTCCAATTAGTCAATGAAGATAATACCACCTGCATCCCAAAACACGTAGCCATAACCTTTCCAGCTGATTTCACCGTTTTTGCGTTTTTTTGGAGCCCGTTCGCCTTTAACAATCTGCTGTTTTTACTGTTCTTTCGTCTCGGGAGTGTAGTGGTGCATCCATGTTTCATCTACAGTTACTAATCTGTGCAGAGACTCATTTGGGTTGCGACGCATGCGTTCCAAAAGTTCTCAGCTGAGAGCAAATGCGGCACCCACCTCTCAGATATTTTTTTCATACTCACTTTATCATGCAAAATTGAAATATGAACCAAATTGAAAATTGACAAATACCTAGTGAGGAGTGGTGCTTACTGAAAACAGATCAGTAGCGATGTTACGAGCGCCATCGTAGACATTTCTAAGGACTTATTGACCTACCCTCGTATGTTATTAAAAGTGATCAACTTTTCATCACTCATCACTAGCAGTTTAAGAAACAGATGGTTTGCCAAATTCTCTTCGATGAAAACTTGTGTGGAACATTGAAGTGAAAAATGCCGTCATTGCAGATGCCTTTGAACGGTTATAGCGTTTGCGACGATAGTGAAGAACGTGTGATTCGAACCGACGCTATGCCGATTAGAATCACTAAAAGATTGAACCAATGCTCAACACATCAGGCCCCTGCCGCGAGTTATTTTTTACACTCGAAAAAATGTATTTTCACGGACCTATGGTCCTTTATTACTGACTATATTCTTAAGACTTCGACGCAAGACTAATAACCTTGCCCGGAAAAACATTATTATGGAAGATTTAACAAGCCTCGGGACTTGTTAAATAAGGCCAAGACCGGATCCCGGTTGTAGGGCCGATGATGATGATATTCTTAAGACTAAGGTTGCAAGCGTGACTCTTAGGATGCTATGAACCTAGAGAAGAACTCCGATTACTTCTCGTGTCGGGTATTTATACTCGATGGCTTCAAGGCCAGTCTGTGTTGGGTATGTTATCTGCTGTGCTTATGTCATCGGGTGGGCATTTTCCGTCCTCTTTGTTTTAATCTTGTTGTATTCCTAGCGGTGCCGATAATGCGTGTTAACTCGCGTGTACGAATTCGATCCTTATACTCAAGTACACTTATACTGATGTCGAATTGCTATGTTATTGCTATGATGTACGGCTCTGACAGAGATGCTTTGATATTTCGAATTGTATTTTGATGTTGCTCTTCATTATTTGCTTGTGTACTGTGTGTGTATCTGCTAGAACCCCCCCCCCCCCCCCCCCCCGTCTTATTTTAAGAATCTTCACAATCTCTCGCACAGTTAGTGGCTTGTCTTTTAGACTTGTACCTTCACCTTGTACGAATCAACTTTCGTGGACCGACCGCTTCGGGATCCATCTTCGAGACTGATATTCCCGAAATAAGATAACTCCCGAACCAGGCCCATTAGAAATGGACTATTCTAGAAAGAATTTCCACTACTAAAAGCATAAAACCGAACGGAATTATTGGGCAACACAATACTTAGTCAATTTAGACATTGATAAAAATATCCTTCTTCCTTTCTCCGCTGATTTATGGTGTTTCTGTTTCGAAATAGAATTGAGCAAATAAATGTTACAGTTTGCAATTGTTAAAAAAATGAAGTTACTTAATAGCATTTCGGGGCACTTCTCCCGAGAGTAGTATAAAATCCAAGTTCCAGATAGGTTTGGACCTACACAGCCATTGTTATTTCTAATATACACACGACAAAAATAATAAAGTTCCTGTAAACCAAAAAAAAGAGCACTTATCTAACATCTACCTGTCTATCTGTGAAGGGCATATTAAAACTTATTGATAGCGCTACGCCATCCTTCATTTCTGTGGGACCTTCCCGCACATTTCTGTAATTTGTTTATTACTCGTAGAAACTTCATCGATGATGTGGCGTTTCTAACAGGTACACACACAATATACAAGCAAATAGTGGAGAACGTCGAATAAGAAAAAGCATCAGCCGTATACCATGCAATAACATAGCAATTCCACATCAGTTGAGTTTACTTGAGTTTAGAAATCGAATTTGTACACGCGGCAGTGGCCTGATGTGTCGAGCATTGGGTAAATTTTTAGTGATTCCAACCGCCATAGCGTCAGTTCGAATCACACGGTCCATAGGGTTAATCGCAATACGCTATAATGTCACTGCGATTAACCCTATGTCCTTACCAAGTGAATTTGTATAACCTACAATCAGTTCTCTTATTCTCCACCTTTGGCCTCGATTTAAAAATTCGTGTCTTTGCTATTCTTACAACAGGTAATCGAACTCCATGGACTTGTTTTACGTTATTAAAAATCTCAACATCCCGTTTTTGAATACAGGAAATGAGACCCATTCGTTTCTTTTTACTCCACTCTGGTTAACCAATTCAAATTTCACTTTTTGGAACAACGTATGACCTGACATTTCTTTGACATTATAGGAAATTTTATTCAAAAAATGTTAAGCACTTCTGAACACACACATTTGAGTCTCCTTCTTTCCTTTACACCTCTCCCACCTTCGACATTTGAGGATTTCAAAACATTCCTTTCGTGAAAAAAAAAGAAATTAAACGTTCGAATAACTCTTTTCAGATTCCTGTAAGTTTGGGTCCAACATGTACTTCGCTTTGTGCGGCGTCGGTGGTATCTTGTCCTGTGGTACAACACACACCATGGTGGTTCCTTTGGATTTGGTCAAGTGTCGGTTACAAGTAGACGCAGCTAAATACAAAAGTGTCTTCAATGGTTTCCGGGTGACACTCAACGAAGAAGGAATTAAGGGATTGTCCAAAGGCTGGGCACCAACCTTTATTGGTTACTCTCTTCAGGGTCTATGCAAGTTTGGGTTATATGAAGTTTTCAAAGTACTATACTCTGATGCGATTGGCGAAGAGAACGCTTACTTGTACAGGACTTCCCTATACTTGGCTGCTTCAGCATCAGCTGAATTCTTTGCTGACATCGCTCTGGCACCAATGGAAGCAGCTAAAGTTAAGATCCAAACAACTCCTGGATTCGCCAATACGCTACGCGAAGCACTGCCAAAGATGAGTCAACAAGAAGGTATCGCAGCATTCTACAAGGGTCTGGTCCCTCTGTGGATGCGTCAAATACCATACACCATGATGAAGTTCGCCTGTTTCGAACGTACACTCGAGTTATTATATAAGTAAGTTTATCCGCCGTGAATTTTTTGTTGTTTATTTTCTTACGAGATCTCTTGCAGGTATGTAGTACCAAAACCACGTTCTGATTGTACCAAGGGCGAACAACTTGTTGTAACATTTGCCGCTGGTTATATTGCTGGTGTATTCTGTGCCGTTGTATCTCATCCAGCTGATACTGTTGTGTCGAAATTGAACCAAGCTAAGGGCGCATCTGCTTTCGATGTTGCCAAGAAGCTTGGCATGGCTGGTAAGTTTATTTTTTACAACTCGATGATATCGTGGACTTGAAAAACTTTAATCGGTGTTATTTCTTTTAGGACTTTGGGCCGGTCTCGTACCTAGGATTGTGATGATCGGCACACTGACAGCAGCCCAATGGTTCATTTATGATGCGGTTAAGGTCTACCTCCGCATGCCACGACCACCACCACCAGAAATGCCCGAATCTCTTAAGAAGAAGCTAGGTATTACTGATGGCCACTAAAGTGTGGACGTATAAACAAATTGTGTAGATCGATTGAACCGCTAAGGGGAAAATAAAACTCATATAGTATTCCATACCTCTTGAGGAATCCGGTGTTTTATTTGTTCGGTGTTTTTTATATTAACTACGCTGGATTTTTAGGAATCAAAAAGAAAACAACCCGAAATTAATTGTAGGCTTAGTAACCTGCAATAATTTTATAGCAATTAATAAACGTTTTATTTCCTTTAGTAGTGCAGTACAATTCAATTCAATTTTCAATTTTATATCATTTTTCATTTCTTCCTATTATTATAATTTACTTACTCGCTAGACATAAATGATTAAACTCTAGCTTATGTTATCTTATTTCCTAACTTACTGGTCCCTTGCGGACTCTCTAAGTTACATGCATACGCTTAAGCATGAAAATTTGTCTTTCGACGTTATGATTATTTTGTTTACATGAATTTTAAAGAACTTAATTAGATACAAAGAAAATGAAGAACAGAAAAAACTTTGTTTTTGTTATTGTTTTTACCTTATATCTAACTTAAATACTAAACTAACTTTTTTTTAAATTATTTATTTTTTTTACCTTAACTCTATCCTAAACCTAACATCAAAACTAAATCTTCGAAATGCCAAATCTATGTAAGCTTTCCGTTGTTTGTTGGGTTTTATTATTATTATTATTATAAATTTTTTTTTCACATTTATATGGAAACAGGTTTTTAATTGCCACTCAGCCACCAAAATCTCTGGTGTTGCTTATTCGTGTCTTTTCGGTCTATCTGTGTTACTGCCCTACTGAACTGCAGGCGCTCATCATCTGTGTGCGCGACCTCTCGATTATAACATATTCGTTTATCTATACCCAACAGACGCACGTGATAAATCAACGGTATAGCGGATTCATTTTGTATGAGGCCGTTCATGTCAAGACTAAGGAATGCTTCTGGTGGACTAAAGCCATTGCGACGTACCCTCTCATAATACATATTGTTTGGGTAATATGCACCAAAAATTAAATCGTTCGGCGAGCTCATAAATAAAGTTATCTACTCTGTTTATATTGGCCCCACTGTACTTCATTGTGATAGTATTGTAGCGAGCTTAGGGTTCGCTGGATTAATTATTTTTAATAAATAAGACCCGTTAAATCGATTCTCTTTGCAAACACTTTATTAGTCCGTTAATAATAACCGTTACTTTTTTTTTTTTTTTATATATATTAGACTTCTCTCGGGAGAGGCGAACCTATAGCGTCGAGTGGGCGCCCCGAGATGCCATCAAATAACTGTTGCAGTTTTTTTTGAACAGTTGTAGGTTGTAACGCTCCGGGAACACTCGCGTGGGAAGGGAGTTCTACAGCTTCCCCGCTCTGTAACGGAACGAGTTCTGATGCAGGGATGTTCGCGCCGTCAGGAGATGAACCACAAACGGGTGCGATCCGTCGGATTGTCTTGTGGAGCGCATATAAACCGAATTGCGTGGAACAATGCCAAGAATCTCCGAAGAACAGCACCCGTGATAATATCTGTAAAACAGACAGAGGTCAGCTACGCGCCTTCGATGTGATAGCGACTGTAGTCCCGAAGTCAGCGCCGAGACCCCGATCAGGCGGATCACTCGTCTCTGTACGCTCTCAAGTAGGTCGAGGGTATGTTTAGGAGCCGAACTCCAAACATGAGGGCAATATTCGAGCGTGGGTCTAATTTGGGATTTATATAGGAGAAGAAGTTGAGCCTCTGGCGCAAGACTAATGACCTTGCCCAGAAAAAATAAATCATTATGGAAAATTTAACAAGCCTCAGGACTGGCTAAATAAGGCCAAGACCGGTTCCCGGTTGTAGTGCCGATGATGATGATGATGATAGGAGAAGAAGTTGGGCCGGAGTAAAATATTTCTTGACTCTAAAAAGATAACTCAGTTTTCCTGAGGCTGATCTGGCGATACTCGAAACGTGTTTATGCCATGATACATTCCCACAGACCGTGACGCCGAGCAATTTCAAACTTTCCCCAGCCTCGAGGGCCCGTCCACTCATCATCAGCTGTGGAACCGATGATCCAGTTTTCTTGGTGAATGTTGTATACTGGGTCTTCGTTGCGTTGAAGTCGACAAGATTGGCCTTTCCCCACTGCAGGACTTTATCCAGATCCTGATTCAGTGAGTCAATCTGTCTACATCTCAGCTGGTGCGACGTTGATGCACTAATCGGCCGATCACTCGAAAAGGAGGAAACAAGCGTACTATCATCCGCAAAACTGAACACTTTGTTATCCGTTGTCTCCAACAAATCATTTATGTGAAGCAAGAACAAGGTTGGAGCCAAAATAGAACCTTGGGGCACTCCCGATTAACAGGATACAGATCCGAACACTCGCCGTCCACAACAACCCGGATCGATCGATTCTCAAGGAAGGTTTTCGTCCAGTCGCAAAGCTGTTGGGAAAGTCCATATGAACGAAGTTTGCTCAGCAATGCCCCGTGCCAGACGCGGTCAAAAGCCTTGGAGATATCCAATGCGACCGCCCTTGACTCACCATGTCGATCAATCGCAGATGTCCATATATCGGTTATAAGTGTCAAAAAGTCTCCTGTGGACCGCCTGCCACGGAATCCGTATTGACGATCGTTCAGAAGTCCGTGGCACTCCAAATACTTAACCAATTCTGTATTGATGACTTTTTCCATTACCTTAGATAAAATAGACAATAATGCTATCGGACGGTAATTTTGTGGGAGACACTTTTTTCCCGTCTTTGGGATTGGCTGAACTCGAGCGATTTTCCAACAGGCAGGAAAGGTCCTCCGTGCATAAGATAAGCGGAAGAGTCTGCCAAGAACCGGCGATAGTTTTGGAGCACAGTTCTTAAGGAGTATTGCTGGTATTCCGTCCGGGCCGGTTGCCTTCCTACAATCCAGTTCACGTAGAATGCGTTGAATAGTGCGCGGACGAAATCTCACATCCCGCATGGAAGACTGTACCGGCGAGATCACAGGTGGCTCCAAAAGGCCGGGATCGAGGTTTGAATTCGCGGAAAATAAATTCGCGAACACATTAGCTTTATCCTTTGGATTCGTGACTCACGTCCCGCTGTCTGTCACCAACGGAGGGAAAGAGGAGGATGCGAAGTTACCGCTGACAGTCCTTGCCATTGACCAGAAGGAGCGCGAACCAGTTGGGCACCGACGGAACTTATTGATCATTCTGTCATTGTGAGCCTTCTTCGCGGTATCAATCGCCTGGTTGCACGCGTTTCTGATTCTAACAAAATAAATACTCGGTTCGGATGTCAAAAACAGATCCAGGGTGTTCGCATAATCGCCTCGGGCATCCGGCACTCGCGTTGGTTCCCCCACGAGTTGAGTCAAGTTGTGGCTTACAGCAAACATTCGCCAGCCTCCCAGCCTCGTCGGTTCTGTTAGAATGTGACAACCAGTCGGAATTGTGCACATTGAAATCGCCAAGGACAACAATTTCAGAAGCTGGGTGGTTGATCTGTATCCAGTCGACGGTATATGAAAGATGTTCGAAGAATGTCGCTGGTCGATCGTCATTCGGGGAGCGGTAAAGACAACAAAGAAATTTAACGGAATTCCTCAGCACGACCCTCAACCATATGATGTCCATATTATTGGGTTCCATGGCCTCCATACGCTGGCAAGCCAGATTGGACCGCGCGAAAACGCAGACTCCGCCCTTAAAACGGAATCTCGAATGCAAGTCGTATCCTGAGGTAACGAAGATATGTCGAATCAGTTGACGAATCAACCTGGGTCTCAGTTAGGGCAAGGATATCAGGTTTCGTTGTTTGCAAATATTGGTGGACGGCGTTTACATTCGTATTGGTGAAACCGATGCCCCTGATGTTACAAAATGCCGTCACCAGTCGAGGGCCGAGCCTCGAGAGCGAGCCCGGTTATGCGATGACGAACCTCTTAAAGTTCCATTATTTATCATGATATCTGCATGATGTTCCCCCTGACATAGTCCCTCCCGGAGATCCGAATGGGAGACTAGTTTACCTCCGGAATTCTTTATATCAGAAGGTACCATCATGACTCATCCCCGTGTCAGTCCGGGCCATCAGCCACACATCCGAGACACTGTCGAAGATTTCTCTCGGTGATATCGCGGAATGTACAGCGTGACGGGGTGGTATCCCACCTTGGGACCGACTACCACCTAACCAACCTTTTTTCGAACCGGTCCATCAGCCAAGCTCCGAAAGATGGCCAGGGATTTCTCCGGACCATTTCAGGGAGCCTATAGCTTGATGGGGTGGTATTTCACCGGGCGTTGGGACCCCGGCTACCACTCGACCTTTAGTCGCCTCTTACGACAAGCTGGCCTAGCTGTGAGTATATTCTAACGCCCTACTCACAAGGCTGATATTTCGCTTCTTTACTTCACTGCTTACTTCTTACTTATCTTCCTGATCTGAAAAAACTGAAGCCTGCCATTATCAGCTTTAATGCAATAAACGAAAGGCTATGCATTCTTCGCGTGCGGGGCAAGTTTAAGAACATTAGCCTCATAAACGTTCACGGACCTACAGAGGAGTCCCCGACGACGACAAAGAAGAATTTTATGAGAACGTCGAACGGGCCCTCAATGCCTGCCCAAGATACGATGTGAAAATCGTTTTTGGTCATTTGAAGTCCAAAATAGGTCAGAAGCCGATTACGAGTCATCGAACTGGCAGGATAAAAAAACGGTCGTGCCAGGTTTCCGCGTAAAGATATCCACGAAGCCACCTGGGTATCACCTGATGGAGCCATTCGCAACCAAATTGACCACGTGTTGACAGATCGCCGCCACTTCTCGAGCCTGATGACGGTAGGAACGTACCGAGGTGCTAGCGTCGACTCGGATCACTATCTTCTTGGTATAGTTTTCCGATCGCGGATTGCCTTACGGAGACGTATCGCATCCGTGGATCAGGTTCGAATCAACACGGCTGCCTTACGCAATGAGAATACCATCAAAGAACTTGGTCGTTGCGAGTACCAGGTTTCCGCGTAAAGATATCCACAAATCCACCTGGGTATCACCTGATGTACCCACTCGCAACCAAATTGACCACGTGTTGATAGATCACGGCCACTCCTCGAGCCTGATGACGGTACGAACGTACCGAGGTGCCAACGTCGACTCGGATCACTATCTTGTTGGTATAGTTTTCCGAGCGCGGATTGCCTCACGGAGACGTATTGAATCAGCGGACCGGGTTCGTATCTACACGGTTGCCTTACGCAATGAGAATACCAGTAACACCTTTGGCCATGCGCTAGGACTCGCCCTCGAAGAGCTCGACGGAAGGAGAGTAAGTCCTGGGGCCAGAATGCCGGGCGTAGGAGAGAAATGGACACGCCTTAAGAATACTGTCATAAGTACTGCCAACTCCATCTTAGGTAGTAGTCGTAGAGATCGGAACGACTGGTTTGACGATGAGTGCAAACTAGCGACTGAACGTAAGAATGCCGCATCCCGGGCAATGCAGCAGTCTCATAGGACGCGGATACGCGAGGAGAAATACAAAGAGCTCAAAAGATCTGAAGAAAGGCTTCACAGACAAAAGAAAAGTGCCGGGGAAAAAACATTGCCTGTGAAATAGAGAAAAGTAGAGAGCGAGGTCCGCACCAGGCGCGGAAGTTCTACCAAATAATCCGCAGTATGACCCGGTACACACCACGCTGCACTTACTACAAGGATAAAGAGGGTAATCTGATCACCGATCCTGAAGGCATTCTGGAGCGATGGGAAGTCCACTTCAATGAATTGCTAAATGGTCAGCTCACAGAAGAATTGGAAGCTCTACCAATACAAAAACAAGACCAAATGCTGCCGTCACCAAGCATTGAGGAAACAGTAAAAGCCATAAAACAGCTCAAATCAAAGAAACCCCCCGGAGCTGATGGCATACCAGCTGAGCTGATCAAACAAGGAGGGACAGCGTTACATCACGCAATTCACGAGATCGTGGTGCACGTATGGGAGCAAGAGGAGATGCCGGAAGATTGGCGTCGTGGAATAATTTGCCCCATACATAAGAAGGGAGATATCACACTGTGCAGCAACTATATGAGTATAACGTTGCTGAGTACCGCCTATAAGATACTCTCCACTATCCTACAAGATCGGATAGCCCCATATGCTAAAATCATCATTGGTCAATATCAGTGTGACTTCATCCCAGGCAATTCGGCGATTGATCAGATATTCACCCTTAGGCAGACGATGGAAAAATGTCTGGAATTTAAGATTCCATTATCTCATCTATTCAAAGACTTTAAGGTCGCCTACGACAGCATAGCTGGGGTAGAACTATATAATGCCATGAGAGAGTTCGGCATTCCAAACAAATTGATACGACTTTGTAGGTTGATCATGACCAACGTAACTAGTCAAGTAAAAATAGCGGAATTGCTGTCCAAACCAATAAACATATTTAATGGACTCCGACAAGGGGACGGTTTGGTCTGCTTCCTCTTTAACCTGGCGTTGGAGAAAGCAATCCGTCACTCTGGCGTTACAACGAGAGGGACTATTGTCACTAAGTCCAGCCAGATACTTGCCTACGTAGATGACGTCGAGATCATCGGTAGATCCGATTCGGCTGTACAGGACTCCTTCACACAGATCGAACACGCGGCACAAAAACTGGGACTGGACATTAATGAGGGTAGAACTAAGTACATGGTGGCAACTTCTGCGAAGAGAATACCTAACGTTGGTGAAACTATCAGGGTAGTGGAGCATGAATTTGAAGTAGTGCAATCCTTTAACTACCTTGGGTCAATAGTAGCAGCCGATAACAATATTGAAGAAGAAATACACGGATCAAATCCAACAATGCCTACTATGGTCTATCAAGGCTCTTTAAATCCCGAAATTTATCCAGAACATCCAAGCTGCTACTGTACACGACCATGGTTGTATCAGTACTCATGTATGGATCCGACACCTAGGTGCTCAATAAAAGGCACTCTGAACTCTTAGCCGCGTTCGAGAGGAAGGTCTTAAGGAGAATTGTTGGCCCCGTATGTGAGGGAGGATGATTCCAGAGACGCTGCAACCATGAGTTGTACGCGATCTACCTTGAAGCTAATGTTGTAAGAAAAATCAAGCTCGGTATACTCCGGTGGGCGGGACACCTAGCTCGAATGAGTGAAGAGGGGCCTGCCTGGAAAGTCCTTTGTGGCGGAATGCATGGAAGGAGACAGAGCAGCAGACCTTGTTTGTGATGGAGGGATGGCGTAGACCAGGACGCCCAGAGCCTGGGAGTGCCAAACTGAATGGCATCGGCTCGAAACCGGGATCGGTGGAGAGATTTGTTAAATAAGGCCAAGACTGACTCCCGGTTGTAGTGCCGATGATGATGATATATATACATGGACGAAGAGACATTCCTTGGCACTGGATGAGGTGATGATGTAGAATGAATGGTCCTCTGACAGAGTCCATTGTGGGTGTGGAAGATTAAAGTCGTTAAAAACAACGACGTCATCCCGGGAGTCTCTTATCTCGATTATGTGGTCGATAGTTTTAATTGCTAGTTCATACGCTTCAGAGGGCTGGGATGGCAGAATGTAGAAGCAGGTGACATATATTGATTTGCGGTATAATTTTACCTTGACAGAGACATAATCGAGCTTGGACGAGGAGGGGATAGCGACGAGGGTTGAGTCAAGGTTACTTTAAATGGCTATGAGCACCCCACGGCAGGGGGAGTCAATGGAAGGTCGATTAGCAACGTCGTCGCAATATACAGTAAAGAAGGGGGGAAGTAACTCTAGATTGTTGATACTAGGTATTAGGTTGGTTTCAGTTAGGGCGTATATTTCAACAGGGAGGGAGTGAATCATCTGTAAGATTTGTCGACACTTAGAACGGTGACCTCGCATATTCTGGTAATAAAAGGTAAGAGGGAGATTATGAGAGGTTATGATGGGGGGAATATATGGTGACAGTTCAGGATCGAAAAAATGTATTACGATCAGCTTTATTGCGTTGGAGATTTAAGCTCATGGAGTGGACGTAATGACCGAAAGCCTGGAGGTCCTTAGACACTTTATGTGGTGGAAAGTTCAGATTTACATGAAATTTGATAAAAAGTTTACGAAGACTGGGGATATCAGTGGGTAAATCTTCTTGCTTTTTCCCTCGAAGCAGACTGTGTCCGGTTTGTCATGGGGATAGGCCAGGACGAGACGAATATTTTCGTACGTGTTTTTGGTTCTCAGTTTAGAGAGCGTGTAGCGACAATCGGACGAGTTAAGAGTTTGCTGAGTGATTTTGCCGCTGGTGGAAGGGGCGGGTCGAAAATTGGGCGAGTGCAACTTGAAATTGAGGAAGGGTGAGAAGAAGTTGAAATAAGTGAAGATGGGGATGGTCTCAGACGGGCCGATGAGTGGGAGGATCTGGTAAGGGAAGAGATTTTTGAGTTAGGGTTTAGGACAGTTGGAGCTGATGAAGTTGGGATATTTTGCTCCTGTTTTGAGGTCAAAAAGATGGAGAGAGTTAGACGTTGGGGGATTGGCCATGGATCCAGAGGTTTTGTTTAGGATTGCACGATGGGTGAGATTGGGCTTAAAGGAAACTGATTTACTGGTGGGTTTAGGAGTAAGTCTTTTAGCCATCTTAGATGTTTTATGATTTTCTCGACGACAGTTAAACACTACACGCCTTGAATGGCGTACTTCTAAAAAGAAAGAGACTGCACTGTGGGGGTGTATAGTTTGATGCCAACGTATGGCACGGATTCACTACACTCCCACCGAATTAAGACTGCGAAACGTTCACTAAAGGCGCTGAATGAAATAAGACGACGGTTGGCCTCGGCAACCAGTCGGACACAGCACGGAAAATGAAACTCACTGGATTGGGTGTAAATTATTCTATCGTTTATTAGTTCTTTTATTTGACGTAGCATTAAACGTCAGTCTTTATTAAATAAGAATTTAACATCCACTGAAATACTGGAAACTGTTTCGACATGAACATTAAACATCAGTCTTTATTTAATAAGAGCTCCTCAATAGTATACTGGTTAGTATACCCGCCTGTCACGCGGGAGACCGGGGTTCGATTCCCCGTCGGGGAGCCTCTGGCGCAAGACTAATGACCTTGCCCGGAAAAAACAAATCATTATGGAAAATTTAACAAGCCTCAGGACTTGCTAAATAAGGCCAAGACCGGTTCCAGGTTGTAGTGCCGATGATAATGATGATGATTTATTTAATAAGAACTTAACATCCACTGAAATACTGGGAACTGTTTGGCATGAGCATTAAACATCCATCTTTATTAAATAACAATTTAACATTCAACTCTTGTTTCTTCGTTTGTTAAGTTAAGACAAGTTTGTTGCTTTGAAAGTTTTAGTTAAAACACGTTTATCGCCTTGAAATTTTTGATCGCTTCTTATTCTTATATTATTAAGTTAAAACACTTTTGTTCGAGAACTTGAATCGATTTACTTGAAACCCGGACTCACACGACTTTCGATTCTTCACCACAGCCTCCTGACTATCGACTGACAGAATGAATGCAAGAATCCACTCAGGGTGTCGTGGCAGTGGAGTCATCGCTAAGTAAACTTACTGCCACTTACTAGGAACATGGAGAAGGGTTGCTATGCTTACGTAGAGAATTTTGTTTCAGGGAATTTCTGTCGTACAGGCTGGATTAGCTTCCTCTGTTGCTGTGTATACGGAGAAATCGGTTTCGGAGGCATAACCAAGTATGGGCATGGGTTGTCGGTTAGACAAAGGAACATGGGTCTTGATCGTTGCGAGGGTTGTTTCGTGGAAATGCAACGCATCGTGCTGGTGACTTGCCAGTAAGGAGAATTGGTATTATTTCAAATGGTTTACGCAGAATTGGAGCCGAAATGGTTTTCGGGGAAACTAAATGCTGCTTGGTTACAAGCGAGGAAAATGGTTTAAGTAGGAAGTGAGCCGGAATGGTTTTCGGGGAAATTAATGTTGCTTGGTTGCAAGCGAGAACATTGGTTTAAGTAAGAAGTGAGCCGGAATGGTTTTCGGGGAAAACTAAATGCGGTTTGATTGTAGATGAGGGAGATGATTGCAGGATTGGGATGTATTCTGTTGTAGGTTTTAAAAATGCATTCTATTACAGATTGGGGAATATATGCTATCATCGATTGGGGAATAGGTGCTGTTGCAGATTGGGAAATGTATTCTTGCAAGTTGAATGGGGCGTTAGGCTATGGTGACACGCTTTTAGCGGTCAAAATTGGGTAGGAATTGTGGGTTGGTTCTCCGTGTGATATAGAGAACCCCTGTGGGGAAGGAAGTATTGTGCCGGACACGGGCACTAGGTTCACTTCCTTCCTCCATCATCCACTGAACGAAAGTTCCGACGTAAATTATCCACA
This sequence comes from Microdon myrmicae, assembly GCA_963931805.1. Taxonomy (NCBI): domain Eukaryota; kingdom Metazoa; phylum Arthropoda; class Insecta; order Diptera; family Syrphidae; genus Microdon; species Microdon myrmicae. The sequence goes on along the minus strand of OZ007500.1, from coordinate 8,351,370 downwards.
AACAAAAGAAATAAATGCACCCAGGAACTGCGGAAAATTAAACACACTGACTTAGTTGATTTGTAATACGCATTTATTGTTTCATTTCAGACTCAGTACAAACATTCGCTAAGAGTTTCATTTAAGTGGGATGTCATACACTAATTTCACAATTATTCACGTTAACAGGAACCATGTAAGGTGAGCACCACAACTAAACGACAAGAAAACTCGACTCGCGGTTGAAATTTCGCGTCCCCGTGCGGACCGGGGAGCGGGAGCGGCATGACCGTGGTGGTCGGCGGATGTAATTAGACTCAGCGATAAACGGCTCGCGCAGAGCCGACTCGCTAATGGGGCGAATTTCCCCGAGAGAGAAAGTGTTCCTCTCCACTAAGGATACGTTTTACCTACCACAAGGGAGACGTAAAGTCTCTCTTTGTGGAACAGAAAACAGATCTCGTAATGGAGATCATGATACTATGTGTGCATGAGTGATCGTGAGGATCATAATATTCAACACACGCGCGAAGGCGATGGATAAACGAAGCAGACAGGCGGTAAGGACAAAGGGACCGTGAAGATCGTTGGTAGTACACATGTATGTGTGTACATGGGTTCTTTCATAGGACAAACCATGAGAACGAACCTGAAACGACGAAAAGGACATAGGGTGTATCCATGAGATGTGAGTTCGGTAAAGCAAACAAACCGAATCTCCTTGGATGCTAACGGGTTTTGCTTGCTCATGCCGCTGCTGATGAGAAGCAGATCCCGAAATATGAGAAGACAAAGGCAACGCTTAGGTCTTTGTCTAAGATGTGCATTTCGGCTAAATAAATAGGCGGCAATGCAATGTGGAAATGCGCTAATTGGTTTTAGCTGGATTACCGGGAAATGGTGTTTATGGTATCGCTGGTAAGGGTAGGTGTTCAATTCCTATTTGCATTTGCCTGTGCTGTAGGATTTAATTGATGCCTTAAGACGCGAGATGCGTATAATTCTTTTGGTCCCTTGGGTGTAGGTCGCCAGCCAATGTGTATGTATGGTAGTTTATGATACATATGGTGAGGACGGGAAATAGGCGACGCAATGTTTATGATCCCTGTTATGATGGTTACATTGTATGTAAACCAAATCATTTTGTTTTCAGGAATTCGTCTAGGGGGATTTGCTTGGCACCGAAGATGCCGAATTGGTTTTGGGATTCCTGATAAGTTAGGAAAGAATTCTTACAGGGAATTTGTATGCGAAGAGATGCATGAAAGGTAAGGATTCTTTACAGGGACTTATTTAAATAAATTTGATCTATTTGATGCGTGAAGCATTTAAGGTGCTAATGCGATTGCATTAGCGAAAACCTATGCAGACTGGGATGAAGTTATGGGGGTTTTTCAGGTAAGTAGGCCGTGGGGTTTGGCGGAACCGCCACACCCCCACAGTACCTCCGAGAAATGGCGTATTCTCGGATTTAAGGGTACATTCTCATCAGTAAGGCCAAAAATAGGCTATTTTCATGTTTTTTTTTTTTTTGTTGAGGAAAGTAATAAATCTAGACACGCGATTTTTCAGGTATATTTATTGTACTTTTAAGTAGCTTTTAAAAAATTGTCAATTAATTTCATGATAACCCCGAGGTAGGAGCACGTTGCGCCGTAGACCGCTGCGAAATAAAATACCTCGATGGCGGCTGTCCTACAGGACATTTATCTGAAACAAAAAATCGAAAAAGTTTACTGGTTGGTATGAGTGTGGTTATGGCATGAACCACGAAAAATGAAATCTATCCAAAAATAACAAAATGGCGACGTTTTGAAATTTATGTGGGCTTTTAATGAATGTTTTTGTTCTTTTTTTGTTTATAAAAAAATCAAATTACAACGTATCGACATAATTGTGGTTCATGCGATAGAGAGTTCAATTACGCGTATTTAAAAAGAAAACATTAAGATTCGTTGAAAATTGCCTGAGTTATCACAGCCGCCAGCTCGAAAAAACGTTGTTTTCCAGAAAACGCGTTTAAAGTTTTAAGTGTAGTTATTTCGCCATACTTACTGCTTTGACTCAGTCGGCTCGGAGGCTCATAACTTTTTAACCGTTACGAATTTCGATTTTTCCTTTTAAAATGACATTCTAGACAGTTATAGCTATCGAATTCCGCAAAAAAAAATTTTTGACAAAAATTTTACCCAACTGATGAGAATGTACCCTTAAGGAGAAATAAATGCTCGAGTACAGGCCTCAGTTGGTGGTTACCGGCTGCGCCAATTTTGTTATATATAAAATGTTTTTATATTATAAATAAAATAAATTATTACAGTTCTATTTTCTTGAATTGTTCTGTCTTGTTGCGGCTGTTCTGGCCGCAACACTGTTCTGATTGCTGGGGGTGTTGAATCTTGAGCCTCCAGTTGTGTACTTTTCTATTTTATTTAATCGGCCGCGGCAATATCTACGCGAAAACTTTACTGTTAGTTTATTCTCTTTTTTTCGGACGAATGTCTTCTTGTTCCGAATTTATTTTTCCCACTACTATTTTTCAATTTTTTATTCTTTATTATTTTATTTTATTTTCGGCACCTACTTTTTCTTTGTTTTTCACAGTAGTTTCTTTTTTTCGCCTACTTGTTGTTATATTTTTAATTTGTTATTCAATAGGGCAGAGAGAGCGGGTTTTGGTATCTAACAATGGTATAACTTTGCGGAGGTATAAAAGTAAACATAACAATTTTGTATTTTACTACGAATGCACCCATAATTAAGCAAATCAAATTTACCCGTGGACTCATCAGACTACGAGTGTTTTAACTATATTTCCGCTAATTAACAATAATGTTTACAAGTGAAATCCTGAACTTGACGTGAAACCAAATTAGGACAGACAAATGACTTACAAGAGGTCTGTAGGATGAGCCATTAATGTATAAAAGAGCTTTTTGGCAACATCTTGAATTTATACTTGCGCCTTCCTTTATGAAATCACGTTTTTTTATCCCCTTCTACCTTCCCAATTGCATATATAACGCGTAGACGAAAAGCTGGCACTGGTAATTTTTGAATTTTCTGAGTTTCTTCCTATTGAGTTGTCCCAAACATATTAGGAGTTTTTACGGAAAACAAGATAGTATCTATTAGGGCAATGAAAAAACCTAATTGCATCTTTGCCCATTAAGTGGCAAAACATCCTGAGATTAATTATATTTACCATTATTTTATTGGAATACATGGTAAATTTATTACCCAACCGTAAGAATAGCACAGACTCATCAGTTGAACTTACATACGTAAAGTCACATTAACATATCACAGTCTTAACAACCTTCCTGTCCAGTGAGTCATATATGACTCACGACAGCGTGTATCACATGGACAGGGTAGTTGCTAAGCGTCTTGAGTACTGGCACGGGTTGACGAACATCATAAACAAAAACATCATTAGTTTTCGGTAGTAATTTCTTTACAGCTTTTGTGCGTCAGCTTAGCTACGGCAAACAAACTTGTCTCCAAGTAAATCAGGGGAATTAGTATTATTGCAGATAAGATTTACATAGTGTCAAGAATATGAAACGGCAAAAGAGCTCAGGTCTGATTTTGAAATATTTTAATTCAAGTTATAAATTAATCTTCTTCATAAATTCACTTTAACCCAAAGACTCACTGGACAAAAAGACCCACAATGACGCACACACTTGTAACATCAACTTGGCCACTGCTGAGTTGGATGCGGTAAGTTCTTCAATAGCGATGTTGCGAGTAGTTGACATTGTTCTAAATTATTCAAACCAGTGTTTTTGTAACACTGCTAATAGATGCTGCAGTTTTCATTTCGTATCGAAAAATACTGATACTATTTTGTTTTGTTGCAGCAAAGGGAACATATTATACTTAAAGCGCCATGTGTCGTTACGGCTATTGATCCATATTACTCAAAGGATGTCAATCGCCATCGCATTATTAGAAAATTTAATGTAAAAAGGTAAGTCCTGATTTATCCACTAATTTATTAAACCATATCAGGAGCATCAAGTGGAGTTATGGGTCTAATCTCTGATGTGTTTTTTAAAAAATCCCTTTTGCGGTTCGTCGTTATTTCGTCGAACAAGCATTAAAAGCCATCGGCAAATATATTTTTTATTGTTCATGTTTCTTTAGTACTTGCTTGGTTTTTACAATAGCATTTACTTAATTTTGCATGTTACAAAAGCCATTTAAGTGATTCCACATTTCGTCCGTATTGTTGAATAAATCCGCACGCTTGTGGAAAGCAACAGCTTAGTAAATAATAACAGTATAAAAGAATATAATAAATTTTTATCAGTACGTTAATAAGTAGGGACAAATTTATACTAATTTTAATATATGTATCTACTTTTCTTTTTCCTTATTTTTCTTAAATGATTTAAAAATTGTGTATTGACCTTGTCGTTAAGCGTGACTGACTGAAAAATGTTTTTTATTCGCCAAGTAAACTTCGACAGCAAAAAATTAGGTAGTAATCGAGCGTTAGGGCATTTGAGAGCGCGGGAGAGTCAAAGACCGCGGGGTGAGAGTCTGCCCAGCCCTGCATTCGCAAAATGGGTTCATTAGAGCCGTAAGGCGTGTGGTGGGCGGGCAAATAGAAGAGACGAGGGTTTCGCAGATTTCGGGGATTTGTGGAAAATGTGATGGAGGAGAGCAGGGTTAGGCATTTGATTGAACCTGAGAGTAGTCGGTGGATGAAGAGGATGTCGGCATGAATTCTGCGCTCTTCAAGTGTGTTAAGATTAATTAGGTGAAGACGGCTCGTGTATGAAGATAGAATCAGAGGGTTTTCCCAATTCAATCCTCGGAGAGCAAGACGCAAAAAAAAAAACTGTATATACCATCGTTAAGATAGGAAGAAATCCATATAATCAGTAGGGGTTCAAAACCAAAGAAGGACAGTTCATAGCAAAAAACGACGTTGCACGCTTTCGACCCTGCGAATTTGGGAAGAGGAGTGAGTAGACCAAACCTGACTAGCATATTCAAAAAGGGGGTGGACAAAGGGTATATAAAGCGATCTGAAAACATAGAGACCAGCGTTTCACAAAACCAAGGACAAAGTTGGCCTTGAGAATAATGTCATCAATATGTGGGATGAAGTTAAGCTTGTGGCGGTTCTGCCAAACCCCACTGTTACTTACCTGAAGAACCCCCATAACTTCGACCCAACCTTATAAGTTTGGCTAATGCAATTGCATTAGCACCTTAAATGCTTCATGCATCAAATAGATGAAATTTATATAACCTAAAAGTCCCTGTAAAAGAATTCTTACCTTTCATGCATTCCTTTGCATTCAAATTCCCTACAAGAATTCTTTCCATTATACGGGATCATAAAACAAAACCTATTCGGTACCTTCGGTTGCCAGGCAAATTCCAATCTTCCCACACCTGCACTGCAATCTCCCCGCAGCAAAAACATTTCCTTCCCAAGGATAGTTAATGTTTTCAATGCATTACCTGGAAATGCCTGCAAAGAATTTTTCCTACATGGGCATTCATACATGTATCAATGCATCTCTGCATTAGCGACCCAGAACCGAATTTCCAATTAGTGTAGATATTCCCACTAGAGTTCGATCCTGGCGTCGCCATAGATGCCATGTACAATTGACACAGATGGTGTATACAAACCGTCATTGTATAACCATCTAATCTGCTTTGGAATGACTTGTAACTATCGATACAGCTGCAAGCACTTTACCCAGAAATACTCCTTTGTTTGAATCCCCAAACAAGCATCGACTTAGCGCATAGCCGCCGGATTGAATTCAAAGTATAAACAATGCAAATATAGAATCCGTTTCCCACAAACGAATTTCCCTGCATATACAAATGTAAGCGAGGGATTCGTTTCGTCCACCAAACCATTAGCACCTTTCCCAATGTCTATTCGTATATTTACACAAGGGCATCACTCATCTAAGACTTTTATGATGTCCTCGTCTCATCTTTTCTCTTACCACATTTCTTCGAAGCATCGTAGCAGTGTGTCTCCTTTTCCTGTTGTGGACGTTGCGTTGTGGAGTTTCGCTTGTGTTCCTCTCCTAGTGCGTACTTTTCATCCTTCCCGGTTGTGGACAAATGTTGCGGCGTTTCGTCTTTTTGGTTCGGCGTTTTACTTAGTGGAACATTATGATGGAGGAGGAAGATAACCGGAGTGTCCGTGTTAGGCACTATACTTCCTCGCCACAAGATGCCATGGTCATAAGATGCCATGGTCACGAATCGCTTGTACAGGTGTTATCTGTTGGTTGGTAAGAGATAGTAACGGAAGTAGTCGTTTACGGGATATGGTGACTGAGTGACATTTGGCAATATTTAGTTCGAGGCAGTTATTTTGGCACCAAGTTGAAAAGCTGTCGAGATCCATTTGGAGAAGTGAGGAGTCGACAGAAGAGCGGATCGTCTTGAAGAGTTTAGTGTCGTCCGCGTATAGAGAGATGGAGGAGTGCTTGATACTGGAGTAAATATCATTAATAGTAAGAATTAATAGGAGGGGATCAAGATGACTGCCCTGGGGAACTCCAGGAAAGGATTGGAGACGGTGGATCTAAATCTGACATGGTAGGTTCGATCGTTAAGATAAGAAGAAATCCAGTTAATCAGTAGGGGTTCGAAGCCAAGGGAGGATAGCTTAAAGAGGATGAGGTTGTGTGAAATCTGGTCGAATGCCTTGCTGAAATCGGTTGTGATTACATCGATTTCGTTGCCGTTCTCTAAGGCACAGAGAGTGTGGGATGAGAATTCAACTAGATTGGTGGTGAGCGACCTACCCGTAAGGAAACCGTGCTGGTTGGGTGAGATGATGGAATTGCAGCGAAAACATAGCGCGTTGTAAACAATGCCTTCGAACAGTTTTGGAATATGTGACAGTTTGGCGATGGGACGGTAGTTACTAATATCATTTTTTGGCCCCTTCTTATGTATGAGGGTGACAAAAGAGGATTTCCAAATATTTGGGAAGACACCTAGTGTACGGGATGGATTGAAAATCTTTGATAGCAGGAGAGAAAGAGAAGAGGAACATTTTTTTTAAAAGGACAGCCGGAAGTCCATCAGGTCCAGGGCTGAACTTGTCATTATGCAAGTTTAATTTTTCTTCAACTAGGCGATGCTGGACAATCTGAGAGATGAAGGGGCCATGGGAGAATTCGGGCAGGTCTTTGAAGTAAGAGTGGTTAGGCTCGAAAGAGTTGTCCGTAAAGGATTTTTTAAAGAAAGAAGCGAAAAGATTGGCAGTAGTTTGTGGGTCGGTTGAAGTAATCGTGTCATAGGAAAGGGAGTTGAGATAGGCGTCAGATTTACGTTTATAGTTAATAATGTGAAAAAAAGATTTGGGGTAATTTATCAGGTTGTTTTGTGTTTTTGTGAGATAATTGTAGTAAAGAGAGTTGTAAACTCAGTGAATTTATAAAAGGAACCGAGTTGGAGTTGTGGGGGGTTCTCTACATCACACAGAACCAACCCACAACCCTAACCGGCGAACATGCAAAAATCAAATCTGCAATAAAATATTTCCCAAACCTCCAAGAGAATATAATTCAACCGAATATATTCTAATCACCACCACATGCATTTTCCCAAAATTGCGTTACTCAATTATCCATATTTCCTCAACGCAACCAAACAACCCACATTTCCCCGAAACTCGTATGCCATAGCAAACGCATATTCAATCCTCAACGGAACATCAGCAAGCATACCCAGCCGCACACATTTCTCCGAAGTTCATATGCCTTAACAAAGCGTATGCCCAATCCTCAACGGAACACTACCAACCAAATAAACCGCGCACATTTCCCCGAAATTATTTCGGTTAACATTTCTATCTAAACGATACCCCTTGCTTGCACCCAAGCCATTCCAATTTCCCCCGAAAATGCATGCCCATACTCGCTCGCGTCGCCAAACCAATTCCCGGTACACCCAACCAACGAAGTCAACCCAGCCTGTACGGCCAGAATTCGTTGGAACTGAATTCCTATGCGAGCATAGCAACTCGTCCACAATTCCTCGTAATTGGCAGCGAGCCTAACTTTGCCATGACGCACCGCCACGACGCAATGAATGAATTATTTTCATTCATGAGTCAGTCGACATCTAACCGCCGCCACGTGCGCAGCACCACCTTCCCTCTCCAGTCCGAGTCGCCCAGTTGAAACGCTTAGTCGTGTCGGTCGCTTATAAGAGTCGTCCGTTGTGTCAAACGTAAGAATTGTTAAGAACCATTGTCCGCGCTTCAATACCTTTATTTCTTTCAATACGCATCCGCAACCGGTTTCAAACACGGTAAACGAACCACGGGCAATGACAATTACCCCCGGGTGAGATCAGTAGGATTAACTAGTGGGTCAAATGGTATGTGGAGAACTAGCCAGCGGAGCCGAATTGCTGTTTGTATGTGTACCCAAACTGCAAAGCCTATATAAACTCAAATGTTGTGAATGCGTTGCCTTCAGGGGAAGCATAATTTAAGTGCCTTAAAACACATTTATACGTGCGAAACTGAATTTGTAGTTAGTTGAGAGGCAATTAAAAACTTTTCTAGAAGAACACCAAATAATACCAAACTGTTTATAATCGTTAATATGTTATATAAGTCTCATGTGTAAATGGAAAATAAATACGAAGGAGAACATTAATACCAATACCGGACAGGAGCGTTTCATTTCCCTCCCCTCTCCACCGTCAGTGAACATTCTCAGTGCTATCCACGCAGTGGCGTGTTGGGGGTCCCGTGAAACCGCGTCCGTGCAGGCGCAAAAGTACGATCCCCCACCACTGGTGACCCCGATAAAAAACACACACCTTCCGAACAACAATTAAACAGTGACAAGTGCAAGTGGTGATACGCGCCCCAAATAAAAAATAAAAAGACACTAAACGGGTGCAGCGACCCCAATACAAAAACCACGCAACCACCAACCAAAACTAAATTAGTGACAGCCCCTAAAATTTAAAATTTAAAGTTTAAAAAAAAAAAAAACGGAAAGACATTGAAAGGGCAACCAGAGCCCCAACGATTTCTAAACCAACCAACAATCCAGCGACGCAGCGCAGCCACCTCAGCTTCATCGAACCAGGAACGACCCGAACAACATCAGCAAACAACTCAACAGGAACCCCTAGTTTTCGTAAGCCCTCCAATTAATTATTTGGTTTAGTGGTGCAACCGTGTCTTCGAGATCGACATCCGAGGCAAACGATCCACGGTCAGTGTCGAGAGACTCAAACCTTGTTTCCTGGAGGCTTCAGCCCCAGACCCTCAACCCGCACCAATACCCGATCCCACCAGCAACCACCAGCCGCCCCAACCACCACGTACCCGCAGCCAAGCGCGCCCCCCTGGACAAACCAAACCCACCGGACCCCTAGCTACCTAACACCCCTCCCGCCACACACCAACCTACTCCCTTCGCCCTACCCTTATTTCGTGACTGCGTCACTGGGCGGGGAGTACTGTGGGGGTTCTCTACATCACACAGAACCAACCCACAACCCTAACCGGCAAACATGCAAAAATCAAATCTGCAATAAAATATTTCCCAAACCTCCAAGAGAATATAATTCAACCGAATATATTCTAATCACCACCACATGCATTTTCCCAAAATTGCGTTACTCAATTATCCATATTTCCTCAACGCAACCAAACAACCCACATTTCCCCGAAACTCGTATGCCATAGCAAACGCATATTCAATCCTCAACGGAACATCAGCAAGCATACCCAGCCGCACACATTTCTCCGAAGTTCATATGCCTTAACAAAGCGTATGCCCAATCCTCAACGGAACACTACCAACCAAATAAACCGCGCACATTTCCCCGAAATTATTTCGGTTAACATTTCTATCTAAACGATACCCCTTGCTTGCACCCAAGCCATTCCAATTTCCCCCGAAAATGCATGCCCATACTCGCTCGCGTCGCCAAACCAATTCCCGGTACACCCAACCAACGAAGTCAACCCAGCCTGTACGGCCAGAATTCGTTGGAACTGAATTCCTATGCGAGCATAGCAACTCGTCCACAATTCCTCGTAATTGGCAGCGAGCCTAACTTTGCCATGACGCACCGCCACGACGCAATGAATGAATTATTTTCATTCATGAGTCAGTCGACATCTAACCGCCGCCACGTGCGCAGCACCACCTTCCCTCTCCAGTCCGAGTCGCCCAGTTGAAACGCTTAGTCGTGTCGGTCGCTTATAAGAGTCGTCCGTTGTGTCAAACGTAAGAATTGTTAAGAACCATTGTCCGCGCTTCAATACCTTTATTTCTTTCAATACGCATCCGCAACCGGTTTCAAACACGGTAAACAAACCACGGGCAATGACAATTACCCCCGGGTGAGATCAGTAGGATTAACTAGTGGGTCAAATGGTATGTGGAGAACTAGCCAGCGGAGCCGAATTGCTGTTTGTATGTGTACCCAAACTGCAAAGCCTATATAAACTCAAATGTTGTGAATGCGTTGCCTTCAGGGGAAGCATAATTTAAGTGCCTTAAAACACATTTATACGTGCGAAACTGAATTTGTAGTTAGTTAAGAGGCAATTAAAAACTTTTCTAGAAGAACACCAAATAATACCAAACTGTTTATAATCGTTAATATGTTATATAAGTCTCATGTGTAAATGGAAAATAAATACGAAGGAGAACATTAATACCAATACCGGACAGGAGCGTTTCATTTCCCTCCCCTCTCCACCGTCAGTGAACATTCTCAGTGCTATCCACGCAGTGGCGTGTTGGGGGTCCCGTGAAACCGCGTCCGTGCAGGCGCAAAAGTACGATCCCCCACAGAGTAGTCCAGGGAAAAGCGTGTTCTTAGGAAATGTTCCAAATGTTTTTCCGAAGAGTACCGAGTTTGCGGTTTTACCATGGAGGCGATGATACCAATGTCCTATGTCGAGAATAAGGGACGTATAGGAAAATGATATTGTATATTTCCTTATAGAGAACGGCAATAGCTTCTTCTACTTCTAGGTGTTCAAATCGAAATGCGATTCTGCTAAGATGCTCATTTAATAGGCGAAAGTTAGCTTGACGGAAGTTGTAAGAAAAGTTGAAGTGGGTTGGTGAGGTTTGGGATAAGCTGTCACGATAAAGGGATACGAGAAGCGGGGGGTGGTAATTGTCGATGGTGGACAGAGCGTGAGGACTAAGTGCAACTGAGAAATTATAGGGGTCCATTGTAAACACAAGTTCAAGTTGCCTCTCCATATGAGTGACATTACTTATTTAACGGAGGCATGAGTCGGTGAGACCGTCTATAAAAAGACATTCCTTGGTACTAGTGGGGTTTGAGATGTAAAAGGATTGATCGTCTGACAACGTCCATTGGAGATGGGGAAGGTTGAAATCGCCAATAAGAACGATATCGTCAAGGGAAGTAATTAACTCGGTTAGGTGATCAGCCGCTGCTATTGTCAGTTCGTATGACACGATAGGTTGCGAAGGAGGTATATCATCATCATCATCATCATCGGCACTACAATCGGGATCCGGTCTTGGCCTTGTTTAGCAAGTCTCGAGGCTTGTTAAATTTTCCATAATAATTTATTTTTACGGGCAAGGTTATTAGCTTTGCGCCATGAAGGAGGTGTATAGAAACATATAATGTTTAACGACTTTGAGCGTTGGTCAATTTTTATTGCGACATAGTCAAGATTGGAAGAAGAAGAGTTGGCAATAAGAGATGAGGGGAGCTTATTTTGGATGGCAAGCAGCACACCACGTGAGATGTGGTACCATAACGGGCAGACATGTAAGAGTGGGTCTGATTATCTGTTTGTAGATGAGCTATTTGACCTTGAGAGAGAGGCCGTCTGCAAAGGTTAAGCTGTGTTGAGGCTTTATGAAGGGAATTTTTAATGTCGGTTGAGAATAACCAGGGCTCCTCGATAGTATAGTGGTTAGTATACCCGCCTGTCACGCGGGAGACCGGGGTTCGTTTCCCCTTCGGGGAGCCTCTGGCGCAAGACTAATGACCTTGCCGAAAAAAAAAACAAATCATTATGGAAAATTTAACAAGCCTCAGGACTCGCTAAATATGGCCAAGACCGGTTCCCGGTTGTAGTGCCGATGATGATGATGATGATGAGAATAACCAGTCGTTGGAAAGGGTTACTCCCAAATATTTTAGAGTTTTGGAAAGTTTTATGAGGATGTTATTAAACTTGAGTTTATAAAAGCTTAAATATCGTCGTTTCAATGTTAGAGAGTTAGCTCAAGAGTTAAACGTTGACAAAGTGGCATTTCATGCAATTTTGACAAATGTTTGGGGATGGAGACGCGTCGCCGCTCGACTGATTCCGAAAGAACTCAATGTCTTGCCAAAGGACCATCGGCAACAAGTCGCTGGAGACAGGGTTTCTCGAAGAGACGACTTCGTGAATAGCATGATAACTGGTGACAAAATAAAGGTCTATTAATACAACACATTAACGAGCCAGCAATCGACTGAATAGCGATTGAAAAACAAGCCACATCCGAAAAACCGCACCAAAGTCGCTGGAAAGTGAAGGTGTTTGTGAGTGTTTTCTTTAATTGTCGTGGTGTATACACCCCGAATGCCTTCTGAAACGACAAACAGTGAGTAAAGAGTATTATTTGAATGTTTTGAGGCATTTGTGTGAGAAAGTCCATCGTAAGAGCCCAGATTTGTGCAAGGACAACTTGTCGATTGTGCAAGACGATAATGCAACAGTTGTCACCGACTACAAAGCCAAAAACTCAATAAATACAATTGCCCATTCGCCGGGTTTAGTCCGTTGTGACTGTTTGCTATTTTTAAAATTTAAATTGCCACTTGGTGAAGCCATTTTGAATTGATTGAAGACTTGAAATGAAATTCGCAGAAGGTACTGAAGGCCACATCACTTTCAGCTATGTTGTTTTGAACAACAAGTTGACCCAAGTGACAGTAGTGGTTTCGAGGGTCGATTTCAACAGGGTTTGAAATCGGTCTCCTCTGGTGTGCAGGGAAGGTTTACTTCACTTACTTACGATATTAGAAAAAAAAATAAATAAAAAATAATAATAATAATAATAATAATAATAATGTGACGCATATGACAATCAGTACTAGAATATTCTAGAAAGTCTGAAACAAAGTACTAGAATATTCTAGGAAATACTAGAAAACTGGAGACTTTGAGCAATAGAAAATTCGAGGCTATGGAACGGACGGAAACGAAACACCGAATCAGAATGAGGAAAAACGGTATAAATACGTCGCACGTAGCTCGGGAGGATAAGTAAGAAGTAAGAAGTAAGAAGTAAGCAGTAAAAGACGCGATAAGTACGGAAGTGATAAGTCAAGAAATCGTTAAGTGTACGGTAAAAGTAACGGTTGTTATTAACTGACTAGTAAAGTGTTACATTAATTCAAAATCGATTTAACGGCTCATTGTTATAAAAAGTAATTAATCCAGCGAACCCCAAGCTCGCAATAATAATAATAATAATAATAATAATAATAATAATAATAATAATAATAATAATAATAATAATAATAATAATAATTTATCTATTCTATCTTGCAGCGACGTTCTGAAGATTCGCGATATCGCAAGGAAGAAATTTATGCTTTACGTAATGCAACAACGCGCCTTAGAGAAGAAAGAAGAACAAAAGCATCACACTAAAATTTATCTAGAAATCAAAAGCTTCTTTGATGTAATGTTTAAACAGTTAGTGCATAACTAAGTGAATAATTACTGTCAAAATTCTTGTTAACATTATTTTCTAGTTTGCTAACGGATTCCTTGATTCCCTTAAAGTGGAATCCTTTAATGAATTGCAAGATGTATACAAGCAACTCCACGAACTCGAAGGTTCCGGTGTCCAAGACGAGCTAAAGGAGTGTGTGCTAACACAGCAAAAATTATCCATAGAAGTCACCGATCTTCACAGGAAATTTATATACCTTCTAAAGCTAATAGTGAGTAGTTAGAAAGCTTTATTTATGTGCTTCAAGCCTGACTATATGAAACATAATTTGTCACTATTTTGACTGGGTTTATAACAGTAAATTTGCGGACACCTCCATTTACTAATTTGCACAAACAATTTTTGCATCATAATTTGTTTACCTTATCACTAACCGAAACGAACGAACAACTGTTCATTTCCCTTTGTAGTAGTTGGTTTAGGTATTAGATAACTCTCTCTAGATTTTCCACTCGACTTTGCTTATATACAGACCCACATCGTTCCAAAGTGCAGCGTCTTTTAACGGCTTGATTTGTTTGGTAGGTATTTAAACTGTCAAAAATTTGTGTTCTACTCTACATCAGGTAGCAAGCATACCGCGTTTCTGCTGTCGAACAGAATGCATGGAATGTATTTCTTATTATCCTTATAGATATGATTTTCGATACTCTAAACCATGATTGCAAACTTCTAGAAGTCAAAAAAGAGGGGAACTGAGGCGTTGGCATCCTTGTCATCTAAGTCATAGCGACTTAGCGGCGCATAATAAAACATATGATTTTCCACTTATAGTAAAAATTATTAAACCTAAGTCAAATATGTCGTTCGATTCCAGGTACAAGGAGTTCATTAGGGTAAATTTAGCGTTCGATGATAGAGTTGAACCATACAGTGGAACATCGAAAGAAATTCAAAAAAGGGAATGTGTGAATTTGCAAAGTTTTGACACAAAAAAATATTTCACTGTAGCACGAGTAATAGGAGAAATTTCTGGGAGTTTGTAAATAACGAAAAAAACTATTCCATCCTCCATTCCATTATTCGTAGATGATGACAACCCAGTCATCAACCCAATCTACTTGGACTGTTGCCATTTTATTTGCATACCGTTGAAATATAAACTTGATAACAAGAGGGTACTCACGGTTTCGTAATTGGTGGCACTTCAGTTTGAACACTTGATGTCTGTTGTTGGTGTTGGAGGTTTATTTAAAATCTCATCCGGGTACGTGATGAAGTCGATGGGAAATTATAATCCTTTTTCATATAGCAGATGCCGGTGTGTTTCAAAGCAGCATTACCTAAACACTCGTGAAATTGTCCAGTAAGATAAACCATATACGTTCGTGTATAAACAATATTTATTGCACTAATAATATAATGTTACTACCTGAAAACATAAGTTTTATAAACACAATCTTTTAGTTTTACTTGTACATGAGTTGAATTTTTGTTCTTTCCAATTTAATGCAACGCGACACCGCACAACACCTTTTAAAAATGTGACCGTCTTGGTCAACGATTAGCACTCAACTCCCTTGGAACTGTACTCAACAAAAACAACGTCCGCGACACTACACCAGTTCTTTTAAAAACATGACCGTCTCGGTCTACACCTGAAGACCAACTCTCTGCTTTTCCGATCGTTCGATCGCAGGAAAAACCCTTTTCCACGTTAACCAAAAGGCCACGTGGAACTTTCCTTTTGCGCTGATCTCACTTAAGATCCTTTGTATCACGATCTCTTTTGTGAGCCAGCGCATCCTTTGTCTGATCCTTAGGTAATTTACCTTGGATCGGCAACCGTCTGGAAACCCTTAAACATTACCTGGGATTTCCAGGAGTGTTCAGACTTGGTACTTATTTTTACTGGGCAACGGTGCCAAAGATATTTTTGTATCTTAGTGGTTTTATGGTCGGCGTCCCTTGCTCCGTTTAGGAAATGTTTCCTTGAAGGGGATTAAAGAAAACGGTACCGCCCCTCGATGGTGGTCCTGTACTCGATGGTTTTATTTTTTAGCGATGCCGCTAAGGAATTTTTGTGTTTTGGGTTATTAATGAATTTAAGGGAATTCACATTATGTGATCCCAAATTGAATTAGTTTGGCCCGGTATGCATCTTTTGATGGGGGGCTTAGTACCTAACAGGACAACGCTTCGCAATCAACCCAACGCTCTCTGATATCACATCAGCTCTACTTCTACACAAGTGCAAAGGACACTTGTGGGTGTTGGTTATTGTACCGTACATGGGCACTAGTTCAACTCAACACCCAAACACTTACCATCGGTTTCTCTGAAATTTTTGCCACGAAACAAATCAACTCCAAACAAGCGAAAGTAATGAATAGGCACGCGAGTATTTCGTTATCAAGTATTCTTTATTTAAATTTGCGTTATGGCATCGGCACATGCGCATAACACTGTGAGTTCACAACTTAATTCACTAATCTGGCCACTACGGGTTAACAATATAATTCCTTAATCCATTAGACGGTGGGCGCCTGCACTCCTTCAGGATCGTGATAATGTCAAAAGGAAGTTCACTTCAACGAACAGAACGAATTTCTCGACTCTGTGGCAAAACGGTAACACTGCACTCCAACTCACATATTCTGACCGTGTTAAAACCGAACTGGCTACTTGGTAACGCGGCTGGTAAAAATGTAACGCTAAGCGGGTGCGACTGTCCGCTGTGGCGATAGAAATCTGACTCCTCGATGCAATTCACAACCATCAGATTCGATGGCCGCGAATTGCATCGATAGGGGAGGATTCTATATGTGTCCGTATAGGACAAGTACGTTGCCCTTCGATGGAAACGATGATCGGCGGACACCTCATTAAACAGACGTATGATGATCGGGGGCTGCGGCGATGCACCCATACATCGTTGATGATGTATGCCAGGGATCGAAATAGATTCTTGTTTCAAAGTAAACAAAGACTCTATTTCACAGATCAAATGGTGGGACACATGATGTAAATGATGTGCCTATGATACAAGGGGTCGTCATGGTATTTGCCTAAGATTCCTAAGATTCCTTCCTCCGGTGCACAAGGAGGCAAATTATTTTGTTGACATAAGTCAGCAGATACCTCGTCGACGGCGGCAAAGGGTCAGGCTGGATGGCTATATGTTTGATTAATATGCGGGTAAGTAAAACGGACACAGTGAGATACTGTATGTTTACTTTAGGTTTTCAGGCGGGTCATGATAGGCATGTCATGGGTAAGGTTACCTAAACAATGATCATATCAATGCCCAAATTCATGATCGGTTGATAGCCGATAACGGGAAATTGTCGCAACTGTCGTGGACCTAAGGGTATAGGCGCGATATACAATCGTGAACTAAGGAAAGAATATCGGCTACAGCTATGTCAACAATACGCTGGCCAGCGTTTGCTTATCGTAATTGAGGACAGGCTGAGCCGATAGGAGATGAACTGGTTCATAAAATATGAACTAGGGAAATTCAGAATGTGTGGATGCCGTCGGGTAGGTTTTCCTTTCAGGTATGATGCTGCAGGGGAGCTTACGCTTCCCCCAATTGCAGGTAAGTTCTATGGGTTTGCATGCAAAGAGGAAGGTGGTTAATTTAAGAGGATGGGCGGTTCCTTGGGAATGTATTAAAGAACCGCCACAGTCCCTCTAGTTGTAATTCCAGAATTGCGGGTTGTTTGCTCCAACGCCAGGTTGAAGCGGAGGCAGGCCAGACCGTCCCCCTGTCGGAGTCCATTAAAGATGTTTATTGGTTTGGAGAGTAATTCCGCTATTTTTACTTGACTAGTTACGTTGGTCATGGTCAATCTACAAAGTTGTATCAATTTGTTTAGAATGCCGAACTCTTTCATGGCATTATATAGTTCTACTCTCGCTATGCTGTCGTAGGCGGCCTTAAAGTCTATAAATAGATGATATAATGGAATCTTAAATTCCTGACATTTTTCTATCGCCTGCATAAGGGTGAATATCGCTGATTTGCCTGGCATGAAGACACACTGATATTGACCAATGATGACTTTAGCATATGGGGCTATCCGATCTTGTAGGATAGTGGAGCGTATCTTATAGACGGTACTCAGCAACGTTATACTCATATAGTTGCTGCACAGTGTGATACCTCCCATCTTATGTATGGGGCGAATTATACCACGACGCCAATCTTCCGGCATGTCCTGTTGCTCCCATACGTGCACCACGATCTCATGAACTGCGTGATGTAACGCTGTTCCTCCTTGTTTGATCAGCTCAACTGGTATGCCATCAGCTCCGGCGGCTTTATTTGATTTGAGCTGTCTTATGGCTTTTACTGTTTCCTCAATGCTTGGTGGCGGCAGCATTTGGTCTTGATCTTGCATTGGTAGAGCTTCCAATTCTTTTGTTAGCTGACCATTTAGTAGTTCATTGAAGTACACTTCACGATCGGTGATGAGATTACCCTCTTTATCCTTGCAGTAAGTGCAGCGTGGTGTGTACCGCGTCATACTGCGGATTATTTTGTAGAACTTCCGAGCCTGGTGCGGACCTCGCTCTCTACTTTTCTCTATTTCACAGACAAGGTTTTTTTCCCAGGCACTTATTTTGTCTGTAGAGTTTTTTTTCTCAGATCTTTTGAGCTCTTTGTATTTCTCCTCGCATACCCGTGTCCCATGGGACTGCTGCATTCCCCGGGATGCGGCATTCTTGCGTTTAGTCGCTAGTTTGCACTCATCATAAAACCAGTCGCTCCGATCTCTACGACTATTGCCTAAGATGGAGTTGGCAGTACTAATGACAGTATTCTTAAGGCGTGTCCATTTCTCTTCCACGCCCGGCATTCTGACCCCAGGAGTTACTCTCCCTACATCGAGCAGTTCGGGGGCGAGTCTTAACGCATGACCAAAGGTGTCGCTGGTGTTCTCATTGCGTAAGCCGTGTTGATTCGAACCTGATCCGCGGATGCCAACAAGATAGTGATCCGAGTCGACGTTGGCACCTCGGTACGTTCGTACCGTCATCAGGCTCGAGGAGTGGCGGTGATCTATCAACACGTGGTCAATTTGGTTGCGAGTGGGTACATCAGGTGATACCCACGTGGATTTGTGGATATCTTTACGCAGAAACCTGGTACTCGCAACGACCAAGTTCTTGATGGTGTTCTCATTGTGTAAGGCACCCGTGTTGATTCGAATCTGATCCACGACTGCAATACGTCTCCGTAAGGCAATCCGCGCTCGGAAAACTATATCAACAAGATAGTGATCCGAGTCGACAATGGCACCTCGGTATGTTCGTACCGTCATCACGCTCGAGAAGTGGCGGCTTCATCAGGTGATACCCAGGTGGCTTTATAGATATCCTTATGCGGAAACCTGGTATTCGCAACGACCAAGTGCTTTGATGCTGCCAGTTCGATGACTCATAGTCCTTTGTCATTAGTGATCTCATGCAATCTATGGGAACCTGCGTAGTGCCTGAAAACCAGTTCCCGACAGTATTCTTAAGTATTCAGTATTCTTAAGGCGTGTCTTGGCTGCAGCTCAGCTCTTGGGCGCTGCTTACTGTCGGTTCTCCAACCTCCTGGACGCCGCTCTTATTCATCGGTTTTTCATACTCTTGGGCGCAGCTCAACCCTTGGGTGCTGCTTACCTGTCGGTTCTCCAACCTCCTGGACGCCGCTTTTATTCACCGGTTTTCCTCAACTTCTTTTACGGAACTTACCACTCGTGGGCGCTGCTAACTCGTCGGTTACTCATCTTCATGGACGCAGCTCATAGTATTAAACTAGCCGCCGACGAGTCAGCACGTGCGCCTCTGCCTTGTGATCCGTACCATCGGATCAATTGTGTAATCCGTTTAGGGTAAACACAAGATATCGGTTCGCGCGACAAGCATTCTGTGGGATCCGCGTGCGAGTGTAGTGCAGTAATATTTATGGGATTCGCGCCGTAGTGTGAAAATTGTGTGAAAGTGTACAGTGCGGGAAAAATCATACCCTTTCCTTTCCTTGTGGCTGTTTTTCCTCTTTTTTGCATCTCTGTTGTGCCCCTCAGGCATCGATACTCCCGATTGATTTATAATCTTTGGAGGGTTTTTGGTCTTTTTAGTGGCGTAATATTCGTCACGAAAGGGATGAGACCTGGATTTCGACACGGATCTAGTGGGGCACCTACTACAAGGGCATAACATCTGTAGTGGTTGCTTTCGCTAATCTATCGCCGGGTCCTACTTGCATCTTTTCTGAGGCGGTATTCGTTTTCTGTGTCAGGCCATTTCAATGGAACGGGAATTTCAACGCGATCTGTGTAACATTCGCGGCCTAAAATGGAATTTCTCCTCTGTGTCTGCCCACGTCGGTAACCATAACCCAGCAATCCTTGCACTTAGCGAGATTCAGGTGATAACTAATACAGATATTTCCGATTTTACTATACTCGGTTATAACCTAGCGCCTTTGTTCTCTCCACATCGTGGTCTAGCTACATACATACGAAGTGATATTGCTTATCAGTTTCTGCTACAATATGGTCTCTGCTCCAATTCAGAATTTAATTTCTCGTGGCTAAAACTTTACGTTCGTAGGCATATCGTACATTACTGCTTTCTTTACAGAGGCTCAAATTCAAAATCAGATAGAAACGCATCCTTTAACGAATTTGATGTTTTATCTGATTCTATCGATACGATCTTTACCCAATATCCCCACACTGAAATCGTTATTGCGGGTGATTTTAATGTGCATAACTCTCAGTGGCTTCGTCACTCCGGACACACAACCCCTGAGGGTCAGTATGTTCAGCTCTTTGCTGAGTCAAACTATTTAACTCAACTCATCAGTGTACCAGATATAGATGGTCATTCCGCCAACACACTGGACCAGTTTCTCACCTCGCACCCAAACAAATAAACAATTGAAGTTTCTTCGCCCTTGGCCACTTCAGACCACTGCGTCGTGTCAGCTAAATTTCCTCTAACCAACAGCAACGCTTACGAGAAAGCTCCCAAAACAACAGTATGGTTATATAAGAAAGCCAACTGGGAAGGTCTGAACGACTTTTTTGGGAAGTTAAATTGGTCGTTATTTTTCCTCAATAATCATGTTGACTTGTGGGGTATAATATTAGTCGGTGTGGCAGCACGGGTACGGGTTCACTAATATCCCACCGTGTACGCCGAATGCTGTTCATGAAAGACAAAGGTCCGCCCCAAACCGGGCACATGCAGAAAGAAAAAAAAATAAATAAAACGCACGATTTTTATCTTGTATAAATGTTGTTTATTTGCCAGTGAATACGATTAATTGAACACACTTTTCACGAATATGATTTTTATTGATTTACATCTAGTTTAAGATTTATTAGAAGAACAAAATAAAAAGGACACTACAAATCCAAACTCCTGCACTGGTATTTCAGCGGAACCATTACACTAGTAGAGATTTCGCTCTTATCTTAATCACTCAAACGTATAGTCTAACAAGTTTGCCTCAATTCACGCGGATTGTAAAAACTCGACTCTCCTTAACACTCGGGGGTGTGCGCACTTCCGTGCGCACGCTGCGGTGGTTGGCGAACGACTCTCTGGGGGTTGGATTTCGACTGCCCTACCCAGTGATTAACCTCGAGAGACTCTGGTGAGTCCCCTCTCAGCTAAGGGTGAGTTTTCTTTTCCTCGAGAGAAACGTGAAGTTTCTCTTGTGGTGGTGAATTGGAGAGGATCTCTCCGGGTCGATCTTAGCTAGTGTGCTAATGATCCATTGTTTACTCATGCAACGAATGTCATGGGAAAACGAAGCTGAGAAAAGGGGATGGACAAAGGGCATCGTAAAAGACATGGATGCAGCTGTACAAATAGTCTGCATTGCAATTAGGAAACTGGAAATTTAGGTACACAATGGTGATTGTGCACTGTATCTTAGCTGTCGGACAGGGTCGAATTCTTGTATGCATGTTTATATGCTAAAGAAATCGATTCTTGACGGCAAGACGCTAGATGCGTAAATTGCATTTGACGATTGGACAAAAGGCTGCCGAGACTGTAGATAAACCAGGAACATATGCTGCGCACGTGTGTGGCAGGGTACGCTGGTTGATATGGGCGCCGATAAGTTTTTCAAATTTATGATGCATTTATGCGAAAGAATTTTTTTCCAGAAAATTTTGATGATGCATTGGTTGTATGCATGTTAATGAATTCTTTGCAGGGAATTTTAGGTGATGCATTAGGTGCATTAAATGTCCTTGATGAAGGAAACGTTGGGATGGAATTGTGGGTGGTTCTTGCGTATGTTTAAAGAACCCCCACAGACTCTATAGCGGACACATTGACGGACACGATTCTGATTGGCACGCGAACATTTATTCCACACAGAGTAAGGAGTATCAAACCCAAGAAAAATATGTGGCTCGATTCCGGGTGCAGAGAAGACATTAAGGCTAAATGTATAAATCAAACAATACTGAAGACAACCGGAAAATATTCAGAAGAGCTAGAAATGACTGCAATGCGCATATTCTTTGCGCCAAGTTCTTGCATGACCGGAGTGTGAGACAAAAATACTACACTCTCCCACTGGTGGTAGCAACTTCTGGGCATTTGTGAATAACATTCAAAACTCGGCCTCCTCATCCACTCCTTCGCTAATAGTCGATGACAGGCCAGTCACCAGTGCAATAGAGAAAGCGAATCTTCTTGCTGCACATTTTGCAGCCAACTCAACGTTGCCTGATACCACATTAGTTTCGGATCAACTTGCGCATAAGCAGCACACTATGAGCCAGATTCGTTTCCGAACGCGTATTGTTGCCCTGCAACTCAAGGAGCTGAACGCAAACAAATCCGCTGGTCCTGATGGCATTCCCCCAATTCTCTTGAAGAGATGTTCCTCTTCACTCTCTAAACGACTGCGGAAACTCTTCCATTTGCCTTATTCTACTGGGCGTTTCCCAAATAGATGGAAGTCAGCGAACATTCAGCCAATTCTCAAAAAGGGTGACAAATCATCCCTTTCTTCTTATCGACCCATAGCACTAACTTCTACTCTCTCGAATGTAATGGAATCACTGATTAACCGTCAACTTTCGAAATACTTGGAATCAAATGACCTTCTCAATCACCGCTAAATGGCTTTCGTAGCAACAGGTCCACAGGAGATTTTTTTGGCGTACCTTATCGAAAATTGGAGCCATTCCATCCACAACTTCGGAGAAAGCAAGGGTGTTGCACCGGTCGTTATTTTTCCTCCATAACGATGTTGACTCTATAGCGGACACATTGACAGACACGATTCTACTTGGCATGCGGATCTTTATTCCATACAGAGTAAACCCAAGAGAAATATGTGGTTCGATTCCGGGTGCAGAGAAGTCATTAAGGCCAAAAAGTTGAGCTTCCGGTTGTATAAATCAAACAATACTAAGGAAAACCGGAAAAGATTTAAGAGAGCTAGGAATGACTGCAACGCGTATATTCAACGCGCCAAGTTCTTGCATGACCAGAGAGTGAGACAGAAAATACTACACTCTCCCACAGGTAGTACAAACTTCTGGGCATTCGTGAAAAACATTCAAAACTCAGTCTCTTCATCTATTCCATCGCTTATAGTCGATGACAAACCAGTTACCACTGCAATAGAGAAGGTGAATCTACTTGCTGCACATTTTGCAGCTAATTCAACGCTGCCGGATACCACATCAGTTCCACCTCAACTTGAGCATAAGCAGCACACAATGAGCCAGATTCGCTTCCGAACGCGTACTATTGCCCGCTCACTTAAAGAGCTAAACGAACACAAATCCGCTGGTCTGGACGGCATTCCCCCAATCCTCTTGAAGAGATGTTCCTCTTCACTCGCCAAACCACTGCGGAAACTCTTCCATTTGTCTTAGTCTACTGGTTGTTTCCCAAATAGATGGAAGTCAGCGAACGTTCAGCCAATTCCCAAAAAGGGTGACAGAGCACCCCTTTCTTCCTATCGACCCATATCACTAACTTCTATTCTCTCGAAGGTAATGGAATCTCTTATCAACCGTCAACTTTCGAAATATCTGGAATCAAATGACCTCCTCAAAGACCGCCAATATGGCTTTCGTAGCAACAGGTCCACAGGAGATCTTACCGAAAAGTAGAGCCATTCCATCCACTACCTCGGTGAAAGCAAGGTAGTCGCATTGGATATTTCAAAAGCCTTCGACAGAGTTTGGCATCCATCCCTTTTATCAAAATTACATTCATATGCAGTGGACAATCCCTGATCCAACGGATAAGAGACTATCTTTCTAGCCGTTCAATCCAAGTGGTTCTTGATGGTGTCAAATCTGTCTTCCATAAAATTAATGCAGGTGTTCCCCAGGGTTCGGTACTCTCACCCACTCTCTTCCTGATCTTTATAAATGATCTCCTGTCAATTACCCACAACCTAATTCATTCGTTTACTAATGAAAGCATGTTGAGTTTCTCATACTCATACGAGCATTCCCGGCCAAACTTTTCGAATACTTCACTCCATCCAACCTTGCCACTATTTACAAGGCGTATATTCGTCCCAAAATGGAGTTGAACTCCCATATTTAGTCAGGCGCATCTACAACTGCACTACACGTGCTCGATAGGATGCAAAAACGAGCAGTGAAAGTTATTGGGGATCCAGCTGTGAGTCGATCAATTCCGTCGTTAGAACATAGGCGCAACGTATAATCCCTATCTCTCTTCTATAGGTATTATCACGGTCGTTGCTCAACAGAACTTACTCAATGCGTTCCGCCTCCTCACACATTTTCCCGCGATACCCGTCAATCTGTGAAAGCGCATCAGTTCATGTTGAAAATGGACTTCAGGGGCAGAAATAAACATAGAGACTCATTCTTTAGCCGAACCACATGAATGTGAAATGTTCTGCTTGATCATGTGCTTCCTCGTCGTTGTAGTGTCCAGGCATTTAAGATTACTATACATCGATACCTATTTTCCTTATCAACTTCCTCTCCTTCCGCTGGCACTGTGCTCTGACACTTAAGGGTACTCCAAAATCGCCAAATCCTTTTGTGGCCGCGTTTGTGTAAAAAAAAAAAAAAAAAAAAAAAAGCTAGCCTCTCGGACGATGCTCACTCGACCTTCTGAACACCACCTCATCACAAACGTCGCATCGCTAATATTTATTGGTCCTTCGAGCCGGATTTTTATCGCTGTACAGTGCGCAATAAGTCAAACCTGTGGAAAAGTGAAAGTGCGAGTGCCCGAGGTTAAAGTGGGAAATACCAGCGGTGTTAACGACGCATTGCGCTCTCCTTCGTCCGGGCGTTCCTGAACTCACATCGCAGTTCAGGCGTCACTCCCTCGGTTGCGTCGCCAACGAAGACTCGGGACACGCTCGCTAACGATTCGACCTTCAAGTGGGCACAATGTCCCAGATTGAGGAACTCATCGCTGCTCAGTTCGCGGCAGAAGACCAGATGTCTCGGGCGTTCCTCAACCTAAAAAAAAGGGGGCCACCAACGTTGGGCTCAGTGGAGGCTCGCCAGCAGAACCTCGGGTTCAAATGGGAGGATTTCCGGAAGCGGCACGAGGAGATCAAACTGCTGGCAACCCTATAGATTAAGAGTTATCCCGGAGGAATTCTTCGAGTCAGCCGAGGAAACTTACCTGGACAAACAGGAGGAAAACTGTACTCGGGTTTGGGACAAACTGGTAGAGCATTACGACAACACGCGTGTCCTTGTTCACTCTGCCTTGAGCGCCCTCCTCCAGGTACCTGCTATCCAGAAGGAATTTGCTGTGGGCCTACGTCAACTCCGCGACGCCACCAATGATGCTGTCGTGACTTGGATGCACTCGGCCACCCCGTACGCACCTGGGACGACATATTCGTCTATCTGACCACCTAGCGCCTGAATACACGCACGGGACGTGACTGGCAGACAGCGCAATGAAACACCACGGATCCCCCACATACCAGAGGCTCGACGCCTTCCTAAAAACCAGGATCGAGGCGTTGGAGTTCGTTGAGCTGCCCAGAATCACCGTCGATCACTCCCAACGGACGAGGCACGACCACACGCCACACAAGGAGGTGCAGTTGCTGTCTTAATTAAGAAATCTTCGTCTGTACAAATGATTTTTTCGCCATTTGGTGGTCATAATATACCACTTTATAACACAATTGATGGGAGGCCCGTGGAACCCGATGTCGAGTCGACAATAACACGAATTCTACAAATAGGGCACCAACAATTACCTTATTATTGTCTAATCATTTGCATCCCAGAAGCAGCACATATGGAACATCTCCTGACGGATATTCATAATATCCAATGCCTTTTGGGTAACCTCAATTCCACAAAATCTTCTGTTTGGAGTGTTACGTTCAGGTCGTGATCTGTAACGGAATCGAATACCACTCATGGAATAACTGCTGGTGTAGACACACCCTCATCTCGATAACCACATCTCCATTGCAAATGGTAACTAAAAGAGCATATCACGATCCTTGTTCAAATCCAATACAAATAGACCCAGAACTACCTGCATCGCCGAAAAGAAAGTTGTCTATTAACGATCATCGTAAACGAAAGCAACCGTCTAATGAGAGTAATGTTAGCAATACGAAAAGGAGCACTGGTTCAACATAATGGAATCTGTCATCTAGTGTAGCCTCATCGACACACGTCGGAAAAGGCAATGGCACACAAGGTTCAACACCAGAAATAAAAGTGGATGCCTGCGAAAAACATTTAAATCGTGACGACCATATCATCAATTGTATGACATCAGTTAGAAAGCAAAAGGCAGTCCACTTCCGAACACATCGCACAAGTGTAAGCATACCAGTATTTTTTTGCTATCACAAAAAAATGAGACACATTTGCAGATACTGCTAAATCTACCAGCCTTAAACCACGGAAATTGTGGAGGTAACCAAATAAATCGTAAACGTCTCCCCACGAATCATACTGAACAAAAACACCATTACGGTTTCACAGTTTTATTTTCATGAAACACTTATGCAGAAATACGAACCGGACATGATCAAGTCTCAAACCATACTGAACAAAAATACTATCATGATTTGACAGTTTTACCTGTCATAACCTAGTGGAAAATGTACCACCACATGAACAAATGTCAAACAGGACTGAACAAATGTACCATGACGGTTTGACAGCTTTGCCAGTCATAAAATAATTACTAAAAAAAGCACTTTCACATGACTAAAAGTCAAACCATACTGAGCAGAAATACCACATGATTTGGTAGTTTTTCCTGTCATAAAATCTACTGGAAAACGTTCCTCCACGTAGTATATTTCAAACCATGACTGTTTGAAAGCTTTATCTGTCATAAAATAACTACTGAAAAAGGTACCTTGACATGATCAAATTTCTAACCATTTTAAATAGAAATACTATGACAGTTTGATCTGGCATAAAATTGCTGCTGGAAGAAGTACCTGATGAATAGTATATGATGAAGTATAGGATGAATTACCCTATAGTATAGGATGAATTACCCTATATTTAGAGGATACACATTTTGAACTGGAAGGAAAAGAAAAGTAAATGTCCCTATTAAGATGGAAGGGAATATCCGTACTGTTGTACAGAAGCTGTACAAAGAATGCTAAAATCTGGGTAAAGTGAAATCAAGAAGTAAGAATAGTGCAAATATTAAACGGTAGATTTGGAAAGGGGAAACGTTGTACAAGTCGAATGGCGGGTTATTAGACACTTCCCAGTATAATGTGATGAATGAATGGATCAATAGAGGGCAGAACCCTCATTTTATTTCGCTTCATTCAAGACGTATAAACATATAAACTTATAAATAGACTTACGAACTACCTTAAAAACTAAGGCATGTGGGTTGTGGGTGCTGGACTAACTTTAAAGTATCTTAAAAATGGAATGGGGAACTAAACAAAGATGGATAGAATAACTGTCTAAGTGGTAGGACAGGGGAGGGCGAGAATAAGCCGGTTGCAAGGTCGTGAATATGAGTGCGTGAGAGTGTTCATTAGAAATGGGCGAAATGGGTTCATTAGAGCCGTAAGACGTGTGATGGGCGGGCAAATAAAAGAGACGAAGGTTTCGCAGATTTCGGGCATTAGTGGAAAATGTGATGGAGGAGAGCAGGCTTGGGCAGTTGATTGAACCTTAGAGTAGACGGTGGATGAAGAGGATGTCGGCATGAAATATGCGCTCTTTAAGTGTGTCAAGGTTAATTAGGTGAAGACGGTTCGTGTATGGGGGTAGAATCAGACGTTTTCCCAATTCAATCCTCGGAGAGCAATACGCAAAAAACGGTAGATTCCATCGTTAAGATAGGAAGAAATCCACTTAATCGGTAGGGGTTCAAAACCAAAGGACGATAGCTCATAGTAAAAACGACGTTGCACGCTTTCGACCCTGCGAATTTGGGACGAGTAGTGAGGAGACCAAACCTGACTAGCATATTCAAGAAGGGGGCGGACAAAGGCTATATAGAGCGATCTGGAAACGTGGGGATTGGATTTTACCGTTTTTCGTGATGACGAAGGTGTAGATTCACCTTGCCGTGGCATGCTGCTTGCCAACCAAAATAAGCTCGCGCCATCTTTTATTGCCATCTCTTCTTCTTGATTATGTCGCAATAAAAATTGACCAACGCCCAAAGTCGTTATACTTTATATGTTTCTGTATACCTTCTTCGCAGCCTATCGTGTCATACGAACTGTCAATAGCAGCGGTTGATCACCTGACCGAGTTAATTACTTCCCTTGACGATATCGTTCTCATTGGCGATTTCAACCTTCCCCATCTCCAATGGACGTTGTCAGACGATCAATCCTTTTACACCCCAAACCCCACTAGTACCAAGCAATGCCTTTTTATAGACGGTCTCACCGACTCAAGCCTCCGTCAAATAAGTAATGTGCCATATGATTTGGAGAGGCAACTTGACCTTGTGTTTACAACGGACCCCTATAATTTCTCAGTTGCCCTTAGTTCTCACGCTCTGTCCACCATCGACAATTACCACCCGCCTCTTCTCATATCCCTTTATCGTGACAGCTTATCCCAAACCTCACCAACCCACGTCAACTTTTCCTACAACTTCCGCAAAGCTAAGTTTCGCCTATTAAATGAGCATCTTAGCAGAATCGCATTTCGCTTTGATCACTTAGAGGTAGAAGAAGCTACTGCCGTCCTCTATAAGGAAATATACAATACCATTTCCCTATACGTACCTTATTCTCGACATATGACATCGGTGTCATCGCCTCCATGGTTCAACCGCAAACTCGGTACTCTTCGGAACAGGAGGAATAATTTGTGGAACATTTTCCTAAGAACACGCTCTTCCCTGGACTACTCCAACTTTCTCGGCTCCTTTTATAAATTCACCTAGCTTTACAACTCTCTTTACTACAATTATCTCACAAAAACACAAAACAACCTGATAAATGATCCCAAATGTTTTTCCCACTTTATGAACTATAAACGTAAATCTGACGCCTATCTTAACTCCCTTTCTTATGGCGCGACTACTTCAACCGACCTCCTAACTATTGTCAATCTTTTCGCTTCTTTCTTTAAAAAATCCTTCACGGACAACTCTTTCGAGCATAACCGCTCTTACTAAAAAGGCCTGCCGAATTCTGCCTTGGCCCCTTCATCTCTCAAATTTATCCAGCATCACCTAGTTGAAGAAAAATTAAACTTACTTAAAGACGAGTTCATCCCTGGACCTGATGGACTTTTAAAAACTGTTCCTCTTCTCTTTCTCTCCCGCTATCAAAGATCTTCAATCTATCCTTTACACAAGGTGTCTTCCTAAATATTTGGAAATCCTCTTTTGTCACTCCCATATAAGACGGGGCCAAAAAAGGATATTAGTAGCTATCGTCCCATCGCCAAACTGTCACATATTCCAAAACTGTTCGAAGGCATTCTTTACAACACGTTATATTTTCGCTACAAATCCATCATCTCACCTTTCCTTTCGGGTAGGTCGACCACCACCAATCTAGTTGAATTCTCATCCCACGCACTCCGTACAACCGATTTCAGCAAGCCCTTCGACCAAATTTCACACAACCTCATCCTCTTTAAGTTATCCTCCCTTGGCTCACTGATTAAGTGGATTTCTTCCTATCTGAACGATCGAACCTACCGCGTCAGATTTAGATCCACCCTCTCCAATCCTTTTCTTCCCACGTCAGGCGTTCCCCAGGGCAGTTATCTTGGACCCCTCCTATTCATACTTACTATTAATGATATAGACTCCAGTATCAAGCAATCCTCCATCTCTCTATAAGCGGACGACACTAAAGTCTTCAAGACGATCCGCTCTTCTTTCGACTCCTCACTTCTCCAAATGGATCTCGACAGATTTTCAACTTGGTGCCAAAATAACTGCCTCGAACTAAATATTGCCTATTACACACTCAATCACCTTCTATCGTAAACGACACCCCTCCCCGCTACGTTCCTATGTCTTACTCAACCAACAGATAACATCTGTATAAACGATTCGTGACCTTGGCACCTTATGTGATAGGGAGCTTAACTTCATCCCACATGCTGATGACATTATTCTCAAGGCCAACTCTGTCTTTGGTTTTGTGAAACGCTGGTCGAAAACATTCTCTAATCCCTACGTTTCCAGATCGCTCTGTATAGCCTTTGTTCGCCCCCTTCTTGAATATGCTAGTCAGGTTTGGTCTCCTCACTATTCGTCCCAAATTCGCAGGGTCGAAAGCGTGCAACGTGGTTTTTTGCTATGAGCTATCGTCCTTTGGTTTTGAACCCCTACTGATTAAGTGGATTTCTTCCTATTTTAGTGATGGAATCTACTGTTTTTTGCATCTTGCTCTCCGAGTATTGAATTGGGAAAATCCTCTGATTCTATCTCCATACACGAACCGTCTTCACCTAATTAACCTTAACACACTTGAAGAGCGCATATCTCATGCCGACATCCTCTTCATCCACCGTCTACTGTAAGGTTCAATCAACTGCCCAAGCCTGCTCTCCTCCATCACATTTACCACAAATGCTCGAAATCTGCGAAACCATCGTCTCATCTATTTGCCCGCCCATCACACGTCTCACAGCTTTAATGCAGGGGTTTGCAAACTCTCACCCCGCGTTCTTTGACTTCAATCTCACCTCTCCCGCTCTCAAACGTCGTCTCCTCTCTGACTCGTTCCGACCCCATCCTGCTCACGACCTACACTACACTCTCACGCACTCATATTCACGACCTTGCAACCGGCTTATTCTCGCCCTTTCCTGTCCTACCACTTAGACAATTATTCTATCCATCTTTGTTTAGTTCCCCATTCCATTTTTAAGATACTTTAAGGTTAGTCCAGCACCCGCAACCCACATGCCTTAGTTTTTAAGGTGGTTCGTCAGTCTATTTATAAGTTTATATGTTTATACGTATTGTAATAAGCGAAATAAAATGAGGGTTCTGCCCTCTATTGAGACTGGGAAGTGTCTAATAACCCGCCATTCGACTTGTACAACGTTTCCCCTTTCCAAATCTACCGTTTAATATTTGCACTATTCTTACTTCTTGATTTCACTTTACCCAGATTTTAGCATTCTTTGTACAGCTTCTGTACAACAGTACGGATATTCCCTTCCATCTTAGTAGGGACATTTACTTTTCTTTTCCTTCCAGTTCAAAATGTGTATCCTCTAAATATAGGGTAATTCATCCGGAGGTACTTCTTCCAGCAGCAATTTTATGCCAGATCAAACTGTCATAGTATTTCTATTTAAAATGGTTAGAAATTTGATCATGTCAAGGTACCTTTTTCAGTAGTTACTTTATGACAGAAAAAGCTGTCAAACAGTCATGGTTTGATATTTACTACGTGGAGGAACGTTTTCCAGTGGGGATTTTATGACAGGAAAAACTACCAAATCGTGGTGGTAATTTTGCTCAGTATGGTTTGACTTTTAGTCATGTGAAAGTGCTTTTTTTAGTAATTATTTTATGACTGGCAAAGCTGTCAAACCGTCATGGTACATTTGTTCAGTCCTGTTTGACATTTGTTCATGTGGTGGTACATTTTCCACTAGGTTATGACAGGTAAAGCTGTCAAATCATGATAGTATTTTTGTTCAGTATGGTTTGAGACTTGATCATGTCCGGTTCGTATTTCTGCATAAGTGTTTCATGAAAATAAAACTGTGAAACCGTAATGGTGTTTTTGTTCAGTATGATTCGTGGGGAGACGTTTACGATTTATTTGGTTACCTCCACAATTTCCGTGGTTTAAGGCTGGTAGATTTAGCAGTATCTGCAAGTGTGTCTCATTTTTTTGTGATAGCAAAAAAATACTGGTATGCTTACACTTGTGCGATGTGTTCGGAAGTGGACTGCCTTTTGCTTTCTAACTGATGTCATACAATTGATGATATGGTCGTCACGATTTAAATGTTTTTCGCAGGCATCCACTTTTATTTCTGGTGTTGAACCTTGTGTGCCATTGCCTTTTCCGACGTGTGTCGATGAGGCTACACTAGATGACAGATTCCATTATGTTGAACCAGTGCTCCTTTTCGTATTGCTAACATTACTCTCATTAGACGGTTGCCTTCGTTTACGATGATCGTTAATAGACAACTTTCTTTTCGGCGATGCAGGTAGTTCTGGGTCTATTTGTATTGGATTTGAACAAGGATCGTGATATGCTCTTTTAGTTACCATTTGCAATGGAAATGTGGTTATCGAGATGAGGGTGTGTCTACACCAGCAGTTATTCCATGAGTGGTATTCGATTCCGTTACAGATCACGACCTGAACGTAACACTCCAAACAGAAGATTTTGTGGAATTGAGGTTACCCAAAAGGCATTGGATATTATGAATATCCGTCAGGAGATGTTCCATATGTGCTGCTTCTGGGATGCAAATGATTAGACAATAATAAGGTGATTGTTGATGACCTATTTGTAGAATTAGTGTTATTGTCGACTCGATATCGGGTTCCACGGGCCTCCCATCAATTGTGTTATAAAGTGGTATATTATGACCACTAAATGGCGATGAAGTCATTTGTCCAAACAAAGAAACTGGTGGTGTCGCCGGAACTTTCATCAGAATGTAGATATTGTTGAATCAGGCCTCTTTTGACCTGATGTATTTTGTTCGCTGTACCGAACTCTTACTCAACCCTATTGTACACTAGAGTGCAACACCCTTAGTGTGATAATTTATATGGCGATATTCGGGCGCAACGCCACTAAATATCTAAAAGGAATCCTGAATATTCGGGCGCAACGCCACTAAATATCGCATAGGATAAAAATTAGCTGAAAGATGAAAAAGTGAGACTACGTCCGGGGTTACGGTCGGATGAATTCTGATTTTATTTAAAAAAAAAAAAAATGGTGGCGAGAAGGCCGAATTTGGCGAGACAGGACATATGTGTCCTTCATCTTGTCTCTGACTTCTGGTCATCTTGCGATAACCAGAATCACCCACATCCGTGAGGATGTTGGGCTCGGTCTCGCGGCATCTGAAAAGAGAAGAAAAAAGGGGGGTATCCAAGGATAGTGTGGACAGTGTTAGTCCAAGTGTTCTTTAACTAAATTCTGATTTTATTTTTCAATTCTTAAGCTATATATACAAATTATTTACACTAATTTTCTTACATCTACAATGTTGAGTACAGGATGACAGGATTCCTGTTTACATACATACATAAACTTGAGTCGAAGGACAATCGGCATTTTTAAGACACACCAATTACTGGTGTGCACAGAAAACAAAAGATAAAAGGGACGCACATTCTTGCACAAAAAAATAGAACTATTACATTGATGG
This sequence comes from Microdon myrmicae, assembly GCA_963931805.1. Taxonomy (NCBI): domain Eukaryota; kingdom Metazoa; phylum Arthropoda; class Insecta; order Diptera; family Syrphidae; genus Microdon; species Microdon myrmicae. The sequence goes on along the minus strand of OZ007500.1, from coordinate 8,317,841 downwards.
TGGTCCCTTTTTGAGTTGGCGGCAATTCAATTCGCACCTTCTGTTGTTGAAGATGTTTCTTGATGGCAAATTGGAATTTTCCGGTTGCGGGAAAATTCCGATATTGTTGGTGGTGATGGCGGCATGATGCTGAAATTTGCTTTTATTGCCCAGTCATAAATTGTAGTTGGGATGCGGTATTCAAATGCATGGAATGCAAATACGGCGGCAATTGGGCAAATGGTTCTCACACACATAACAATGGCTGAGATGTGCCATTAGAATGTGATGAATGAGACGAACGACGGCACCGCACAAATGGCCCCGCATGATCTCGTAAACAGATATCATAACCTTGAGTTGTTGGAGGAGGAAGTGGAGCCATTGAATTTATAACTACATGCCCGGTAGTTGGCATTATGCTACCTGTCGATCAACTTAGCAACGTACCAAGGCGACGTTTTTCCAGGTCTTCGTTTGCTTGAGTATATCTTGACTTCGAGGTGATTGCAGTAACTGGTGTAATTGATGAAGATGGATAAGGCACAGGACAAGCTATTTTGGTTTCAGTCTGTAAACTGTTTCTGGAAGAATAAGGCGTTGTCGTGGTGTCTTGACTTCGAGATGACTCACGTCGTTTCTTTGCTACAGAGCATTCACTCTTGGGACTGAATGCATTCGTGTGCTTTGTGTGCTCATTTCCTTTTTTTGTTTTTGCAACATTTTTTTATTTCTTAGATTCTAAATTATAGGCTGGACGAGAAATGCTTAAATACCAGCTTAATTATCTTATATCCGTTCTACGCAGACGCTCCAAGCTAAACATCATATTCGGCCACAGAACTTTGTGGCTTTAGTTATGATTATTTGTGTGACAGAGAAAAACTAGAAAAACTTTGTGCTAAGTTTTTTCTTAGTTTTTACTTAAAATTGAACTTACTTCAATTTTTTTTTTAAATTTCGTTGTAGGAGTTTGCCCACCGCAGCATTCGCGAAATGGATTCATTAGAGCCGTAAGAAGTGTGGTGGGTGGGCAGATAGAAGAGACGAGGGTTTCGCAGGTTACGGGGGTTAGTGTGAAGTGGAATGATGGAGAGCAAACTTGGGCAGTTGATTGTGCCTGAAAGGAGACGGTGGATGAAAAAGATACCGGCATGAGTCCTGCGCTCCTCAAGTGTGTTGAAGTTAATCAGATGGAGCCGGCTTGTGTATGAGGGGAGAATCCGAGGATTCACCCAGTTCAGTCCGCGGAGGGCAAAACGCAGACAACGACGTTGCAGGCTTTCGATTCTGCGGATATGGGACGAGTAGTATGGAGACCAGACCTGACTGGCGTATTCAAGAAGGGGACGTACGGAGGCTAGGTAGAGAGAACGGGAAACGTAAGGATTAGAGAATTCTTTAGACCAGCGTTTCACAAACTCAAGGGCAGAGTTGGCCTTAAGAATACTATCATCAATATGCGGGATGAAGCTAAGTTCCCTGTCAAATAAGATTCCGAGGTCACGTATCGAGGGACATGCTATTTGCTGGTTTAGCAGGAAGTAGGAATGAGGGGGGGGGGGGGTGATGATTTGACAACATTGAGTTCAAGGCACTTATTACGGCACCAAGTTGAGAAGCTGTCGAGGTCCGTTTGGAGAAGCAAGGAGTCGAGAGGAGAGATGAACGTTTTGTAGAGTTTGGCGTCGTCCGCATAGACGGAGATGGATGAGTATTTAATAATGGAGTCAACGTCATTGATGGTAAGGATAAATAGGAGGGGACCTAGATGACTGCCTTGCGAAACCCCTGACGTGGGAAGAAAAGGATTGGAAAGGGGGGATCTGAATTTGACACGGTAGGATCGATCTTTCAGATAAGAAGATAACCACTTGATCAATAGGGGTTCGAAACCTAGGGAGGACAGCTTAAAAAGGATGAGATTATGGGAGATTTTGTCAAAGGCCTTGCTGAAATCTGTGGTGATTACATTGACTTCGTTGCCATTCTCTAAAGCACGGAGAGTATGAGATGAGAACTCGACCAGATTGGTTGTGGTCGACCTACCCGAAAGGAAACCATGCTGTTTGGGTGAGATGATGGATTTACAACGGATAGATAACGCGTTGTAAAGAATACTTTCGATCAGTTTAGGGATATGACACAGTTTGGCGATGGGACGGTAGTTGCTTATATCGTTTTTAGGTCCCTTTTTATGTATAGGGGTGACATAGTAGGATTTCCAAATACTAGGGAAGATACCTTGTGAAAGGGATAGATTGAATATCTTTGATATCGGGAGAGAAAGAGAAGAAGAACATTTCTTTAAAAATACAGCCGGGAGTCCATCAGGTCCAGGGCTGAACTCGTCTTTGAGTAAGTTTAATTTCTCCTCAACTACGTGACGCTGAATAATTTGATGGGTGAGGGGACCGAGGGAGAATTCGGGCAAGTCTTTGAAGTAAGGCGGAATGGGTTCGAAGGAGATGTCTGTGAAGGATTTATTGAAAAGCGAAGCGAATAGATTGGCAATAGTTAGGGGATCGGTTGAAGTAGTCGCGCCATAAGAAAGGGAGTTAGGATAGGCGTCGGATTTACGTTTTTAATTTATAAAGTGGAAAAAAGCTTTGGGGTCATTGATCAAATTGGATTGTGTTTTTGTGAGGTAGTTGGAGTAGAGGGAGTTGTAGAGCTCGGTAAATTTATAAAAGGAACCGAGATAGTTGGAGTAGTTTTCGAAGGAACGCGTTTTGAGGAAAATATTTCACAAGTTATTTCTCTTGTTCCGAAGAGTGCGGAGTGTGCGGTTGTACCATGGCGGCGATGAAACCGATCACCTGTGACGAGAATAGGGGACATATAGGGCGACGGCGTAGTAGATCTCCTTGTAGAGAGTGGCAGTCGCTTCTTCTCCCCCAGATGATCAAATCGAAACGCTGTTTTGCTAAGATGCTCATTTAGAAGACAGAAGTTAGCTTTGTGGAACGTGTAGGAAAAGCTGTCGTGAGGTAGAGAAGGCTGGGTTTCATGATTTAGATATAGGGATAAGAGCAACGGGGGGGTGGTAATTATCAATGGTAGAGAGGGCGTGTGGACTAGGGGCCACTGAGGACATGTGTGGGTCTGTTGTGAACACGAGGTCCAGTTGTCTCCCCATATGATTTGGGACATTGCTTATTTGATGGAGGCATGAGTCGGTGAGACCGTTTATAAAAATTCGTTCCTTGGAACTAGTGGGGTTTGAGACGTAGAAGGCTTGTTCGTCAGCCGATGTCCATTGGGCATGGGGGAGGTTAAAGTCCTCAAGAACGACGATATCGTCTATTGAGGTGCTTAACTCGGTTAGGTTATCTACCGCTTCTATTGCGAATTCGTATGACACGATGGGTCGAGAAGGAGGTAAATATAAGCAGATAATGAAAAGAGACTTAGGGCGCTTGTCGATTTTTATTGCGACGTAGTCAAGATCCGGAGAAGAAGAGATCGCAATTAGAGACGAAGCGAATCTGTTATGAGTGGCAAGCAGCACTCCACGGCATGGGGAATTGGGACTTTCTCGATGAGCGCTATCATCGCGAAAAACATTGAAGGAGGGAGGGAATGGTTCAAGACTATTAATGCTAGGGATAAGTTTGGTCTCAGTCAGAGCGTATATGTCGAAGGGGAGGGAATATGCCTTTTCCAGAGTCGAATGTGTTTTGGAGCGGAGACCTCTAACATTCTGATAGTAGACGGTTAGGGGGAGCGTATTGAGGGTATTGAGATTATAAGGAGCACGGGAGGGCGACTGATTAGGGTCCGAAGTGCTTGTCATTATTGCGATAGGTCATATATTGGCGAAATGCCGAGAGATCCTTTAGCACCTTATTAGGGAGCATATCGAGATTTTTATGGAACTTAACGAACAGGCTGCGAAGGCTAGGGAAGTCGGTAGGTAGGCCATTATGCTGGATTTCGTTTTAGGTAGGATGGAGGCCGTTACGCTGGTTTTCGTTTTACCTTTATAACAGACAGAGTCCGATTTGTCGTGGAGGTATGAAAGATAGAGGCGTAGTTCACGTAGGTCATTTTGTTCCTAAATTTAGACAAGGCATACCGGTTGTCAGAAGAATTAATGGTTTGCTGAATGAGTGGTGATGACAGATGGTGGTAATAGTGGGTCGATTAAAGGTCTGGAGGGGGGGGGGGGGGGACTGGGTGCGGGGAGGAGTGGTGCAAGAGGCAGCCTCGAGTTAGGATCTGTGAATGAGTGAGGCGCGTCCAGATCGGAGGGGGAAGAATTGAGAGTGTGTGACCTGTAGAAGTTGGAATATTTCGCGCCTGTTTTGAGGTCGTAGAGCGGGACGGAATTGGAGATAGGCGCCGGGGGTGGTGTAGGGCGAACAGGTTTGCTATTATTACGGTGGGGGGGGGGGGGGGGGCTTTATTACGGGCGGGCGAGGAGGGGGGCCTAGGGTGAAGGCGGCCGACGTGATTGTAACAAGGGAGAGGAGCTACACTATGGTTTGGCGCAGGATATTTTGTGGATGGGCTCACCCCTTAACCGGGTCGGCCGGGGGGGGGGGGGGGTATGCGGGGACAGGGGCGGGTACGCGTTGGCAGGGGACGATTCGGGACGATTCGTAATTCGGAAGGGGGAGCCGCGTGGGGAATGCAGGTGGGTTGGTGTTGTGGACAGATTTAGGAGGGGGCGGCTAATACTATGTACTAAGAGTTTAGGAGAGAGTGCATGCAGTTTTGTTGATTGTATGGGGTTGCTGTTACTTATTGACAGCCTGCCAATCCCGCAGTAACCGGTTTTATTCGGGCGGAAAATCCAATCGTACCCGGAGGGAAGAGATACGTGGAAACTGAACCCAATTTCGGAGGGAGGAAGCACGATGCAATCTGTGACGGGAATCTTGTAATTTTTCCGAAAGAATTCCGTTCCATTCGGAGCTCGCGGATTTGGTCTTCGCCCTGCACTCTTCGTCTGTTGAGAATTGATCAAATTGACAGCTGATCTTACTCAACACAACCGTCAGCCTGTGAGAACTTCACACAGTTCTTGGAGTTGAAGTTGGCACTGATCCCATCCGTCAATCAACTGCCTGATTCAAACGCAAGAGCAAGTAAAAGATATAGAAAAACGTGCCTCGAATTTTGATCCAATTTTATCATGTGTATTCCGTGTCAATCGACAAATTTTCTTTTCGCAAATTAAATTAACATTTCAATTCACTGCTAACTCTAGACTGTTATTTATTGAGGATCAACGAGCCCGAGTCATTTATAACTCCAACAGGTTATGGGCCCAGGACAGCAGTAAAAGGGTTTCGTCGGTCATCATCAACGAAAGTGAAAGGAAAATTGACCAAAGCCGCCCAGAGCGAAAGAACTGGCAAGGACAACGTGATCCACAAATCGTCAAACATCGGAGCAGCCATCGCACAGCAAGTTAACCGTGAGTAACACATACGTAAGTCAAGTCAGTCGAATTGCAGCCTCTCAACAAAATGGACTTCGTCAAATTCCAGTTGGAAATGCTAAGCGAAGACAGCCAAGGCAACGTCAACTTCATCTCATGGCGATCAAACTGAACCTAGCACTGAAGAATAAGGACCTTTACGAAATCGTAACAGGAAACAAGCTCAGACCGACAGGCGCTGTGTCATCTGAAACCATCTCAGCTTGGATCAAGAAGGATGTCGAAGCTCAAACGCTGATAGGCCTAAATGTAAGCAGCAAGATCGCAAACAAAATTGCCAACTGCAAGACTGCCAAAGATATGACAGACAAATTAACCAGCTTATACGGCACAAAGACTTTAGAAATGTCCCGAATCAAATTCTTTACCTTTGAATACGATGATAGCAAGTCAGCAGTGGAAAATTGTTTGGAGATCTTGGATCTGGCTGAAGAAGTGTCAACCGAAAATGATCCTATGAGAGAAAGTTGGATCATGACAAGGATCATGAGTGTGCTACCGCCAAAACTAGCGCACTTCAGGACTTCTTGGGACAATGTGACCGGAGCAACCAAGAATGTGGAAACTCTCATCGAACGTCTGAGACTTGAGGAAGAGCGACTGAAGAAGACGACAAACCCAGAGGGAAACGCCAACAACGCCCTCCTGGCAAGACGTGAGAAGCCAAGGCAGTCGTCAAAGAGCAACCAGGACAAGACAACGCCCGTATGCTACAAGTGTGGAGGAAAAGGTCACATGATCAAGCAGTGCACAGGCAAACCGTGCGAAAAATACATTGCCTACTGTAAGAAGAAATACTCATGTAACATATGTAAGCAGAAAGGACACTTCGCCAAAGAATGCACTTCCAAGGAAGAGTCAAGCAAGTTTACAAGTGGAAAGCCACCAAGGGCGTTCCTGACCACGGCCTTTTCAACAGTGGACAGTGACATCTCGAAGGACAGGGCAACTTCATGGTATCAGGACTGCGGAGCTAGTCAACATATGACGTCTCATCGAGAGTGGTTTGCACAGCTGGTCGACCTGGACGAACCAATCTCAATAGTGATCGGAGACTCAACCAGGTTGGATGGCGTTGCAGTCGGGAACATCGAGATGGAGGCTTTTGACGGTCGGAAATGGTATCCAGTGGTACTTGAGGATGTTATTTACGTTCCAAAACTCAACTTCAATCTCTTCTCAGTAAGTCAGATGCTGGACAGGGACATCTTCAGAAGGCAAATGGAAAGCAGTCAACGTTTTACAGTCAGGATGGCAGGAAAGTTGTGGCAATTGCCAAGCGCAAAGGAAACCTCTACAAAATGATGCTCAGGTCAGAAGAAGATACAAGTCTGATGACAATGTCAATCAAAACTTGGCACGAGAGACTCGCCCATCAAAATGTAAAGTATGTGAGGGATATACTGAAACGCAAGGGAGTCAAACACATTGATGACTGGAAGCACTATGTGTGCAAGGGATGCTCACACGGCAAGAATCACCGAGCCCCACACCGAATCAACCCAAAGACAGCCCAGCAACCGCTAGATCTTGTACACATCGACACTGGAGAAATGAACATTCCGTCGTTGGGAGGAGCTGGCTTATGCTCAAGGACGACTTCACCCACTACCGGAGCTGCTATTTCATGAAGACGAAAGGAGAAGCACCTGAGAAGATAGAGAGCTACTTGAGACTCGTGGAAAATCAGCTTGGGAGGAGAGTCAAGTGTTTGAGATCTGACAACGACACGGAACTGAAAAATGCCAAAACCAAACAGATGTTGGACAAACTGGGAATACTTCACACATTTACGAATGTGCACACGCCAGAACAGAGCGGAAGGGTTGAGAGAGAAATGAGGACAATTGTCGAGGCAGTCAGGACAGTAATTCATACCGAGAACTTGGACCAAAGACTGTGGGCCGAAGCAATGAACCACGTGATCTTCAGGTCAACATCGTCAAACCAAGGTTTGAACTTAATTCTTTTCTTAAATCCTAATGCCTTTTGGGCTGTTTGTTTGATTGTGTCTCTGATCGATGTCTATTTAGTGCCCACACTATTGGTTTACTTTTCCGCACTGCTCCTATTCTCTAGAATGCTAAATCTGTTCGTTAGTTCGTCTTGATATTCAACCCTTTTGCGCAGGTCTTTTAGTTTATCAGTGTCGAAATTTTTGCTCGTCTCCCATGACTGTCCATGTGGGTTTGCTGCGTGCCGACTCTTAATTTTGCCCATCACTATCATGGAAGATTTAACAAGCCTCAGGACTCGCTAAATAAGGCCAAGACCGGTTCCCGGTTGTAGTGCCGATGATAATGATGAGAAGATGATCGGAGTCGCAACCTGCTCCTCTAGATGGTCCCGATTTCGAGCCGATGTCATCCAGTTTGGCACTCCTATATGATCTTACGTCAAGGATATTCGAGTGGTGTCTTTTGTCTATGAGGAAGTGGTCTATTTGGTTACGCGTTATGCCGCCAGGTGATATCCATGTGGCTTTATGGATTTGCTTGTGCTTGAACATCGTGCTTTTCACTACCAGATCTTTTGACGCTGCGAACGTGATAGTACGAATTCCATCATCATTTGAAACGTCGTGTAGGCTTTCTTTACCTATAGTTGGTTGGAAGATATATTCCTTTCCAATTTTTGCATTGAGGTTGTGGGAAGAAGTATTGTGCGCCGGTGTACGGCGCTGATTCACTTCCTTCGTCCATCTATCAAAAGTTCGGCCGAAAACCAAAAGAAAAGCAGAAGCGAAACTCCACAACGAAACGTCCACAAGAGGAGAAAAAAAGCAACTTGCTTTCTGTTTGTTGTTAATAGTTCACGAGTTATAAATTTTACGTTAATTGTATGTTTGATATGATGTTCCATGGAATTTCTATTTTATCTAGACGGCATTTTTAAGGTCGAAAATGATTGCGAATTCACTAACTATAGAACACACACGAATGACACAGAAAAATATGGCGACTCTTTGCAATTGACTTTTGTTCCGGAAAACATTACTCGAACTAGGCAAACAGTCTCGGGGGTTTAAATGTACGACTCTCTCTCTGCACTCCGAGCACACCTTACAAGCGATGATGGACGGCTCGACCGATCAGTCCTGTGATTGGAATACGGCTCGACACAAGTTTTCGACTCCGATTGAACGCGTGCCCGTGCGCACTGGGGGCGAAGGAAGGGACGACCAGCTCGGTCAGAGGATGGGTAAAGACTCAGCGATGTGAATTCGCTGGCAAAGGAAATTCGGCCAGAGGTACTGGCTCTCTTAGTTAAGGGTGCGTTTCCTATTCCAAGAGAAACGTGAAGTCTCTCTTTGGGGGTAGGTAACCGGATCTCCTAGCGAAGATCGTAGCGGTACGCATGTATGTGTGAACATTGGTTCTTTCATGGGACAACGCTATGAGCACGAATCGGAAAAATCGAAAGGGATAATGGGCATCAATGAGATGTGAGTTCGGCTAAGTAAATAAGCCGGATCTCATTGGGTGGTAATTGGATTTCTGTTTGCTCATGCCGAGAGGTCATAAGACGGATCCGGGAAATTAAAAAACGTAAAGGGACTTATGAGCTGAGAGTTCAACTGAGTAAATAAGTTGCAACTCATTAGCTACTAGATGCATTTGGGATACTTGAAACAATTTGGATACGACAAACATATCGCCATAATACCTGCTCAAGAATAGCGTTATTTTGTTTGCACATGGTGCGTGCTAAGGAAATTTGTTTTAGTGTCTATTGCGCTAATTGTATGCCGCTGCGTTGGATTGTTTATCGTTGGCCGAACAGGTCGCCAGCCAAGGTGTATGTAAGGGAATTTATTGTACACATGGTGAGGCTGGGAATAAGCGACGCAATATTTATTCTCTCTAGTTATGATGGTTACATTATGTGTGAACCGAATTGTTTCTTTTCAGGAATTCATCTAGGGAAAATGCATACGGTAAGATTGGGATTTGCCTGGCAACCGAAGGTGCCGAATTGGGTTTGGGATTTATGATCCTATAAGCTGGACAGAATTCGTGTAGGGAATTTTGAACCTGAATTGATGCATGAAGGTAAGAATTCTCTTCCAGGAGCTTTTAGATTAATAAATTAGGTAAACTTGATGCGTGAAGCATTTACAGGTGCTAATGCGATGGCGTTAGCGGGAGACTATGGAAGTTGGGTTGTAGTTATGGAGGGTTCTTCGGGTAAGTAGACAGTGGCGTTTGGCGGAACCGTCACAAGGTCCCCGAGGAGGATTTTAACATCGAATGACGAGATCCTATCAAATACTTGCTCTAGGGTCTCGTAGAACGTGTCATTCCTTTCTTCGTCGGTAGATTCTGTTGGGGCGTGTACGTATTTTATGGTGCATAATAGTACCATCATCATCATCATCGGCACTACAACCGGGAACTGGTCTTGGCCTTATTTAGCAAGTCCTGAGGCTTGTTAAATTTTTCATAATGATGTTTTTTTCCGGGCAAGGTCATTAGTCTTGCGCCAGAGGCTCCCCGACGGGGAATCGAACCCCGGTCTCCCACGTGACAGGTGGGTATACTAACCACTATAATATCGAGGAGCCGATGATTGTACCATGGGCCCTGTATTTTTAGCACCGACATTCGACCATTAATAAATTTCACATCTTTTACATAGGGCGTAATCTTCCTGCTTACGATTAAGCCGGTTCCGAGGTTATGTGTATCGGTACCTCCACACGCCAGTGTGAACCCATTGGTTTCGATTACTTGATGAGGGAGTCGGACTTCCTGAAGACGATGTCCATTTTATATTGTTTCGCATTCTCAACGTCCGTCTGTATCGCGCTTGGTTTATATAAAGTTCGAACATTCAACGTGCCGACGCGTAAATCCCGCTTTTCCGTTTTTCCCTACGTCTTTGTTTTGCGGAATCGGTGTTTTCTTTATGATTTGTTCCCTTATGGTAGCGTCGGCTTTTGGCTGATTTGAATGTCGTCTTAGTGTTCCGCCGAACACTGTTTACTGCAGAGAAAAGAATACACCAACGGAGCGCACACACCACAAAATTGAAACTCAGAAGGATTTGTTTTATTGCATCAGGAACAGTGATGTCTCCTGACGTGCACTTTGGTTGGGCAGGGGCGACACGGGGTTGGGTTTCGCCGACCGATGAATGTCGTTGGGGAATCTCCAGATGCGGTCACAAACACGAGACTGGATGTGCCAAAGCAATGGCGTCCGCAACAATGCTGCCTGAAACTAATTGAATTATTACAAAAGAAAAAGTAAACCGAATACCTCGATTGTAGCAGCAAATTCCTGAAATAGTCGTCCCTCTTGACAAAAGAACTCGACGCCGATAGGTTTCTTATTAGTAAATGTGTTTATTTATCTTGATTCATCGGATTTACAACGATTATTTAGGATATCTGACTGGGCAGAGCAGTTAACGAAGAAGAATGAAAATAATGTGACACACAGTTTGTTTTTGTGCCACTATGACAACCAGAAATTTAACCAAACGTCAGTTAGTTGCTGTGGCTGCGTTCAATTGCGAATTCACTGATTGCATTCAGCGAATCCGCAACACACACAATCGTTTGAATGTTCACAATATAATGTTTTTTTATAATTTAATACTATCGTTCGACGGTCACGATATAATGTTCTTGCTAGATGTTTGTGGCAAAACAAATCACTAGGTACATTTTCCAAATTTCAACCGCTAGATTACACACTCGACGTTACTTTTAACCTTTCACACATTCTTTTCACGGACCGACCTCCTCGTTGGGTTCTCAGTGACTCAATCTATCGACCTTCTCGGTGGGGTTCTCTCTGTTCGACTATTCGATATAGACTAATTGTCTCTATCCTTAAAATCCCCGCATCTGCAAAAGAAAATTTCCCAACAAATCTGCAAAGAAAATTTTCCTATCATCAATCCATCATTCTCCTTTCCGTCTTCCTTATCGGAATCTTTTTCCTTTGTTTGACGATCGATCATACCGCCGTTTAATTTTCGATATTTTCCTGGGATTTGTTTATGTTCCCCATCTGACCCAAGACAACGAGGTTCTTGAGCCCTTCAGATGGTTACAAAGGAACCGTGGGATCGGCATAGTTTCTTAGTTAGCATTTCCAAATCATAAACATCTAGTGAGCGATCTACGTTAAGATGTTTATGATTGCATGACTGTTGGTCGGCGGCGAATCGCTATCCTTTGTTTGCTATTAGCTATCAGCGGAGATATTCGTTGTTCGGTTTGTTTACCGAAGAACGCGTTTAATGGGTGCAATGCATTGATGCCTTGAATGGGTGCGTTGGCTTGGATGCGTCGAATTGGCGCGTCGAATTGGATGCGTTGGATTGGATGCCTTGCATAGATGCGTTGAATTCAATATTAGAGACTTTTGAACGTTTAGTTCGATTGATTTTTATTATTGAATTCAATGTTGGTGTATGTAATGTTACCTTTTGTTTCAGGTGGGAGTAAGGACTTTTGGGATACGTGTCTGTGGGCACATGTAATGGATAAAGGTGAGTATGTTCCTTGGCGGAAAGGACATCTCAACCTATAGTGGGTTGTGTGGTTCGTAGAACCGCCACAGGCTCATCAGACTTACGTCTACCAGGTTTTTAGTAGGATTGTTATTTGTATATTGGTTATTCATATTTGTCCCCACGAATCTTGGGGTTTCAAATAGTCCGCCATATCAGAGCCCCGTTTTGATATGGTCAGGTCTGCTTACTGCTCTGATTCGACCCGGTGTCAGAGAGGCGCCGTTATAATACAGCCGGTATACGCCTGGCTGCAAACCATCCAATGGGCATGGTGACGCGTAACTTTCTGGATTAGGGGTGGTAGACCTTTGTGTGTTACTCCTCGCTAGCTTGTCTGACATGGGTGGGCCTACTGGAAGCACATGCTTCCGTGAGCATAGGTTGGGTGATTCATTGTAGTTTAAGCCCCCGCACCACGTCAAGGTTTCTACCAAGCGGGGATGCAAGACCATAATTGGGACCAATTTATTGACACCTGAAACTCATGTTTTCCAAATGTTACGGATCTCTGCATGATTTTCAATCCGAGGTGGAATTGATATCTTGTGTCGAAGAACTTCGCGCGGCCCAGTGCAACACATATTACCTAAGATTCATTTTCTCCGCTATCTGTTCTTATATCGAACCATAGACACTAATTCTTGCATTACGCCACACCCATGCAACAAAAGTCAGTATCTATAATATGATATAGCAAACTTCTCTTAGCTGCCCATGCCAACCGCACCATGTGTGACTTTTTTCTGTTTCCGAAACTAAAATTAGTACTTCGTAGGACTTACTTGCTAGTGTAAGCCCGTTGGTTTCGGTTACTTGATGTGGGAGTCGGACTTCCTGAAGCGCGACGATGTCCACTTTATATTGTTTCGCGTTTTCTACGACCGTCTGTATCGCGCCTGGTTTGCATAACGTTCGAACACTCCACATGCCAAACCCTATATCCCGCTTTTTCCGTTTTTCCCTACGTCTTCTTTTTGCCAAATCGGTGTTTTTTTGATGATTTGTTCCCTTACGGTAGTGTCGGCTCATCACACCTACGCCTACCGGGATTATCGTGAGATTGTTTTTTCTATATTGATTATTCATTTCGTGGGAACAGTCTTGGGGTTTCAAATAGTCCGCCATATCAGAGCCCCTCTTTGATATGGTAAGATCTGCTTACTGCTCTGATTCGATATACAACAATAAAATACAAGACAAAATATTATACTCAATTATTTTAGACATATCTTTCTAGAAATCCTTTATTTTTCCTAGTTTTAAATCCACATTTATTAAATGTGTTATAATAGATTTGTATAATTTTAAACTAAATACTAAATGTAATTGTGCAGATTCGTTTTGTCATGTCAATATATTTTTCATTTGTGAATGCCATTGAACTTTTAATGTGTTATTGCATAGAAATTGAGGATAATTACAACGAGGATATCAAGCAGAGTGGCGCAGTGGGAGCGTCGCTGGGTTCATACCTCAGAGGTCCGTAGATCGAAACTACGCTCTGCTATTACAGTTCAAAATCCCTTGTTAAGCGGGTTTGTGTTGTGACTTGTAACTTTTTTAATAACAAATTGTTTATTTTAGTGCAAGTGTTTCACAAAGCGGTTTTATTTTTATACCCACAATCAAAATTTATATATTCTTAGGTAAAATACTAAATCCACGTTCACAATATTTTTTATTCTAATTCTCTGCAAGAACACTCTAGATCAGGGGTTGCTAAACTTTTAGGATGCAACGGAGCAATTAAACATTTTCATTCACGATCATCAATATGTATAGCATCAGCTTTTTTTTTAAATTGTACTTTTAATTGTTAATTATACTTTATTAAGATTTTTTTCACGTAATTTTTGTCATTTTTAATTTTAATTCTTTTTCATTTTTTTTTTATAAGTTCAAATAATGAAATTTGTAATAACATTTACTACATTTTACGCGAAAAATTATTATTCGATTATGAGAAGGTTAAGACTGCATTTCTTGACATAATATTTCAAAATCAGGGAGTAATTTGATACTGCTACTCTTAAACTGTCATTCAAGTGTTCATCTCTAAGACGTGATCTTAAGTTATTTTTGATGAATTGCATTGAAGAAAATATGGCTTCACTTTAGTAAGTCGACTCACAAGAAAAGATTTTAGCTTCAGTTCATAGTGCTTCAGCAAACTACCACAGCTCCTTGTCTATGGTAGTAACTTTTAAAGTGACCCCATTTTGTTTGTATTTCTACAGCCATCTTTTATGTCGGTGTGTGGATGTTGAATAACCCAAAAAACCGATTTCCACATATAGGGTTATACAATAGGGACTTGACAACTTTGAATTTAATTTGTGAACGCACCCTTTCATTAATCATCGAACTGTCACGGTCAATTTATTCAGTAAACTCAACATTTTCCGCATGGTTAAGTACACGAACGAACAACGTATGCAAATTATAAAAATTTGCTACCGAAAAAAAGTTGTCAAGCCCCTATTGGAAAACCCATTATGAGGTATTTTTATTTAATTTGGTCCTTTACAATTTATTTGGACTAGTTTTTGAATACAAAGCAAAATGTGCCCTTTTTGCTGCGTTTTCCATCACTTTTTCGAGCATATCGGGCGGTATATCAATGATTTCGGCACGGAGCTCCTCAATGGCCTGAGGCTTGCTGGCGTACACTTTGCTTTCAAAACAACCCCACAAAAAGAAGTTCGGAGAGGTCAATTCTGGAGATCTGGATGGCCAGTCAATGTCGCCATTTTTCGACAGCATCCGTCCAGGGAATTTTCGTTGCAGAAACTGCATTTTTTCTTTTGCAGTGAGGCATGGCGCATCGTCTTGTTGAAACCAATAACCATCCAGACCTTTCTCCCAGATTGTCGGGCAGACATAATTAGCCAACATCCACCGATATCGATTCCCATCGAATGTTTCGCTTTTTCTGAAGAAAAATGTCCCAATGATGATTTTGACGTAACACCGCCCCAAACAGTCACTTTTTGGTTATGCAATGGTTTTTCATGGATCTTGTGTGGATTCTCCGTTACCCAAATGAGGCAATTTTGTTTGTTAACGGCGCCAGAGAGTGTGAAATGCCCCCGGCGGTCATCAAAATGTGCTTCCAAAAATCAGGTTCAGTGTGAACCATTCGAGCGATTGTTAGGCTGTATTCCAAGCAACGTGGCCGGTCTGTAGAGAATATTATTTGAGTCAATTGCACTTTATATGGAAACAAATGCAAATCGTCCTCCAAAATGCGGTGCAAGGTGGTTCCATCATCATCATCGGCGCTACAACCGGCCTTATTTAACAAATCTCTCCACCGGTCCCGTTTCCAGCCGATGTCATCCAGTTTGGCACTCCCAGTCTCTGGGCGTCCTGGTCTAGGCCATCCCTCCATCGCAGACAAGGTCTGCCGCGCTGGCTCCTTCCATACACCCTGCCACAAAGGACTTTTTCGGTCAGGCTACTCTTCGCTCATTCGAGCTAGGTGTCCCACCAACCGGAGTCTACCGAGCTTGATTTTTCTTACAACATTAGCTTCAAGGTAGATTGCGTACAACCCATGGTTGTAGCGTCTCCGGAATCGTCCTCCCTCACATACGGGGCCAAAAATTCTCCTTAAGACCTTCCTCTCGAACGCGTCTAAGAGTTCAGAGTGCCTTTTATTGAGCACCCAGGTCACGGATACATACATGAGTCCTGGTAAGACCATGGTCTTGTACAGTAGTAGCTTGGATGTTCTGGATAAATTTCGGGATTTAAAGAGCCTTGATAGACCATGGTATCGGCGTAAGGCTAATAACCTTGTCCGGAAAAACAAATTATTATGGAAAATTTAACAAGCATCAGACTTGTTAAATAAGGCCAAGACTGGATCCCGGGTGTAGTGCCAATGATGATGATGATGAAAGTACATATAGTAAAGGCTTATGTATGCCATATCTGGCCAGTTTGTAATATAACCCTTCGATCCAGAGGGTATCAAAGGTTTTTTCCAAGTCGATCAGACAGGCACCTGCGCATTGGTTCCTACATTTATTCCATTGTATGTCAGAGACCAGTATAGCTGCGGCATGTGTGGTTTCATGACCCGCCTTAAAGCCAAACTGGTTATTTGGAATAATGTTGTTGTCGTCTACCCATTTTAGCAGAGCTTTGTTAATAGTCTTTTCAAATACTTTACTGATGGTTGGGAGTAAACTTATCGAACGCATGTTCATTGGGTTTGTACAGTCTTTGCCTTTTTTTTGGGATGGGCTAAATGATAGCCGTTTCCCAAAGCGCGGGATAATATGCATTATTCAACGCGTTGTTAAACAGGGCCGTGTACATATCTATTCCCAATGGGGGCAGGTTCTTGAGTACGATGTTAGGTACTCCATCTATTCCCATTGACTGTTTGCTTCTTAATGAGTCGAAGATGCTCTGGATTCTTTCCCTCGTGATTAAAAAGCTATTAGCTCCACCATTGGGGCTGTCAATTGACAGATTATCGTCACTGAATTCGGTAAAACCCGGATTCTCCGATTGCCAAAGTGAAATTTCATTTCGGAGGTGCAGCTGATTCAGTAGAACTCTGTCCTCCAAGTCGTGATTTCGGTGAATGCTATCGTTCACCTTGTACATTTCCTGAAAGACAGCTCCCACAGCGTTCACCTTTTCCAAAGGATCTTCGATTACGAAGAGCTCACTATTGAGGATCGCGTTCTCTGTATCTATGCCAATGTTGATTAGCCGCTGCTTGTTTACGTCGGTACGTGGAATTTGGAGACACTGAATCTCGTTTTGATTATTTCTCCAGAATATTTTATTTATTTGTGGGAACATATTCGGGTTAATAGTTTTTATAGTTGGGATTGGTATCGTTCCTTTCTTAGGCTTTTCGAATCATAAACATCTAGCGAGCAACCTACGTTAAGATGTTTATGATTGCATGACCATTGGACGGCAGCTAAGCGATATGCCTTGTTTGCATAAGTGTGCCTTTGCATTAGGTCATGCCAAGGATTTAGGTGCTAATTGCATTTAGCTACCAGCGTATGCATCCGTTGTTCGGTATATTTACCGACAATGGTATTTCTTTGGAAACATCGCGTTGGTGTTTAGGATGGGAGATTGGTGACCTGTATGCGATTCTTTAGCTGCCCTTTTGAATTGGGGTAGAATATCATGTATGGATGCGTTGAACTCGATATTGGAAGCTTTTGAACGTTAAGTTCCTTGGTTTTTGCTATCGGGTTCAACGTTGTTGCAATTTCATATAACCTTTGTTACAGGTATGGTAATGACTATTGGGCCGCGTGTCTGTGGGCACGTGTGTTGCGAAAGGTAAGTAGAGTTCCTTGGCGGAAAAGACATCTCACCCTATAGTTGTTGTGGTGGTTCGTAGAAATTTCATTTCATATTCTAGAAAGTACTGGAAAACTGGAGACTATGAGCAATAGAAGATTCGAGGCTATGGAACGGGCGGAAACGAAACACCGAATCAGAATGCGGAAAAACGGTATAAATACGTCGCACGCAGATCGGTAAGATAAGTAGTAAGTAGTAAGAAGTAAGCAGTCAAAGACGAGGTAAGTACGGAAGCGGTAAGTCAAGAACTCGTTAAGTGTACGATAAAAGTAACGGTATATTAACGGACTAATAAAGTGTTACATTAATTCAAAATCGATTTAACGGCTCTTATTTATTAAAAATAATTAATCCAGCGAACCATAAGGTCGCTACAATACATTGAATTATTTATGATGATGGTTGTTGTTGATGTTTTGTGTAATCAGTTCCGAGATGGTGTAGATGTTGGCCATGAGGCCGTAACCCGTGTCTGCAGGTTTTTTAACACAGTCTGTTGAATGATTTCGGGCATCCTGACTGGTTTTTCCTGCGTAGTTTGCGTAGTTGTGTTGGGAACACGGTGCTCTATTGGTGTGCAGCGACGCTCTTTGCTGTTGGCTGGAACAATAGCTGTAAATGTTTGTAAAATAGCAAATGATTACCTCGATTGGTCGGTGGTAATCCCAAATATCATTTTCCAAACAACGCAAACAATGTTAGTAGATTTATTATTAGGAAATATTGACTTTATTTAAAGTGATTGATTTGATTTATACAGATAAGTGATATGAATTTTCCAAGCAGCTGGGCTGAGCAGTTAACGATAAAAGGGAAGAAAAAACATAAAGATGGTTGTCAAGAGACAACCAACAGAATTCATAAATGTCAGCTGATTGCTGACATTGTTAAAGGTGATGCCACATATTGTTCAAGTGGTGCCACAGATTTTAATTATTGCGAATTCGCCGGTTATTTCAAATGCGAATCCGCAGCAGCAACATCTACCAATTGTATAGAACGACATTACACAACCCACACCTTCTAGCTTACATAATATCTCCGCATTGCATTCCATCCCATCCATCTATAGCTTCCACACGTTTGTGCATACGCGCAATACATGTTATACTACCCTGCTCCTAGACTCTCCATAATGTTCCAAGCTATAGGGTGGGCCATACACTTTTGCACATTTGAAACATGAATAGAAATAAAACTACAAATGTTATTTTGTTGATCATTTATTTAACGTAATAACCGTTTATTGAATTTTTTTTTAAATGACATCGTCCCCGCCACTCGGGCGCCCCTCCTTCTAAGAAATCAAGTGTTGCCATTTCCAAAAATGTATGGCCCACCCTATATTAGGCTTACTGCGTAAACATTTCACCTTCGCTTGTCATTTGATCCTTTCACTTTATGTTTTTCCTCAAACCGCATTCCCCTTTTTCGTTTCAAAAGTTTCTTATTTATTCGCATATAAAAAGTTTCAGTTCAAAAATCTTCTAGGGATATTTTCACGTCAAAGATGAAGCCCAGGATATTCTGCAGCTCACAAAACTCACGAACGCTGGCACATACATGTTTCTCGAAAACAACATAATCGCCGATAACATCACAACAAAAGACATCGATGACCTGAAAGAGTTTCTTAAAACTGTCGTGGAACCGTATTTGGAGCAGCGAACGCATCTGAATCCAGAAATTTGGATCTCTGTAAGATATATTTCACAAATGTATTGTTGATTTTACTTTATATAAGGACAAGTCCTCGTACATCGGTTCATTGGTCTTGGGCTCTAATTTTCACACAAGTTTGTTTTAATCTAAACCATTGATATCCTTGCCTAGACCTCTCCAGAATATCAAGACTTTTACACAAAATGTAAATGATGCTCTCGTACTTGTTCAGATATTTTCTTGAAATCTCCTTGATCGTCCCTTAAATAATGTATTTGACTTAGTTTTGGATTAAGACCCTTAGCGTGTTTGTTCTTCAGACGCACAAAAAACCCAATAGTCCATCAAAATTACGAATTGGGGCCGCGGCTATAATTTCTCGAACTACTTAATGCGGAACGCAACGATAGAAATACTCCCTCTCGGGATGACCCCGTGAATCAAATTATTCGACCAATTTTTCGCGAACATTACTTAGTGATTTTTAATTGCACTATCTACTGTAAATCATATTCCAGAAAATATTTCCCTTCACAGGAAAAGTTGTGCGGACTATACCCAAACAATTGTACCAAGGGCATTTTGATATACAATGTGGACCATTTAAACCTTCGGGATATTTTTTTGTAATCATTAAAAAAAAAAACAAATTATTTGATATAAAGTGACTTTTCGTTTACTTTGAACATTGCAATATTTTTTTAATCGCTTTTTGAATATGATATCGCGTAAATGGCTGTCGCCAGAGTGAATAATACGGTGAGTTCAGTTTTCGGTATTACCAATCAATCTTTGGTTTGTTTCGGCTGAATATCGACCATTTAATGTCGAATATTGTCTTTGAAGGCTTGCAGACTCGGACGCTTGTTGACATAATGTTTGGACTTCAAATAAACCCCCAGGCGAAGTTGGACGGACGGTCGGGGAAGCCAATCAATATTACAACGTTTCAAAATTAGGCGTCTCAGGAACAAAAAGCGCAATAAACCTATTATGGCATCGGGTGTGTGAGTCTCCTGTTGAGACCAAAAGTAAGGAACAATTTTTTTTATTCACGTCTCCGCTCAAAGAAAATGGAGCATCATCGCTCATGATAATTTTTTACCAAAAATCGTCGCCGGTTTAAGTCGCGAACTTCGCTTAATCCACATACGCGATTTGTCAATCAGTGAAAGTCGATCCATTCATTGAATTTTGTACGGGAATAACTTCAAATAATCCCGCATTATGCGTCGAAGGACATGCGAGGGGTGCCCAACTACGAAGAACGGCGACGACTCCATGTTGTCGAAGATGTGTTAGCCAATGCTGACTAATGGATGCATTCCAATGTAATTTCAACTGTTGTGTGGTAGTCGAAATCAAATATTAACCGCTGAACCAAGAATAGCAGATTCTTCTAGGGTGAGTTATTGCTGTGGTCCAATTATAACTAAAAAAAATATTGTTTTTCTGCTCGAGGAGCACGAATTTTAATCACTTGAGATCTTTACAATAATAAGACAATGTTACAATTTTCTTACGTCTATTTATACTACTTCCCCGCTTGGTAGAAACCTCGACGTGGTGTGGGGGCTTAAAATACAATGAATCATTCAGGCTATGCTGACGGAAGCATATGCTTCCAGTAGGGCCACCCATGTCAGACCGGCTAGCCAGGAGTAACACACAAATATCTACCACCCCTAATCCAGGGTGTTACGCGTCACCCTGCCCATTGGATGATTTGTAGCCAAGGTTATATATACGTATTATAACGGGGCCTCTCTGACACACGGCCTAATCAAAGCAGTAAGCAGGCCTTACCATATCAAAGCGGGGCTCTGATATGGCGGACTATTTGAAACCCCAAGACTGGTGGAACAAAAATGAATAATCAATATACAAAAAAACAATCTCACGAAAAACCCGGTAGGCGTAGGTGTGATGAGCCGACACTACCATAAGGGAACAAATCATCAATGAAACACAGACTCGGCAAAACGAAGACGTAGGGAAAAACGGAAAAAGCGGAATATACGCGACGCACGTGGAATGTTGAAACGTTATATAAACCAGGCGCGATTCAGACGGTTGTAGAAATCGCGAAACAATATAAAATGGACATTGTCGCGTTTCAGGAAGTCCGACTCGGACATTACGTAATCGAAACCAACGGGTTTACACTGGCGTGCGGAGGCACCGATACACATAACTTCGGAACCGGCTTCATCATAAGCAACAAGATTACGCCCCATGTAAAAGATGTCAGATTTATTTATGACCGAGTGTCAGTGCTAAGAGTAAAGGCCCATGGTACAATTATGTATTTATAAACGTACACGCCCCAACAGAATCTACCGACGAAGAAACGTAGGACACATTCTACGAGACCCTAGAGGAAGTATTTGATCAGATTACATCATTCGGTGTTAAAACCCTCCTCGGGGACCTCAACGCGAAAATAGGAAAGGAAGATATCTTCCAACCAACTGTAGGTAAAGAAAGCCTACACGACATTTCAAATGATAATGGAATTCGAATTATCGCGTTCGCAGCGTCAAAAGATCTAGTAGTGAAAAGCACGATGTTCAAGCACAACCAAATCCGTAAACCCATATGGATATCACCCAACGGCGTAACGCGTAACCAAATAGACCACTTCCTCATAGACAAGACACCACTCGAATATCCTTGACATAAGATCATATAGAGGAGCAGATTGCGGCTCCGACCATCTTATAATGATGGGCAAACTTAAAGCTTGCAGCAAACCCACATGGGCAGTCACGGGGACGACCAACAAATTAGACATTGATAAACTAAAACACCTGGGCAAAAGGGCTGAATATCAAGACGAACAAACCAATAGATTTAGCATCCTAGAGAATGGGGGTAGCGAGGAAGAGGAAGCCAATAGTGTGGACACTAAATGGACATCGACCAGAGACACAATCAAACAAACAGCCAAAAGGTATTAGGATTTAAGAAAACAATTAACCCCAAACCTTGGTTTGACGATGAGTGCAGGGCGAGGATCGAAGAACGTAAATGCCTGAGAGTAATCCACTTAGAAAGATATGATGAAGCCAACGCAGAAAGATACGCGACAATTCGGAAAGAGACAATGAGACTCTTCAAACGCAAAAATCGCGAATGGGAGAAGACTCGGACCGAAAAAATCCTAGAAAATGCCAGTGTAAAGAATATCAGAGGTATGTATGCCGGCATAAATTCAATTAGAAATGGCTACCGACGAAAAGCCAAAATAATTCGAGAAGCAAACGGCTGTCTGGTCATAGAAACAAACAATATCGTGACAAAATGAAAGCAGTACTTTGAAAACCTGCTCAATGTGCGCACCCATCAACCACAAATAAACGCACCAGACGTACATATAGCTGAGCCTCAGATCCCAGAGCTCTCTTTCAACGAAAAACGCAATAAATCAATTGAAAAACAACAAGCCTCCCGGAGTCGACTGCATACCGGCAGAATTTATTATAACTTATAAGCATGGAGGGGAGGCAACCCCTCGAAACCAACTTATCAAAACAATATGCGATAAGGAAATCACTCCGGAAGAATAGAAAACCTCAATAGTCGTCCCCATTTTCACAAAAGGCGACAGATCTGACTGCGGAAACTACAGAAGAATATCATTGCTCCCAATCACATACAAAATACTAACAAATGTCATACTGGCGAGAATCACACCGTACGCAGAAGAAATAATGGGAGACTACCAGAGCGGATTCCCTAGGAACCGGCCAACGAGCGACCAAATGTTCACAGTAGGGCAACTGCCGGAAAAGAAGTGGGAATACGGAGAGACGGTTCACCAACTGTTCGTTGACTTCAAAAAAACATATGACTCAGTCGCAAGGCATAGACTTTACCATATTGTAGTTGAGCTGAGAATCCCGAAAAAATATGCCGCCCTCACTCATATCTGCATGAACGAAAATAAAGGACGAGTTAGAATAGGAAACTACCTCTCAGAACCATTTGAAATCCGGGACGGACTAAAACAGGGGGATGGCCTCTCACCATGTCTGTTTAACCTTGTGCTCGAGTATGTCATCAGAAAGGTACAAAACGACCGGATGGCCGGATAATCCCCGAACGGTGTCACACAAGTGCTCACATATGCGGATGACATTGCCATTCTGGGCGACAATCTAGAAACTGTAAGTAAAAGCAGTAAAATCATCATGCAAGGGGCAGAAGAGGTGGTTCTAGGCCCATAAATGAAGACAAAACAAAATACATAATTACGGCGAGAGCAGGTGGATCTCAGGGAACACATATAAACGTCAGAGGTAAGATGTTTGAAAAAGTTAAAGAGTAAATACTGACGGCCAGTAACGAAATGTCGAAGGAAATTAACAGAAGACTACACTCCGGCAACGCTCGTTGGCATGCAGTCAGTAAACTGCTGAAATCCAAACTGCTATCACGTAATACAAAGCTCCGTGTCTATAGAACCATAACCATGCCAATTGCTCTATATGGATGCGAAACATGGGCTCTAAGAAAACGGGAAGAAAACAAATTCCGCGTTTTCAAGAATAAAGTTTTAAGGGGTATCTTTGGAGGTAAATATGACGAAGAGGCGGGACAATGGAGGAAACCAACCAACCACGAATTGGAAGAGCTATACCGCAAACCTACAATAGTGAGAGTAATCAAGTCGCGAAGATTAAGATGAGCTGACATGAGGTGCAATGGGCAACGATAGGACTGTGCGTAGAATTCTTGACGGTAGACCAACGGGAAAGAGACCGACAGGGCGGCCGTGGCGGAGAAGGGAGGACAATGTTAGGTTTGACCTTGAGGAGATCGGACCGGCTGGTCAAGCGCGGAAGGAATGCACCCAGGACAGGGAACGATGACGGAGTCGAGTCGGCGAAGTCATGAACTTAATAGAATAGAATATTTATACTACTTGTTAGGGCTCGCTTATCAGAGAACAAAGGACCCGGGGAAGATAAAGAGTCTAAGTCATCTTGAGTAATGCCACATACATCTTGTGAGCAAATTCTTATCTTGTGTATGATTAAGATATTTCTTTGTTCTCGAGTACTGAAATATATTTCTATCTTATGTATGAGTCAGGCGTTAACTGTCGCGTGCAAACTGTGTGCCTTGTTGCCACACCTTGTTTTTTTTTAAAAAAGTGCGAACAGATTACAGGGGCAAAAAATAGAGCTTTTAAACAATGGCGCTCTAATCACACCAAGGTTAACAGAACTAATTTTGTTGGAATCAGAAACGCGTGCAACCAAGCGATTGATACCGCGAAGAGGGCTTACAACGACAGAGTGACTAATAGACTCCTTGAGTGCCCGACTGGTTCGCGTTCCTTCTGGTCAATGGCAAGGGCTGTCAACAGTAACTTCGCTTCATCTTAATTTCCCCCGTTAGTGACGGGTAGCGGGACGTTAGTCACAAATTCAAAAGATAAAGCTAATGTGTTCGCGAATTTATTTTCCACTAATGCAAATCTCGATGCCGGTCTTTTGGATACACCTGTGATCGCGCCGGTATGGTCTTCGATGTGGGATGTCAGGTTTCGCCCGCGTATTATCCAACGCATTCTACGTGGATTGGACTGTAAGAAGGCGACCGGCTCAGGCGGAATACCACCAATAGTCTTTAAGAACTACCGCCGGTTCTTGGTAGACTCTTTCGCTTATCTTATGATCGAAGGACCTTTCTTGGCTGCTGGAAAGTCGATGGAGTTCAGCCAATCCCAGAGACGGGAATAAAGTGTCTCCCACAAAATTACCGCCCGATAGCATTACTGTCTATGTTATCTAAGGTAATGGAAAAGGTCATTAATGCCGAGTTAATTAAGTATTTGGAGTGCAACCGACTTCTGAATGATCGTCAATACGGATGCCATGGCAGGCGGTCCATGGGAGACATTTTGACCCTTATAACCGATATATGGACATCTGCGATTGAGTGGCATGGTGAGTCGAGGGCGGTCGCATCGGGCTTTTGACTACGTCTGGCAGGGGGCATTGCTGAGCAAACTCAAATGGACTTTCCCAGCAGCTCTGCGACTGGACGAATAGCTTCCTCGAAAATCGATTGATCCGGGTTGTTGCGGAGGGTGAGTGTTCGGAGCTGTGGGCTGTTAATTCTGGGGTGCTTCAAGGTTCTATTTTGGCTCCAACAGATAACAAAGTGTTCAGTTTTACGGATTATAGTACGCTTGTTTCCTCTTTTTCGAGTGATCGACCGATTAGTGCATCAACCTCGCATCAACTGAAATGTAGCCCGATCGACTCTCTGAAGCGGGATCTGGATAAGATCCTACAGTGAGGAAAGGCCAATCTCGTCGGCTTCAATGCAACGAAAACGCAAAACACAACATTCACAAAGAAAAGTGGATTATCGGTTTCACAGCTGATGATGAATGGCCAGGCCCTCGAAGCTGGGAAAAGCATGAAATTTCTCGGGGTCACGGTCTGTGGGAGTGTATCGTGGCATAAACACGTGTCGAACATCGCCAGTTCCACCTCAGAAAAACTGAACTATATTTTTAGATCCAAGAAATATTTTACTCCGGCTTAACTTCTTCTCCTGTATAAATCCCAAATTAGACCCGCGCTCGAATATTGCTCTCATGTTTGGAGCTCTGCTCCTAAACATGCCCTCGACCTACTTGAAAGCATTCAGAGACGAGCGATCCGCCTGATCAGGGACACGGCGCTGACGTCGGGACTACAGTCGCTATCACTTCGAAGGCGCGTAGCTGACCTCTGTCTGTTTTACAGATATTATCCCGGGTACTGTTCTTCGGAGATTTGTGGTATTGTTCCCCGTAATTCGGTTTTTATACGCTCTACGAGACAATCCCACGGGTCGAACCAGTTTGCGGTTCATCTCCCAACTGCGCGAACATCCCTGCATCAGAACTCGTTCCATTAGAGAGCGGGGAAGCTGGGGAACTCCCTTCCCGTGCGAGTGTTCCCGGAGCGTTACAACCTGCAACTGTTCAAAAAGAACCGTAACAGTTATTTGGTTCCATCTCGGGGTGTCATGTCAGCATTACAGGTTCGCCTCACCCGAGAGAAGTATGATTATAAAAAAAAAAGTGTACTAAAAAATTGTACAAATTGATCATTGTAACTCATTCAATTTGGCATACGTACAGCACCACCATGGTACTCAATATTCTTCAAAGTTATGGAGCGACTACAACACTTAGATTGAAGGTTTCGTTTAAAGACTCTTAAGCTCTGATCTCGGTAGAACGCCGTTTAGTACCATCTACGGTCATCCACAAACTACACTTTTTTTTTGCCATTTCCGAACTTCTGTGCAAAAAAATCCAGTTTAGTAGAACATAGTTAATAAACATGTTTTGTATAATATCTTATTAGTATTATTGCCCACATGAAATTGAAAAGCATTAAAGGTAAAATAACTTCTGTAACAATAACACCGTATTCATTTCCAACCTATCACCCCATGGAACTTTTTCTCTATCTATTTCAAAGAAAATAAGTTTGATATTGTGAAAACGTCTCTTATTCGAAGGGCTACGAGAATACTCGCCGCAAGTTATTTGAGTTTTACAACCAGTTCACAAAGACGGCCACTTTGAATCACGTTGTGGACATTGTGAAAAGGAAATTTGTAAGAACAAAATGTATTTCACGAACTTTATAATTAAACAAATACCTAATGTAGAATAAATTCTATGAGGCTACTTATACCATAGACATGTCTATAAAGCCTCCCACATGCCTTTTGGATCGTAAAAAAGGAATCGAACTCGAAGCTCAGCAGGCTTTGGACGACTTTTATAAAAGGGAAATAAAGAGGTGTGTGTGCCCCTCTGTAGATGAGCTTAGATAAAATAATAATTTTTATTTTCTAGTACAACGAAATGGAGAATTGCAGGAATCGCACCTGTGCTACTCGACGCTATTCGACCTAGAGACGTTGAGAAAGACCCCCGGCAAGAGACGTCTACTGCAGCACGAATTGAAGTCATGCACACTATCCTAATGGTGATCCTGTAGTCCTAGTTAGAAAGCATGCTAATATATTATATATTTTCAGGGACTTTTGAGTGAGCTCGATAAGCTTAATTCAGCATTTTTCCGGCCTATTGAACAATCTGTTCGTCGTCAAGTTGTTAGGGATAAGAAGGAGTCCCGTAAAGTATTACAGAAAGTAAATCGCTTCAACAATTGGATAGCTCACTACAAGAAGCACTAGACAGCTCACATCGAGTTCTGTCTTTTCAGGCTACGCAGATCTATAACTAATTGTTTATTCGAAAATAAAAAGCATAATGTCTATTAACTAGTGTACTCAACGTAACTTTCTGGCCCTGACTTTATAAAAAGTTGAAGTTTTTGACTTTATAAAAAGTTGAAGTTTTTGGTTTCCTTGGATCACTACATAATTTTTTCTATTTCTTACAGTAACTCGTTTTTTATATAGTCAAATCAAACGATATTTAAACCTCTAAAGATATCAGGGGCCCGAGCTCTGGTATGCACAATTCGCGAGGCTGTATATAACTACACCATGCCAACCATTGACATCGCCGATCATTTTCCTCGTGGGCCTGGGTATCACTTTAGACTGATCTTGCTCTGCTTTCTGTGTTTTCGAACGCAAACAGTTTATTTTGGACTCGGACTTCTAGAGAGCAAATTTCGGTCCTCTTCTGACCCGATCATACATGACAAGATCGTTATTTATCGACTGATCGAATTCGTTGTTTGAGGCCTGTCGTGTCTGTTTATGTATTAGCGATATCCACCGATTTTAATAGCATTTTCTGTATAAGCGCTGTAACCATCAGATTGCTATGAACGGGATAATTTTAATGACCCGTTTGCCTTTTAAACTAGCGATGTAGTATCGCACTATATAAACCCCATTTAAGTTAATAATAATATGACGCAACGTTTTCCCTTTAATTAGCTGCCTATGGCGCACAGTTACTCCCCAAGCTACACGCTATCTAATTTCGAATATATTTTTTACATCGTGTCGCATATCCTCATCCATATCCAAACACCAAAAGCAAGCGCCACACCAGGTGGCATGGATTCCCTGACAATTGCTTACGCCTGCAAAAATTCAACCTATAGATAATGACAAATACCGCACGCCAGGTGTCAAGCACTCGATTAAGTGAACTCCCATTAAAAATGCTTATGCCCACGAAAGAACGGATACGGATAATAACGAATCGCCAGCGCTGATTCGAAGTGACGAAATATGCTTGAACCAAGGCCACTGCACTTTAAGTGGATCAATTAACTGAAATATCAATTAAACGAAACGAATGGCACGTGCAGGGCGATTGCACTCAATATGAGTCAAGCCCGACTGAGTGAAACTGCGGCAGGGTAAATGACTCTGCGTGAGGTAATGCTGAGTGGGGAGGAATTGAATGCATCGTTTGCGATTCTTCCTCGATAATTTGGGTATAAAAAAATTGATTGCAAAGGGAATATTTCAGAGTTAATTTTTGTCCAATACGAATGAGGGCCTCGATAGTATAGTGGTTAGTATCCCCGCCTGTCACGCGGGAGACCACGGTTCGTTTCCCCATCGGGAAGACTCTGGCGCAAGACTAATGACCTTGCCCGGAAAAACAAATTATCATGGAAACAAGCCTCAGGACGTGCTAAATAAGGCCAAGACCGGTTCCCGGTTGTAGTGCCGATGATGATGACGACGAATGAGGCTGCAACAAGAAAAATAATTATAATAAATAAATAAAACTTAACTAAAAAAAAGCCTCTTTATCTTAAAAGTTTTAAGTTAACATTCAATCGAGTTATCTCTGTGATTAGGGCGTTAGAATATACTCACATCTAGGCCGACTTGTTATAAGAGGCGACTAAAGGCCGAGTGGTAGGTGGGGTCCCCACGCCCTGTCGCCCGGTGAAATACCACCCCACCAAGTTATAGGCTCCGTGAAATGGTTGAGAGAAATTCATAGCCATCTCCCGGAGCTTGGCTGATGGACCGCTTCGAGAAAAGGTTGGTTTAGGTGGTAGTCGGTTCCAATGTGAAATATCACCCTGCCACGCTGAACATTTCGCGATATCGTCGGGAGAAATTTTCGACTATGTTTCGGATGTATGGCTCAGATAAGTCATGATGGCGCCTTCTCAGATAAAGAATTCCGGAGGTAAACTAGTTTCTCATTTGGATCTCCGGGGGAGACTATGTCAGAGGGAACATCTTGCAAATATTCTGATAAATAACCGAACTTTATAAAGTTCGTCATCGCGTAGTTGGGCTCGTTCTCGAGGCTCTGTCGACGTTCAACTGATAACGCCATTTTGTAACATCAGGTGCATCGGTTTCACCAATAGGAACGTAAACGCCTTTCACCAATATTTGCAAGCAGCGAAACCTGTTATTCCTGCCCTAACTGAGACCCAGGTCGATTCTTCAACTGATTCGACATATCTTCGTTGCTCAGGATACGACTTACATTCGAGATTCCGTTTTAAGGGTGGAGTCTGCGTCTTCACGCGGTCCGATTTGGCTTGCCAGAGGCGTTGGCACTGTTATAGTCGGTGGATACTCCTTCGAGTTTTAGTTTTTTTTTTTCTAAATAATTGCCTTCGTGGAGGGCTTCCATGGGGATTCCCTTTTGTTGATGGATTTACATGCGACGACTTTTCTTTTTGATTTAATCAAGATTTATTTTACTTTACTGGAGGCAACCTCTTCTTATAGCTTGCTAGCTTGTTTTACGATCAAACCATTTACAACAACTCCTTTTATACCCCCAAGTCGGGGGCAGAAACGCAAATGATGCACTTTCCCTTAGACTTTAACCTGAACGCGTTACCCGTATTGAAACCGATTTGCCATCATGAGCCGTCTATCTGGCTCAATTATCATTGCAACTTAATTGGCCTTCGCAAGGTACAACGGCTTACATTATTCAAACGCTAATTGTACTAAATTCAAAAACGATTACCCCTGTGTTTGACTGGCTTTGTTGTTAGTTTAGCTGGCAAGCGATTTGTCGCGGTGTCGGCTGGCATTCACCGGGCTCTTCCATTGCTGAGAATGCCACCGGTGTCTTATGTCGAGCATGATGCCTGGTGTTGGGCTTGAAGCCACAGGCGTGTAATTTGATAATGCGGCAATGTGCTGTAGGGTGTGCGTTAATAGGCGTCAGTTAATTGCCTGTGAATGGGAAGCTGCATCGTGTGCAATATGAGTATGAATTGACGTTACGATGAGCGTGTAGTTTTGGGAAACGAGAACGCGTCATGGGTGGGGAATTAAGAAGGGCATTCGAATGAATATTATGAGTATCGCAACGTGTGCGATATGAGTATTAATTGCATGTGGGAAGAAACAAATCAACGGACGTGTGCGTTAAGTAATTAATTAGTGCGGGGGTTTATGTTGCGAGATACAACAGAACCCAATAGCTTGGACATCATGGGATTGAGGGTCGTGCTGAGGAATTCTACTAAATTTCTTTGTTGTCTTTTCCGCTCCCTGAATGACGATCGACCAGCGATATTTTTCGTACATCTTCCACGTACCGACTGGATACAGATTAACCACCCGGCTTCTGAAGTAGTCGACCTTGGCGATTTTAATGTACACAATTCTGACTGGTTGGTATTGTACATTCTAACAGAACCGACGAGGCTGGGAGGCTAGTGGAGATGTTCGTTGTTAACCGCAATTTGACTGAACTCGTGGAGGAGCCTACTCGAGTGCCGGATGCCCGAGGTGATTATTTGAAAACCCTGAATCTGTTTTTGAAATCCGAGCTGAGCATTTATACCGTGGAGGTTGCTGCGCTATTGGGAAACCCGGATCATGGCTTAGTATCGGTCGCGCGACCACTTGCATTTCAAGCGAATAATCGACCTCAGCACTAATTTCTTGTGCACGCGTTCGTGTAAAAAATATGGCAATTCCACATCAGTTGTGAGTGTACTTGAGAATGACGGTCGAATTCGAAAACGCGGCAGTGGTCTGATGTGCTAGCATTGGTTCTATCTTTTAGTGACTCTAATCGTCATAGCGTCGGTTCGAATCACATGTTCCTCACTATCGTCGCAAACGCTATAGGGCTGCTAACTGGGAAGATTTGCGAGATTTCTTCGCATCCTTTCCGTGGTCGGAGGTGTGCTTTGGAGACTCCGATGTTAACGGATGCGCGGAGTCGGTCAGAGAGATTATTTTTCTCGGGATGGAGATCTACATGTCGTATTAAATCAAACGAAATTCATCTGATAAAGTTTGGTTTGATAAAAAATGCGAGCAAATTACAGCGGCATACAATAGAGCTTTGGGCTCCGCGATAGTATAGTGGTTAGTATACCCGCCTGTCACGCTCGAGGCCGGGGTTCGATTCCCCGTCAGGGAGCCTCTGGCGCAAGGCTAATAACCTTGCCCGAAAAAAAAAATCATTATGGAAAATTTAACAAGACTCAGGATTTACTAAATAAGGCCAAGACCGGCTCCCGGTTGTAGTGCCGATGATGATGACAATAGAGCTTACAAACAATGGCGCTCCAATCCCAACGATGTTAACAAAACGAATTTTGTTAGAATCAGAAACACGTGCAACCAAGCGCTTGATACCGCGAAGAAGGCTTACAACGACAGAGTGACCAATAAACTCCTTGAGCGCCCATCCGGTTCGCGTCCCTTCTGTTCAATGACAAGGGCTGTCAGCAGTAACTTCGCTTCCCCGTCTTTTTCCCCGTTGGTGACGGACAGCGTAACACTAATCACAAATTCAAAAGATAAAGCAAATTCAAACCTCGATGCCGGTCTTTTGGAACCACCTGTGATCGCGCTGGTACGATCTTCGATGCGGGATGTGAGGTTCCGCCCGCGTACTATTTAACGCAATCCACGTGGACTGGAAACTAAGAAGGCAACTGACCCGGCCGGAATACCAGCAATAGTTCTTAAGAACTGTCCCCGGTTCTTGGCAGACTCTTCCACTTTTCTTATCCACGGAGGACATTTCCTACCTGCTGGTAAATCGCTCGAGTTCAGCCAATCCCAAAGAAGGGCAAAAAGCGTCTCCCACAAAATTACCGGCTGATAGTTTTACTTTCTATATTATCTAAGGTGATGGAAAACGTCATCAATACCAAGTTGATTAAATATTTCGAGTGCAACGGGAATGATCGTTAACACGGATTCCGTGGCAGGCGGTCCACGGGAGACCTTTTAACCATTATAATCGATATATAGACATCTGCGATTGAGGGGCATGGTGAGCCAAGAGTGGTCGCATCGGATATCACCAAGGCTTTTGACCGTATCTGGCAAGGAGCATTGCTGAGCAAGCATCGTTCAGACGGACTTTCCCAGCAGCTTTGCGACTGAACGAAGACCTCCATCGAAAATCGATCGATCCGGGTTGTTGTAGACGGCGAATGTTCGGATCCGTATCCTGTTAATTCCGGGGTGCCTCAAGGTTTTATTTTGTTTTCACTTCACATAAATGACTTGTTGAAGTCAACGGATAACAGAGTATTCAGTTTTGCGGATGATAGTACGCTTGTTTCCTCCTTTCCAAGTGATTGCCCGATTAGTGCATCAACGTCGCACCGGCGGAGATGTACCCAAATCGACTCTCTGAATTAGGATCTGGATAAGGTCCTGCAGTAGGGTAACGCCAACCTCGTCGACTTCAATGCAACGAAGACACAGTATACAACATTCACAATGAAAAGTTGGTCATCGGTCCCACAGCTGATAATGAATGGCTAGGCCTTCGAATCTGGTGAAAGCTTGAAATTGCTCGGCGTTACGGTCTGCGGGAATGTATCGTGGCATAAACACTTGTCGAACATCGCTAGTTCCGCCTCTGGAAAACTGAGTTATCTTTTTAGAGCCAAGAAATATTTTACTCCGACCCAACTTCTTCTCCTGTATAAATCCCAAATTAGATCCGCACTCGAATATTGCTCTAATATTTAGAGCGTTGCTCCTAAACATACCCTCGACTTACTTGAGAGCATACAGAGACGAGCGATCCGCCGGCGTTCCCTGAACGGGGTCACACATGTGTTCGCATATGCGGAGGACATCGCCGTTCTGGGCGATAATCTAGAAAGTGTAAGTAAAAACAGTGAAATCATCATGCAAGCGGCAGAAGAGGTGGGTCTAGAAATAAATGAAGACAAAACAAAACAAAATATATGATAACGGCGAGAGCAGGTGGACCTCGGGGAACACATATAAACGTCAGAGGCAAGATATTTGAAAAAGTTAAAGAATTTAAATATCTGGGAGCAATACTGATCGCCAGTAACGAAATGTCGAAGGAAATTAACAAAAGACTGTATTCCGGCAATGCTAGTTGGCCCACAGTCAGTAAACTGCTGAAATCCAAACTGCTATCACGTAACATAAAGTTCCGTGTCTATAGAACAATCATGCCGACTGTTCTATACGGATGCGAAACATGGGCCCCCACAAAATGGGAAGAAAACAAATTTCGCGAATTCGAGAATAAAGTTTTAAGTGTATATTAGGAATTGGAAGAGCTATACCGCAAACCTACAATCGCGAGAGTAATCAAGTCGCGAAGATTAAGATGGGCCGGACATGTGGCGCGAATGGGCAACGATACGACCGTGCGTAGAATTCTTGACGGTAGACCAGCCGGAAAGAGACCGACAGGACGGCCGCGACGGAGATGGGAGAACAATGTTACGTTTGACCTTGAGGAGATCGGATCGGATGGTCAAGCGTGGAAGGAGAGTGCACTGGACTTTACCTCTTACGTACAGTAGCTGGCAATATGGCAAAAATGCCGCAGTTATGAATTAAAGCTTTGATCGACTTTGATTGATTTTATTTCCAAATTGCCGGAGTATTTATACTCCCGATCATTCATACAAATAATTACTAATCATTACTCATTCATTCATAAAATACAAATTTACTTATATGCTATTCTTACTGCTAGCACCAGCTTAACGTATAGTGTAAAACAATGACATGAGCATGTCATGTGACACTTGCAAACTGTAACTGGGGCAATTCATTTCTGTGACTCAATGACAAGAGTTGACCTTGAATGATTGCCGGCACCAAATGCATGTAATGTGGCACTTGCAAACCCTGACTGGGGCAATTCATTTATTGATTTATTTTACATGGTCATCTTGTGATCGTATTGTTACACTACACTGGGTTCATAATAGTTGAACTACTACAATAAAATGGTTAATTTCGGACCACAGAAGTTTGCTTATTAGGTAAACCAACTTGTCTTGTCGTGAAAATATAAAAACTGGGAAAATTTGCGTTTGGAAAGTTGTACAAAATGTTCATTTTTTACCTTTTGCTTAGTGCCACGTCGTTTTGTGTGGCAATTGGTCCTTCTCTGGTGGAGGGCTGCAAAATCGTTCTTCAGCCGAACCGCACAAAGGTGGAATAACCTGATAATTTGTTTTCTTGTTATTGCCATCTTTAGATACTCAAAATATTTAGATGCTCCTGGGATTCTCATACTTCATACCCCTACAATGTCCCTGGAATTTGAGGGTATCACTAAATACCATTTGTACGTGCATAATACAAAAGAACTTCCAAAAAATTAACCGTATTCTTTGGAGCAATATTTCGGTAATTCCATTTAATTTGTAATGACAGAACTAAAAAAATAAAAACATTGCATTGCTTTTAAATTGTGAAACAGCAACTTGTATTTTTATACTTTGTTAATTTATTACTTTCATATCTTATTTTACTACAATTATTTTTCCTTTAATTACTTATAAAAATTTTTCTATAAGTTTACTGTAAATTATTTTAAATTACAGTTATTTACATTAGGTTCTGCTCACGTGCTGATCAGCACTCAAATTAAATTAAACTAAATTGAGTTATAGTTAAATAAAAACAAACAAATATAAATTAATTGATAGTACGTCTAGATAAAAATTTCCAACTAATGTGTGGTGTATAATCCACGTCAGGGCCACCTTTACAGACTGCTTTCCAACATATCAACCAACCGTTTGATTTCACGTCTGCAAAAAATAAAACAGAGAAATAGAGATTGTAACGCACAGAGAATATGCAATAGCGAACAATTGTTATTATAATTTGTTTGATTTATAAGTAAATGAAAATGACAGAGTGTTAGGTATCATATTGTTAGCGATGTCTAGGCTACTTCAGGCGAAGCAGTCTTGTGTTCTGGAATCACCTCTTAATGGCATTAATTACCACACAATACGCGCTTTTTGAATTACAGCATATGAAGCAGCCTTTGTAGCGGCTGGTATCATACATCTTTGGAGACGAGATGGAAAGATTTTAACTACGGCTGTGACGACCTGATATTCTTGCCCTAACTGAGGCCCAGGTCGATTCGTCAACTTGCTCAGGACACGACTTACATTCTAGATTCCATTTTAAGGGTGGAGTCTGCGTCTTCACGCGATCCGATCTAGGTTGCCAAAGGATAGAGGAGTTCGAGCCCAATAACTTGGACGTGGTTGAAGGTCGTGCTGAGGAATTCTGTCAAATTTCCTGATTGTCTTTACCGCTCCCCGAATGACGATCGATCAGCGGACTCGGCCGCGGAGATTATTCTTCTCGGGATGGAGATTTACATTCCGTATTACATCAAACGAATAAACCTTGGTTCGATAAAAAATGCGAGCAAATTACAGCGGCAAAAAGTAGAGCTTTCAAATAATGGCGCTCCAATCCCAACGATGTCAACAAAACGAATTTTGTTAGAATCAGAAATGCGTGCAACCAGGCGATTGATACCGCGAAGAAGGCTTACAACGACAGAGTGACCAATAAACTCCTTGAGTGCCCAACTGGTTGCTGTCACTTCTGGTCAATGGCAAGGGGTGTCAGCAATAACTTCGCTTCCTCCTCATTTCCCCCGTTAGTGACGGACAGCGGAACACTAGTCACAAATTCAAAAGATAAAGGAAATGTGTTCGCGAATTTATTTTCCGCGATTTCAAGCCTCGATGCCGGTCTTTTGGAGACACATGTGATCGCACGGGTACGGTCTTCGATGCGGGATGTGATAGGAGTTCCATCCGAGCACTATTCAGCGAATTCTTTGTGGACTGAACTGTAAGAAGGCAACCAGCCCGGATAGAATACCAGCAGTAGTCCTTAGAAACTGACGCTGCACGAAGAGCATTTTCTACCTGCTGGAAAATCGCTCGAGTTCAGCCAATCCCAAAGAAGGGGAAAAAGCATCTCCCACAAAATTACCGGCTGATAGTTTTACTTTCTATATTATCTAAGGTGATGGAAAAGGTCATCAATACCGATTTGATTAAATATTTCGAGTGCAACGGCCTTCTGAATGATCATTAATACGGATTCCGTGGCAGGCGGTCCACGGGAGACCTTTTAACCATTATAATTGATATATGGACATCTGCGATTGAGGGGCATGACGAGTCAAGAGCGGTCGCATTGATATCTCCAAGGCTTTTGGCCGTGTCTGACACGGAGCATTGCTGAGCAAGCTTCGTTCAGACGGACTTTGTCAACAGCTTTGCGACCGGACCCAGAGCTTCATCGAAAATCGATCGACCCGGGTTGTTGTAGAAAGCGAATCTTCGGATCTGTGTCCTGTTAATTCCGGGGTGCCTCAAGGTTCTATTTTGTTTTCACTTCACATGAATGATTTGTTGGAGTCAACAGATAACATAGTATTCAGTTTTGCGGATGATAGTACGCTTGTTTCCTCCTTTTCGAGTGTTCGGCCGATTGGTGCATCTACGTCGCACCAGCTGAGATGTAGACAGATTGACTCTCCGAATCAGGATCTAGATAAGGTCCTGCAGTGGGTAAAGGCCAATCTTGCCGACTTCAATGCAGAGAAGACACAGTATACAACATTCAGAAAGAAAAATGGATAATCGCTTCCACAGCTTATGATGAATGGACAGGTCCTCTTATCTGCGGAAAGTTTGAAATTGCTCGGCGTCACGGTCTGTGGGAATGTATCTTGACCTAAACACGTGTCGAACATCGCCAGGTCCAGCTCTGGAAAAATGAGTTATCTTTTTAGAGCCAAGAAATATTTTACTCCGGCTCAACTTCTTCTCCTATATAAATTCCAAATTAGACACGCGCTCGAATGTTGCTCTCATGTTTGGAGCTTTGCTCCTAAACATACCCTCGACCTACTTGAGAGCATACAGAGACGAGCGATCCGCCTGATCGGGGCCACGGCGCTGACGTCCGGACTACAGTCGCTATCACATCGAAGGCGCGTAGCTGACCTCTGTCCGTTTTACAAATATTATCACGTGTGCTGTCCTTCGGAGATTGGTGGTATTGTTCCACGCAATTCGGTTTATATGCGTTCCACAAGACAATCTGACGGATCGCACCAGTTTGCGGTTCATCTCCCAACGGCGCGAACATCTCTGCATCAGAACTCGTTCCGTTACAGGGCGGGAAAGCTGTGGAATTCCCTCCCCGCACGAGTGTTTCCGGAGCGTTACAACCTGCAACGGTTCAAACAGATCTGCAACGGTTATTTGGCGGTATATCGGGGTGCCGACTCAGCGCTGTACGTCCGCCTCTCCCGAGAGAAGTGTAATAAAAAAAAAGTTTACCGAGATGACCAAGATCTGTCTGTAATAAGTTTACCTGATTGAGTTTACCCAGCATTTCGGTCGTCAAACGATTTTGATATTGAGGAGCACATATCACGAAATAGCTGTTCAAGTGCGGAAGATGTGGATGTACAACCACTCGCTCTTTACCGAAAGAATAGTGTCGTCAGAACATTCTTCTCACCCCCAGAGAAGTACTCTGGTCGTAAAACTGACGGTAGTCCTTCTTTACTTGCTACAAGCATCGGCGCCATACGTCCACCAGTTCCCAGAGAAGTGTGATAAAAAAAAAAAGATGATACCGATGAACGCTCTGGTCGTCCAAAACCGGCAGTTGTTCCGGAGAATACAAAAAAAAAATCCACAAAATAGTTTTGGACTTGAAGTTGTGTGAAATAGCTGACATCTCAATTGGTTGCTCCACCTGTGTATTCGCCTAAATTAACATCGTGTGACTTTTGGTGATTCCCACAACGCCGACCAAGCTGCATTGCTGAACGCTCTGCAAGCCATTCGAGAAATGGACTATAACAAGCGTTTCGGTGATTGGAAAAAGTTGGCATGAATGTATTGTGCCTGAGCAGGATTACTTTTCCAGCGAGGAAATAGAATTGTAACTACTTTTGCGACACAATAGCAATGGCCGTTCTAGGAGACGTGTCGTATTCTGTTTGACACCGATTCATCGAGTCTCTAATGGGATACCTTCTTTGGGCTGTAAATAGCTTTCCCAAAAAACTGCGCATGTTGTTAGCGCTGATTGGTTTAAAAGATATTTCGACATGATTCGGTATTGAACTTATCAAAAACTAAAAAAGGGTAGTTGAAAAGTAGTTGTACTCACACGGCATCAATTTTTCCATGTGCCAGTACTTATGACTAGACTCTGTCCGTATACATATTCCGGCGCACATATCTTGCACCTAATACACTTTTGTATAAAGACCGAAAACACAAACTTTGACTTACATTCGCAGAGCTAGCTGCTCGGTAGGCTTCATCGACTTTGATATTTCCTCAGTTTTGGCCATGATCGTGTACATGCACTTGATGTTAGCGTCCATGCTGTCGGTGAGCTTGTTGACACAGTTCTTATGGATTTCGACATTGTCAGCAGTTATCGAAGATATCTGCAACGAGTTGGAAAGATAAATTAGAAGGTGCTTTAGAATGACGAAATACAAATTAATAGACTCACGGAATGCAGCAGGTTGTATAAATTTTCAGTCAAATTATCAACTGAGGCAGCCAAGTATTGTGCATCGATCTCAATGTCACTCAAAACATTCGAATCGATCTGCGCCAATTGTGGCTGGTAAAAATGCCGTGGCAATAGTCCAACCGAAGTTGAAGGTGTACTATTACGGGAGGAGCTTGCAGTTTGACCCATTTCTAAAATAAATAGAAACATTATTGAAGACCAAGATGGGAAGCATGTGCTAGAATTTCAATATCTTATATGTAAAGTGTGTTTGCTACATATTTGATTTGTGAACTAGATTACCAGGGATAACAGATGTGTTGATATATTTATTTTAAACAAATAAAAATAGTGGGTTTCTTTGCTGGGGTGAGTTGCCAATGTTTTTTAGAAAATAAAACCACTGGCTCATATTATCTTAGCACATAAGTCTGTTCCTTTGAACGAAAACGCGACGAAAGTTATTTTTTTAATTAAACTATCAATTGTCTTTGTTATAAATGTTATCTTTAACATTAGAACTACCAACTATTAACGTATACCTACTTCTACCCGAGGAATTAATATGATTTGTTTCTAAGTTAGTAAGTCTTTTACAAAAAAGGGTTTACGTTTCTATGTATTTTTCCTGTTGATGAGTGAAAATTAAAAACAAACTGAGTAATGATACTAATGTAATAACAATAATTTAAAATATAATTAAATCAGACATTTTTTGCAAGTTACAATTATTTTAGCAGAGCATCTACCGCAAACTCGTCTATGATATGTACCACAAATATTGTTGGTTTTGTTATTAGTACAATATGCTATTTGGCACAGTTTACGTTTCATCGAAATATGCATCTGATTTTATAACGGTGTACATGGTGATAATTACTCTGCTTCGACTGAGGAACGACCGGTTAGCCCTTTGCTGTCACCTACAAGCTCTTCATCTAACTATAATAAGAAGTCTTTCCTTAAAACATATACTTTTTTTTTTATTAGACTTCTCTCGGGAGTGGCGAACCTATAGCGCCGAGTGGGCGCCCCGAGATGCCATCAAATAACTGTTGCAGGTTGTAACGCTCCGGGAACACTCGCGTTGGAAGGGAGTTCCACAGCTTCCTCGCTCTGTAAAGAAACGAGTTCTGATGCAGGGATGTTCGCGCCATCGGGAGATGAACCACAAACGGGTGCGATCCGCCGGATTGTCTTGTGGAGCGCATATAAGCCGAATTACGTGGAACAATACCACGAATCTCCGAAAAACAGTACCCGTGATAATATCTGTAAAACAGACAGAGGTCGGCTACGCGCCTTCGATGTGATAGCCACTGTAGTCCAAACGTCGGCGCCGAGTCCCCGATCAGGCGGATCGCTCGTCTCTGTATGCTCTCAAGTAGGTCGAAAGTGTGTTTAGGAGCCGAGCTCCAAACATGAGAGCAATATTCGAGCGTGGGTCTAATTTGGGATTTATATAGGAGAAGAAGTTGGGCCGGAGTAAAATATTTCTTGGCTCTAAAAAGATAACTCAGTTTTCCTGAGGCTGATCTGGCGATATTCGACACGTGTTTATGCCATGATACATTCCCACAGAATTTCAAACTTCCCCCAGCCTCGAGTGCCCGGCCATTCATAATCAGGTGTGGAACCGATGATCCACTTTTCTTTGTGAATGTTGTATATTGTGTCTTCACTGCATTGAAGTCGACGAGATTGGCCCTTCCCCACTGCAGGACCCTATCTAGATCCTGATTCAGAGGGTCAATCTGTCTACATCTCAGCTGATGCGACGCAGATGCCCCAATCGGCCGAACACTCGAAAAGGAGGAAACAAGCGTACTACCATCCGCAAAACTGAACGCTTTGTTATCTGTTGTCTTCAACAAATCATTTATGTGAAGCAAGAACAAGGTTGGAGCCAAAATAGAACCTTGGG
Source organism: Microdon myrmicae (assembly GCA_963931805.1). Classification (NCBI taxonomy): domain Eukaryota; kingdom Metazoa; phylum Arthropoda; class Insecta; order Diptera; family Syrphidae; genus Microdon; species Microdon myrmicae. Next base: position 8,277,159 of record OZ007500.1, on the reverse strand, counting down.
GCACCCCCGAATTAACAGGATACAGATCCGAACACTCGCCGTCCCCAACAACCCGGATCGATCGATACTCGAGGAAGCTCTTCGTCCAGTCGTAAAGCTGTTGGGAAAGTCCCTACGAACGAAGTTTGCTCAGCAATGCCCCGTGCCAGACGCGGTCAAAAGCCTTGGAGATATCCAATGCGACCGCCCTTGACTTACCATGCCGTTCAATCGCAGATGTCCTTATATCGGTTATAAGTGTCAAAAGCTCTCCCGTGGACCGCCTGCCACAGAATCCGTATTGACGATCATTTAGAAGTCCGTTGCACTTCAAATACTTAACTAACTCTGTATTGATGCCAGCAGACAGGAAAGGTCCTCCGTGCATAAGATAAGCGGAAGATTCTGTCAAGAACCGACGATAGTTCTGGAGCACAGCTCTTAAGGACTATTGCTGGTATTTCGTCCGGACCGGTTGCCTTCCTACAATCCAGTTCACGTAGAATGCGTTGAATAATGCGAGGACGAAATCTCACATCCCGCATCGAAGACCGTACAGACGAGATCACAGGTGGCTCCAAAAGTCCGGGATCGAGGTTTGAATTCACGGAAAATAAATTCGCGAACACATTAGCTTTATCCTTTGAATTCGTGACTAACGTCCCGCTGTCTGTCACAAACGGAGGGAAAGAGGAGGATGCGAAGTTACCGCTGACAGCTTTTGCCATTGACCAGAAGGAGCGCTAACCAGTTGGGCCCCGAAGGAGCTTATTGATCACCCTGTCGTTGTGAGCCTTCTTCGCGGTATCCAACGGGGAAAAAGACGGGGAAGCGAAATTACTGCTGACAGCCCTTGTCATTGAACAGAAGGGACGCGAACCGGATGGGCGCTCAAGGAGTTTATTGGTCACTCTGTCGTTGTAAGCCTTCTTCGCAGTATCAAGCGCCTGGTTGCACGCGTTTCTGATTCTAACAAAATTCGTTCTGTTAACATCGGTGGGATTGGAGCGCTATTGCTTAAAAGCTCTATTTTTTGCCGCTGTAATCAGCTCGCATTTTTTACCAAACCAAGGTTTATCAGACGAACTTCGTTTGATGGAATGTGGAATATACATCTCCATCCCCAGAACAATAATCTCTGATGCCGACTCCGCGCATGCGTTAACAATGGAGTTTTCGAAGCACACCTCGGACCATGGAAAGGATGCGAAGAAATCTCGCAAATCATCCCAGTTAGCAGCCCCATACTTCCATACATGGCGAAGCTGCCTAGGCCGGTTATTCGCTTGATATGCAAGTACTTGCGCGACAGATACCAAGCAGTGATCTGAGTTTCCCGACGGCGCAGAAACCTTTACGGTATAAATGCTCAGTTCGGATGTCAAAAACAGATCCAGGGTGTTCGCATAATCGCCTTGAGCATCCGGCACTCGCGTTGGCTCCCCCACGAGTTGAGTCAAGTTGTGGCTTACAGCAAACAACTCCGCCAGCCTCCCAGCCTCGTCGGTTCTGTTAGAATGTAACAACCAGCCGGAATTGTGCACATTAAAATCACCGTCTCTTTAACCTTGTGCTCGAGTATGTCATCAGAAAGGTACAAGACGACAACATGGCCGGATCATCCCTGAACGGGGTACACAAGTGCTCGCATATGCGGATGACATCGCCGTTCTGGGCGATAATCTAGAGACTGTTAGTAAAAACTGTGAAATCATCATGTAAGCGGCAGAAGAGGTGGGCCTAGAAATAAATGAAGACAAAACAAAATACATGATTACGGCGAGAGCAGGTGGATCTCAGATAACACATATAAACGTCAGAGGTAAGATATTTGAAAAAGTTAAAGAATTTAAATATCTGAGAACGATACTGACGGCCAGTAACGAAATGTCGAAGGAAATTAACAAGAGACTGCATTCCGGCAACGCGAGTTGGCACGCAGTCAGTAAACTGCTGAAATCCAGACTGCTATCACGTAACATAAATCTCCGTGTCTATAGAACCATAATCATGCCGATTGTTCTATATGGATGCGAAATATAGGCTCTCACAAAACGGGAAGAAAACAAATTCCGCGTATTCGAGAATAAGGTTTTGAGGGGCATCTTTGGAGGTAAATATGACGAGGAGGCAGGACAATGGAGGAGACTCCATAACCACGAATTGGAAGAGCTATATCGCAAACCTACAATAGTGAGAGTAATCAAGTCGCGAAGATTAAGATGGGCCGGGCACGTGGCGCGAATGGGGAACGATAGGACCGTGCATAGAATTCTTGACGGTAGACCAACGGGAAAGAGACCGGTAGGACGGCCGCGACGGAGATGGGAGGACAATGTTAGGTTTGACCTTGAGGAGATCGGATCGAATGGTCAAGCGTGGAAGGAGAGTGCCCAGGACAGGGAACGATGGCGAAGCCGAGTCGGTGAGGTCATGAACTTCCGGGTTCCTACAGGCCAATAAATAATAATAATAATAAAATCGCCAAAGACAACGACTTCAGAAGCTGGGTGGGTGATCGGTATCCAGTCGACGGTATATGAAAGATGTTCGAAAAATGTCGCCGTCCGATCGTCATTCGGGGAGCGGTAAAGACAACAAAGAAATTTAACGGAATTCCTCAGCACGACCCTCAACCATATGATGTCCATATTATTGGGTTCCACCGCCTCCATCCTCTGGCAAGCCAGATTAGACCGCGCGAAGGCGCAGACTCCGCCCTTAAAACGGAATCTCGAATGAAAGTCGTATCCTGAGCAACGAAGAAATGTCGAATCAGTTGACGAATCGACCTGGGTCTCAGTTAGGGCAAGGATATCAGGTTTCGTTGTTTGCAAATGTTGGTAGACGGCGTTTACATTCGTATTGGTGAAACCGATGCCCCTGATGTTACAAAATGCCGTCACCAGTCGAGCGTGGGCAGAGCCTCGAGAGCGAGCCCGGTTATGCGATGACGAACCTCTTAAAGTTCCATTATTTATCATGATATCTGCATGATGTTCCCGCTGACATAGTCCCCCCCGGAGATCTGAATAGGAGACTAGTTTACATCCGGAATTCTTTATATCAGAAGGTACCATCATGACTTATCTCCGTGTCAGTCCTGGCCATCAGCCACAGATCCGAAACACCGTCCAAGATTTCTCTCAACGATACCGCGGAATGTACAGCGTGACGGGGTGGTATCTCACATTGGGACCTACTACAACCTAACCAACCTTTTCTCGAACCGGTCCATCAGCCAAGCTCCGAAAGATGGCCAGGAATTTCTTCCGACCATTTCACGGAGCCTAAAGCTTGATGGGGTGGTATTTCACCGGGCGCACAGGACGTTGGGACCCTGGCTACCACTCTACCACTCGGCCTTTAGTCGCCTCTTACGACAAGCCGGCCTAGCTGATGTTTAAGCATATGATTCCTTTCTGCATGGAGAGAACAATCTTGATTAGAAGTGATATGCGTGTTTCTACGATCGATGCTTTGATTAAGAAGTTAGAAAGAGACTCAGTCTTAGTATGGTGTGAAACTTTTACCTTCGGTGTTGATAGTCACCTATCGACATCATCGAATCCAGACTTGTTCGAAATGACCGTCGTTGTTTAGTTAATACAACTCGTTTTTGAAGTCGATCTAGAGTTTCCAGAAAAGGTAACGCGAGGCTGCATCCCAATAATAGAATCTGAACCTAAATTCCATATTGTAACTCTTGGTGGCGATGATTACCGCAACAACACAATAATGCAGTAGGCCTTGAATGAATCCAATCCAGTGCCACAAAAGAGCTCGCTGTCGATGCAAGATGTTATCTAATTTATTTACTAATCCTGAGCGCTGTTTATTTTTAAGGGGCAGAACCCAGAGAGGACATTCTTGCGTTTCAGTACCAAATTGACCATCATCCAGTAAATACGTGTGGACAACCCGCAAACGATAATTAACAAATCTCTCAACGGAACGGCCTTAAAAGTGAAACCAGGTAGACCAAATACCTGAAGAAGACAATAGATTCGATTTTCGCGCCGTGTTTTGCTTTTTGTGAAAGTGACAACATACAAAGTGAACATAAAAGCCCAAATTGTGTTTTGCGAACATTCGATGGAGTGTCAAGAAAAAAAATTGCGGGCACTAAGTGAAATAAGAACGGAAGTGTTTGCGCTTGTTATGTTAACGTGTGTAAACCGCGGGCTCCGACATGAACAGTGACGAGGGAATAAAAACAAAGAATACGTTATTAAAAGGCAAAATAAGCAAATTAAAACGTTCTTCGTGCACCAAACCGAAATTAAAAGCGGCAAAAAAATCAAAGAGAGCGAAATAAGCAACATAATAATGACTCGCAAAGCTGCAGAAATCATGTTAGAACAACAACAAATGGAGGCGGAGAATACATTCCCATCTACCACGAACTATGGCGGTAAATTTTTCTAACAACACATTCGCTTCTCTAGCTTCGTTTGAATCAGAGGACGAAGAAGAAGAAATAAATGAGCTAGAAGCGAAACTAGCAATAGCCAAAGCGCGACAAGAGGAAAGAAGGAGAAAGAAAGAAATCGAAGCGCTGGAACAACAAAAAACCAAACAAGGAAAGACGAAACCAAAAAAAGACCAAAATCAGCAACAAAATTCAACACCAGAACAAAGGCCATGTTGCATACATATGTGACATTCACCGCCACAAATAATTATAATACAACATAAGTTGCATTAAAGTTTTAACAACTTTAAAACCAAAGGCATTCTTTCGGTGTAGCATTAAAATTAATTTCCTGTTACTACCGACGGAATTCTTTCGGTGTAGCTGTGAAACTTTATCACATGCCTACCTGTTGCTAAACGCAAATCCCTATCATAAATTTTCCACAACTAAACTTGTAATTCCCACGTTCCATCTATACCCATGCACCTGCATGCCATTTGCTATAATCAAACAAAAAAATTCTCATCACCTTGATGATCGCCCAACACCCCATCACCTTCAAGGTAATTCCACCCAGGCACATGCATGCTATTTGAATCGAAATTTTCCCATGGAGCTGCAGCCAAAGTAGGCGGAAGATTGCCGCCTTAGGGTGACTGGCGGCAAAATTGCAACTCCCATCGTCGTTGGCATGACCTTCGACTGGGACTAGCATCGGGTGGCTGTCTGAAAGTAAGCGATGAACCGTGGAAGGTATGCAAATTTAGATTTAGATTTGAGGTATAAATAGGGAGTTCCGTTGGAGGCAAAATTCAATTAGAAGCAGACAGCAAAAGTGTGTATTTGGAATAAGTAAATTGATGAAAATAAACTAACCCTCAAGGAACACCAAAACAAAAGGCCTTTTCATTTGCCAGCGACCAACTCCCGAAAGACGACCAAGGCGGTTGGCTCCTCTGCCAACAAGGAGGTACACCACCTATCGTGGCAAACGCCCCGGAAGCGTACCATTTGCTCAGCCGGCTTCGGCGAAGAACAAAAGGTGGTTGGGAAAACAAAGTAAGTTACACATATAGATAAATATAAATAAATGTTGTATAGCAATATACAACAGCCAGATGAACAAAAGGAAACCAGTAAAACAATTAAATTGCCACCAATCAACACGGTAGACATCGATTGTAAAGAATTGGTGTCTGTTAGTTGTAGGTAGTAATAATTTTGTGATTAAAAGACTGGGAGGTAATAGGCATGCTATTCAAACATATAGCGTTGGTGACCATATTAAAACTAAAAATGCTTTGAGAAGAGCCACCGCGGAATTCTTTTCTTACACGCCGAAAGAATTTAAAAATATTACAGTTCTATTAAAGGACGTCGACCCTCAAACTGAACCGGAGACTCTTTTGCAAATGCTTCGAGAGCTAAAGTACGATGACCTGGAATTTAGTATGGTCAAATCCTTCACCAGAGCCAGGGCTAAAAGGGAGAACCGAAAACTACCATTCTTTCTGGCACAGTTAATCCCAAATAGTAAAATTGGTAGTTTACGGAAAATTACAGTCCTAGACCACTAAAGTGTAACATGGGACAAACTAAAAAAAGGCATCAACATTCTTCAATGGGTCCGTTGCCAAAGGTTTGGGCATTCAGCGGCGAACAGTGAAATGCGGTCAAGATCATAATGCAGAGGAGTGCCTTTTGGATTACCGTTTTTATCCTTGCAGTAAGTGCAGCGTGGTGTGTACCGCATCATACTGCGGATTATTTGGTAGAACTTCCGCGCCTGGTGCGGACCTCACTCTCTCCTTTTCTCTATTTCACAGTTAAGGTTTTTTTCCCAGGCACTTTTCTTTTGTCTGTGAAGTCTTTTTTCAGATCTTCTGAGCTCTTTGTATTTCTCCTCGCGCACCCGCGTCCTATAAGACCCGGGATTGCAGCATTCTTACGTTCTGTCGCTAGTTGGCACTCATCATCAAACCAGTCGTTCCGATCTCTACGACTACTGCCTAAGATGAAGTTGGCTGTACTAATGACAGTATTCTTAAGGCGTTTCCATTTCTCTTCTACGCTCGGCATTCTGGCCCCAGGACTTACACTCCCTCCGTCGAGCTCTTCGAGAGCGAGTTTTAACGCATGACCAAAGGGGTTACTGGTATTCTCATTGCGTAAGGCAGCCGAGTTGATTCGAACCTGATCCACGGATGCAATACGTCTCCGTAAGGCAATCCGCGCTCGGAAAACTGTACCAGCAAGATAGTGATCCGAGTCGACGTTGGCACCTCGGTACGTTCGTACTGTCATCAGGCTCGAGGAGTTGCGGCGATCTATCAACACGTGGTAAATTTAGTTTCGAGTGGCCCCATCAGGTGATACCCAGGTGGCTTTGTGGATATCTTTACGCGGGGAACCTGGTACTCGCAACGACCAAGTTCTTTGATGGTGCCAGTTCGATGACTCGTAGTCCATTGTCATTAGTGTTCTCATGGAAACTATGGGAATCTGCGTAGTGCCCGAAAACCGGCTACCGACCTATTTGCGAATTTAAATCATCAAGAACGATTTTCACATCTCGTAGAATTCTTCTTTTTCGTGGTCAGGGGACTCCTCTGTAGGTCCATGAACGTTTGTGAGGCTTATGTTCTTAAACTTGCCTCGCTCGCGAAGAGTGCATAGCCTCTCGTTTATTGCATTAAAGCCGATGATGGCAGGCTTCAGTTTTTGGCTGACTAGAAAGCGAGCACATGGTATTTTCCATGACAGCTGTAATAAATGTCATACTCATTTCTTTGAATAACACCACTCCCCGTCCATCTTATTTCTTGCAATGCTGTTATGTCAGCCTTATATTCGGACAGGGCATCGGCTAGCTGCTGTGCAGCTCGAGCTCCGTATAGTGAGCGGACGTTGCATGAAAAAATTCTTAAATCGTTTAGCCATTTTCGTTTACGTGGTCGTCATCGTGTATCCGGTCCATATCCGAGGCTTGTTAAATTATTCATAATAAATTGTTTTTACGGGCAAGATTATTAGCCTTGCGCCAATCTTTCTCAGGATGTCGCTGCACGCATTGGTTCACTACTTGGCGGGTGCCAAAGTAGCTATCCAGAGGTGTCACGTGGAGACTGCATATCAACTTGGATTGAACAGGGACAAGGTTCGTCGTGGGCCTTCGCCGGGTTGAAAGCAATCAGAGGCTTTGCCCTGTATGTTCGCTCCCATTCCATCCGTGAAAATTATAGCTCAGTAATTAATGAAAACTGGAACAACAGAATTCATGCCATTAAAGCTAGTGGACCGAATATGTTCCCGCATATAAATAAAGTCTTTCGATGGGAAGATTATAATGACATTCCATCTCTGAGAGTTCCGCGGACTCCCAAGAATTGTCAAACTCTGCTGAAAGCAGGACTTACCCTGGAACACATTAACTCTAACGGAGAGTTCATAACAGTCGAGGATCCGCAAAAAAAAGCGAAACCAATTGCTACTTGTTTCGAACCAGTGTATAGATTGAACGAATCGGGTCATTCTAACCTTGACCCGAGAAATAGGGGTCTCCAAAAACATATTTCGCTACGCAATAAACTTATCAATTGGCGTCTTTTAAGTCGAAGTTTTGTGGCGGTTCCGCCAAACCCCACGGCCCACTTAACTGAAAACCCCCCATAACTACATCCCAATAGGCATAGATTTTCGCTAATGCAAGCGCATTAACACCTTAAGTGCTTTACGCATTTAGGTTATCCAATTTATAACCTAAAAGTCCCTGTAAAAGAAAACTTACCTTTCATGCATCTCTTCGCATACAATTCCCCGTAAGATTTCTTGTCTACCTTTTCAGGAATCCCAAAACCTATTCGGTACCTTCGGTTGCCAGGCAAATTCCAACTTTCCCACACCTGCACCGCAATCTCCACCCAGCATAAACATTTCCTACTACAAGGACATTAATGCTTTCAATGCATTACCTGGAAATGCCTGCAAAGAATTTTTCCAACAAGGGCATTCATACATGTATCAATGCGTCTTTCCATAAGCGACCAAAAACCGAAGTTCCAATTAGTGTAGATTTTCACGCTAGAGTTCGACACTTGCGTCGCCATAGATACCATGTACCATTGACACAGATGGTATATACAAACCGTCATTGTATAACCATCTAATCTATCTTGCAATGACTTGCAACTATCGATTCAGCTGCAAGTACTTCTCTCGGAAATATTTCTTTGTTTGAATCTTCAAACAATCACCGACGTCGCGCTTAGCCGTCGGATTGGATTCAATAGCATAAACATATGCAAACAAAAGAATCCGATTCTCCCAGTCGGCAGAGATACGATATACTATCTCCATTATTTCAATCCCTTTTAGCATCTAATGAGTGGCTGCTATTTACTCAGCCGACCCTCATTACCGGACGATGCATGAGATCGCTTCTTCCTTTGTCTGTATCCCTTGTCTAGGTTTCGTTTCGCTTTTGACCTGCAAGCGTTATGTAAACAACACAGATCTGAACGATCACACACAAACCACCATGATCTCCATTACGAGATCTGGTTCTCTATTCCACCAAGAGAGACTTTATGTTTCTCTGGTGGTAAGTAAATTCATACCCTTAGTGGAGGGATATCTACCACCACACCACAAACTCACCCCAAACGAAGGTTGAATCTTTGAGTCTTTTACCATCCACCGACCGAGCCAGTCGTTTTGCTCCCGCTGTCCGTAGCGTTGCGGACACGCGTGTTGTACCCCCGAGTCGTGGCTAGTGTTGCGTCGAATACAGTAGTGTTTAATATATTCAATTAAAAGTAATTTCACCATTGACCCCCGGTCTAAATATAATAGTGTTAAATGTAAAACAAAAACAAACAATTTAAGTAATAAAAAGGCGGTGATCACCAATTAAATCTGTGCGTTTTATTTGTGGTTATTCCTCTTCCTGGTGATCGTTCGTTTGCAGGCAGCGGAACAATCGTAAGTGACATCGGAATTTTAGTGACAATAGACGATGAGGATGGAAGTGAACGGAGTGCACATGCCTGGCACAATACTTCCTCCCCACAGTTTCACTATCTTTAGTGAAAATAATAGAGCGGATTCCCCGCTTAGAAATCCAAGCACTAGTATATTTGGACACAAGGATGAACTGACGGACATTCTTAGACCCATTATGAAAAAAAAATCGTCTGGAATAGATGGTATTCCAAACATTGTTCTAAAGCATTTACCTCTTGAAGTAGTGAAGGCTTACACTATTTTGTTCAATAGCAGTATAAATAATGCATATTATCCAACCCAATGGAAATCTGCAGTAGTCCATCCCATCCCCAAAAAGCGCAAGGACAGGAGCAATCCAGCCAATCTTCGCTCGATTAGCTTGCTTCCGAGCATCAGCAAGATATTCGAGAAAATTATAAATAAAGCATTGACTAACTGGTGTGAGGATAATGGTATTATTCCGAACACCAGTTTGGTTGGAGCCTGTTTGGTTGACTTTGAAACGGCTTTCGACACGGCATGGTTAGAAGGGCTTGTATAGGGTTATACAATAGGGACTTGACAGCTTTGAATTTAATTTATGAACGCACCCTTTCACTAATCATCGAACTGTCACTGTCAATTTATTCAGTAAACTCAACATTTTCAGCATGGTTAAGTACACCAACGAACAAGGTCTGCAAATTATAAAAATTTACTACCGGAAAAAAGTTGTCAAGTCCGTATTGGAAAATCCTATATATAAGTTATCAAATCTAGGTATGCCCGAATATTTATTATACATTATCTACGATATGATAATGGGTAAACAATTAGTGTGTGTGTGTGTGTGGGGGGGGGGGTTTGTCAGGGGGAACATCATGCAGATATCATGATAAATAATGGAACTTTAAGAAGTTCTTCATCGCATAACCGGGCTCGCTCTCGAGGCTCTGCCCACGCTCGACTGGTGACGGCATTTTGTAACATCAGGGGCATCGGTTTCACCAATACCAATGTAAACGCCGTCCACCAATATTTGCAAACAACGAAACCTGATATCCTTGCCCTAATTGAGACCCAGGTCGATTCGTCAACTGATTCGACATATCTTCGTTGCTCAGGATACGAATTACATTCGAGATGCCGTTTTAAGGGCGGAGTCTGCGTCTTCGCACGGTCCAATCTGGCTTGCCAGAGGATGGAGGCCTTGGAACCCAATAATATGGACATCATATGGTTGAGGGTCGTGCTGAAGAATTCCATTAAATTTCTTTGTTGTCTTTACCGCTCCCCGAATGACGATCGGACGGCGACATTTTTCGAACATCTTTCATATACCGTCGACTGGATACAGATCAACCACCCAGCTTCTGAAATTGTTGTCCTTGGCGATTTTAATGTGCAGAATTCCAACTGGTTGTTACATTCTAACAGAACCGACGAGGCCGGGAGGCTGGCGGAGATGTTTGCTCTAGGCCACAACTTGACTCAACTTGTGGGGGAGCCAACGCGAGTTCCGGATGCCCGAGGCGATTATGCGAACACCCTGGATCTGTTTTTGACATCCGAACCGAGTATTTATACCGTAGAGGTTTCTGCGCCACTAGGAAACTCAGATCACTGCTTGGTATCTGTCGCGCAAGCACTTGCATACCAAGCGAACAACCGGCCTAGGCAGCTTCGCCATGTATGGAAGTATGAGGCCGCTAACTGGGGCGATATGCGAGATTTCTTCGCATCCTTTCCATGGTCCGAGGTGTGCTTCGGAAACTCCGATGTTAACGCATGCGCGGAGTCGGCATCAGAGATTATTCTTCTGGGGATGGAGATGTATATTCCACATTCCATCAAACGTAGTTCGTCTGATAAACCTTGGTTTGACAAAAAATGCGAGCTGATTATAGCGGCAAAAAATAAAGCTTTTAAGCAATGGCGCTCCAATCCCACCGATGTTAACAGAACGAATTTTGTTAGAATCAGAAACGCGTGCAACCAGGCGATTGATACCGCGAAGAAGGCTCACAACGACAGGGTGATCAATAAACTCCTTCGGTGCCCAACTGGTTCGCGCTTCTTCTGGTTAATGGCAAAAGCTGTCAGCGGTAACTTCGCATCCTCCTCTTTCCCTCCGTTGGTGACAGACAGCGGGACGTTAGTCACGAATTCAAAGGATAAAGCTAATGTGTTCGCGAATTTATTTTCCGTGAATTTAAACCTCGATCCCGGCCTTTTGGAGCCACCTTTGATCTCGCCGGTACAGTCTTCCATGCGGGATGTGAGATTTCGTCCGTGCACTATTCAACGCATTCTACGTGAACTGGATTGTAGGAAGGCAACCGGCCCGGACGGAATACCAGCAATAGTCCTCAAGAACTGTGCTCCAGAACTATCGCCGGTTCTTGGCAGACTCTTCCGCTTATCTTATGCACGGAGGACCTTTCCTGCCTGCTGGCAAATCGCTCGAGGTCAGCCAATCCCAAAGACGGGAAAAAGGTGTCTCCCACAAAATTACCGTCCGATAGCATTACTCTCTATTTTATCTAAGGTAATGGAAAAAGTCATCAATACAGAGTTGGTTAAGTATTTGGAGTGCAATGGACTCCTGAATGATCGTCAATACGGATTCCGTGGCAGGCGGTCCACAGGAGACCTTTTGACACTTATAACCGATATATGGACATCTGCAATTGAACGGCATGGTGAGTCAAGGGCGGTCGCATTGGATATTTCCAAGGCTTTTGACCGCGTCTGGCACGGGGCATTGCTGAGCAAACTTCGTTCATATGGACTTTCCCAACAACTTTGCGACTGGACGAGGAGCTTCCTCAGGAATCGATCGATCCGGGTTGTTGTGGACGGTGAGTGTTCGGATCTGTATCCTGTTAATTCGGGGGTGCCCCAAGGTTCTATTTTGGCTCCAACCTTATTCTTGCTTCACATAAATGATTTGTTGGAGACAACGGATAACAAAGTGTTCAGTTTTGCGGATGATAGTACGCTTGTTTCCTCCTTTTCGAGTGTTCGGCCGATTGGTGCATCAACGTCACACCAGCTAAGATGTAGACAGGTTGACTCTCTGAATCGGGATCTGGATAAAGTCCTGCAGTGGGGAAAGGCCAATCTTGTCGACGTCAATGCAACGAAGACACAATATACAACATTCACAAAGAAAACTGGATCATCGGTTCCACAGCTGATGATGAATGGCCGGGCCCTCGAGGCTGGGGAAAGCTTGAAATTGCTCGGCGTCACGGTCTGTGGGAATGTATCATGGCATAAACACGTGTCGAACATCGCCAGGTTAGCCTCAGGAAAACTGAGTTATCTTTTTCGAGCCAAGAAATATTTTACTCCGGCCCAACTTCTTCTCCTATATAAATCTCAAATTAGACCCGCGCTCGAATATTGTTCTCATGTTTGGAGCTCGGCTCCTAAACATACCCTCAACCTGCTTGAGAGCATACAGAGACGAGCGATCCGCCTGATCGGGGACTCGGCGCTGACGTCTGGACTACAGTGGCTATCACATCGAAGGCGCATAGCCGACCTCTGTCTGTTTTACAGATATTATCACGGGTACTGTTTTTCGGAGATTCGTGGTATTGTTCCACGTAATTCGGCTTATATGCGCTCCACAAGACAATCCGACGGATCGCACCCGTTTGTGGTTCATCTCCCGATGGCGCGAACATCCCTGCATCAGAACTCGTTTCTTTACAGAGCGAGGAAGCTGTGGAACTCCCTTCCCACGCGAGTGTTCCCGGAGCGTTATAACCTGCAACTGTTCAAAAAGAACTGCAACAGTTATTTGATGGTATCTCGGGGCGCCCACTCGGCGCTATAGGTTCGCCTCTCCCGAGAGAAGTCTAATTAAAAAAAAAAAAAAAAAAAAAAAAAAAAATCCAAGGGGCAAGAAATGCCGACTACGGCGTCGTGGAAAATTCGCGATATAACTCGTCAAACGAACTGTTAAATGATACTCACTTAAGGATTGAATATATTGTGATTATAGCAAATGAAAGATTATTTAAAAGACGACCAATATGAAAAGAGCCTGGGCACCGCGGGAGGTTTAGTCCGATTGGAGGAATTTCGTCTAAATTGCGTTGAGGTAATGAACTGTCGAAATCCACTCGTCTAATTCAAATGCAGAAAACGAATCGAGCTTCAGAACTAGTTAAAGAATATTACTGAATTATGAAACATTCTAGCACTTATCCTGCCTTGCAGTGGCACACTCCTTCAGCAGCGCTGTTAGACACTACCATATGGATATGAGCAATTTACCTGTTTGATTAAATCACAGTATGACAATCTTTGAGCACAACCAAATACGCTAAGGAGTTTTTCGTGCCTTATTATGCTACAAACAATGTAACTTACCACGCTTCGTTATTGGACTGGAGAGTTTGATTTTATACTCAAGATTCTCTGCAACAAAGTGGGTCATATCGCCTTCTTTGGACACCGTGCCCTCCAGGTCATATGGGAACGCTGGGAGTAGATAGGATTGTTTATTTGCACTCAATTAATAAAGGAAACCAAAGCATTTTACTCACACTTTTCACAGAGCAATGACACTGGTCGCTTTGGAGGATTCTCATTGTTGGCATTTTGCATTTCACAATCGTCGTCGGGTAACAAACTTTCATCAATACTCCCGGTGTTTGTGTCCTCGGTGGTTGCATCTGCATCAGCGTTCGTACCAGAATCTCCAGAATCAGGATTCGTATCTAGTTTAGATGTATGATGCATCTGGAATGCAATTTCCGTGTATGAAGCTGCCATTGCTCTATGATCAGAAGAAGTGCACTCATCTATGTCCTGACCCGGATTTCCTTCATTTGAATCTCCACTGTCCTGCTGCACAGTTTGCCACGAGTTATCATCGCTCATCACTATAGTAAAATAATTGCAAATTCTTCGCTTTGTTATTGCAATAATTCACTCATAACAAACAATTATTGTTTTTAATTAAATGTCCTTCGTAAATGACAGCTTCTGTGTTTCCATCGACGTTCAACATGACGGGTTGAATAATTGCTTGAAACAAATTGAACAATTTGGTTGAAGGTGAATCAGAAATTTAAGGGGAGGTTCTCATCTAGAGACCTAAAAATTACGTGTTTTTTTTTTATTTTTTTCCCAAAGATGGAAGCAAATATCCATGTCAAATTTTGTACAAATATTTATTAAGTATTTAGGTGTACATAAAAAATTGTTTTGTGAAAATTATGAAAAATTGTCAATTTATCAGATGGCGTAGTGTGACGATTCGAAAAAAGGCTCCCAATCGATAGCTGTTTGCAATCGTCTGTAATCATACAACAAAACGTTTTTTAAAATTATATAATATTTGCCGGAATCTGAATTTTATTTTCAAGAAAAAAAAATCGAAAATAAACAAATTGGCGGACATGCAAATTTTAGGTACCGATTTTCGCTTTTTTCTTCGGTCTTCAACGTTGAATAGAAAAAAAATTATGAAAAATCATCTACATGTATATTCACATACCAACAAATTTACTATATTGTAATGTACAAAAAAAGCCGATCCAACGAGTAGTTTTTGAGATATCGTGGAGACCAATGTGAAAAACATGGTTTCGAGAAAAACGCGTTTAAAGTTTCAAAATGCTATACGAGGGTGGGCTGAAAAGTGTTACAAGCTTGTAGCAAGCTGTGTAACAACGAAAACGTCTTTTATTTTAGTTAACGAATTTATTATATTAGATGTTTTCACACTCGCGTCTCTTTCTCCACTGCCCATTCATCGTAGATGACAACCCAATCAATCGGCAGTGCAAGTGAATAAGTGTCAGTGCCCGATGAATAAACAAAGCTGTACAGTGTTCTCTTTAATGCTCTTGAATTACTATTACATGTTTATTTTTAATGCTAATATGTATATGTTCATAATTTTATAATATAACGTATTAACTAGTTTTGGCGCAAGGATAATAACCTTGTCCGGAAAAACAATTTATTATGGACAATTTAACAAGTCCCGGATATGGACTGAATGCCGGTGGAGAGACTAGCTAAATAAGGCCAAGACCGGATCCTGGTTGTAGTGCCGATGATGATGATGATTAACTAGTTTTAACTACTTAAGCCACCCAGTCACCATACCTTTCCAGGGGCCTTACAGCTCTTCCTGACCTTGTTACTAACTTGTTTGACCGGCCGGATACGTGATCCAAGCCGCCACCGATAATGTCCTCATTCCTATTTTCCTCCACAACATGGGATTCTGACACATTGTCTTCTTCATCGTCATCAATGGCTTGACTCTTATCAATACCGGCATAGGTGCAGTCTTCGAATACATTTGTTGGTTCACTATTAAGTGATTTTCTAATGTGTCGCCTATTCCTTCTAAAAAGATTATCTTCGCTATCATGAACTATGTATGACCTTTGATTAACCTTTCTTACAATAGTACCATACAACCAGTCTTTTCCACTTTTTCTAATCATTATTCTAACGCTCTCTTTCAACTTGGATAAAGGCTTTGATGTTCTATTGTAATATTCAGCTTGAAGCTGTATTTTCCTTTTCATGCGTTAACAATTAAGAATGATATAATTATGAATTAAGAATGTTATGAGCACATTCCATACTTTCTTGCACACCCTACTGTAATCAATAGCATAAACCCTCCATTTTTCTTCCTGCCACACTGTCAAATACCTAAATATTCATATTCCCATCACCATTCCCACAATCAGAACAGACGCAAAGTTTCTGGATTTCGGTAATTGCTCGCGTAATTTTTTATGAGAACAATTTTTTACAGGGTGTCCATATGTCTTATGGATACCGTGAGACATTTGGATGCGCGATATGTGAAAGACGCGAATGCCAGACAAGGTTTGGAATTTCGGTAAACCATGAGATTGATTTTATGCAAGGTATCCAAATTCCACGCTCGAGTCAAATGAACTTTTCAATCCAATTCCCTTTCCTATCCACACGATTTCTGTGACGTAAATTATTATATAGTGTGGGCCATACATTTTTGCATATTTGAAACAAGAATAGAAATAAAACTACAAATGTTATTTTGTTGATCTTTTATTTAACGTAATAAACGTTTATTGAGATTTTTTTTTTAATTGACGTCGTCGAGATGTGCCCCGTGCCGTCGTTAGCACTCCTGCAATAGACTACGCAAACTTTGGAAAACTCGCTGACACATGCTACGAGGTATCGCGGCTACCTCCTCCTGGATGTTTTCTTGAACGTGGTCCCCCTGTTTGTTTAATATTCGTTGTCGACCCCGTTTGCTCGAACTTCTTGACCCAAGCGTTGATTAAATTAACACTTGGGCACTCACTTAGACGGCGTAATCCCTATTCAATTCAATAGGCGATGTCCAGTAACGTAGGAATCGTTGTTTTTGTAAAATTGTTTCACACAAAAAGCACGCTGTGAAGCGACACACAATTCTCCGCCACTCGCCCGCCCTTTCCTCTAACGTTTTTTAAGAAATCAAGTGTTGCTATTTACAAAAATTTATGGCCCATCCTATATAAGATAGAACATTTTTTAGAATAAAGTAGTCATTGATAGATAAACACGACAAGGTAGTTATTATTTTATCGATCCATATTGACGCATGGGTTCACGTGCCTGTGCATCACCAACATCCAATTGCCGACAAGTTTACATGCTTGGCGAGTTATCTATATAACGAAGTTAGGTTCTTCCAAACACTATGCGGTTCAAAATGTCACCTGAGCTTAATTCACGTGGTTTCAAATTGTTTGTTGTATATTGCTATACAACATTTATTATTATTTGATTATGTATACAATTTACGTGTGTGTGACCACCCACCTTTGGTTCTTCGCCGGAGCTCGCTGACCAAATTGTACGCTTCCGGGGCGTTTACCACGATAGGTGGTGTACCTCCCTGTTGGCAGAGGGGGCCAACCACCTTGGTCGTCGATGGTAAATGGAACGGCATTTTGTTTTGGTTAACTTATTTATTGCACACTTGTGCTGTTGAATTCTAAAATTGATGCACCCGTGTTGGTGTACTGATTCTAATTAATTCTACTCCTAACGGAACTCACTATTTATACCTAGAATTTACATCAAAATTCTCATACCTTCCCACGATCATAGCTGTCCTCCAGACAGCCACCTGACGCTAGTCTCAGTCGAAGGCCAAGCCAACCACGAAGGGAACCACAACGTTGCAAAATTCTTCACCCCAAGCCCATGAGAAAATTTCGATTCACTGTGACGCGAATCTGATTCCCCCATAGCGAATAGCATGCAGGTAAAATTTCCTTGAAGGTGATCATGTCTATCTAGTTTCTATAGATATAGTCGTTGCTCAACTGAACTTGCTGAATGTGTTCCGCCCCTTCGGACATTTCCCCGCGTACCCGTCAATCTGTGAATGCGCATCAGTTCACATTGAAAGTGGACTTCAGGCGCACAAATAAACATAGAGAGTCATTCCTTAGCCGAACTACACCAGTGTGGAATGTTCTACCTGATCATGTGTTTCCTCGTCGCTGTGATGTCCAGACATTCAAGACCACTATACATCGACATCTCCTTTCCTTATCCACTTCCTCTCCATCCGCTGTGGTCCGGCATTTAAGGGTACTTCAAAATCCCCTTTGTGTGCGCTTTTGTGTAAAAAAAAAAATTAAGTCCAACGCTATCACCAACATTTACTACCATAAGTTAATTTATATTTCCTAGGACTGTCTTCTAGTGTGTGCCAAGTAATGGCGTTCAATGACGTTGATTGTTCTTACCTCTTTGCGATTTATTTTTTTATTTATTATTTTACTTCTCGCGGGAAAGGCGAACTTATAGATCCAACTTTATCTCGACCGGGTCCATCAGCCAAGGTCCTAAAGGTGGTCAAGGTATTTCTACCAACCATCTCACGAAGCATATAGCTTAATGGGGCGGTATTTCATCGGGCTGCTGGTCTTTGGGACCCTACCTACCACTCAGTAATTGTTCCGAAGTGCACAATAGCAAGAGTCGTCAATTGAACCTAGGTGTGCACAATTAAACGCAAGACACAATTTGTATAAGAATAACCACTTTCGCTCTCTGCCATCGTTTCATGATCGCCTTTCTGCTATTAATCTCTGACATCACCTTCTTTCGTCGGCTTCTTACCAGCCACATTGATTGTTTCCCTCTTTTTGGTCGTACCTCCTGTAACATTTATCTACGCAACATAAGATCCTCGCTCCATTTTTACCTTCTTATACGCATATAACCTGGCGCAAGGCTAATAACCTTGCCCGGAAAAAAAATTATTATGGCCAATTTAACAAGTCTCGTATAAGGAGAGACTTGCTTAATAAGACCAAGATCGGATCCCGGTTGTAGTGCCGATGATGATGATGATGATACGCATATAACATCTCACTCCATTTTTACCTTCTTGTCGTCTTAATGAACCCGTTACCCGCATATTGACTAAACTCACCTCAAACTTGAATTATTCCAGCTCAAGCATATCAATCTCCTTAAAAGCCACTGTGGCGGTTCTACGAACCGCACATACCGCTATAGGTCAAGATGTTTTCGTTCCACCAAGGAACATACTCATCTATGACCAAACGTCACGTGCCCCCAGGCACGTGTCTCCAAGGTGCACCTTTTCATCTGACCAAAAGGCTGTTTTGTGAACCACCAGAGTGGCAGTTAAATTTAAATTATTAAAAATACACTGTGGAAATATATTTTAAAAGAGTCCAAAATTATTCATTTGTGTTTTTTTGAAATTCTGTCGCTGATATTCGCGAAGGTGGGATTACGACAAGCAACAACTGTGGTCCACCGTCAGTATCTCCAGTCGCTGCAGAAAAATCGAGCTGGATAAACTCCTTGTCGCAGACGCAAAATTTGGATTTGCTGCTTCTAAGGAAAGGGCTAAGGCTGTCTCATCAAACCAACTAGTGGAGTTGGTCTTGCTGTTCCCAGTGGGGCGAACATAATTGGACTTCATCCTGAAGTCACCAACACCACCTATCTACAGATACGTGTGCCACAAGCCCCGAACAATTTTCCTACGCCTGCACGGCGATCGAAGGACATGACCCAGCATCGAGATTTTGTATCGATCCATCAACTGGATATACACAAACGGTTGGCACAGCTGCGCCAGATGTCGACAAACATCATATCCCCGGCGATAAGCGAATTGCCGGAAAACCAATCCGTTGACAAAACCTTTGTCCGTGCCGCAATGCACTTCGCCATTGCGGAGCAACAGCAATAAACGAAAACGCTGTTCCCATAGGGCAAAGTAAACAATGATAATTACCATTATCCCATGATCGTCTAAAGTAAACCACACATTCGATTGTTTGCATAAGCAACGCAACAGAAATGTGAAAATTTCTGGTTAACCCACAGACGGCAAACCTCGCGTCTGTATGTGTGAGCGCGATCTTCCCTGATGGAGAGATTTTCGATTCAGAGAAAGCCACCACCCAGGGAAAGCGAAAGGAGAGAAAGTCACCACCTAGGAGAAAGAAAACCAGGGTTGAATGAAATCATTCCCCAGAGAAGAAAGTCAGTCGAGATAGAACACAGCAACGTGTAGGTCGAACCGCGCCACGCAACAAACGGAAAAGTAACGTAGACCCGAAATAAAACTTTGAAAATACGCGAAGAAACCGGAAAGTACCCAAAACGTATACATTCGACGTGCAACGACGCTAAAGCAACGCTCAACCGAAACACAGATCCTCACAACCTGTGAAAGATGTTCCGATTTTAATTGAAAGATTGAACAATACGGTGCTAAAGAACAACATATTGAAATTTGTGTATTAGTCGCTAAGTGAAAGTTCATGTACAATTTAACAAAATAATGTTGCGGATTGGCAGTTGGATGTGCTGGAGAAATCTAGTACATTCGCAGTATACCAGTTGCGCGGCAGCTGTCACGGACCAGCCGGCGGGTTGTCACCGACGATGAGGTCAGCAGCGTCCCTTTTTTGAATTGGCAGTTATTCGGAGTCGTTACTCAATCACCGTCTGCAACCAACCTCCATCGCGCGCACACCGCCGGAGCAAGTATCATCAGCACCAGTCAAACGGAACAACAAGTTATATCCGATTTAAATAATAAGAAAATAAAGTTGACCATAAAGGAAGATCTCGAGTTCAGAGTTTTGGTTGTTGTGCTTCCTCTTTGCTGCTTTCTTCAGGTTTCTTTCGTAGTTTGCATTCGCGGCATCCTGCTTTCGGTACGCGTTGTGTTGTGCGACTAAACGAGCAACTAATCTCCAACAAGGGAACAGTGAACAATTACGAACATCCCTGCACAATAAATAAGGATAATTCCAGGTACTAATACAAGTAAAGATGTGGTGAAAGTATTCTTGTTCGTTCGTTAATATCTACTTGAAGTATTACCATAAACGAAATCAGAATTGTGTTCTAGAAGTAAGTAGAGACGGAGCTTGAATAAAGAAAGGAAAAACAATAAAAACAAAATTTAATAAACAAGTTCTCCCCATGTTTTTTTGTGTGCTGTTTTTGCTCCGTTGTGTTTTCTTTGTTAACAGTGTTCGGAGGAACACATAAGCCGTAGACTCACAAAAATCCGCCGAACCACCACTTGCGCCATCTCCTGTTTCATAGTACAAGTTTACGTTATAATTTATTATTATTATTTATTATTATTTATTACAATGTAAGTAAATTACATGGTAACTTAAGTCTAATAGCACTAGCGACTAAGGCTTTCGGCTAGTAATATAAATATTTAATATTGTTTACACTAGATTTTGTAGCTTAACTAAGGTTAGTAGTTTGTAGAGCTTATCGATATTGGATGATGATGGTTGGGATATGATGTTGATGATGTCGTCGTTGTAATGTTGGCGTACAAGGTCTTTTACCCCAAATAGTTGGTGTTTGGAGGATAGGTTGGAATTGGATGTACAGATGTGGCAGGTAGGGGGATTACTCCTTTTGATGAGATGTTGGTTGGTGATAAATGTGTGCCCAAGGCGCAGCCGGGGGAAGCACCTGATTTTATGTTTTGCGGCTGTTGGTGGATATGTGATGGGTTCTCTTCTGGGGTTTACCACTGCATACGCATGCCTGTACTCTGCCCAGCCTTTTTGTTCTAAATTGTGGAGCTCACTATTAAAGTATCTATGTAAGTCCTTGCTGTTTTCAACGAAAAACGTTATTAGGGGTTCCTTGATGGCTAGTTTGCAGCAGCATCTGCTGCTTCGTTGCCGGCTATCCCACTATGGCTTGGCACCCAGAGAAGCTTTATTTTGTTTTGTTTATAGAATAAACTATGCTGGATCAAGTGAATGATTCGGTTTCCATTGTTTGGGTTCCTTATTGCTTGGATGGTTGATAGCCTGTCTGTACAAATAAGTGTCTTGTTCTTTTTTACTAACTTAATTGCTTTCAGTACAGCTGTTGCTTCGGACGAAAATATGGAACAGAATTCGGGTATAAGTCCCTTTCTGATTACTATTTTTGCGCTGTTGACTATCGCAAATGATGTGCCGTCCTATGTTTTGGATCCGTCGGTGAAAAATAGGTTCCACTGGCGGTGTTGGTTTTCGATATGTCGATAATGTTGTTGGTATTCTAGGTGGTTTGTTCTATTTTTCGGGAGTAGGCTTAAATCGGTGTAGAATATCTTAGGGTATTGATAATAACCATGGGGGGTGAATTGTCCTTGCCTTTTGTGGTTTAATGTCTATTTGGAATTGGTCCGCAAGTAATATTGCCTGTTGGTTTTTTTTTATTTGTTTTATATCCACATTTATTTAACAAATTAATTACATATTTTACTTAAGACAAAATGTTAATTTCTATTTTACAAATATCATTCTTACATTAACTTACTGGCTCTTCGCAAGCACTCTAAATTATACATTATTATTTTTCTTATGCCTTTCGGCGTACAATAACTGTTTTTATAACGTGTCACAATAATTGATGTTTTCTTTTTTAAATGTATTCTATTTTTTTCTACATCATGCATTATTTAATTTTTTTTTTGTGGTAAATTACATATATGGGCTCCTCGATAGTATAGTGGTTAGTATACCCGCCTGTCACCCGGGAGACCGGGGTTCGATTCCCCGTCGGGGAGCCCCTGGCGCAAGACTAATGACCTTGCCCAGACAAAATAAATCATTATGGAAAATTTAACAAGCCTCAGGACTTGCTAAATAAGGCCAAGACCGGTTCCCGGTTGTAGTGCCGATGATGATGATGAAATTACATATATAGGGGGTTGACACGCAAAAAATAAAAAATAAAATAATGAAACAAAACGGACAAACATAAACAAGGAATACAACTAAAAATTTAAATTAAATTAAAAACGAAAATAAAAAAAATAAAAATAATTGGGAATTGGGGATAGTGGGAAGGAAAGCGGTTCGCTTGACAGGCATACTATGTTTGGGGACGTGTAGTCCTTTCTTCATCACTAATCCACCACCAGTTGGGATGGGATCGATCTTTTATTGATTTATCTCTTTCACCGATCACCATACTAAAACGCAGCGCTCTGGAAAATTAGAGATATCGTTATCGTGGAGAATTCGTTTATCCCTGGCACCACGGAAAGCGTGGTAAATAATAGGGACTCCGCGTTTGTCTTGGATAAGTCCTTTTTTATCCAAGAAAAGGAACGCTTCTGGGGGAATGAACCCATTCTGGAGAGTACTCTCCATATACATATCATTGGGATAGAATGCTCCCGAAATGAGATCATTTTCACTGCAATTTGCCCTTGTTGTGTGACCACGAATAATCTTAATAATGAAGTTATCTATTTTGTTTAGTCCTGATTTGTCATACAGGACTTTATTGGGATAGTATTTCTTATACTGAGACTCTGGGGTTCTGTACATTCCGAGGCAGGAACGCAAACACTGCCTCTCGAACACCCGAAACTTCTCCATGTAAAATGGGGATATGTTGTACCATACCGGGCAGCCCTTCTCCAATATTGGTCGGATGAATGCTGAGTATGAAATTATTTTCACCTTGGGGTCCAGCAGACTACTACGGAAGAATCTTCGTGTCATTGCATATGCGTTTTTAGCTGCTGTAAGAGCAGCTGCTGTATGCTTATCAAAGTAAAGATACTGATCAAGCCAGATTTCAAGGTATCTGATTACAGTTTTTACTTGTAGAGGAAGATTATTACTTCCTGCAATGGAAAATGTTTTCCAATTCCGTTTTGTATCCCTTGATGCACTGGACAGTGGCGTTCTGAAAAGGGTAGTGCATGGTTGAGAGAACCCACTAGACCCCTAGTGTAAATGTTAAATAAAATGGGAGAGTTCACTGCTCCCTGTTGTAGACCGTTTTTGGAAAGTCTTGTTAGAGATTATATCTCCACATTTCACTACAAATTGTTCACCCATTATCATATTGTAGCGAGCTTAGGGATCGCTGGATTAATTATTTGAAATAAATAAAAGCCGTTAAATCGATTTTGAATTAATCTAACACTTTATTAATCCGTTAATAACAACCATTACTTATATCGTACACTTAACGATTTCTTTACTTATCGCTTCCGTACTTATCGCGTCTTTGACTGCTTACTTCTCACTCGAGAGTTATCGCTTGCTTCACTTTCTTACTTCTTACTCATCTCCATGATCTGTGTGCGACGTATTTATACCGTTTCCGCATTCTGATTCGGCGTTTCGTTTCCGTCCGTTCCATAGTCTTGAATGTTCTACTGTTCACGGTTATAATAAATATTCGGGCATACCTAGATTTGATAACTTGTATACCAGCCCTTCTAGCCATACGGTGTCGAAAGCCTTTTCAAAGTCAACCAAACAGGCCCCTGTGCATTGTCGCTTCGCCTTGTTCCATTGTATGTCGGAAACAAGTTTTGCCGCAGCATGAACTGTGTCATGTTGCGATCGGAAACCAAACTGATTGTTTGGAATAATACCATTTTCCTCACACCATTTAGTCAATGCTTTATTTATAATTTTCTCGAATATCTTGCTGATGTTCGGAAGCAAACTAATCGAGCGAAGATTGGCTGGATTGCTCCTGTCCTTGCCCTTTTTGGGGATGGGATGGACTACTGCAAATTTCCATTGGGTTGGATAATATGCACTATTTAGAGCGTTATTGAACAAAATAGTGTAAACCTTCACTACTTCAAGAGGTAAATGCTTTAGAACAATGTTTGGAATACTATCTATTCCAGAAGATTTTTTGTTCTTAATCGATCTAAGAATGTTCGTCAGTTCATCCTTGTGTACAAATATGCTAGTGTTTAGATCTCTAAGTGGGGAATCCGCTCTATTATTTTCACTAAAGATAGTGAAACGTCGACTTAAGAGACGCCAATTGTTAAGTTCATTGCGTAGCCAAATATGTTTTTGGAGAGCCCTATTTTCCAGGTCAAGGTTAGTGTTTACTTTCGGTTCGTTTACCGAAAAGGCGAACGACTGCGATATCGAATAGAAACAAAACGACTCGATAAAACGAAAAGAAATCATTTTTATTACACGACAAAATACGATTCACAAAACGAAAGAACTCTAATCATTTACATAACAATGATGACAAACGACAACAAAAAAACTATGACAACAAAAACTAATGACAAACGAATAACAAAAAAGGCAAGTGCTGCCAAACATGCAAATTACTTATAAATTATAACAATGAATAACAAAGACTAACAATACGAATAAATCTAAATAATACGAATAAATCTAAATATGCTAATTAATAACAAAGGTTTCTTCACGCCCGACGCGACAGTTAGAATGAGCCGATTTGTTCAATCTATATACTGCTTCGAAACAAGCGCCAATTGAGTTCGCCTTTTTTTTTTGCGGATCCTCGACTATTATGAACTCTTCGTTAGAGTCGATGTGTTCCAGGGTAAGTCCTGCGTTCAGCAGCGTTTGACAATTCTCGGGAGTCCGCGGAACTTGCAGACATGGGATGTCATTATAATCTTTCCTTCGAAAGACTTTATTTATTTGTGGGAACATATTCAGTCCACTAGCTTTAATGGCTTGAATTCTCTTGTTCCAGTCTTCGTTACTTACTGATCTATAGTTGTCACGGATCAGTTTTTGAAGATTTGTAATTAATGACTTAATTGTTTTTATTTCCTGGCTATTTGATGGATCTATGCCATTGGAGCGTAGTAATATTGCCTATCCTAGGGCCGACATGTACCTTTGGGGCCGTTTCTTCTTAAGGATGTATTTAATATCCTCCACTATGGGTGTCTCCAGTGTGGCGGTAAGTTTGACAACTAACTTGGATGAATGGTACTTCATTCAGTTTTCAATCGTCGGAAGTCTACTTTCTGCTAGAATGTCTGTTATTGGTGTGGTTCTGAATGCACCTGTACTTATTCGAGCTGCTGCGTGATAGGGGGATTTCACTAGTTGTAGGTATGTTTTGCTGCATTTCCCGTATATTGGTGGGCTGTAATCTATTTTCGATAATATAATTGCTCTGGTGATGTTTGTTAGTGTTGTAACGGGATACAACCGTCAGGATGAAGGCTGCGTCCACCGATGGGTGATAATGGTGATTCTCGCGAACCACTGTCCTGAGTGAGATGCAATTCAATTACGCCAGTGATTGCGTATTTCAATTCGGTTGGTCTTTGCACGAACAAGGCAGATGGAAGAAGAAAATGACTCGAGGAATTTACCTTTTAAAGAGATTGAGTTAGTTTATTGAACATTCAACAAATGTTAATAACAACGACAATGAATAACTTCTTGGTGTTTTACTCGTGATGACGATGCTTGCTCCGATGTAACGAGGCCGTTGAAGGTTGGTTGCAGACTGACTCAGTGGGCATAACTGCCAATTCAAAAAAGGCATTCATGTGAATATGCTGGGATGTGCTGAAGAAATCTAGTACATTCGCAGTGTATACCAGTTGCGCGGCAGCTGTCACGGACCAGCTGCCCGGTTGTCACCAACGATGAGGTCATAGCGTCGCTTTTTGAATTGGCAGTTATGCCCAATGAGTCAGTCTGCTCTCAACCACCAACACGTGTACAATCGCCACCAGAAGGAGACAAAAGGATTTATAAATTTTACAACACTTATTTTCTATAACTAGTTAAACGACCAATACTAATTTAGGAGTCTTTTGAAATAAAAAGGTGAAGTTCTCGAATCGTTTTGTTCGTTTATTTGCCTACCTATTTTACCAATACCAAGTAATTGAAATACGCGATCGCTGGCGTAATCGAACTGAATCAAACCAAGGGCAGTTGTTCGCATTACCATCTCGGTGGACGCAGCTTTTTGTATTCCAAACATTCCCGTTACATTTTCTGGCCCTTCGAAACGAATCCAGTGCAGCAATGGAAAAACACATCGCCGCGCAGTATGCGGCACAGGGCCAAATGTCGCGCGCATTCGCCAACTTGAAGAAGCGAGGGCCATCAACGATAAGTGCCGTACAAACCCGTAGAGATAATCTACAGGGCAAGTGGAAAGAAATCCGTGACCGGCATGACCACATCCTGGAGCTGGCGACGTCGGAGACAAAGGACCACCGCTACTTCACGGAGGACTTCCTCGAGTCAGCTGAGGAGGTCTACCTGGATGAGATGACAAGAGCTTCGTGGCCTCAACATGGAACCATCGACAACATCTAAGGCCGCGGCTGCAGTGGTGACGCCCCGTGCCAATCCCTGCAAGCTGCCTCCAGTATAATTGCCGACATTTTCCGGAAAATACTCGGAATGGCGGTCATTTAAGGACCTGTTCCAGGCGGTATTGACAGATCACCCTGATCTGACGGACGTCGAACGACTCTATTATTTGAAGTCGAGCCTCCGCGACGACGCCGCCCGGGCCATCAAAAACATCCCGGTCACGGAGGAGAATTACCAGCCAGCCTGGAACAAGCTGGTGGAATACTTCGATAATACTCGGGCACTGGTTCACTCTGCCTTGAGTACCCTCTCTCAGGTACAGGTCGTCGGAAAGGAATCTGCTGCCGGCTTGCGCCATCTCCGCGACACTACCAATGATGCAGTCGAAACTTTGGATGCGCTCGGCCGCCCCGTGGCCGCCTGGGATGACATACTTGTCTACTTAACAACACAGCGCATGGTCCCCCGCACCGCTCGTGACTGGCAAACGGCATAAGGCAACACCAGCCAGCCACCCACGTACCACCAGCTCGATGACTTCCTGAAAACAAGGATCGAGGCTTTGGAGTTCGTCGAGCTGCCCCGGACCGCCATCGACCAACCCCAGCGTAACAGACCCGGCCAGACGGAGCACACCACCAAAGCGCGCCTCTCAGTGCACGCGGCCTCACCACCTGCCCAGAAGCCCCCTGCCCGCTGCTTGGTCTGCAGATCAGACCACTACATCGGATCATGTGAGGGATTCCGGGCCCTCAGCCCGGAAGAGCGAAGGTCGCACGTCACCAAACAGGGCCTTTGCTTCAACTGCCTAGGAAGGCATTTACATCGTGACTGTCCATCGACATCCACGTGCCGGCAGTGCCAAGGGCGGCACCACACCTTGCTGCATACCATAACGACCACGACCAACCTGGATTTGGAAAGAGGCACAAGCCCCAAGCTTCAAGGCGGCCAGATTCCCGGGGTGTCATCTCACACGACCAGCGCCCTGCCTGCCCGAGCGATCCTCCTGGCCACAGCACGCGTCCTCGTCCAGTCGGGCTCCCAACGCCGACTGGAGGCTCGGGCCCTACTGGACCCCTGTTCAGAGGCCACCTTCATATCGGAATCACTCGCCCAGCGACTGCACCTGCGCCGGCGCGCATCATTCATCCCAGTCCATGGAGTCGGGGGCGCCCGCTGCCAGACGGCGAAGGCCCTATCATCCGTCACCATACTGCCCTGGACCAAGACCTCGCAAAGCTGGACAGTCAACGCGCTCATCCTGCCCCATCTGTCGGACTACGTGCCACCTCCACGACTCCTGCCAAGCGATATCTCTATTGTGGCGGGCCTGGAGTTGGCAGACCCAGACGTCTCATCAGTAGAAACATAGATTTAATCATTGGTGCTGATGCTTACCCGGCGATCATCACCACCGGCTTAAAGAAGTCCACCAACTCCGACGTGATCCACGAGTGCGGACACCCAGGAACATGGATTCATTATCCCACACCATGGGGTGTTCAAGGCATCTGACCAAACACCCACGATCCGCGTGGTGTTCAATGGTTCCGTCCAGCCGGAGACTGGAATCTCCATCAACGAGTGCCTCTATGTTGGACCCAAGCTCCAAAGTGACATTTTTGACGTCCTGTTGGGCTGGCGTGCGCCCCGATATGTCTTCTCTGCGGACATTGCGAAGATGTACCGACAAATAAGGATTGATGAGCGGGATCGCCACTATCAGCAAATCCTGTGGAGACCGTCAACCACCGGCGACATTAACGTCTACTCGCTAAACACGGTTACTTACGGACTCGCGAGCTCCCCGTATCAGGCAATACGCACGCTGAAGCAGTTGGCTCTCGACGAGGGCGCACGATTCCCCTTAGCAGCACAAGTGCTCATGAGAAACACATACGTGGACGACATCTTCGCTGGCTCGGACACTCTCACAGAGGCACAGCTACTGAAGCAGCAGCTCAGCGACCTACTGTCGGCGTGCGGCTTCCCCCTCAGCAAATGGACCTCCAACCACCCGTCTCTGCTCCCCTACCAACCAGACGAGCTCGGGACATGCCCCACTTGGCCCCCAGCTGACGCCCACTCAATTTAAGGAATCCAATGGTGACCCCAGGAAGACTGCTTCACATTCCATCTCCGAGATTCAATGGGCAACGCGGCCCTCACCAAACGGGCGGCCCTCGCATTCATCGGCCGCCTCTGCGACCCCCTGGGATGGCTCTCCCCAGTCATGATAAGATTCATAATATTCATGCAGGAACTGTGGCCCCTGGGACCCGGGTGGGACGAACCCCTGCCCCCTTCCATGGAATCCGGGTGGCACGAACTCGTCGCGGATCTACGGCAACTACCCGCACTCCGAATCCCTCGATGGACGGGCTGCGCCAACACCCACCCAACGATGGAGCTCCACGGATTCGCCGACGCCTCCCAGGCCGCCTACGGCGCCGTCATCTACCTCAGGACATTTGGCGCCCCGTTGAAATCATCTTGCACCATCCTCGCCTCCAAGACCAAGGTGGCCCCTTTGAAGCAGGTATCCCTGCCACGTTTGGAGCTGTGTGCCGCACTGCTGCTGACGCGCCTAATGAAGCGCGCCCTCACCATCATGTCAACCCAGAACGCCCCAGTCCACCTCTGGTCAGATTCCACCGTCGTTATATCATGGATCCATGGTGCGCCGAGCCGATGGAAAACTTACGTTGCCAACCGGGTCTCCGAAATCCAGACGACTCTACCGGGCGCCCATTGGCATCACGTCGCCGGCGTCCAGAATCCCGCCGACTTGGCGTCTCGTGAAGCATTAGCGGACCAACTGCGCTCGCCGTCATTATGGATAGACGGCCCCGAGTTCCTCAAAGGCAACATACCATAGCCTTGCACCCACACCGCCGTCCCGGAGGTGGACCTGGAATGCCGCCCCGCAACCAGCCACGTCATAAGCGCCCCACGAGAGGACAACGAGCTGCTGATGCGATACTCCCAGCTCCCAGACTCCTCCGCGTGACGGCCAGATGCGTCGAATTTGCCCGGCGACTGCAGAAAAAAGCCACGCCGGGGAGGAGACCGCGCCCGAGCCCCAGCCCAAACACTCCCACCGAATTAACCCCTTCGCAAATGGACTCAGCACTCGTGCTCTAGGTCTCCTATGTGCAAAGAGTCCACTTCCACCGGGAAATAGCATCGCTCACCAGAAACTCATCCATCGCTAAGGACAGCCTGCTCATGCGCCTCAACCCGTTCCTCGACCCGAACGGACTTCTGCGTGTCGGGGGGAGACTGCGCCACTCTCTACTACACCCCGATGAAAAGCACCCCCTCATCCTCCCCCCCGGATCCTTCCTCTCACTGCTCCTCGCCCGAGATGCCCACGACGGGACCCTCCACGGTGGCACGCAACTGTCACTCAACCATCTACGGCAACGATTCTGGATTCTCCGAGGACGACAACTGGTCAAGGGAGTAATCTTTCGCTGTCTCCGCTGCTGGCGACACTCATCCTCACCGACCCTTCAACTCATGGGGGACCTGCCGGCCACCCGAGTGCGGCCCACCAGGCTATTCCTACACAGCGGAGTCCACTACGCCGGACCAATGGCTATCAGGTGCTCAAAGAGTGGAACCAGGAGCACGACATCGCCGTGTTTGTATGCTTCGCCACCCTGACCTTCGAAGAGCTCTCCACCCTGCGGCCCAAGTGGTATCCTGCCTCAACTCGCGCCCCCTCCAGCCAGTGAAGGATGACCCGACTGACCTGACGGCGCTCACATCCGGACACTTTCTTATTGGAGGCCCGACGTCGACCATCCCGGAGCCTTACACACTTCAACCCCCCATATCTCGGTTGTCGCGATCAAAGTTACTGCAGAACATGTACGAGCATTTCTGGTCGCGATGGTCCGCAGAATACCTCCAGGAACTACAACACAGGCCAAAGTGGCAGAGCCGAAACCCCAACGTCGCAGTGGGGCAACTGTGCGTGATCAGGACTGAGCTGGCGCTTCCCTGCAATTGGCACCTAGCGCGAATCCTTAAGGTGCACCCTGGCCGAGACGGACTCGTGAGGGTGGCAACGCTGCGGACTGCTGCGGGCACCCTAACGGGACCCGTGTCCAAACTAAGTATCCTCCCATTTGAGGGGGACAAAACATCGGACCAGCACCAATCAGCGGATGAACATCACCAACGCAAGCACCCCCCCACCCACCACATGATGATTCGCCAATGATTGGCGAAGGCGGGCGGGATGTTGCGAATTGGCAATTAAATGTGCTGAAATGTACTGGAGAAATCTAGTACATTCGCAGTGTATACCAGTTGCGCAGCAGCTGGCACCAACTGGCCGATTGTCACCACGATGAGGTATAGCGTCGCTTTTTGAATTGGCAGTTATGCCCAATGAGTCAGTCTGCACTCAACCACCAACGCGTGTACAACCGCCACCAGAAGGAGACAAAAGGATTTATAAATTTTACAACACTTATTTTCTATAACTAGTTAAACGACCAATACGAATTTAGGAGTCTTTTGAAATAAAAAGGTGAAGTTCTCGAATCGTTTTAGTCGTTTATTTGCCTTGTTGGTACCAATACCAAGTAATTGAAATTCGCGATCGCTGGCGTAATCGAACTGAATCAAACCAAAGACAGTTGTTCGCATTACCATCTCGGTGGACGCAGCTTTTTGTATTCCAAACATTCCCGTTACAATTTATTACAGCTGTGTTTTTTACTTTGGTTTTCTTGTTTGAGATTTTGGCTCCGGAATAATGACCCCAGATTCTAATATCTGAGAGAATATTTTCAAAAGTTTGACTGGTAAATTCTAAATTGTTGACATTACTGAATACAATGAGATCATCTGCGTAGATACAATATTTTACCACTTTATATTTTGCCAGTATAATACTTAGATCTTCAAACGCTATTTTAAATAAAACTACTGAGAGTGGTGATCCTTGGGGGATACCGGTTTTTAGATTGTGTACCCCGGAACAAACTACGTTGGATTTTACCCTGTTTACGTTGACTTAGATTATTTCTAATTATTTCTATTCATTTACGAGTCACTCTCAAGTCTGCAATCTCAATTACGTTCAAATAATCCTTTATTCTGTTCGTTAGCGTTCCTCGTTGTATTTTAAAGTTTGAATTTTTATTCTCGTTCCAAATATATTTGAAATATACCCTGTAAAATATTATTTTCATTCTTAACCTTACTATGTTCTGCACCGAGAATTATTTTCATCCTTAACCTTACTATGTTCTGTAGCGAGAATTATTTTCATCCTTAAAATCCCAATTTTTGCAATTCCCATATTATTTTCATCCCTAACCTCACATATTTGCTAAATATCTTACCCTTTACTTGCCTGAAGGCATTTTCCGCATTATGAATAGAATATTATTCTTTTACGAGTCATTCTCAAGTCTGCAATCTCAATTTCGCCTCAAATGGGCCTGTAATTAATTCTTTCAAATCATTTTTATGCCTGGACTTCCAATTTCGTTCCAAATGCCTTTAAAATATTATTTTCATCCTTAACCTCACATATTTCCTAAATATCTTACCCTTTACATCCCTGAAGGCATTTGCCGCATTCTGAATAGAATAATATTCTTTTACGAGTCATTCTTAAGTCTGCAATCGCAATTTCGCCTCAAATGAGTCTGTAATTAATTCTTTCAAATCATTTTTACGTCTGGACATCCAATTTTGTTCTAAATCCCCTTAAAATATTATTTTCATCCTTAACATCACATATTTTGGAATTTTCCATGTTCTGAATAGAATATTATTCATTTACGAGTCATTCTCAAGTCTGCAATCCCAATTACGTTCAAATAATCCTTTATTTTGTTCCTTAGCGTTCCTCGCTGCATTTTAAAGTCTGAATTTTAATCCTCGTTCCAAATCTTTTTTAAATACACCCTATAAAATATTGTTTTCATCCATAACCATACTATTTTCTGCACCGAGTATTATTTTCATCCTTAACCTCCCGTTTTTTTGCAATTCCCATATTATTTCATCCCTAACCTCACATATTTCCTAAATATCTTGCAGTTTACTTTCCTGAAAGCATTTTCCGCATTCTGAATAAAATATTAGTCATTTACGAGTCATTCTCAAGTCAGCAATATCAAATGAGCCTGTAATTAATTCTTTCAAATCATTTTACGGAAAGTCTGAACTTCCAACTTCGTTCCAAATGCCCCTAAAATATTATTTTCATCCTTAACCTCACATATTTTGGAATTTTCCATGTTCTGAATAGAGTATTATTCATTTAAGAGTCATTCTCAAGTCTCCAATCCCAATTACGTTCAAATAATCCTTTAATTTGTTCGTTAGCGTACCTCGCTGTATTTTAAAGTTTGAATTTTAAAATCTGTTTACGTTGACTTAGATTATTTCTACTTAAGTTTATTAATAATTATTTCCTCAAATAATGAAAATTTTATACCAGGAAATATTAATACTGTGTTGATTGAATAGCATTACCGCCATTCATCTATTGAACAGACCCCTCATTAACAGATTATCTACTCGCATGTTCGGTAACTCTGCGAAGCAAAACTATCGCACTTATTTTCTGAACGTGCCCTTTTCCAAATTGCACTAGAGGCATTCGTGATAGAATCATTGAAGTGTAGATTACTTTCTCTGTTGTGCGATTTTAAAGAATTAGTTCTAATAATTTAATTGTGAGTTTGCCAATAATACAACACACTCCCAGGACTGGGGCACGTCCAACACGGTAAGCAAATGCACACAATTCACCCAAATTACATCTAATTAAATATATTTCGTCGAATTTTTCCACACATATTCATTGACCAAAGTAGCCATTACCCTGCCTACTGCAATCATATCAATTTCATATTCTTTGGTCGGGCAATTGTTTGTAGAAATTTCCAGATGTTCATCTAGATTCGTATTCAGTGGAAAATAGAAAGAAAATAATTTGGAAATATTGTAAAAATTGTCCTGTGAATTTTAAGTCGTCCTCCATTTTTTTGTATTATGAGTTGATTTTTTTTGTTTTTGTATTCGCAAAAGCAACACTAAAGATTCTGGTTGGAAAACGCGAGAAGGTAAAACTTTTTTCTGTGTTGTTTTTTTATTTTTTTTATTGTCGCCCATTTTATTGTTTTGCTAAGGAATTGCAATAATTTCATTGAACTCTCAGTATCATTTTTCTCGTTATTTGCAGTGTATTGTTTCACACCGAGGAGCCTGCAGATTAACCGGAAAAGTATTGAGCAAAAGCTTCGGCACATACACGAAAAGAGAGGGTAAGTGTGCACAACGTGATGTTTTTTCGTTTTCAAAGGAAATTGGGAATATTGGAATTATATGCGAACATTTTCAAGTTGTTTATTTGTTTAATTGGCTTCCTATTATTGGATAATTAGTGTGCAGGTGGGTCTAATGTTTTGATCGTAATTTGGTTGCCTGCAATAGGGTATCGTATGAGTGTTGGATTATGCGGTATGTGTGCGTGTGTGCGTTTGTTTTTTTTTTCTTCTTTTAGTTTACTTAATTGTTTGTTGGTACATTCGGTCTTATATGTTTGTTGCTTAAGCGGCATGTATAACGGGACCCTCCTGGCGGGTTTTGTATTTCGCAATAAATGCGTTTCGATTGATTGGTGGGGAGACTGTTGGGATGCGTTCATGTGCATTTCGTCGAACGATTTAAGGTTCCCTCGGATTGGCGTCTGTTTCTTTCGCTGTACAAACGGAGTGAGAAGAGGTAGTGTGGCATTATATTCGTGTTCGTTTTGTTTTCCTCGCCTGCGAAAGTTCTGCTGTGTGGATTTAATGCAAAACTTATGTATGCGTTGGAATCTCTTTTAGATGCATATTGCGCATGCCTAATAATGAGAACGCAATCCTCATATAGTGGAATGCCGCGAATCGAAACTTTTTGAGCAAATGCAAAATAAAGCAAGAAGGCGGTGGTGGTACACTCTCGCGAGTATTTAGGTGTACCAGTAGATTTTTTTCTCAGGGGGGAAAGACGCGAGTTACGGGGAAATTTGAGTTGTGTTTTGGTATGTAAAATGCAATTGGTCGTGGAATAGAGTTTAATACAGGATCTCTCTGAATGTCCATCGTCTCTCTCTTTCCATTGTTTAGCGGTTGTTACATAGCTACATTCAGAAAGAGTTTAACACTCGCGTATTGGACTCAAGAGTGCACATTGAGCGAGCATATATTGTGCTATTCCATTCTGCGCGTTTCGCATTCTAGTTCTTTCTGCACATTTCATATTGTTCCTGCTCTTTTTATATAAAAGCGACTGCATCTAGTGCACAGTCCCACATTTTCATTTTAGTTCTCGAGCAAGGATGTGTGATTTTAATTACCGGCAAATATTTTTTTGTTTGTGATTTCTATCAATGAACTAAAATAATTAAGGCAGAGAAAAAGTACCGCCATTCAGACTGTGTAGTAATTTGTTGTGATATTCGATAAAAACAAACCAACTTTCTAATTTATGATTAGATTAAATTACTATACGAAACGATTCCTGATTTATCCCAGTTTAAATTGTTTTCGGTTTTCCTTTATAAACTGATTCTCATTTATTCCAACCGTTGATAGTTATATGGGAACGCCCTATTTTCAACGTATCGTACTTTAATTAATAACAATTTTTTTAGTGATTTCGTGTTAAAAAAAAAAAAAAATCCAAAAAAAGGGGCAAAAAAGGCAAGTAAAGTTTATAACATTTCTTTTGATTCTTTTTTCTTGTTATAATTATTTTAAATTGTTATTTCTCATAATTTTCTCCAAAAAGGATTCAATAT
Organism: Microdon myrmicae; assembly: GCA_963931805.1. Taxonomy (NCBI): domain Eukaryota; kingdom Metazoa; phylum Arthropoda; class Insecta; order Diptera; family Syrphidae; genus Microdon; species Microdon myrmicae. Next base: position 8,241,293 of record OZ007500.1, on the reverse strand, counting down.
CTTTCTTCAAATTATTTTCTTAGGTTGGAACGAGAGCTCGTAAAAAAAAAGTAGCTAGGGAGAGGAAGCGATTAAGTATCGCAAAAATGAGGCAAAGAATATAATTATTTTTAGTTGAATCTAACTAAACACCATTTCCAACCTGTGGCATACATTTATACATAAATTACGCTGCTCCCACCCTGAAAAAAAAATTCGCGAAATGCGCCACAGTTCCCCGGCCGGACGGAAAATTTAGTTGCAAATGGCCGTCCTTTTCTCTCATCTTCATATTTCATCATATTTTTCAAAGGGCATGTTTGATTGGTTTTCCGATTGGAAATACCATGGATTAATTTTTGGTTATGTTTTTCTATTTCTCCGTATTTTTTTTGAGACGCTCTAGAATTTTTCCATGCTGTGACTTTCAGCTATTTATGCTATTCCATTTTGTCGAAGCTTACTTCTCGTGCATTCCATATTTTCTCTCCCAGTTTCATCCTCATATATGTCCTGCGTAACTTACACGAATAATGACCGAATCGCTGCAGTTTGAGATCATTTAGTGAGTTTTATATAATTTATAAACCATACTCCCTCAATTTTGCCCCGTTTTTCCTATAAATTGTACGGAATATTATTTTCATACTTAACCTCACATCTTTGCATTTTCTTAAATATTTTCATTCTAACCTCACATCTCTGCATTTTCTTAAATATTTTCATTCTTAACCTCGCATGTTTGCAATCTCTCTAATATCCTGCAGTTTAATTATCTCCAATTTTGCCCCGTTTTCCTATAAATTGTACGGAATATTTCATACTTAACCTCAAATCTTTGCATTTTCTTAAATTTTTTCATTCTTACCCTCACATCTTTGCATTTTCTTAAATATTTTCATTCTTAACCTCAATCTTTGCAATCTCTCTAATATCCTGCAGTTTAATTATCTAAATGTATTTCTCTTAAAATATCTCACATAACCTGCACTTTATTTTTCTGAAAACATTTTCATATTCTGAACCGAACATTACTTTCATACGTAACCTCACATATTTTGCAATTTCTCAAATATCTCTCAGTTTATTTTTCTGAAAACATTTTCCGCATTCTGAATAAAATATTATTCATTTCCAAGTCACTCTCAAGTCTGCAATCTCAAATGAGCCTGTAATTAATTCTTTCAAATCATTTTACGGAATGTCTGGACATCCAATTTTGTTCCAAATGTCCTTAAAATATTATTTTCATCCTTAACCTCACATATTTTCGAATTTCTCAAATATCTTGCTGTTTACTTTCCTGAAAGCATTTTTCGCATTCTGAATAGAATATTATTCATTTACGAGTCACTCTCAAGTCTGCAATCTCAATTACGTTCAAATAATCCTTTATTCTGTTCGTTAGCGTTCCTCGTTGTATTTTAAAGTTTGAATTTTTATTCTCGTTCCAAATATATTTGAAATATACCCTGTAAAATATTATTTTCATTCTTAACCTTACTATGTTCTGCACCGAGAATTATTTTCATCCTTAACCTTACTATGTTCTGTAGCGAGAATTATTTTCATCCTTAAAATCCCAATTTTTGCAATTCCCATATTATTTTCATCCCTAACCTCACATATTTGCTAAATATCTTACCCTTTACTTGCCTGAAGGCATTTTCCGCATTATGAATAGAATATTATTCTTTTACGAGTCATTCTCAAGTCTGCAATCTCAATTTCGCCTCAAATGGGCCTGTAATTAATTCTTTCAAATCATTTTTATGCCTGGACTTCCAATTTCGTTCCAAATGCCTTTAAAATATTATTTTCATCCTTAACCTCACATATTTCCTAAATATCTTACCCTTTACATCCCTGAAGGCATTTGCCGCATTCTGAATAGAATAATATTCTTTTACGAGTCATTCTTAAGTCTGCAATCGCAATTTCGCCTCAAATGAGTCTGTAATTAATTCTTTCAAATCATTTTTACGTCTGGACATCCAATTTTGTTCTAAATCCCCTTAAAATATTATTTTCATCCTTAACATCACATATTTTGGAATTTTCCATGTTCTGAATAGAATATTATTCATTTACGAGTCATTCTCAAGTCTGCAATCCCAATTACGTTCAAATAATCCTTTATTTTGTTCCTTAGCGTTCCTCGCTGCATTTTAAAGTCTGAATTTTAATCCTCGTTCCAAATCTTTTTTAAATACACCCTATAAAATATTGTTTTCATCCATAACCATACTATTTTCTGCACCGAGTATTATTTTCATCCTTAACCTCCCGTTTTTTTGCAATTCCCATATTATTTCATCCCTAACCTCACATATTTCCTAAATATCTTGCAGTTTACTTTCCTGAAAGCATTTTCCGCATTCTGAATAAAATATTAGTCATTTACGAGTCATTCTCAAGTCAGCAATATCAAATGAGCCTGTAATTAATTCTTTCAAATCATTTTACGGAAAGTCTGAACTTCCAACTTCGTTCCAAATGCCCCTAAAATATTATTTTCATCCTTAACCTCACATATTTTGGAATTTTCCATGTTCTGAATAGAGTATTATTCATTTAAGAGTCATTCTCAAGTCTCCAATCCCAATTACGTTCAAATAATCCTTTAATTTGTTCGTTAGCGTACCTCGCTGTATTTTAAAGTTTGAATTTTAAATCTCGTTCCAAATATTTTTGAAATATATCCTGTAAAATGTTATTTTCATCCTTAACCTTACTATGTTCTGCACCGAGAATTATTTTCATCCTTAACCTCCCGTTTTTTGCAATTCCCACATTATTTTCATCCCTAACCTCACACATTTCTTAAATATTTTGTAGTTTACTTTCCTGGAAGCATTGTCCGCATTCTGAATAGAATATTATTCATTTACGAATCATTTTCAAGCCTGCAATCCTAATTACGTTCAAATAATCCTGTAATTTGTTCGTTAGCGTTCCTCGCTGCATTTTAATCCTCGTTCCAAATCTTTTTTAAATATATCCTGTAAAATGTTATTTTCATCCTTAACCTTACTATGTTCTGCAGAGAAAATTATTTTCATCCTTAACCTCCCGTTTTTTGCAATTCCCACATTATTTTCATCCCTAACCTCACATATTTCTTAAATATTTTGTAGTTTACTTTCCTGGATGCATTTTTCGTATTCTGAATAGTATATTATTCTTTTACGAGTCACTCTCAAGTCTGCAATCCCAATTTCACCTCAAATGAAGTTATCATTAATTCTTTCAAATCATATTTATGTCTGGGTTTCCAAGTTCGTTCCAAATGTCTTTAAAATGATTTTAAAACATTATTTTCATCCTTAACCTCACATATTTTAGAATTTCTCAAATTTCTTGCAGTTTATTTTTCTGGAAGCATTTTTCGTGTTCTGAATAGAATATTATTCATTTACGAGTCATTCTCAAGCCTTCAATCCCAATTACGTTCAAATAATCCTTTAATTTGTTTGTTAGCGTTCCTCGCTGCATTTTAAAGTTTGAATTTTAATGCTCGTTCCAAATATTTATCAAATATACCCTGTAAAATATTATTTTCATCCTTAATCTTACTATGTTCTGCACCGAGAATTATTTGCATCCTTAATCTCCTTTAATTTGTTCGTTAGCGTACCTCGCTGTATTTTAAAGTTTGAATTTTAAATCTCGTTCCAAATATTTTTGAAATATATCCTGTAAAATGTTATTTTCATCCTTAACCTTACTATGTTCTGCACCGAGAATTATTTTCATCCTTAACCTCCCGTTTTTTGCAATTCCCACATTATTTTCATCCCTAACCTCACACATTTCTTAAATATTTTGTAGTTTACTTTCCTGGAAGCATTGTCCGCATTCTGAATAGAATATTATTCATTTACGAATCATTTTCAAGCCTTCAATCCCAATTACGTTCAAATAATCCTTTAATTTGTTTGTTAGCGTTCCTCGCTGCATTTTAAAGTTTGAATTTTAATGCTCGTTCCAAATATTTATCAAATATACCCTGTAAAATATTATTTTCATCCTTAATCTTACTATGTTCTGCACCGAGAATTATTTGCATCCTTAATCTCCTATTTTTTGCAATTCCTATATTATTTTCATCCTTAACCTCACATATTTCTTAAATATTTTGTAGGTTACTTTCCTGGAAGCATTTTCCGCATTCTGAATAGAATATAATTCATTTACGAAACATTCTCAAGCCTGCAATCCCGATTACGTTCAAATAATCGTGTAATTTGTTCTTTAGCGTTCCCCGCTTCATTTCAAAACCTGAATTTCAAATCTCGTCCCAAATATGTGTATTTTTCTGGAAGCATTTCGCTGTTCTGAATAGAATGTTATTTATTTACACAACTCATTTTCAAGTTTGCAATTCCAATTTCACCTCAAATGAATCTATATACTCTATTCTTTCAAATCATATTTATGTGTGGGCTTCCAATTTCGTTCCAAATATCTTTAAAGTGATTTTAAAATATTTTCATCCTTAACCTCACATATTTTAGAATTTCTCAAATTTCTTGCAGTTTATTTTTCTGGAAGCATTTTTCGTGTTCTGAATAGAATTCATTTACGAGTCATTCTCAAATCGGCAATCTCAATTGCGCTCAAATAATCCTTTCATTTATTCTTTAGCGTTCCTCGCTTCATTTCAAATCCTTTTTATGTCTGGTCTTCAAGTTTCGTTCCAAATATCTTAAAATGTACCCTATAAAATATTTCCATCCTTCTCGCATTTCTTTCAAATATCCTGCATTGTATTTATATGGAAAAGACATTCTCGGGTTCTCAACCTTTTTGTGTAATGTTTTCCTAACTTGCATTCATCGTCTATTTGTCCATCAGTCCTTACATTCCGTACTTCTACCCCTCCGCATTTCAACCCTTATGTTGCATTCCCACCACTTGTCTCACTATCCTTATGCGCCCGTCCTACCTTACGGAGTTAACCCTTGCCCCCGTTTACCTGTTGTTTAAACTACAACACCGAAGAGAAAGCTCAATGCACCTCGCAAAGCTTTTTCGATTGGGTTCGATTGGACCTTTTATAATTCACCATGATCTCATTGAGTTTAGGGAATTTTCAATCAGGTTTTTGCGATTTTCAAAATGGCCGGCGTGTGAGAATTTTCATTCAATAGTTCTTGCTTCTGAATCGCTGGAATTGTTTCATATGATGTTGTTCGTGCGCTATTGATGCCTAGAATGGCTCCACTAAACGGAAAATAAACACGGCCGGTCATTTAATTCGCTTCTACAACACGAATAATCCTAATTTATTGTTTTATTGCTTTAACGCGCTCGAATTGTCAGCGAAGGTGGTTACTGCTTGGATTTCGTTTAGACTGTTTCTAATAACTTTTCTTTTTGGTCTTATTTTCGAATCTTCATCAGTTGGACACGAAGTTGTCATTGGTGGACGATTGTTGCGATGTAATAAGACATTTCATACGATGTAATACTAATTATACGGATTACAAAACAAATTTACGATAGGTTTTTATTTAAACACCCACTGGTGAATTTATTAGGTAGAAGTCGAGTAACTAACCACTAATGAGCTATTGGCTTTTGGCTAAATTTACTACGGTTTAACATTACAAAGTACAAATCCTTCCATGATAGCTACTTTGATTCTAGATATTATTGCGTGCAATTTATTACTAGTATCTATTAATTAATATAGTTAAACTACATTAATTCGAATGGCTTCACTCGTTTTATAGCCTCCGACCAAGATATCATTATCCAGGAGCTGGAGAGCCTCGATATTGATGTGCTGATGAACGTGTTGTTCGTTCCTTTGAGCATACTTCTTAATGACATTATCGATATGGTGTAATTAAAAGAGCTCGACATTAATTATTACATTTTTTTTAATATCTTTGTAAAATTTCGTGCACCTCACTCGCAGTTGCGGGGACGCTTTTGATTCTTCGATAGTGTATGATGAACAATAACTTCGTATTTATGTGAAGTTGCGTTGATATTCCTGTGAATGTAAGCGTCTCCTTTCTGTAACAATGTCACGAGTCAAGTCGACTCGAAACGTGTTCCTCGAAGTGGCAATTTGAGTTTGGGAAACAGGAGTGCCGGATACCCGAGGTGATTATGCGAACACCCTGGATCTGTTTTTGACATCCACTGGGAAACTCAGATCACTGCTTGGTATCTGTCGCGCAACCACTTGCATTTCAAGCGAATAACCGACCTAAGCAGCTTCGCCAAGTATGGAGGTAAGTTGAATCACGTCAGAGTTCAGAGTATCGAGTGCGGGTCGAGGATGACTTGCTGAACGAGCCAACGTCGAGAGGAGCGAACCACATCGTTGACGTAGGGGGCGAATAGTGTGACCGCTGAGCAGTAATATAGACTCACCATTGGCGTAGGTGGCGGAAGTCAATCAATCGAACCCTAATAGAGAGGGATTCGAGGATGGCCGACGTAGCCGTGTGTTAAGGTGCTGGCCAGCATTGGCTTAATTTTTTCTTATACTAGGAATGGAATTAATTTTCTGACACAACACAAATTTGCCGTTTGCAAAAGTATAAATCCAAGACATTTATATTTTAATTTTTTATATAATAATTTATTTAATATGGAATGCTTTGTCCGTTATTTCTTATAATAGTTAACAATATTCGTGGTAGACTGGAAATAAGATTGTTTAAGGTGTTGTATGGTATATTATTCCATTTTTCAACAATTCATTTCGACACTGTTGTTCAATGTTTTGAATTTCTGGTTTTTTCTAATTGTAAACCGCCCTTGCCAGGTTCGCCCACAGTTTTTTTTAATGGGGTTAGGGTACATTCTCATCAGTAAGGCCGAAAAATAGGCTATTTTCATGTTTTTTGTTGTTGAGGAAAGTAATAAATCTAGACACGCGATTTTTCAGGTATATATATTGTACTTTTAAGTAGCTTTTAAAAAATGTTCAATTAATTTCATGATAACCCCGAGGTAGGGGCACGTTGCGCCGTAAACCGCTGCCAAATAAAGGACCTCGATGGCGACTGTCCTACAGGTCAAAAGATTTATCTGAAACAAAAAATCGAAAAAGCTTACTGGTTAGTATGAGTGTGGGTATGGCATGAACCACGAAAAATGAAATCTATCCAACAATAACAAAATGTGCGCTTTTAATGAATGTTTTCGTTTTTTTTTTGTTTATAAAAAAATCAATTTACAACGTATCGGCATAATTTCGGTTCATGCGATAGAGAACGCGTATTTAAAAAAAAAACATTAAGATTCGTTGAAAATTGACTGAGTTATCACAGTCGCCAGCTCGAAAAACGTTGTTTTCCAGAAAACGCGTTTAAAGTTTTAAGTGTAGTTATTTCTTGCTTTGACTCAGTCGGCTCGAAGGCTCATAACTTTTTAACCGTTACAAATTTCGATTTTTCCTTTTAACATGATATTCTAGAATTCCGCAACAAAAAAAAAAAAAAAAAATTTTTTTTGGCCAAAATTTGACCCAACTGATGAGAATGTTGTACCCTTAAAGCTGGCCACCGTAAAAGTTTAATTCCATGCTCTTTAAACCGCGCTGTTGTTGTTCGTGCTGTATGGATAGGAGCGTTGTTTTGTTGAAATATGACATATTTGTCCTCTGTTACGATTATTAGAGGAAAAAGATGTTCTTCCAACATTTCTTAGTATTTTTTGGCTTCCATTCTTTCAGAAATAAAAACAATTTTTGTTTTCAGATTTCCAATGAAAGCTGCCCACATCATAACTCCTCCTTCTCCTAAAGGCCTGCGTGACATGATTTTCCTTTCTTCCTGAGATCATGCCAATAGTACGTACAGCCGTCGGTGCCGTCCAGATTAAATTTTTTCTCATCACTGAAGATCACATGAGACCACATTTCTCACTGTGTTGGATATGTGTTTCAGTGAGTTCAATACGTGCTTCCTTATGTCGGTGTTTGAGTGGTGGTTTGCATAAGCACTTTCGATACTTCAAGTAGCTTGAGGCTATTGCACGTTTTCTAATGAGGCTAGAATCGCAGTCCAACCATTTGGGACGAAGAAGCTCCTGTTTTGGACATTTCACCTAGAACGGCTCGTTTTACCGTCGGCGAAAATTTTGTTGGTATCCCAGAACACTTATTTCTTCCGTAATTTTTAATACCAGCTTGTAGAAAATTTTCACTACACCTTTAGATTTATTTCATTAGCAATTTGTCTTCACGTCATTCCACTTTTGTAAATCGACTATTCTTTGTTTTTTAATGTCCGTTGATTGCTTCCCACGTGGCATATTTAGAACTTTTAAAAAACTCGCTGTGTAAAACAAAAATATGTTTATTATCACTCCAGAATATCTGCACTGTTTTTAAGGACTTCTGTTATACAACTAAGCCTGAGTTTATACTTTTTTAATGCGAAATTTGGATTTTTTTCAGAAAATTAATTACCATTCCTGGTAAAAAAGCAATTAAGCCATTAAAGAGTTTTCTCTGGGTGGGTGTCGGTTGACAATATTTTGTCACAAAACCAGTCATAAAAGTTTATTACTCATTCAAAGAAAACTAAAAATTTACGATTGAGTCTATAATATTTCACAGCACTGTATGTTAACAGCAAACATTTTTTATAAATGGGCTTCTGTGATTGGTAAGCATTGACAGATAATATTGTCTTAATTGCCATACAGGTATTTTACGGGTGCATGAAGTTACCGGTTGTCATTAACTAAATGTAGTTAAATGGATCTACTACTCCAAATCCAGTGTCCCTTCTTTGATATAAAATACTATATAAAATTTGCCTGTAGCTTTTTAAAAAACTGCTGTTGAAAAACAATTTGAGATCCACCCATAAAATGTTAGTATGCCTTAAAGTATAATAGACTGCTAAATATAGCGTTTATGCGACGAAGTGCAGAATGTCTTTTGAAATCAGGCTACAAAAACGGTTGGAACCACCAGTTAAGCTGTGCTGTGATTGCTACGTTTTAATACTTTTTTGGCTCTATTTTCTGTGTTCTTCATTGTGATTACATGTTCGTGTTGAAAAAAGAATTGATTTGTCAAATGGGTGCTCGAAGATGTTTCATTTCTCCACTTAAGCTGTGCTGTGATTGCTACGTTTTAATACTTTTTTGACTCTATTTTCTGCTGTGTTCTTCAGTGTGATTACGTGTTCGTGTTGAAAACAGAATTGATTTGTTAAAAAGTGTCGCACTAGTTGTTTCCCACAAACTTTTTTATAACATGGAGGAGGAAGCCGATCAACTACTTTGTCGCATTTTTATGCAGTTCCACAATTAACTCTCATCTCAATAAAAGTTTCTTTTCTACCCACGACAAAATAGTAAACTTTAAAGTATCGAAAACACCTACAAATAGTATCCTATTAGTTGTCAAATGAACATACATCACAGGAACTTTATTCCATAAAAAACTGACTGCCACAGCAATATTAAACTATCTGTTCCTTGTGTACGAATTATGAGTGTCTGGTGTATTTCTTGGAACAGTTTGGTTTCGTCGCCTTATTACTAATACACGTGCTTTAATGTTATAATTTTTCTTATAATGAATTGTTTAACTTTTGATGGGCTTTACTCATTGTTTAGATTTTTTTTACTCATTTATCTTAAAACTTGAGCCGGACACAACTGTGTCAGGTACAGTGGCTGTCACTAATGCTGTTTTTCAAAAACATAATCGCATTAATATTGAAGTTACGTTGATATCAACTGTTAATTGACCAAGACAAGATGGGTCCCAGCACAAGAAAGGCAAAGCAGGTTATAAATTTACTGTAAAATAAAAATATTGTGGTTACTGGAATAGAATGGTGAGTGGTAACAATAGTATCGCAATTTCCCTGATCGTCCAAGCTGGATTGAATGTTTCTGAAGGCGGCAAAATGTCTTAAGGAGTTATTCCCGCCTTATGCCCAAAAAAACCAAGAAAGCTTTTTATTTTTTTGCAAAGACATTTGAGATGAATGGTATACAAATAATATATCATTGGATTAAGCAACTCTTGTTGCTCGTTAGGAATAAGATTTTTATTGGAATTTTTTTTTACAAAATCGCGGCTCCGCAGTAGTTAGCGTAGACCACTTCCGGTCTTCCGCGGCCGGCAGTAGAAGTCTCGTCCAGCTCACCTAGAACAAAAATTTTTTTTATTATCTACATGAGTTTCGCTACTGAAGTACCCGTGATTATATTTTTAGATTTTTTTTTTCTCGCGAAATGGCGATTGTCTTAACAAAAACTCGTTTTGACGAAAAAAAAAAAAAACGACTGAAATTGTTAACTTTTTTTTCTGTTAAACAATCGCTAGAATGGTACTTCAGTAGATAATCAAACGATGAAGCTGCAGTTCAAATTTCAAGTCAATCGGATGAAAACTTGTCGAGTTCTACTACTGGCCGATTTTGAAAACACGATTTCGAGAAAAACGCGTTTAAAGTTTCAAAATGCTATAAATCTTAAAATTAGAAAAAATATGGAATATAATAATTTTTTTTCACCTTCAGTTCGCTATCCCTGCACCATGCAATTGTCCTTCTAGGGCCTTATTGTGTTCTTCATCTTGTTTTGCCGACATAGTGCTGCGTCTGGCCTCTTTCGCAATATCGGACATATTGTGCTCAGCGGTTTGGATCCGATTGGCGTCTGTTTCCAAGCAGAATTTATGCATATTTACCCCAAGAGTTAATCCAAGGGCTTCATAGACGGCAAACAGACTTGACAAGCCGTCATTAAACGTAATTACAGCAATGTCAAGCACAGTCTTACACTCATCGTTATTTTGGGTAATATCCACCCAAGCAGCGTGAAAGAAGATCGTCGTAAATTGGTGACTGCATCGAAAACATCTTTATGTATTGGATCCTTATGGTCATATGTGGAAAGAGTACCAAGCACTTTATTGCGCTGCCAAGTATACCAAGAATCAACTCCGGCGGGACACTTATGGTGGTCGAAAATGTATGATATAATGTTTCCCAAATATCGTTCACAATTGGTTCAATGGAATCGGGATTTCTTCTGATAGCAAGTCGGTAAAAATTTTGAGCTCATCGGAAAGATTTCCGGGTTAATTTCCCTCGATCGCCGAAACTTTTTTTTTCTACCTATCTATACTCCATAATTCCTACCTATCTATACTCCACAATTCTTTTTTTTTTTTTTTTTTTTTTTTGCTCGTGTCTGAGGCATTCTTTTTTCATCTTCATAAGGTCTTCGAGTCGCCGTTGCTAATGTATTTCAAGTACTTGTTATGAAGTTCTTCAGAGCGCTTAAACCTTTCGATAACAGCGCCGAGTTCCATTCTCCCGCAGATCCTACATGGTTGGTATCGCAGTGCTCTTTGTGTAAAGGGTGTACCTTTTCATATTCTGCAGTTCTTTCTTTTCTTATCCAATATGGACACACTGCAATATTTTGATTTTACACACACATCCGACACCTTGCCACCAAATACCAACCAATCCAAGTTGCCAAACCGAAAAGAGACAAAAACCTCTCTTCCGCCTGACACCATGAGGCAGCCATTTTCATCGCGTTCAGTAGAAAGTTCTTTCTCTTTAACAGCTGCTTTTTCCATAGATAGTGCTGGAACAGTTGAAGGGTGCCATCATCATCATCGGCACTACAATAGGGATCTGGTCTTGTACAGTAGTGGCTTGGTCGTTCTGGATAAATTTCGGGATTTAAAGAGCCTTGATAGACCATAGTAGGCTTTGTTGGATTTGATCAGCCGTCCGCGTATTTCTTCTTCCGTATTGTTATCGGCTGATACTATTGGCCCAAGGTAGTTAAAGGATTGGACTACTTCAAATCCGTGCTCCACTACTCTGATAGTTTGACCAACGTTAGGTCTTCTCTTCGCCGATGTTGCCACCATGTACTTACTTTTTCCCTCATTAATGTGCAGTCCCAGTTTTTGTGCCGCCTGTTCGACCTGGGTGAAGGAGTCTTGTACAGTCGAATCGGATCTGCCGATGATGTCGATGTCATCAAGTATCTGGCTGGACTTGGTGGCAATAGTCCCTCTAGTTGTAACGCCAGAGTCACTGATTGCTTTCTCCAACGCCAGGTTGAAGAGGAGGCAGGCCAGATCGTCCCCTTGTCGGAGTCCATTAAAGATGCTTATTGGTTTGGACAGCAATTCCGCTATTTTTACTTGACAAGTTATGTTGTTCATGGTCAACCTACAAAGTCGTATCAATTTATTTGGTATGTCGAACTCTCTCATGGCATTATATAGTTCTACCCTGGCTATGCTGCCGTAGGGGGCCTTAAAGTCTATAAATAGATGATATAATGGAATCTTAAATTCCAGGCATTTATTCATCGCCTGCCTAAGGGTGAATATCTGATCCATCGCTGATTTGCCTGGGATAAAGCCACACTGATATTGACCAATGATTACTTTAGCATATGGGGCTATCCGATCTTGTAGGGTAGAGGAGAGTATCTTATAGGCGGTGTTATACCCCTATAGTTGCTTCACACTATGATATGGATCAAATTATTCCACGACGCCAATCTTTCAGCATCTCTTGCCTCCATACGTACACCACGATCTCGTGAATTGCGTGATGTAACGCTGTCCCTCCTTGTTTGATCAGCTCAGCTGGTTGGCATCACCTCTTGAGGTTTTGTTTGATTTGAGCTGTCTTATGGCCATTGCTGTTTCCTGAATGCTTGGTGGCGACAGCATTTGGTTCTGATTTTGCATTGGTGGAGCCTCCAATTCTTCTGTGAGCTGACCATTTAGCTATTCATTGAAGTGCACTTCCCATCGCTCCAGAATGTCTTCAGGATCGGTGATCAGATTACCTTCTTTATCCTTGCCGTAAGTGCAGCGTGGTCTGTGTACCGCGCCACGCTGCGGATTATTTGGTAGACGCGTACCCACTTCCTATAAGCCTGCTGCATTGCCCGGGATGCAGCATTCTTACGTTCAGTCGGTAGTTTGCACTCATTATCAAACCAGTCGCTCCGATCTCTACGACTACTGCCTAAGATGGAGTTGGCAGTGCTAATGATAGTATTCTTAAGGCGTGTCCATTTCTCTTCTGCGTGTTTTGGCCCCAGGACTTACTCTCTCTCCATCGAGCTCTTCGAGGGCGAGTCTTAACACATGACCAAATATGTTGCTGGTATTCTCATTGCGTAAGGCAGCCGTATTGATCCGCGGATGCAATACGTCTGTACGGCAATCCGCGCTCGGAAAACTGTGCCAACAAGATAGTGATCCGACTAGACGTTGGGACCTGCGTACGTTCGTACCGTCATCAGGCTCGAGGAGTGGTGGCGATCTGTCAATTTGGTAGCGAGTGGCTCCACCGGGTGATACCCAGGTGGCATTGTGGATATTTTTACGCGGAAAACTGGTTCTCGCAAGAACCAAGTTATGATGCTGGCAGTTCGATGACTCGTAGTGCATTGTCATTAGTGTTCTCATGCAAACTATGGGAACCTGCGTAGTGCCTGAAAACCGGCTCCCGACCTATTTTCGCATGCAAATCAACAAGGACGATTTTCACATCGTATCTTGGGCAGGCATTGAGTGCCCGCTCGACGTTCTCGTAGAATTGTTCTTTTTCGTCGTCAGGGGACTCGTGTACGTCCGTGAACGTTTATGAGTCTTACGTTCTTAAACTTGCCTCGCATGCGAAGAGTGCATAACCTTTCGTCTATTGCATTAAAGCCGATAATGGCATGCTTCAGTTTTTGGCTGACTAGAAAGCCTACCCCGAGTACATGGTGTTTTGCATGACAGCTGTAATATATGTCATATTATTGACCGAAGAACTCCTCTGTAGGTCCGTGAACGTTTGTGGCTTGTTTTTAAACTTGTCTATTGTATTATAACCGATAATGGCAAACTTCAGTTTTTGGCTGACTAGAAAGCCTACCCCGAGCACATGATGTTTTGCGAGACAGCTGTAATAAATGTCATACTCGTTTCTTTGAATAACACCACTCCCCGTCCATCTTATTTCTTGTAATGCTGTTATGTCAGCCTTATGTTCGAACAGTCCATCGGCTAGCTGCTGTGCAGCTCGAACTCTGTAAAGTCAGCGGACGTTCCATGAGAAAATTCTCAAATCGTTTATCCATTTTCGTTTCCGTGGTCGTCGTCGTGTATCCGGTTCATATCCGAGGTTTGTCCAATTTTCCATAGTAGTTTGTTTTTCCGGGCAAGGTTATTAGCCTTGTGCCAATCTTTCTCAGGATGTCGCTGCATGCATTAGTTCACTACTTGGCTGGTGCCGAAGTAGCTATCCAGGGGATAGTGGAGGTCATGTGGAGACTGCATGTCAATTTGGATTGAACAGGGGCAAGGATCGTCCTGGCCTTCGCCGGGTTGAGAGCAATCAGTGACTTTGCCCTGTATGTTCGGGAGCAACTCATAGTAGACGATTCCCTGCCAATTCCACCAAACACGCAGCAAAGCCATCCTGATCGTCAGTGCTGGCTTGGCTACCATTTGCGCTGGCTCAACGCAATTCGACCACGACCGTTTTCACTTGACGCTGTCATACGTGGCCAACTTCATCACGTCACCATTCGTTTGAGGAATGGGTCGATTTTGTTGCGATTCGTAGATGGAAATTTGTTCCATGAGGTTTTTTTTCTTGTGTTAACTCATGTGGCACTCAGGCTTATTCAAGTGATTCCATACGGCTTTTTGTGTAATGCTTAGCTCTTGGGCAATATAAACAATGTTTACATGACGACCTGACTCGACGATTTCCATGATTTTATCGACATTTTCCACAATTGGCCTTGCATCTTTGACATTAAAATTTACGGAGTGGAATCGACGACACCAAAATTGCGCGTGATTGGCTGTTACAGTATCAGGACCGTAACACTATTCACATTTTTCAGCCGTCTGACTTGTGTTTTTGCCTTTATCGAAGAAAAACTGTAATATATAGCGTATTTTCTCTTTGTTGGTGTTCATATTTGACGTGCCCTCAAACAAATCTGTCCAAAAGGGTTCTTTTTCTTTTGGTACGAAATCTTATCTTTCTAACGCCATTCAGCGCAACCAGATCGCACTTATACAACGCGAGATACGGAGTACTAAAGTCATCTATTGGAAATGTAATGGATTTCTTTTACACCTTACATTTCTCATTCATGTCTAGTACATATGTAGATCTCCTCTCATCGCAGAGTTTAATTATTACGACGCGGACGTTATTCTTTTTGATCGTTTCGCTCCTTGGGATAGCTGTGTTGATCCAGATCTGTTATTATTTATTGATTTGTAGGAACCCGAAAGTCCATGACCTCATTAACTCGGCTACGCCGTCGTTCCCTGTTCTATGCACTTTCCTGCCACGCTTCGCCACAAGGTCCACTTTCTTTAAGGTCACGCTTAGTAATGTTGACCCGAATCTGATTCCCAAATACGACATCGACATCGTAATTTACAGTTTTGTATACCAAACCAATAATAATTTCAGTACCTTGATACGCTCGTACCTTTATCAGGTACGGCATACGATAAATCATCAGGTGGCCCGCGTGTCTGCTAGTGGGCCACGTGGTATCTGGTGGTTTTATATGCATCCTTCCGCGCTTTCTTATACTCGCAATAATCAGGTTTTTGTTTGCTGCTTATGACTCGTACATAGTCGTTGATGTTCTGTCACAAGTTGTACTACTTATATAGGGTTCTTTTATAGGGACTTTTGACAACTTTGAACTTAATTTGTGAACGCACCGCTTCACTAATCATCGAACTGTCACTGTCAATGTATTCAGTTAACTCAACATTTTCATCATGGTTAAGTACACGAACGAACAACGTCTGCAAATTAACTACCGAAATTTGGAGTCGGTGACCGCAACTTTAAGAGCGTTAACTCCAATTTTCGGTCGTAATTCTCGCCCTAGTAGACAGGCAATAACAAGTTTAGTGCAAAAATTTGAGTCTACATATTCGTTGTGTGATGTTGCCGTGCCAGTGAGACAACGGCTTGGTCGAAGTGTCGAAAATATCGCTGGCGTTCAGGTGTCCGTAGCAAATCAGTCAATTCCACGGCTTTCTCAAGAATCGGGCATCGCCCAGACCACTTTATGGCGAATTTTGCGTAAGGATCTTGATTTACGCCGATACACAATCAAGAATTAAAGTCGATGGACCATTTGAAGCGACGTACGTTCTCCGATTGGGCTCTGGAAAACCCTATATATGGGCTCCCGCCTTATTTTAGCCTTTAAATCTCTCAGGGTAATCTTTTCCGTTATGCCTGGGACCTGTCCGACTAACTCGAGAATTTCTCCTTTATCGTCATTTGGGTAGACGTTTTTGAGGCTGATGATTTTAAAATGGTTTCAGAAGAGAACAGGACCTTGCATTACTTTGTGCTAATTGTAACGTATTTTTGCTCATTACAAATTCCATGCATATTTCTTTGGATGACAGCTGAAATACGTCTCTTAAACGTGCAAGAGACTATTACATTCATATATAAGTATTACGTCAACTAGTTAGTAAGGGTCGAACCATTTTTTGTATAGTTGTGTACAACAGAGTAACTTCACATTTGTCCACCTACATATGTGCGGCATTCTTTTCTTTAATATGGGAAAGTTTAAAACCGGCGGATATTTCCGAAATTTCACTCATCTTCGCCTTGCATACATTTTTAATAAATCCAATGTCGGTAAAATTGTCGCTAATAGTCATTGATCATTAACTGTCAAACACAAACAGGGTTGCCATATGTGCGGCTACTTATTTCGAAATTATGACAGGGTTGATTTTATTCAGTCAAACAGAAGGGAAAACGTCCAATGATTTTATATAAAAATATAAGTACAAATAAATGACAATCTATACAAGAAGTAAGTTCGTATCTACTAATGCGTAAATCCTATAAAATTAATCATTACTAAATCTTTTTAAAGAGTTACCAACAATATATAACATTTGTCCTTATAAAATAGCATTTGTACAACTATACATCTGTTCAGTGGTTATAGAAATTATCATTGCAAGGTATTGGTCGGAGTAGGTTCTCAACTGGGTGACAAAAACGTGGCTTCAGGAGACTTTATGCCTATACATGAATGAATTAATTGGCCCATATCATGCACCAGTTCCAAAATATTTATACAGCCATGCTATTGTGATGGGCTTCTGTCAGTGTACATTTTTGCATGTATTATAGACGCCCCATAGTCCTAGAGTCAGCACAGATGTTTAGTCTTTTTTTGTTTTCGTGTCCTTAATTCACAATGGGGGACAGATGAAATGAACGTGTTTGTAAACATAGAAGATACAAAGGCAACGAGTGGTGCAGGTCAAGAAATCATAACGACAACAATTGATTATGTTCTTAGGTTTTTTCTTTTCTTACTTTTACGATTCCCATTTGTGCATCTTCTCGCGGTCATTGCCCTGAACGAATACATGGAGAAAGAAAGGAAGTTAAGTATCAATGCTCGTTAGCCTTACATGTGGAAGGGTCGCTTCGAAGACAGTTGACGACGTTATATTGCATTATTGCACATCAGCGTGAAAGTGCGAATTAGCTGTTTTATTAGGGGAACATATTGCCAGACTTTTAACATGCCGGCCGGAAGGTAATGTGCAGTAGAGTTGCATGCCGACTCTTGTGTTCTCGTATCTTAGCGTATTTATTGCCACACTTTGGAAATGTACGTAACCCCAATCTTAAGTCTTGGTTTATGTTCGTCATTGTTACGCAAATTCACTGGTTTTTGGCGAAGTCTCTAAATTATGCGGTATTTGTGCTTGGCTTTTCCATTTTCGCTTTTAATGTCTTTCGACGGACAATATATCACGCCCCGACTATATTATTTCTGCATCGCAAGAAGGACAAAGGCGAAGAGTATTGTTATTTTAATGGGATTGTCCGGCAAGTTAAAGACTTTTATGATTCCAAGGAGGTGGTAGGTATTATATGTTCAGTATTGGACTGCATTACAATAGTAACTTACTTAAAGCATCATTAATGGCGGCTATAACAATATTTTCGTATGAAATAGAATGAGGTATTATGGTATACAAGAAATAAGTCTTTCCAAGAACAAAATCGTGAAGGTTCAGAGAAATTTGTTTCGGTTTTAAGTGTTGTCTTTACGGAAAGTTCGATTTCTTTGTGAGTTCGCACCAGGCGTGTAAATTATTTAAATTACATCACAAGAAGGACAAAGGTGAAAACGATTCTTATTTTAATGGCATAGTCCGGCAAGTTAACAACTTTTATGATTCTAAGGAGGTAGGTGCTATATGTTCAGCATTGGACTGCATTAAAAAAGTCGTAACTTCAAGCATCATTAATAACTACTAACAATATTTTCTTATGAAGTACAATGAGGTAGTATGGTATGCAACTAATAAGTTTTTCCAATGACAGAACCCTAATGGTCCTGAGAAGTTTGTCCTGGTTTTAAGTGATCTTACGGGACTGGAAATTCGTTTGTGGGTTCGACTTTAAAAAAGTGTTTAAGTCGTGGTATACGTCCATTGTTACGCAAATTCACTGGTCTTTGGCGAAGTCTCTAAATTATGCGGTATTTGTACTTGGCTTTTCCATTTACGCTTTTATTGTCTTTCGCCGGACAATATATCACGCCCTGGATATATTATTCCTGCATCACAAGGACAAAGACGAAAAGTATTGTTATTTTAATGGGATAGTCCGGCTAGTTTACAAACTTTTATGATTTCAAGGAGGTGGTAGGTATTATGTGTTTAGTATTGGACTGCATTGAAATAGTAGCTTACTTAAAGCATCATTAATGGCGACTATAACAATATTTTCTTGTGAAATAGAATGAGATATCATGGTATACAATATAAGTCTTTCCAATAACAAAATCGTGAAGACTCAGAGAAATTTGTTTCGTTTTTAAGTGTTGTCTTTACGGAAAGTTCGATGTGAGTTCGCACTAAACGCGAAAGTATTGTTATTTTAATGGGATAGTCCGACAAGTTAACAAACTTTTATGATTCTAAGGAGGTAGGTATTATATGTATGTTCAGTATCGGACTGCATTGAAATAGTAACTTAAGCATCATTAATGGGCACTATGACAATATTTTCTTATGAAATAAAATGAGGAATTGAGGTATACAAGAAATAAGTCTTTCCAATAAGAAAATCGTGAAGGCCCAGAGAAATTTGTTTCGGGTTTAAGTGTTGTCTTTGCGGAAGGTTCGATTTTTATGTGAGTTCGCGCTAAGAGTTGTAAATTATTCCTGCATCACAAGAAGGACAATGGCGAAAACTATTATTTTAATGGGATAGTCCGGTAGGTTAACAAACTTTATGATTCCAAGCAGTAAGTAGTACAAGGTGGCGCAAAATTAACCATACAATTTTGTTTTTGAATTACTTTTGTACTAAATAAAAAAATGATTTTGAGTGATGCAAATCTTTATTTTTACCTTTACAAGTTTTTCTCTTAAGTGGAAAAGATATCCGTCAAGTGCCACCGCCAGTGTTGATACACATTTGTACCCGTTTTATCGCATTTTCCATGACTCCGCAAGATTTCCGGTGATAACTGTCTGCATTCCTGTCGAATATTCTCCTTAAGGGCTGCGATTGTCTGAGGATCTTTGGCATAAACCCGCGACTTTAAGTAGCCCCAAAGAAAGCAGTATGGGATGGTTAAATCTGGCGATCTTGCTGGCCATGCCAAACATTTTCCATGACTTTCCGCAAGATTTCCGGTGATAACTGTCCGCATTCCTGTCGAATATTCTCCTTAAGGGCTGCGATTGTCTGGGGATCTTTGGCATAAACCCACGACTTCAAGTAGCCCCAAAGAAAGCAGTCTGGGATGGTTAAATCGGGCGATCTTGTTGGCCATGCCAAATCGCCAAAACGGGAGATTACGCGACCAGGAAGCGCTTCCTTCACAATATCCATTGTGGTTCGTGCTGTGTGTGCGGTTGCATTGTCTTGTTGAAACCACATGTTCACCAACCCCCCTCATCCAATTCTGGTAGTAAGAAGTCGTTTATCATGGCCCTGTAGCGTTCGCCAGTAACAGTGACCGTATTGCCGATGGCGTCCTCAAAAAAATACATACTAATCTCTCCTCCCGTGTGAACGCCGCGCCACACAGTGGCTTTGAGTGAGTGGATGTAATGGCTCTTCGTGCATCACACGCGGATTTGCAGTGCCCCAGAAATGATAATTTTGCTTATTGACGTAACCGCTTAAGTGGAAATGCGCCTCGTCGCTCATGATGATTTTCGACTCAAAATCGTCCTCTTCGTTGTTGAGATTAAGGCTTGACAGTAATTCACAAGTCCTCCATTGCTTGTCTGTTTGTATTCTGCACCTGTTTAGTTCGCAAATGTCAAATTGGATTGACGTACGACGGCATTTGCAAAAATTATAACGTCTTCCTATAGGGCGATTAATTTTGCGCCACTTTGTATATCTTTCATTTGGTTTCTTTGTGTGTTTGAATTTAAAAAAGTTTTCGCATTGGGCATTGTATCGCATCATCAGCAGCATCTCCGTAAAGTTTTCTTTTCTCATTGTTTGCGAACAAGACGTTTCTGTCATGCGATACATAATCTCAAAGAAGGTAAACGTGCAGAATTATTAGTGCCACCACGCCTTACTGTGTTAGCCGAAGAGATGGGGAGGACATTTTTCAGTATGATAACCGCAACATGTTTTTGGGTAACTTAGAAATAACCGGTCACACGCGATTTTAATCTGTTATTAATAAATAACTGTAATATATCCAGTAACTGGATTATTAGAACTCGAGACGATGGAGGAAACTGCATAATCGTGAATTGGAAGAGCGATACCCCAAACCACAAAATAGTGAAAATCACTAGGTCGCGAAGCTCAAAATGAATCGGGCACTTGGCTAGAGTGGGTAGAATTCTTGACGGAAGACCATCGGGAAAGAGACTCGTGTAGAGGTAGGTTAGATTTACGTGGTAACTTATGAAGTTATATGTATGTATAGCTTTTATAAAATACCTTACCCACAACGCTTTTTACACTGATAATTGCTTTATTTATTCCTTACTGGATTTAATACGGGACTTTAATATTTTGGCAGATCCACAGGGATGCTCTTCACACGCAGTGCTTTGTCATATTGGGCTGAGGTATGGGTCTGTTCAATTCACCATATCAATAACATAGTAAACGGAGTCGGGATTTGGCGTCTTTGTCGTTGTGAGATTCAGAGTTCATTCCGTGGTACCAGTGTAGCTATATGAGACCATTCACATTGTTTTCAGCGTTCTGCGTCTATAAACTGACAACGTGTTTTCTCTTCATTATTGGTGACGCTGGGTGTTGTAATCATCAGCATATTGTAACAAACGCCGTACGTATCGTTGAGGAGGTTGGACAACAACCTGCAAAACGGTGGAAAGTTGCTAAACCAAGAGCCATGTAATTTCATTGATTTAACAAGAAAAAAAAAGAACAAATATAAAACAATTCTCTTAATACTTCCATTATTTCTTTTCAGGATGACAATAAAAAAAATAACAAATAAATTCATATAACTAGTTGAGTAGGGAGAGACAAGATGAAAATTGATACGACCCGGCTAAAGAAAGGCACTTCGGAGCTTACTCCGGAGTGTCGTCGATTGATTCGCGGCATGACTTTATGCAAATCCAGGCGAGATCTTCTGGAATATTTAGAACAGCTGCAGGGATGGGTCTACGGAAAGTGCGAGCTATACCATTGGGTCGAACTTCTTGATAGATTCGATGATATCCTCGCCGAAGCAGCAAAGGAAAATGACACCAATCACTTTGCATTATATTGCGATACTAACTATACACCCTCGGTAATTTACATCAATTGATTGCTTCGAAAGCAATTCCTAATACAAACTTGTTCATTCTGTTTCTTTTCTAGGATGTACGCTTATTGCTTTATGTAATCAACTTCACAACACTCCTTATAGAGCATTCGTTCTCACGGCACTTATACAACTCGATCGAGTATTTAACCATTTTGTTGTCATCGACCAACATGGACGTGGTTATGTGTGTGTTGAATTTGCTTTACATGTTTTCTAAGCGCAGCAATTTCATTCCGAGACTCAACAATGTCAAAAAGATAACCCTCCTCACCAAGCTCTACAACTTTGCCGAGGTAAATAGATCAAATGCGTATTATTAGCCTTGCCGATCTTATTTGTTTTTTGTTTCTTTTTTTTGTGTTCGTTGCAGGGTTGGGGTGGAAAAGATAATGGATTTTCATTGGCTCAATGTTGCAAGAAGGAATCTAGGCTGCCTAGCTCTTCAGCAACCTTATATTTCGAGTACTACAACGCTGACGGTAAACTTGACTATGTTGAGGTGCCAAGTCTCGATAAGATGTGTGAATCAGCAGCCGATATTGCAAAGGTTGTATGTGAGAAAATCCCCCAGCTAGGAGAGGATCAACGGGTGAGTGTTCTTTGTACTTGAATATTAAAAAAATGCTAAACTAATTACAATTTTCTCTTTCACGTGTATATTTGGTTCATAAAATAGGTGCATATATTAACGCGGATTCGACTAGCGGCTACTTTTCGCAATTATCGACGACGCTTGCAGTTTGTTCAGGCCCGCTTGCAAGCAATTTCAGTTTTGGTCTATTCGAATGCGTTGCAAGAAAACATTCATGCACTGCTATACCCGGGTTTCGTTGAAGAGCTGGTTGAGCTTTTAGAATTGAGAGACACCCATCTAGTGGAAATAAGAGCAGCAGCATTGCGAACATTAACATCTATCATACATTTGGATAGGACTCCAAACATTCCTAAGTAAGTGTTGCGATAAATTTGACCTTAAATTTAAGAAAGATTTAAAGGAAGGTAAGAAGAAGGCCGCTATGTGGAGCGGAAAATACAACAGTGGAAGTGAGCTTGAAAGGACCTAATGAAATCAATATTATAGGGCTACGGGATTGAAAGTAGAATGGAGAGTAACAAAATGATGACCAAAAAAGTATTCTGTTACGCCTATCGCAGTAACTGCCATTCTCCACATGTCTCTTCAATGTCATTCGTGCGGTCTCGAATCTCCCGCACTCTGTGAGTACGTGTTCAGCATTTCCTATTTTGCTTTCACAGTACAAAGCAGTATGGGTCATTTGACATGGTTATAGTTGGGCAGATATTGTAGAAAACATCCATGTCCGGACAGCTGAATCAGGTGGTAGTTCGCTTACCATGTTTTCTTTTCACTCAGTTTCTATATTCTCCCATTTTCGTTGCCATTCTCTTTGGCTGGAGTTCTCTATTTGGATCTGAATTCATAAGCGATGCTCTTGCGAAGCTAATGCATCAACCTCATGCAAGACAGCGATTTCCTTAGCTACAGTGTCTGATTTGCTTCCAGCCGTGACGTTTATGGCATTTTCGGATATCGTCCAGAAGGCGCAGCATACTCTTAATGATGAAGGCCTAGTCTTGAATTCACTCCCCTCTACTGTGTGACTCTTACCCACATATCAGTTGCGTACATTACAATGGAAGTGTTGACGCTGGTTATTAACTTCCCTATGTGATGCCGGGGTCCTCCAACATTGGGTAGCAGTCTCGCTAAAACATTGCAGACTCTTGCCCTTTTTCGCCCACTCTCTCAGGTGTTCCTTGAAGGTCAACCTGTTGTCAAGGGTAACACCGAGATAGAGAGATTAGATCTCATGATGCGTCCTTCTATTTCTATATTAAAGCGTTCATCTGTCTGCCTGCTGCTTATTAAAGCTGATTTCGTATTACGTACGGTTGGTTTCCGTCCGACCATGTGTAGCCAACATTTAATGCTTTGGATTTTATGGGAACAAATATTTTCCAGGTCATTTAGATATTTCACTACGGCCACTATCGCCAATTCATCTGCATAGCCAATGATTATTATTCCTGGTACATTGACTCGGAGCACACCATCATACATGATATTCCATAACAGCTGATCCAGTGTAGACTTCCGAGGCATACTCTTTATTATATTATATTCTTGTGGCCATCGGTGTCATAAAGCAGTGTTCTATCAGAGGGATAGCGTGTCATTATACGCACCAGGTAGGATGAATCTTGTAGATCGCTTAACGATTCTAGTGTCTGATTCGACTTCGCCGAGCTAAATGTATTTTGAAAATCTAGTGTCACCACACCCTAGTATTGTTTGGTTCCTCCTAACCGTCATGTTCCGATGTCATACAGAGGGCTTTACCGTTTGATCTACCTTTTCGGGACCCATACTTTCAGAATGCCCCGGTGTGTTCTCGGTGAATTGTTTCAGGCAAGCGGCAATTGCTTGCTCAACCAGTTTCCCTGTTGTGTCCACAATGCATAGCGGATGACGGCGATTTTGGTTCCTTGGCTCCTTTTAGTATAAGCGCAAGCCGCTGTTTTTTTTTCCATCGTTGAGGAAAATATCCTCTTTGGAGGAAGATAGTGCTGAATGTTTCCGGTTTTTTATTTAAAGTCGTCTTTACCACATCGTAGGGAATTCCATTCTGTTATTGTTGTTGTCTTATTGTTTTTAATGATTTTTGTACCTATGAGCACCTCTTCGGTGGTCACTGGAAGTAATTGCCCTTTCATTGATCCATTCCTCTTGGGCTCTCGTGTCTGCCCACAACGGGAAGATATCACCAACGATTCTGGGCATATCACTTTCGCCCGTTTGCATTTGACTACTGTTGTGTAGTCTTCATGACTATCTTGTAGGCGCTGCTTGCTCCATGGGTTATTATTTAATAACAAAATAAGCAACTGAAATGGATTTGTACATTTCTTCCATTGATTCCATTGCACTTACATCATTTGTTTTGTTGAGAATATTTATTTAATTTTATATCAACAATTTTGATCACCACTTCGGCGGTTGTATACCTCTTTGCCGAAGTGATCCCTCAAATTTCGTCATCGTAGTTTACCCCTTACCAAAAAATAAGTGATTTACGCTTGCAGTCGCATTTGTATTACTTCTGCAATATGTTAGTTTCCCAGTTATGATGAGTTTCCTATCTCATTCTGAATACTCCTACATTTGTTTCAATGTTTTCTTCTACTGTCTCCGGTACTACTAGTTCCCTATATTTTTGTATGCCTCTGCATTACTGATTTCGAAGATGTTCCAATACGTATATGTTCTTTTCGTTCGTCTCTTTGTGCGGCCCACTTGCTCGATGACTTTCATTTTAATTGTTTTATAATAACTAGAGTAATGACAATAACATTTTATTTATCACACAGGAAACCTGGATCTCGACTATCACGAATAATAGAAGTTACCGGAGCTGCGATATATCACGGTTTCCTGCCAACTTTGGTACGGGCCTGTATTAATCACTTGATCAACATTCGCATCTCAGAAATTGACTTATTGTCCGCTAGTGCGGCTATAAGACAGTACACATATGCTTACGACAGTTCCGATGAAGCACCCGAATATGACCCATTAAACCAAACAAATCAGTTTCCATTATCATTGGCAACATCGCTATTCAGCTTCCTTTATCATTTGGCATCATACGAAGCCGGTGGAGAAGCTCTAGTTGCCTGTGGGATGATGGAGTCACTGCTAAGAGTTATCACTTGGCCAGGCATAGAAATCGAGCATATTACGTTTGTAACTCGTGCCGTTCGTGTAATTGACTTGATTACCAACGTCGATATGCACACATTTTTCACCAATAACGGATTAAATACGTTTATTCAACGCTTGGAAGCGGAAGTAAACCATTGCCGTCTAATTCAGCAAGGAATAAAGAGTAACTTGAAGAGGAAGCGACCAACCAATGAGGAGGAAGAAGCAGATGAAGATGCGGAGCAAGCAGATGGTAGGAGATCCGTCACTTTCCCTGTGGCATGTGAGGATCCCGAACCGCCAGCAGTTGAGACAGCTGCAAATGAAGGTGAGGCCCGAAATGTCATTTTAGATATAAACGCAGATATTAAAATATTATTCAATTTAGATGCGATGTCACCACAGGATGAATCACTGCTTATGAATGGTCAAATCACACGAGGACTCATTGAACCGGAAAGAAAAATCACATGTATAACGCAGCGAGCAGCACTTCTCAAGTCCATGTTAAACTTTTTAAAGAAGAGCGTTCATGATAACATGTACAACAACGAAATGCGTAACGTTATGGAGACTAGTCTGCCTCGGTCGCTGAGAAATATCATCAGCAATGCTGAATATTATGGACCATCATTATTTTTACTGGCAACTGATGTAGTCACAGCATATATATTCCAGGAGCCATCATTGCTAACTACTTTACAGGATAACGGCATAAGTGAAAGCATCTTTCAGGCTTTGCTGCTAAAAGATATTCCAGCCACAAGGGAAGTGCTTGGATCTTTGCCGAGTGTATTTTCAGCTTTGTGCGTAAACGCTCGTGGTCTACAGGAATTTTCTCACTTCCGACCATTCGACCGATTGTTCCAAGTGTTATTAGCACCCGAATACCTTGTAGCAATGAGGAGACGCCGAAGTTCCGATCCACTAGGCGATACTGCTACAAATTTGGGCAATGCTATGGACGATCTGATCAAAAGTCACCCCACTCTACGTCCGGAAGCGACAAAATCAATTATCAAATTGCTTGTGGATTTAGTTCGCATCGGCACTGACCCACGTCTCATTTGCTGGCGCGCGAATAACAATTCGAAAAACGAGAATAATCAGCAACAAAATGGAAATTCAAATAAAGAAAATAAGGATAACACTGGCAATGGTAGTAGTGGAGATGATGACGATGAAGAAGATATATCTACTGCCACAGATCAGAGAATTGATAGAAGTTCAAGTACCAGTAGCACTTGCACCGCTCAAAGTATTATATCATATATAGCAATTCAAAAACCCTCCGACGAGAATACTCCAATAATAACACCCGAGGAACGCAGACCAGTTCCTTTAATTGATTACATCTTGAATGTTATGAAATTCCTTGATGCGCTTATCAGCAATAGCAACAATTCGGAACACTGTCGTGGGTTTGTTGCTGCTGAGGGATTGCCGCCGTTGTTATCAATTCTATCACTACCAAATTTACCAGTTGACTCACCAGTTACAACAACTGCTCAAGCTGTTGCAAACGTCTGTAAGTCAGTTCTCAATCTTGCACATGAAGGTAAAATTATTGAAGTAGCTATAGAACAACTATCTACCATCGTGACGCGATTGGCTCCATTGATTGTCCACATGAACACTTTGGAAGGAAGTATTTTACTTAAGGAATTAATCAGCTGCCCCAGGATCGAAGCAGCTTTTTCTGACGCTACGTACACTCCGCTGTTGCATTCCATGAGCGCGGTACATGGATATGTCATCATGTTGGTTCAAATTTGTAGGACTAACCAAAATGAAATAAAAAATTTGATACTTCGCAAATGGGGAATAGATTGCATACGTGGCCAGAGAATGCTTCAAAACTTGGTGCAATTGTATACATCGCTTGTCTGGGAGAGCACCATATTGTTGGGATTGTGTTCGGAAGAGAATATACCAAAAGAACTCCAAATTGCTACCGACGAGGCAGCCCGTAGACAGGCCGAAGCTGGTAAAACCAAAGGATCAACAGCAAAAACAACCACTAATACCGGCACTAATACCGACACAGTATCTGCGAATACAGCTGGAAAATATAATCAAGGTCCTTGCACCTCGCGAGCGGCTCTAGCTGCAGTTGCTGCAGCCGCAGCTGCATCACCAGTTGGTGAAACCAACACCCCACCATCAACTTCAACTGGCACTAGAACCACAATCGTCACCCGTGGAGAACATACAACTTCTTTTAGATTCCGTACAAATTTTGGCACTAATTTCAACAATACCACACCCACACCGATCTCCACTAGCGCCACATCAGAAGGTGATAGTAGACAACATCAGGGGCCACCTCAACCGAATAATCGTGATGAAAACAGTATGGATGTAGACGATGATGTAATCTGTTTAACTCCAATATCACAATCGGCACGAGCTCTGATCAATCCACCGGCAGTTATAGAAATCGACTCATCTTCGTCATCATCATCAGATGCTTCAGTTGTATACGTCCCAGCCAAAGGGTTAGATAACGCAGAAAAACTGAATATCAAAAAAGAGGTACCGAGTCCAGATGAGAAGAAAGATGAAAAGAAAGATGAACCTAAAAAAGACGAAAAAACCAAAGAAGCCGAAGAAGAGGCTAAGCGTCGCGAAAGGATCAATACACAATTGCGTTACATCAAGTCATTGCTTGCCGCATCGTCTAGACTTGGCCGAGCCCTAGCTGAATTATTCGGGAACCTCGTCAAATTGTCCGTTGGATCACCAGCTCGTCAAAAGCGTACCAATGACACAAAATTCCCTTACGGTGAAGCTGGAGCAATCGCACGAGTACTTAGCTATATTCTGGTAAATGGTTTTTGCTACAACAAAATTGTCTCACCTAATGTTCCTAAACTGAAACTCACATTCTTGATATGCTCCGTGGGATTCACTGGACCCATGCTGTTCGATGAAAAGCGTAATGCATTCCACTTAATGTTGTGTCAGTTTTGTGAAGAAGGCGGCCTCGAAGCCTTTTTCGATATGTTCCATTGGGCCTTAACATACGGTTGCGCCGATGAGCTCAAAGAGGAATTTCTCAAAGGACCTGAATATGCCGAAGGTACCGGCGAATTCCTCGATGCTTGGCTATTACTACTAGAGAAGATGGTAAATCCTCAGGCAATATTCGATTCGCCACACTTTATACCACCACGCCAATCGTTATCTGGCCACCTTAACTATCTACTGGACTTCGAACCAGTCTTCTACATGGTTAGAATTCATTCAATGGCCCTAAACGCTATCCGTGAAATATGGGATAAGAAACCGTTACCTAATTATGGCGTTCGAATGGCCGAATCAATTCTATCAATAACCAAACACATCATTCAAAATGAATTGGTACTAAAGAAGAAGTTCGAAAATCGTTCAGCCGAGCTGGAATATGTTATAGACCAAGAAGAAGAAGACAGCGAGTCATATCAGAAACACTTGAAACTGTTTATGGACATGGGCTTCTCCAAAATACATGTGGGATATGCATTGGTCCACACAAGTTCGGTTGAGCAAGCAACTGAATTTTTGGTCAACTGCCCAAAAGTAAACTCAGAAGACTCTAACAATGGTACAGAGGATGAAGAAGAAGAAGAGAATGACCGTGATCGGAGGAGAAGGGAAGCAGAGAGCCACCGTAATGGCCGCGACGATGACGAGGATGATTATAACGAGCTTTGTAATATTGGATCATCAATACCACGTACAGCTAAGCGTCGTTGTACTCCGTATCCCCATCTCTTACCATCGTTACCTATTCTACCAAAAATTGAGGGTCGTAATAAGAGTACTTGGAAGAGTGTCCGTTTAATTGAACCATCTACATATGCCGCATTTGCAAATGACGCCTTCGATAAGACATTCAACACCATGGACAATCTGCCAGAAACTGTCCCATACGGAGCTGATCTGATTGCGGTGCTATACCAACGACTTCCCGTAGAAAAGAAAGGCCGATTCGTTTTGAACTTGGTTCAAAATATAACTGATTGGACTGATAAGATTTTGCGCAACTTGAAGGCACGTGACGCATTGAACTCTCCAAAACGAGATGAAGTTATGATCGGCCGGAGCGGCATAAAAATGTACGTACGCTTGAAGGTCGGAAGCCTATTGCTTGACGAGGCTTACAGGGAAATGCGCGTACATTTTTGCGCTGCCATAAGACACGAAAAGTCTTTAAGCACTTTAATCATGCTTCTCCATAAAACTGAATCCATATTACAGGAACAGATTAACCTTGGCGCACCACCGATCACACCGCGGTGGCTACAACATTTGATTGAATTTATTGACGCCGTCGACAACTCGTCCCTAATCTTGCAACGAAACTCTAACATGCTGGCTGTAACAACTAAAACTTGGAAATGGTTCGATATATCATGTGGCAAGTGGATGTCATATTCAAAAGCTAACAACCGCATCATACACAAAGCTTTCCTAGCCGGAGAACGTTCTGTGAACATCACATGTGGACGACAAAAGTACATCATCAACTTTACTTGCATGTCACAAGTCAATGAAACCACATGTAATCACAGACCGGTTATACCAGGATTGAAAGTAACTGAATATGCGAATAGTGGTTCGAAGATTGAATCGTCTATTATAACGTCGGGCACATCATCGGATTCCGACTCGGATATGGACGTTGATCCAAAGCCTGGGACATCGAAAAATGCATCAAGAGCAACTGCCGCCACTGAAACTGCAACCGATAGTGCAGATGATGAAGAAATTATTGGAATGCCTGTCAACAAAGTAATACTGCACGAGGAACCAACTGGATTACAACAATTTGACACTGGGGGAATCATTAGTTGTCTCGTGCGGCTTTTGCGCCCCAAACTCGGAATCGACATGGATACAGTCAACTCAATCCTCAAGCTATGCGTTCGCCTGACAAAAGATCACGAGAATGCAAAAATATTCGTCAACAACGGCGGAATGAAGCTTTTGCTAAACATGCGTCAAAATTGCGGATACATGGGTTTCCCCACCCATGCTATCCTGCTCATCAGACACATCCTAGAAGATCCAGCAACTCTGCTTTCTGCTATGGAGCAAGTCATATCAATTCGTGCTCTGTCTGTAATACCCAGCTGTCATCGGGATATCATTTATTTGCTACGCCGAATGAGTTCTGCTGTAGCTCGCGATCCAAAAGTATTTATACGAGCAGCATCCAATGTCCTAAAACTGGATTGCAGTGTTTTAAAATCCAAATCTGACACTTTCGACGATAATCGCCTTATTGTTAAAGCGACTGCGTTTAGAAAAGTTTCGTTATCGACGGCGTCTACGAGCACAGTCATCGATGACAACACACCAAGTTGCAGCAAAATGACAGCACTACCCAAGGACAACTCAGTCGGTGTCCAAGTTATCATCGAATTGCTAAATGCATTGATAATACCCTGCACCCACTTCAGTCAACCAGCTCAAAGAAGTACATACGAAGATCATCCTCCTCCACTGACTTTCGGAGGTCTCCCAACAACCAAGAATACCTACGTCGCCACCGACGTGGGAAGCCTTCGTAAACCAAATGCTGTCGATGACAGCCAAAGCAGCCAATGTTGCTGTTGGCACATACCAAACAGTGCTCACACCCATGAAAAGCCCCTATTAACCAGATCGACCATACTAAAAATTCTAGCTGACGCTGTTCGCTCCTACCAGACATTTGTACCTAATGTCATCACTGAGTGCAAATATACAGCTGGCGAGAGCGAACTCATCACTGAGGACCAAACTGCTTTAGCCTTCATTATGGATAACTTCTTACCCCAGAAAGAATCCGGACAGGACCGTGAGGTTAGCACCATGGCAAGGGTTCTGATAAGTGCTCTATCAGACTGCGTTGATCAAATATCGATCCAGGAAGCCATCATTTCCGAGATAAAAGCCGCCATTCAACGTGCTATCAGTCTACCTGAGTGTTCCGAGAAACATGAGCGATTGCAAGTATTCGTTAGCATACTACCAACATTGCTAGATAACCCACCGCCACTAAATAAGATCACTGCACAAAGAGATGACGTATTTTTGATAATCCTACGCAAAGGATTACTCGGTGACATGGCCAAGTTAGTCTTGCATCTAGACTTGTCACATCCAAATGCAGTCGGAACAATTAATGCAACCTTGAAACCAATGGAGACGTTACTTCGGTACACTGTAGCCCCAGGTATTTTGGTTGTTAAAAAGAAATCCCAACTTCAATCGACCCGTCGGAATCGTGAATCCAGCTCGTCAAATACCGGACGCAGAGGAAGTGTATCCTTGAGGAATTTCAACAGGCGTACAGTCACCAACGCCTTTGATAGTGACATTGTCGAACGATCAACAACTGGTGGAATTGTGTTTTCGCACGATCTTATTCGGCATGCCAGCGAACAGGTTCGTACAAATATTCTAATCTTTTACTTTTGGTCATGTTTTTTTTCAATACGTCCATGCAGTCTTGGGTTAAAACGTCATTAATAGCAAAGTCGGAAAGTCAATATTTATATTTTAATTTGACTGTACTTTTAGTTAGGCAAGTTTTTATAGATTATATCGTATGGGTAACTTTATTGTGGTCACAAAATACTAGTATATTTTTCTAGTATACGAGTCCAGTCCATTTTATTGGTAATTTATGATCAATCAGCTCTTGATTCAATTTTAATTCAATGGTAGCATGACACTCGGGTGCATGCCAAATACCTCAGTTTCTATATAAGTTATTTAATCTATTGACTCTCTTGGTTCTTGAATGCTTTCTTGTGCAAAATCGCATTTCGAACATTAAAAGAAAGCATAAAACGACAAAGTGTGTCTTGATGGTGGACTTTAAAATACCGGCAGTACTAAACTAAATTTAAAAAAGTCTCTGTTGTAGGGGGAGTACAAGTTAGTTCAGCTCGTTTTCCTAAGGTTCAAAATGCATTTATATCAACAAAATACATCAACAGATTAGTCAAAGTATTGTCCATTGCAGGTTACTACTTTTTCCCTCCTCAGAGGCAATTTTCGAATTGTATCTAGTTAAGGTCATCAATTAGCGGTTATGATTTGCATAGTTGTTGATTTATAATATTCATATTCCACAGCATAACGTAATGCATCATGTGATTGTCACGTTATAATGAATCGTGAGACTCGCATCGTGGTATAATAATCCACATTTTGTGAAAAGGGTTAATTTTGATATCATGACGAACTTCAAATCTTCTATACATACTTATTTAAAAATGGAGGTGCAATAAGACACAATGAAAAGATTTAAATTCAAATGTAAATCAGAGTCACATCATGATGCGATTAGGGTTAAAGCAGAATAGGTGAAGTGGATTGATGGCAGGAAGTTAATGATCACTATATTATGATTGTCTTGACAATTTTTTAGCAAATTGTGTATCAGTATTCAAGTTTCTTAGTCATTTATTTACCGTTTATAATTTATTTCCACATTTATTGCTTTCAATAACTCCCTTCCATAGTTTCATCATTTGTTCGATAACATTCTGGAAAGTGACGTTGAAATCATTCCACCTACCAATCCAATAACAGGGCGTATTCAGCCTGATCGTCGTACCTTTGAAGGTCTATCAATTGGTGAAGGCCCTAGTATTGAGATAACATTTGAAACCAGCAGCGAGTCGAGTGATTCTGAATCAAATGCTTCAGAGGAGAACGAGGAGGGAGAAGCAGATGATGATGGTAAGTATCGTTTTTATATGTATATCCAACGTTTCTTTGTTTAACTTTCGTCGATTTCTCGCATATTATACACTAAAATATATTCGGGTATCGTTTTATAATTTACTGTCCCCGTTCGGTTGGAGGATGTCTTAAATTTAACGAATTAAATCTCTGGAAGGGGTTTCCTTGCGGTAGATTGCCGATACCCTTTGCTGTCCATCCTCGTATCGCGTCCGGCCTATTTGAAAGGATCGTGATTTTATTACTTTCATGTTGGTTTGTACAATTCCGCGAGTTTCCAGTGGCATATTATACCCAATCCTAGTTTCTTATGCAACGAATATTGCTTGTTGTCAGTATTTTTACTTTGAGTACACGAAATCGATTTTCTTCTTTCATCACAATCTGTCTTAGTGCATATTTTTATTGTGGTTTTAAAATATATTTATAACCGCGAGTTTTCTGATGAATTCCACTTCTGTTTCGAGTCAAAATGACGCATTAAATAGAAAAGGTAAACCATAAAAAGATAATTTGCGGGAGAATGTCTAAACCTGATCATCATCATCATCGGCACTACAACCGGGGACCGGTCTTGGCCTTATTTAGCAAGTCCTGAGGCTTGTTAAATTTTCCATAATGATTTGTTTTTTTCCGGGCAAGGTCATTAGTCTTGCGCCAGAATGATCACCAAATATATTCCGTCAAATAGCCACCGGGACTGAGTCATTCAAAAAAGGTCTCTACATTTTTTTTGTTTTATTACTCCACTTCTCTGGAGAGGCGAAACTCTACCGTCGGGTCGGCCCCCCGAGATGTCACCAAATAACTGTTGCAGTTCTTTTTGAACAGTTGCAGGTTGAAACGCACGGTGACACTTGCGCGGGGTGGGGATTCCCCAGCTTTCCCGCTCTGTAACGCGACGAGTTCTGATGCATAGATGTTCGCGTCGCCGGGCGATGAACTGCAAATTGGTGCGATCCGTAGGATTGTCTCTTGGAGCGCATATAAACCGAGTTGCGTGGAATAATACTATGGCGTCTCTAACAGATACACACACCATACACAAGCAAATAGTGAAGAACACCGAACGAAAATCGAATAAAAAAATGCATCAGAGCCGCATACCATAGCGATAATATAACAATTCACATCAGTGGAATATACTTTAGTTTAAAAATCGAATTCTAAACACGGCCAGTAGTCTGATGTGTTACGCTTTGGTTCAATTTTTTGTGATTCTAACTTTCATAGCGTCGGTTCGAATCGCACGTTCTTCACTATCATCCCAAACGCT
The DNA here is from genome assembly GCA_963931805.1 of Microdon myrmicae. Classification (NCBI taxonomy): domain Eukaryota; kingdom Metazoa; phylum Arthropoda; class Insecta; order Diptera; family Syrphidae; genus Microdon; species Microdon myrmicae. The sequence goes on along the minus strand of OZ007500.1, from coordinate 8,206,746 downwards.
ATAATACCACGAATGTCCGAAAAACAGTACCCATGATAATATCTGTAAAACAGACAGAGCTCAGCTACTACGCGCTTTCGATGTGATAGCGATAGTGCATCCCCGACGCCAGTGCCATATCATCGAATGGGCGGATCGCTCGTCCCTGTATGCTCTCAAATAGGTTGAGGGTATGCTTAGGAGTGGAGCTCCAAACATGACACCAATATTCGAGCGTCGGTATAATTTGGGATTTAAACAGGAGAAAAAGTTGGGTCGGGGTAAAATATTTCCTGGCTCTAAAAAGATAACTTAGCTTTCCAGAGACGGACCTGGCGATGTCCCACGCGTGTTTATGCCACGATACACTTCCACAGACCATGACGCCGAGCAAGTTCATGCTTTCCCCAGATTCGCGGGCCTGGCCATTCATTATCAGCTGTGGAACCGATGATCCGCTTCTCTTTGTGAATGTTGTATACTGTGTCTTCCTTGTATTGAAGTCGACGAGATTGGCCTTTCCCCACTGCAGGACCTTATCCAAATCCTGATACAGAGTCGACCTGGCTACATCCCAGCTGATGCGACGTTGATGTACTAATCGGACTATCACTCGAAAAAGAGGAAACAAACGTATTATCATCCACAAAACTGATTACTCTTGTTATCCGTTGACTCCAATAAATCATTCATGTGAAGTAAAAGCAAGATTGCAGCTGAAATAGAGCTTCGAGGCACCATGGAATTAACAAGATACAGATCGGAAGACACGTCGTCCACAACAACCCGGATCAATCGATTCTCGGGCATGCTCTCTTCGTTCAGTCGCAAAGCTGCTGGGAAAGTCCATATGACCGAAGCTTGCTAGGCAATGCCCTGCGGCAGGCGCGTCAAAACCCTTGGATATATCCAATGCGACCGCTCTTGATTCACCATGCTCTTCAATCCTAGATGTCCATACATCAGTTACAAGGGTCAAAAAGTGTTCCTGAATCTGTATTGACAATCATTCAGATGTCTGTTGTATTCCAAATATTTAATGAACTCATTGCATTGATGACCTTTGCGATCACCTTACACTAGACAATAATGCTATCGGTCGGTAATTTTGTGGGAGATTGGCTGGATTCGAGCGATTTTCCAACAGGGAGGAAATATCCTTTGTGCATAAGATAAGAGAAAGAGTTCGCCAAGAACTGGCGACAGGTTTTTAGGACCATTGCTGGTATTCCATGCCTTTTTAAAATCCAGTCCACGTATAATGCGTTGAATAGTACGTGAGCGGAACCTCACATCACGCGTCGCGGATTGCACCGACGCGATCACAGGTGACCCCAAAAGACAAGCTTAGAGGCTTGAATTCGCGGAAAATAAATTCGCGATCATACTAATTTTATCTTTTGAACTTGTGATTAGTGTCCCGCTACCCGTCACTAACGGAGGAAAAGAGGAGGAAGCGAAGTTACTGCTGACACTGCCGCGTGTACAAATTCGATTTCTAAACTCAAGTACACTTATCTGATGTGGAATTGCTATGTTACAGCTGATGCTTTTGCTTATTCGATATTCTTTCTGTGTCGTTCTTCACTATTTGCGTGTGTATCTGTTAAAAGTCACAATCCTTCTTTGCGGTATCAATCGCCAGGGTGCACGCATTTCTGATTCTAATAAAATTCGCTCTGTTGACATCGGTGGGATTGGATCACCATTGCTTAAAAGCTCTATATTTTGCCGCTGTAATCTGCTAGCACTGTTTATCAAATGAATTTCGGTTGATGGAATGCGGAATGTGGTCTACACAATGCCGGCTTTGGACGTATAATCGTCATAGATCGTATTGCAAAGAACTTTTCGGCCTTGATCGTCGTTCATTCGCGTCGTGCTTATTAATAGGGTCTATCTGACTTTTTTATATCACTACAGCAATGTAGTGGCAATGTTACGCCTTGCCACCAGGCATCCTTAATCGCTTAAGGGAAGAGTTGCTGAGCGGGGAGTGAACCTCTTACTTACATCTTTATTTTAATCTTTTATTTATTGAGTAAAATGGCTCGTTGTACTTCTGCGAGGCCGCGACATTTTTACTATTATTAATTAATTAATACTAGTTTGTTTTTTTTTACTTTAAGTTTAAGTTAAATCTACTATATTTATTCAGAGTAAAAGGCCCGCTGTTGCAAGGCAGGGCTGTGACCTCCTCTGATCGATTAACTCCTTTTATACTCAAATTATTGGGGAAGAATTGCAAACGATCCAACAAATTCTCCTCTTAACCTGACCCCACACGTAAGTCATTTACCCTGCCGCAGTTCCGCCCAGTCGGCTGTGACCCCCATGGAGTGCATTCGCCCGACGCGAAGTATTCGTTTTGCTTAATCGATATTTCCACTTGAAGTGCAGTGGCCTTGGTTCAAGGATTCGTTTCGTCACCTTCGAAGCATTATCCGTATGCCGTTCTTTCGTAGGTGCAAGCATATCTATGGCATTTGCAATTATCCATGCCAAGCGTTTGCTAGATATGAATGTAGATATACGATATGATGCAAAAATGTACTCGTAATTAGATAGCGAGTAGAGTAGAGTTGGAAAAGACTGCGCGTTGTAGGTGGACAATTAACGAGTAATCGCCTCAAGTGCGATATAAATATTGTGTTAATTGTGTTAAAACCGGGTTGATGTGACGGGATGATACTACAGCAACATCGTTGTAGTGTGTTCAAAATCACTCTCTCAAATCTGAGGCAAAGAATCACTATCTAACGTGGCTGACCGCCCATATCTCATATTCGTACGTGAATACTGGTGGAACTAAAGCCGCACACAGTGTGATGTTATACGAGTAGTTTGGATTTGAACACCATCGGGAGACTGCAGTCATATTGGTAGATACTTTAGTAACCGCACATGTATATCTGTTTCTATGGGCGCCCCGGTGTTATTATTGACCCAGGTAAAGGTGTCTACTACTTCAAATTCGTGCGCCTTAACTATGTGGCTAGAGTTTGTTTTTCTCACTTTTACTTTCATTCGTGTTTAGTTCTTTGGGAATAACTCGCGCCTTTTTTTTTATTTATTTATTTATTTATTTATTATTATTATTATTTTCTTATTTATTTATTATATTTACTAATTACGGGAGCAGCATGTGATGTGTGCCTGGCATTGACAAAGTCTCCAAGTTTTTCAAGTTGGGCTATTCGTTGCCTCAGAAGATACATATTTCCAAATTTCGTACTTGGCTTTTGATGACGTCTACTGCCGTAGAATTAACTCTTCCCTTCAGTGTCCTTTTAAAATTGACACATGGAGTTATTTGCATTAAGCAAATCAGGCTTGTCACTCTAAAAACCTTCCCTGTTTACTATTCCTACGAATTATACGTCTAACATCTGAGAAACAGAATTTCTTTTGGATCTATGAGACCGCGTTTTATTCCCGTCATAATTACAAATTGAACTTTTACTGTCCTATAAAAAAAAAAAAAAAAAAATCCAATCACTACGGAACTACCGTTTTACGGGCATTATTTATGAAACCGGCATTTCCTTCCTTCGATATCTTTAGCTAATCTAAATGGATCGGATGCTGGAGCAAGCAGCGCTTCGTCCAATAGTACTACTGGTGGGGCGACTTTGGTCATTACGGATGGTCGTATTTTGAATTTATCCCATCATGGACGCCAACCGCGCAACAATAGTTCTATTAACCGTTCCTTCAATCCCATCAATCAGGTTCAGCGCACTGTTTTGTACCGTTCGGCGGCTGGATCTAGCAGCAACAATATCGACGATGGTAAAGCACGAACCAATAAAATTGAAACCTAAATATGGATCAAGTCTCTGTAAATTGTCCTTTGTTTCAGAAGTACTCGCCCGTTTTAATCATTATATACATCAAGGACAGTCGACAAGTAGAGCAGCTAACAATATTTCTCAAGGCACCGGTCCGTCAGTGTCAAATATAGGCAGATCCAATAATAGTGGCGCTGCGCAAACTAATGGACAGCAAGCAACTGGTGCTGGTACTGATTCAAATGAGCCACGCTCATCCAGCAGTCGGTTACCAAGGGATTCAAGGCGCTTGTTGTTTCTTGATCAACAATACACCACTAGCGCTACGGTGAACAATGGCGAGGATAACTCCAACGAAATGTTTAATCAAGATGGTAGGTATTTTAGTACAAAACAATCAACTTGTGTAAGTATGATTTTTTTAATTATACAAGGAAAACATGAATGCAAGTGAGTTGCTTAGTATGATGAGTCCTTAGTATGTGGAGAAATTGCTTCCTGTCAAGTCTTCAAATTATGTTCACTACCGAATCAGCTTTCCTCATTTTACGATTATTGTCTGAACATTGTCACCAATAGTTTTAAGATGTTCCCACCTTTTATGGCATCTTTAACCACGGACTTAGTTTCTCATCACTGGCAGCGTGCACCGTAGTGTTCCATTTCGCATTCTCTAGATCCTGTCTTCAAATTGTACTCACTGTCGAATCAGTCTTCCTCATTTTAGGATTATTGCCTAAACATAGTCACTAGTTGTTTAAAGATATTCCCACCTTTTATGGCATCTTTAACCGCAGACTTACTCTTTCATTACTGACAGCGTGTAGCGTAGTGTGCTCGTAGTTGTTACTTAACTTTTCGTTACTTACGACGGCAGTTTTATTTCGAATCTTGTTCTGTGATCGAATCTCTCAATCAAAAATGTTCGAACTATTCCTTCCTGAATTTTGGTTAACAGCCGAAATAGAAGGTCTGCCCTCTTTGCTAACTATACAACTCACATAATGTAATGCAGTTTGAATACATTTCATAGTCGTCTGTCTATAGACACCACTTCTTAGCCAGTTGGACAGGATTAGCTTCTCGATAACTTTATAGAGCAGCCACTTTCGTGAGAAAATCCGCGATTCGTAAAGCCATTTTCGTTGCTGTGATTTACATTAAGTATTCCAGAAGCTGCTTCTGTATGGTTTCGTAATATATTTTTATAGGCTGTGATTAGTTTCATATGTAGGGAAATTTTGGTCTCACGACACCGAAAAGTGTAACTGCCATGAGTACCATTTAGTTTTCGAGAAGGTAACACTGGCTTGAGAGAGATGAGCGAGAATCCAAATGCTTTGATTTTACATCTTGGAGCCTATAATGAATAAGCTTCGATGGTGCAATTATATAAATTACAATTTCCACTCATGCGTCGGAAAATTTATATTAAAACACTAAGGCTTCGCCAAGACACGAAGTGTCAAAACATGTAGGTTCGCAAGCAGTTTTATAATATGGCCACATTAGTTGAAATGATATATTGACGCGTACAGGAGAAAAATAAAACGGCGCAAAAACCTATTCCAATTGTTCATTTTGCGAGGCTACACCCCGGAGCATAGTTGTTTTCTGCCGTACCTTTTTTGGAGATTCAGAACTGAGATTTCAGAAATCTGTCATTGGAAAAAACGCTCCAAGTACTTAGCAACTTATGAGTCTGCTGGCATGCAGGTACAAAACCATCGATGTGATGATAAGTTGAGACCATAAGTTTGCATGCCAACGTATGGCCATCATTCTTCCCAAATCTTGTTTGCGGCAGTACCGAAGACACAACTCAGATATGTAGGTTAAAAACTCGTGTCTGTGGTGTTAGCAAAGAGGTTTCTGCAACCACTAATCAGATTAGTAGGCTTTTTACCCATTTACCCCATTGTGATAGCAGAAAATTGGCTCGAAATACTTCTTCTGATTGGAGAAAAAGGATTCGGTTTTTTAAAATAATTTAATAATTAATAGCTCTTATCTGTTTATTCACAAACAATTTTATTTGTTGCCCATTCAAATGCTAGTCAGATCATACAATGTTACGGTTCCTCAGCCAAGTTTTCCCATTTTTGCTCGGTTGTGAAATTTGTGTGTGGCTTAGTGCTGTTATAATGAAACACAAAACCGCCTTCTTTTAACTTCGTTATTCAACTGTATTAATTGATTGTGATAGAGTACACTCAACATAAACCTTTCCATATGCCTGCACCGCATTATTTGCTTTATCGAATTTAACTTATCTTTGTTTCCCAAAAATTCTGAACACGAAGCAGCAATATCAACAAAACCCTGTCAAGCTGTTATCAAAAAAAGAAAGGTTGCCATATGTAGCTAACCGTTTGAAAGACATTAAACACTGATACCTTTTGTCCCAACATAATACTTCATATATCACTAAGATGCAATAAGTTTATAGCGCGTTTCGTCGTTGTGTGAATAGTGCGATTATTCGCTTAGAATCAGCGAAAGGTAGAACCAAAGCTTCAACATCCTCGACTACTATCTATTGCTTTGGGATGTTATTCTAATTGCCGTGGTATACGATTCTGATAGTTTCAATTTTTTAATTTTTTCTTATGTTGTCATGTGTCGTGTCTGTTTGAGTCGCGACAAGTTAACAGGTCCTATAATCAATTTAAGAAGCTCGTGGCGAGGGAGTGTTTCCTGTTTTAATAGGGCTTCGCCTAGGAGATTTATGTCATCTGAGTATAATAATGCCCCTTATGTGCTAATTATAAATTGTAGACATTGTCTCCCACGCTAATTATAATCACGATTAAAATATTTGCTTGATGAGATTATATTATAATTTAAAATTTACAGCCCTGCATTGGTGGCTCGAAGAAGCTAAAACTCTAGACATGGAATCTCAGCCAGATGTTTGCTTGACAGCAGCCCATCATTTAATTCCCAATTTACAAGACCAACGGGACAAGTTGAGAAAGCAGAAGCGAAAGACATCGCTACCAGGCGACCCCATAGAGCCCTCAACGATTAGTATTGTCCACCAAAATATGATCGACAGTGCAAACATTCAGTCATCATCAGCAGATGCGCGTATTAGAGAGAATAATGAATTGGTTAGATTTACCCTAGCAGCTAGCACTAGCCGACGCAGCGGAATCCCAGTGTTATTGTCTAGGTCTTCAGATCAACGAAGTGACCACTCCTCCAGCGATTCTCAATTCGTCACCGAATCTGATTTGGATCAAAGTGAATCTAGAGGTAAGTTTTTCACGGTTATGTATATACCTTTGCTATTGCCCGTAAGTTGTTGTCTTGAATGGTCTATTTGATTTATTCTAATGTTGGTGAGTTTGTAAGATATTTTTGCTCTTGCATATGAAGCGGTTAGAAGTGCTCTTTTAGGGACTAGATACCTGCTTCTAGTTTTTGCACTCTATTTTTGAATCAGTGCTTTCTCGGAAAGATCATTTTTTTGCATTGATCGAGAGGGAGAACAGTGCAAATTTCGCGGGGTGAATTGAATTCCAGTCTCCTAGAGACGAGTAAAATAAGGGCAGTATTTTGGCATGTACGGATTTCCATACTCATGCCAACATATTAAAAAAGAGAGTCAACATTGCTCCTTTATCTTTTTAACCATTGTTAGCTGATGGAAAATAGTCCTCGCCAAAATTTAGTTACACATTTTATATTGAACACATGTTTCTCGTCGCACCGAAAGTTTTTTTTTATAATTATTGTGGGATAAAAATGTTCACTGTATTCAACTTTTCATGACTAACCCTCTTATATTTTTTGCTCACCTTATCAAGATTGTCCTGCTCTGATTGACTGTGAATTATAGGACTAAATAAAATTCAGCTTGTCTCCATTGTCACGATGTGACAGTGAACTATATGTTTATCTTAAATTCACATCCGGCATTTCCATTCCACATTATTATAATATTTCCCTCAGAAAAGGCGAACGCCACTAAATAACTGTTGCAGGTTGTAACGCTCCGGAAACACTCGCGCGGGGAGGGCGTGTGCTTTCCCACTCTGTAATAGCTCTGATACAGAGATGTTCGCGCCGTCGGCAAATTAGTGCGATCCGTCGGATTATCTTATATGGAACGCAAATAAACCGAATTGCATGGAACAGTACCACGAATCTCCGAAGAGCAGTCCCCGTGATAATATCTATAAAACAGGCAAAGGTCCGCTACGCGTCTTTGTGACAGCGACTGCGGATCGCTCGTCTCTATGCTCTCAAGTAGGTCGAAGGTATTGCTTCCAAACATGGGAGCAATATTCGAGCGCCGGTCTAATTTGGGATTTATACAGGAGAAAAGGTTGGGCCGGAGTAAACTATTTCTTGGCTCTAAAAAAATAATTCAGTTTTCCAGAGGGTGACATTCGACACATGTTTATGCTACGATACATTCCCACAGACCGTGACACCGAGCACTTTCAAGCTTTCCCTAGATTCGAGGGCCTGTCCATTCATCATCAGCTGTGGAACCGATGGTCCACTTCTCTGTGAGTGTTGTATATTTTGTCTTCATTTCACTGAAGTCGATGAGATTGGCTTTTCCGCACTGCAGGACCTTATCCAGATACCGATTCAGCGAGTCGTTCTGGCTACATCTCAGCTCATGCAGTAAACGGCCGATCACTCGAAAAAGAGGAAACAAACGTGTCATCAATCATCCGCAAAACTGAACCTTTGTGAATTTGGTATACTGTGTCTTCGTTGCATTGAAGTCGATGAGATTGGCCACTCCCCACTGCAGGACCTTATCCAGATCTCGATTCACAGAGTCAATCTTGCTACATCTCATCTGGTGCGACATTGATACGTTAATCGGCCGATCACTCGAAAAAGAGGAAACATGCGTGCTATCATCCGCAAAACTGAACACTCTGTTATCCGTTGACTCCAACAAATCATTTATGTGGAGCCAAAATAAAACCTTGATGCACCCCAGAACTAACAGCATGCAGATCGGAAGACACATCGTCCACAACAAGCCCGATCAATTGATTCTCCAGGAAGCTCTTCGTCCAGTCGCAAAGCTGCTGGGAAAGTCGGTATGAACGAAGCTTGTTTAGGAATAGTCCGTGACAGGCGCGTCAAAAGCCTTGGATATATCCAATGTGACCGCTCTTGATCCACCATGCCCTTCAATCGCAGGTATCCGTATATCAGTCACAAGGGTCAAAAGGTCTTCCGTGGTCCGCCTGCCACGGAATCTGTATTGACAATCATTCAGAAATCCGTTGCATTCTTATATTTAATCAACTCATTGCATTGATGATCTTTTACATCATCTTGGATAACATAGACAGTAATGCTATCGACCGTTAATTTTATGGGACACACTTTGTATCCGTCTTTGGGATTGATTGGCTGAATTCGAGCGACCTTCCAGGACGGTGGAAATGTCCTCTGCGCATAAGATAAGCGAAAGAGTCTGCCAAGAAATGGCGACACTTCTTAAGGACTATTGTTGGTATTCCTTCCGGACCGGTTGCCAGTCTACGTAGAATGCGTTGAATAGTACGTGGGCGCAACCTAACATTACGCATCGAGGATCGCACCGATGCGATCACAGGTGACCCTAAAAGGCCGGCATCGAGCCTTGAATTCGCGGAAAATAAATTCACGAACATATTAACTTTATCTGTTGAACTTGTGACTAGTGTCCCGATATCCATCACTAAGGAAGGAAAAGAGGAGGAGGCGAAGTTACTGCTGACAGCTTTTACCATTGGCTGGAATGGACGCGAACTAGTTGGCCGCTCAAGGAGTTTTATTGTTCACTTTGTCATTGTACGCCTATAGGGTTCGCGTCAATAGTGGAGACCGTGTGATTCGAACCGACGCTATAACGGTCCATTAGTCATCCGAAAGATGGGCAGGGATTTCTCTCGACCATTTCACGACCCCTATAGCTTGAGGGGGTGGTATTTCATCGGGCGAAAGGGCGTTGGCACCGTACCTACAACTCGGCATTTAGTTGCCTCTTACGACAAGCCGGCTTACCTGTGAGTATATTCTAACGCCCTACTCGCAAGGCTGTTCTTGGGATTTCAAATAGTCGGCCATATCAGAGCCCCATTTTGATAGGGTAGGGTATGCTTAATGTTCTGATTCGACCCGGTGTTAGAGAGGGGCCGGTATACCCCCGACTGCAAACTACCCCATGGGCACGGTGACGTGTCATACCCTGAATTAGGGGTGGCAGCGATTTGTATGTCACTCCACGCTAGCCTGTCTGACATGGGCGACCCTATTGGAAGCGTAGACTAGGTTATTCAGTGTAGTTTAAGCCCCCGCACCAAGTCAAGGTTTCTGCCACGCGGCAGCTTCTAGTCTTCCACTAATAGTTCATTGGACTAGAAATTAGCAATAAAGTCAGAAATGTTTGATTAAAAACGCTGTTTGGAAACCAGAATACATATATAACCTCAGTCGAGAATAATTATTGTAAAAGAAACTTTGCCCTGAAGAAGAGCGAGTTTTATTCGTTGAAAAAACTTCCAACTACATTTTGAATACTTGAGAAAAGTTGCGAGTTTCCAAACAATGGATTCTTGTTTCACATATTAAGAAAGTATTTTTACTTAAAACGAGTCATAGTCGTGGAACTGCAAAGCCAACCAGTTCTGGTCAACCCTGAAAGCCGAATTCCTCTTTGCCGAACACGCAATTATCTTAGTTCTTTGATTGGAACTGTGTGAAGCAAAAACGCGCACGGACTTGTGGTGACCTTTGATGTACGCCTCTATTTTGGCTATAGTCTTCAGAGAACATTAATTTAAATATTAAGAGAGGATGTTTTTAAAAACAAACAGTCGGTCCCCTAATAAGATTTATGTTTCTCTGACAGATAACAATATGGTTATAATAAGAGAAGCATCTAGATATTCAGACGTAGAATGGACGATCTCTCATCCGGGACCTCCGGACGAAGATGACGACACGGGTAATATGAAGAGTTATTGCAATCATCATTGCTCTTCTAATTCTATAATGTATATATAACTGTGGATTACAGCAATGTTGGAGGAAATTATAAGAAGGGCAGCTGTAGATGAACCGACAGCAAGTCAAGGATCACCGCAATCTCGTCACCAAGCACAACAAACAGGTGAAAGCAATTTTGGTATGCTTAGGAAGCCTTTAATGCCAAATTTTCGTAAAGATACTAATTTGACCAAAAACAAAACAAATTTCGTTTATTTTGTTCTTTTTTTTTTCGTTTTTTATTATTTTTCGTTTGTTTTTTTCTTTTCTTCTCTTCTCTTTTTTTGTGACTTTTGAAACAACTAGGACTCCGTCATCGATTGACAGCACGGATAGCAGCAGCGGCATTAGTTGCATTACCTGACGACGACGATGATGATGATGATGTAGATGATGACGATGATGAAGATGATGAAGTAGAGCGTCAGGATAATGAGGACAATGATGATAATGAGGAAGAGAATGAGGAGGAAAATGAAGAGGAGAACGAAGAAGAAAATGATGACAACGAAGACGAAGAAGAAGACGATGATGATTTGAATGTCGACGATGTCATTATGGATTTTGATGATGAGATACAAAATGTACTATCTCAGGTATGTCATGCACATTATTCCTCCAAAGTTCACCTAAGTATCGGTAATTAAATATGTTACATGCAACACATTGTTTAAATCAAGCGTTATCTTTATTATTTTATCATCCGTGTACTTTATTCCAATAGTTCTCGGCGTCAGTACGTTCGAGTGAATCGTCAAGTCCTTCATCAGCCACCAATAATCAGAGTACTCCGCCATCTCAACGTGGGCAATCTTCAGTGAATCAGACCAATCGTACACACAGAAGTCCTGCCACCAGAGAGAGGAATGCCACTCCCCCAAGACTCAATATAACAAGAGATGATACTCCAACTGTAATAACAGCTACGACTGCAGTAGCGAACAGTCCACCGTCAACGTCAGGCAGGCAAAATGGTGCACCTGCCCCATCTACTTCGACACAATTCCGAAACAATTCATCTGGATCATCAGGGTCGGAACCGACAGTTCGATTTGCTGAAATGACACCCGATGTTAGAGAGGCACTCGGCGATCTACAGGTGCCAGAGGGCGTTGATCCTTCATTCCTAGCAGCACTTCCGCCTGAGATGCGTGAAGAGGTCGTACAGGAACATTTACGTACACAACGGAATCGGCAAAGAGCCCAACAAAGTGCTATTGAAAATGAACACGATTCCCTAATTGAGGTCAATCCAGATTTCTTGGCTGCATTGCCGCCCAGCATTCAAGCGGAAGTATTATCCCAACAGCGTATCGAACAGCAAAGACAAGCAGCACAAAGTGTTAACCCCAATGATCCTGTAGACGCTGCCGCATTCTTCCAAAATCTGCAGCCATCTCTTCGGCAAGCGGTGAGTATTGATATCTTAACATGGCAACCAGACTTGTTGGGTTGCAGTGAATCATATTTTTTCATATGCAAACGCCAATGGCCAGAGAGTGCAGTTGTTATCAACGTTCTTCGAATTAATTCGCGGTTTTCTAATTTATTTATAACTGCCATAGTAGCTCGAAGTAGTCGTTTGCAAATATAACAAACATTGAAAGTGAACACGGTTCCCTAATTGAAGTCAATCCAAATTGCTTGGCTGCATTGCCGCCTAGTATTCAAGCGGAAGTATTTCCCAACAGCGTATCGAACAGCAAACACTGCTTCCAAAGCGCTCGGTCAAATCTTTTCTACTTTTTAAGGCATTATATCAACCGTTAGACACCTCTTTCTTTATACAGTTTTTTCCATTTCTTATTTAATTCGGTGTGCTAGTCAATTCTGGAGAAAAGGGTGGATGCTAGAACAATTCGAGGTGCAATTCACGTAGTTTTGCGTTCAACTTGTGACACTGCACTGTTGTGGTAAAAGAGTCCTTTTTTCTTTCTTCGTTTGTGGCTGTTGGTCGTCTATTCCTCCAAACGCGACAACACCATTGTAATATTCGTGACTGATAGTTCTTCCTTTCATAAGGTAATCGTTGAACAAAATACGGAGGCGAAACCCACACCAACTGATGTTTACGTTTTTGATCGTTTTGGATGGCTTTCACCTGCCACTCTCCAATCAGGTGGCTGTTAATTTCACTCTGAAGTGAACTGATAGATCCGTTTCATCCATTGTAACTCTTGTTTATTGCGCTGAAATTGTTGCAAACAACACTGAATCGCCGAAATATTGTTTCCGATCGACTGTGAGCAAACGCGATGTACACTCAGCTTTCTTATTGACAAATGTTCATGCAATATGGTAAATAAACTGCCTTATAATATCTTTAACTTCTATACTGTATCACGGAACTCCAATTTACGATCGACCAAACACTATTTTGTGGCCTTTGGTATTTTCTGGAACAATTCGGGCGAGAGCGAGCGCTCGGCATCATTAAGGCTTGTACTGTACGGTCACATTTGAAGTCAGCATACGATCAACTGTCGTTTCCGTCGGAGCAGAGGCTGAATAACACTTACCGAGTTTTGGCACTGACGTTCAGGTAGAGCGTTGTCACCGTAAACTTTACGCAATTTGTCACAAGCTTTTGACGCGTGTTTCTACCCTTTACGGGAACATGTGTGATTAACTCCAAAACGGTACTAACATTATCTATTGGAAAAATACGCAATGACTTTTTACTCAATCCAAGACGTTTCTTTAGAATAATTACCACGGATGACGGTCGTCTTATTCATTTCTAAGATAAATAAGTGACATTAATTTTTGAAAATGATTTCGCACGTATGACCAACATTCTTCTGCCAGCTGGATATTACTGGGGTAAAGCCAAGATCCTTCCCCAAAATTATCCACGTAGTGAACGGATCCATTTCCTAGACTCACGGAGAATCGATCAATTTGTATTTTCAATGCGCATATCCCTCGGCGTGTTGCAGATCTTGCATTATTTAGGGAGTTAATTTATTAACTTGGTTAGAACCAAACCTAACTAATCAGCCAAAGTCCACCGATTTTTGTGTTTACTAGTGTTTCCCTAATTGTCATTTGATCACATAGGATGACTTCAACTTTATATTCAGAGTATCACGCATTCCCATTATATTATAATATAATTGCTTATCTAACAGTGAAAGCCTTAAAAAGAGTTGGATGAAATTTACAACAATAAAAAGTAAAATAGTGTTGGCAGTCTCACCAATTGTTTCGAATAGACGAGTTGGATCAAAGACCTTGTTCGGAGAAATAACCTAGTATTTAGTTGGCGCTCTTACTATTTTCTTTTAACAATAACATTACATTGCTTTCATTATTACATTTTATTCCTCTCATTCCACATCAGATCCTTGCTGACATGGAAGAGTCGCAGATTGCGAGCTTACCGCCAGATCTTGTTGCCGAAGCGCAACATTTGCGTCGTGACTGGGAAAATCGCAACCGTCAAATATTTCCAGAACGCTTTTTCGACAATGAATCGAATTCAAGCACTTCAGCAAGTGGTTCAGGTATTTTCTCAAAACAAAAAAAATAGTTATATGAACCTTTAAAAAAATGTATTTTCCTCTTTTTTTAAAAGGATACGTTCCCCCAAGAATCCCGACGATTGAAAATCGACCACATTGGCCCAACAGTTCGTTATGGTACTCTACTTCTCTTGTTGACCAGCATTCTCAAGAGCAACACCAGCAGCAACAACAACAGCAACAGAATAAACCTGTTTTGGCTCTCATGGAAACCGAAGGCAGTCTTCTAGACGTTGATTCCTTAACATCTTTGCTATTGCTGTTATTCTTCGATGATCCCAAACTGAACACTCTGCGTCTTCATCGAGTTATTCGCCATCTCTGCTATCACACCAATACAAGGGAGTGGGTTATAGATTCGCTCATATCAATTCTACGTATGGCTGATGAAACGGACTTCATTAGAAGCAATGATAAGATGATATCGAGACCGCAGTACTTAACCCTAAGAGTAGATGCCGCTCTTGGCTATCGATCGTGTGTGTTCCTCGTCAAACGGGGTATTGAAGAACTATTTAAGGATGAACAGTATTGTGGTGAGATCGGGTGTGCTATTCGTATTCATCCGCAAGGTGCACCGATGGTCTGTCGTAATGTTCTCGATCTACTTATAACATTGGCAAAACATTTTCCAAAAGACTTTGTATCATTTAAAAAGACGCCAAAGTCAACAGATGCATCTACCCAGGGGCCCACTCCACCACCATCTACCAATGGTGCAACCAACGGTGCACCATCTACGGGTGGTATTCCTAATAACGGACCATCTACTAGTGGAGTTTCTACTAGCGGTGCTACCGGTGGTGGTGCTAAAGTTGCTACTACTAGTGCTAAAGTTGCTACTAGTAGTCCTAAAAGCAATAGTATTGCCTCATTGGTTGGTAAAATGTCAGCGAAAAATCTAGCAAGATTAAGAAAGCTTGGACGTAATGGTTCAAAGAAAAGGGCCAAGAGAGCTAAAAAGCAAAAAAAGAGGAAGCGCAACAGAACAACGGCGGTCTTTGCGGCTCGCGCAGTAACTGAAGCACTTTTCACAAAGTCAAAAGAGGAGTTATTCAAGATATTCCCGATAAGCCCGCCAGAAAAACATGTTCCTAGCATATTTGATGTTCTCATGAAACTGGATTGCCATATACCACCATCGCAACCGACCTATTGCAATAAAGATGCTGCTAGCTTATTCATACAACATCCACAGCCGACAAGGTGTAAATTGGATTTCTTGTCATTTGACCAATCGCCATTTGCACAACTCCTATCGCTACTACCAATGACTGTTATTAAAAGATCTCAGCAGCTTACTGATAAGCTCGTAAGACTGTTATCATCTCTAGGAATGCAGCTACCAAAGGAGCAGATCACCCAACCATATGGACTTGATGTTGATCCCCTTGATGTTACCGAATATGCAATGATGGAGGAGCCTTCATTTGTGCCCGCTTCAACATTACGTGTAGAACCACCAACGGAAGACCCAGAAGATTCTACAACAAATCCAAATCAAACGCAGGCAACTGCTCCGGCCTCTTCTTCGACAGTAGCTACCCCGGGAGTAACATCCGTGACAACTTCGTCTTCAAATTCATCCCCGACTGCACCAACAGTTTCAGTGCCAGTTGTTGCTTCAGCTCCACCCTCTACAGTGGTTTCTGCCCCTGTAGTAGCTTCGACATCGGCATCAACGTCAGTTGCAGCAAGCACATCTGTAGCTGCAGGTACCCGAGCTCGAATGCAAACTCAAGCACAGACACCAACATTGAGATCTGGACCAAGACCAGGGCCGAGATGTATGACAAGATTGACAAGGTCAACAGCGGCACCAGCACCTGTGGCGACGCCGGCAACAGCATCGGCACCAGCACCTGTGGCAACGCCGGCAACAGCATCGGTACCAACATCAATTCCAACGCCTGCAATAGTATCGGCTCCAGCAGCAGCATCAGCGCCAACACCAGCACCAGCACCAGCATCAGCCCCACTAGCAACACCACCACCGGCAGCACCAAGGGTACCAGTATCGATCCTGGTAACAAGACCACCACCTGCACCAACAGGACCATTAACTAAACTTCAAAAAATGAGTCGCCGCGTTATAAATGTCCACGACAGCGAAAGTGAACAAGATGAAACAGCTAGCGATTCCGACAGTGATTATGAGGCACAAAGTAGTAAACGGCCAAGATTGTACTTCAAATTAAAACGCCCGCCATCTCTGTATCCTACCCAAATTGAACACTTAAAAATCGCCATTGAAGTCCTTACCACAAAGAGTTGTTCCGAGGAAGGTTTAGATCATGCAACTGAATTGATCGTCCATTTCAGCCAATGTTCGAGTCGTGCGAACGCAGTTATTGTACAGCTGTTGATCCGTGGAATTATGGGATTAGCCGAACTTGTTCGAAATCAAATTCTTGATCTCAAGAAGGAAGTTATTGAACATAACAGCAGCAGTCGTCACGCGTCTACATCAAATGCAGCATCACAAAACAGGCATCCAATAATTAGACAATCAAATTCGACACAAGTGAGCCGTAACGGTACTTTAATCGATCGATTCACATCAGCACAAGTTGTTATATCAGCGCAAACTAAAGGCAAACCTACCTGTGAACTACAACTAAACAGTATGGGCCCACTAATAGCGAAATCTTCAACCCAAACATTCTTCTTACGCACCCTCAAAGTATTTATGCAAGTCAGAGATCTGATTGAATATAAGGCATTACTGACATTGACCGAAATTGAACCATTAAGTCAAGTAATTTGCTTAGATGACCTTTGGAATACTCTGAGCGAGTGTCTACTAGAATTAGAAAAGACAAATGATCACTATGCTGTGCTTATTCTGCAGCCAGCGGTTGAAGCATTCTTCCTTATCCACGCCAGCAAGAAGAAGCCGGCCGCCACTCAAAGTTATCGAGCTCCCGCTCAGTCTAGATCTGGTCGGTCAGCAGATTCATTCGTTCAGTCATCAGAACAAAGCACAAATAATACGGATGCATTTGATTTCACCGTAGGTGAAGTTCTACCACCCCGCACTGCAAGTACCAGAACTACCGAAGAGAGCGAACAAAATGAACAAGACAGCACAAATAGTGCTGCGCCTGCGGCAGCAGCTGCGGCCGCAGCTGCTAGTGGCCGCCGAGACGACGTTGGTCCGTCAACATCTGCTAGTGCTGCTGCGCTTGCTAGAGAAGCCGAAATAATGCGTAGAGATCAGAAAAAGTTCATTGAATTCGCAGAGAAACACAAAACTGTCCTTAACCAAATACTTCGTCAATCAACCACTCATTTGCCAGATGGCCCATTCTCCGTATTAGTCGATCATACTCGAATACTAGATTTTGACGTTAAGCGCAAATATTTCCGAACCGAATTGGAGCGCATGGACGAAGGTGTCCGTCGCGAAGAGTTGACTGTTAATGTTCGGCGCGCAACCATATTTGAAGATTCTTTCCGTGAACTATATCGCCGCGCACCTGAAGAATGGAAGAATCGATTTTACATTGTCTTCGAAGGTAAAGCTTAAATCAGCGATTAATTATAGATTTTGTATTCATAGTCTCTATCATATATTCACAGACGAGGAAGGCCAAGATGCAGGAGGGCTACTACGTGAGTGGTACGTCATCATATCTCGGGAGATCTTTAATCCGATGTACGCCCTGTTCTGCGTTTCACCGGGTGACCGAGTAACATACATGATTAATCCATCTAGTCATGCTAATCCCAACCATTTGTGTTACTTTAAATTCGTTGGCCGCGTTATCGGTGAGTATTCTTCAATATTCCTTTCATAATTTTGCTGAACATTAATGATTTGTTTTTGTTCTCCATTTGCAGCAAAGGCAATTCATGATAACAAACTTCTTGACTGCTATTTCACAAGATCATTCTATAAACACATCCTTGGCATTCAAGTCAAATATACTGATATGGAATCGCAGGATTATGAATTCTATAAAGGCTTAGCATACTTGATGAACAACAATGTTGCCACACTTGGATTTGATGTTACATTTTCAACAGAAGTGCAAGAGTTTGGTGTGACTCAAATTCGCGATCTAATCCCCAACGGGCGCAACATACCAGTCACAGAGCAAAATAAATTCGAATATATTCGTCTAGTGTGCCAACTCAAGATGAGCGGATCCATAAGACAACAGTAAGTGGTATTAACTATCTCTTTATTCGTAGATTTGGGATTGTGTGATCTGGTTTTCTGATATATTTTTTTTAATAATCATATTGATTGATGTTCTGCAAATATTCTCTCTTTCCACATCGGTACGTTTTTTTTTTCTAACCACTGCCTATAAGATCTGGGGTCACAATTTTTTTATTCCCGATTTCGCTCTGTGTAGTTATCACCTTCTTCGGCCAGGTCATTGTTTTGGGAGAGTTTCAAATGAGTCAGTATCTGTGGCTGGAAATGAAATTTCACTTGATGCGTCTACCTACCCCAACCACAGACTAACAATTCTGTCAATAACTCATACTTCGGGCTTTAATATATCTCAATATAACTTTGTCGTTGTGGTCCTTCCATGTCGTATGTAACAAATAATATTGCAGCTATATCTGTAACATTTGTATGTAATTTCAACACGGGATTTAAATTTCCGTGGCTAAAATTGCACGTTCGCGAGTATTGTTTCCTACATAGAAGTCTAAATTTGGATAATATTGTAATGTTAGACAAATTCTATTGATGGGATCTTAATCCTATACCTGGATACTAAAATCGCGTACGTTTCATAGTGCATACATTTATGGCTTCGCTATTCTGGGAATGACATTTCAGCTCCTTGTCGAATTGAATTACATAATTAGTGGCTTGCTCCAGACAACGATTATTCCGTTTAAATCTGTTACTTAACTTCCACGCTACTATATATACAATGAAACCCTCCTAGCCTCTGTTTTCATCAGATATCTGCATTGGATCTACATTTCGTTAAGTAACAACAGAGTTAAACAGGAGCCTCAGAAACAAACAGCTTAACTGTACGAAAAAGGAAACTGGTGCGATCAAAATTTTTCAGGATGTTAAAACTATATATACAATGAAACTATTCCCTAGTCCTTGGTTTCATCAGATCTCTACATTAGATCAGTTAAATTTTCATTAAGTTACAATAGAGTTTAACAAGAACCTCACAAACGAACAGTTTAACCCTACGAGAAAGGAAACTGGTGTTATAACGCCGCTCGCCATGCTTCCTCAATATTGGGGTAAGAGCAAGTAAGCGGAGAGTTAAATAAAATAATAGTATATTACCTTTTAAAATTTTATTTATTTGTAGGCGACTTAACTCTTAGATAGATTCGATTTTATACTTAAAACGGTAACTGTTAACTCTTTGATAGATTAATACCTTGATCAAGACGACTTTTCCTCTTAAGGTTTCTGTTTAACTGTTAATTAAATTATTCAGAGTAAAAGGCCCACTGTTCCATCGCAATAACTCTTAATTCTACTATTCAGAGTAAATGGCCCGCTGTTCCATCCTAAGGCTGCGACCTTTTCCTCTGATCACTTAACTTTGACTTAATTCCTTTTACAACCACTTCTTTTATACCAAAATTGATGAGAACGAATTGCAAACGATGCATCCATTCCTCCTTCGTGACCTTAACAACCCAAATCATTTACCCTGCCGCAGTTTCACTTATTCGGGTTTGACTTATATTGAGTGCAACTGCCCGGCACGAGTCATTCGCATTGCCTAATTATCATCGCCACTTGATTGATCCACTTAAAGTGCAGCGGCTTTAGCTCAAGCAATTGTATCGCTTCATTGATATTCGCACTTGATCGATCCATTTAAAGTACAACAGCCCTCGCTCAAGCAATTTGTATCGTTTTGATTGCCGTTTCGTCGTTATGTATATGCTTGCCTTTCGCAGACCTCAGCATTTTGACGGAGACTCGTGTCTTTGAAGACGCCGGCGGTGTCCCATGCTAGGTGTGGCACTTGTTTTTGGATATGAAGCAAAAAAAATGCCTTTGCAATTTGATTGCGTGTAGCTTGGGCAGTGAGAATGTCTCATGGCAGGCGTGACGCTTGTTTTGGATACGATACAAAAAATGTACTTGCAATATGATAGTGTGTAGCTTGGAGAGTGACGATGCGTTACTGGGGGCGTAATTAACGAGAAATTGCATCACGATATTATAAGTTAATTGACTGGGGAATCAATTTGGATTTATGTAGTGGGATATTACATAAAGAGAGCAGTTTGTGGGATATGAATTGATATTACGTTAATTCAAATATGCTAAATGGGGATATGTAGTGGGATATCACACTAGCGGCGATCTAAATGCTGTAGGCTGTTGAACTGATCGTTATCTTTTTCTTTCATAATGACGTTATCAAATCGATGAAAGCATACGCTCAATGCGTAAAGTTCTTCCATGATCAGAAGGAAAGGAAAAAATATTACATTATCTCACTGACAGTAGATATTTCTGATCATTTGTGAAGAACAGAAAAACTTCATTTTGCGTGCGCTCACCCATCACTTATAGTAAATGACAATCTCGTCGCTAACGCAATGGAGAACGCTGCATGTTACGTAGCCAACTTGAAAAAAATAGGATGATTATAAGATGATCCCAAATGTCAACAAGAGTATCAAGGGTGGATCTCAAATGGTTTTCAAACGGCTGCCTTCTATTATCCAGCGAGGGGTGGCGCACAAGTTGCTGAAAATTTAAACAAAAGTTTATATGACATAATTATCTCTGATTCCGGAGGAATGTCTATTTTATAACTAGTTATGTTTACCTTTTTGAGGTCGCTCATCAATTTTCCTTTTTTTTTCATTTTTCAGATTGAATGCATTCCTAGAAGGCTTTTATGATATCATTCCAAAACGTTTGATATCGATTTTCAATGAGCAAGAGCTTGAGCTACTCATTTCTGGCCTACCAAACGTTGACGTTGAAGACTTGAAACAAAACACCGAATACCATAAGTACACTGCCAAGTCACCACAGGTACGTAAAGTATAAATTGAAAAAAAGAAAATTAAAAAATATATATAAAACATAAACACTATCAGGTATTACGTGAATCGGAGATAATGTTAATTTGTCTAATTGTTGGTGAAACTTATGCATTCGATCATTTAAAACGTACTTCGATATTTGAAAGGGACAAATCGTGTTTATCCAAAACGCAGCATAAATTCTTACGAAAAACTATACACGAGCAAAGGCTGCGTACCCAGTATTTATTGGGCAAAACTGCCCGTAAATTTATTGGAAGTAGACACTCGGCCATTTATTGCATTAAGAATAGAAGCATTACTTCGTACCAATTATTAAAGAAAGGATAATGCGCTAATTATAAAAAAACAGTACGCAAACATACAACGAAGAGGATTACGTGTTTATTGCTACAAAAAAAAAAAAAAAAAACCGCAGATTATTGAGAAGAAGACTCCACAGAAATTATTACTGAAAAATACACCACAAACAGCACTACATAAAACTGTATGCAAATTGTTACAAATACAGAATAAAATTGTACACAAAACTACGCACAAGTTATAAGAAGAGATTTGCGCGCAGATTATCAAAAGTTGGAAGGCTCCACGCGTAAATTATCAAAAAGAAAGACTGCATAAATTGCTTTAAGGGGTTATATCTGTTGAGATTACCGAAAAACGAAACTTTTTTAAAGAATTTCTTTCTTCGTTATGTTAAAAAGAGTCCTGGACGCCGTGCTTCCTCTGATGAGGGAAGAGCGTGGACCTTTTATTATTCCTTTACTTATTTTTCTTTCATCAAGTCGCGTTTCAATGTTTATTCGCTCCGATTGATAATCAATAGTCAAAGAAAAACTTTTCCTTCTCTTTGATATTAGTTAATTATTTATTTTAAACTCTCAAATCAACTCAACTTAACTTAACTGCTTTTACAATTCTCAATTAAAAACTTTACTTAACTTTACTTTTCTTTTCTCAATTAAAAACTTCTTCTTTCAATATTCCAACTTCTACTCAACTACTAACTCAAAACTTCTACTTCAAACTTCTAACTCATACTGGAACTGACTTTACAATAAATTTTTCTCTCTTCTTATGCTACTTATTGTTCTAATTGGTTGTAAATTCTAATTTGAACAAAAACCATTTTCTCAAAATATTCCTTTTACTCTCTGACTTTTAAATTTTGAATAAACTTTGAACGAAAATCAAAGAGCTATATTTTGAATGAAAAAGGTGCATGTTATTAAATGTGCTGTAACTGGCTTGATATAGAATATTGTGAATGTTTATTAATGATATGTATCAAGTGAGAATGTAAGATATGTTAAGAGGAAGTTTTAAGGATGTGTTAGATAAGTAATGAGATTCAGTGTTAAAGCTAATAAGGGTAGTATTCTGGAATACTACATCCCACCCTTCTTCGAGAAAGAAAATTATCCTTGAAGAGAATAATTTTCTTGTAACTATAGATTAGATTAAGATTAATTAAAGACTTGGATTTTCGTTCAGTTACAATGGTTTTCAAAATTATTCTTCCATCAAAGGTTACAGTATTTAAATTTCCAAAAGTTCTTAACACTAGAAAAATTGTCTATTTACATTATATATTAACTAAATTTAAATATTTCTCCTTGGAACCTTTTCTTTTCTTATCCAAAAAATTTTAATACTTATATTAATTATATAATATTAATAATATGTTTCAAAATTCTCTTTTCCGTTCGATATATATATTAACTCAAAAATTTCTAATATATATATTAACTCTAAAATTTTCTTTCTTTCTTCCCCCTCTTTAACTTTTTTTTTTTTTTTTTTTTTTTTTTTTTTTAATCATTTCAAGGGCCTTATTCTACACATAATTAGATACAAAAAATAATGTTTATTTTTATTTGAAGTATAAAATGGCGGCGTGGCCGCTAGTCAAGTGTAATTTTTTTTTTTTTTGATAGGTCAAACGGTGTGCAAGCATAATAAAATTTTTTATCGTCTTTATAAGTTTTTCAAAAGTGGTACACATGATTATTACAAAGTATTAATTTTTCGCAAACTGTCACTAGCTTAAAATAAATGAATTTCCGATAAAAAATTGACCTTAAATTGTTTATAAAAAATGTAACTGTTAATTAATCATTAAATCCGTGTGTACCGTCTTAGATAGTTTATCTAAAAAGCTACAGTTGAAATTTCAACTCAATCGAATAAAAATCGCCCGAGTTATGTTGCACACCAACTTGAAAAACACGAGAAAAACGCATTTAAAGTTTCAAAACGTGTTTACAGGACGAAATTGATGAAATACGTGCTTGTCAATTTTTTTTACCTTTACTCTGCTGTCCCAGGACCATAGGTATCCCTCCCACGTTCATATTTTCCTCCTGTGTTTCTTTTCTAGATGATATTGTTTGCTTACGAGCGTCTTTTCGATTTTGCGATACAGAGCGGTTAGCGACTATAACTTCGTGCTCATCGATACACAGAAATTATAGGTCAGCCGATTTTTAACCCTTGAACTTTCATTATAGACAGTATTTCGTGAAAATCATCGATGTACGTTACCACAGTCAGATTAGTTGCTACGTACAATATGATTTTGTCACTTGGTATTGATTTAGGCGTTATAGGCCAAACAACGAAATTAAAACTTTCATTTGTATTTTGTGTGTAACCTCCAATGCATCGGGAGAAGTAAGTACTAGAGAGATCGTCATACACATGCTTGGTGACATTAAATACTTTAATATTTATAGCTGGATTGTGAACATAGTCAGATAAAAGATTGAATGCTTTTGCTTTTTGCCAGGAGCACCAAGAATCAATACCTGCGGGGCAATTTTCATGCGGAGGCTTGTTATCCGTTGAAAGTTTGTGGTGAAGAGTGGACCATATTTCTTTGCGCATTTTCTCTTCTGAGTCAGTACTTTGTCTAATAGCTAATCCGTAATAGATACTTAGTTCGTCAATGATCTTGCATGTCAACACGCCTTTTCTAACAAGAATTTTTTTTTTTAATTTCTCAGCCTCGTCCCAAGCTTTTTGGCACATGCCCCATGTATTCTTTTTTCGTGATTTCCATCATTATAAGGCTTGGCATCTACAAGATACTTACGAGATTTGCTACCTCTGTCTTCGGCGTAGTGCGCATACGTTACATTGTGTAAAGTTTTGGAACGACAAAACATCTCAACGGTCGCAACAGAGTCCATTTTTTCAGCACTGCCACTATGATTTCAGCACATTACTCCTCGTGCCCAACTTTCCACTCTTCATACTCAGCTGTGTCACTTCGTTTTTTCGAATACTCACACTATGCATTATTTTGATTTTCTGCAAATGCCTATAACTTTTCCAGTAAACCACCCGATCAGACTAACACATCCAAAAAGAGACGAAAAGTCTCTTTTTCACCATGAAGCGTCTCCCAACACGGTAAATCCTTCGGTCTGGCCGTTTTCTTCTGATATTTTCTTTTCTTCGTTAACAGCCATTCGCAATGAGTTAGATTTTACGGCATCGGTGGCTTCTTTTTTTTATAACACCATCGTAGGTACTCTGGAAAAGTGGTTTCGGAAAACCCATAAACGCACAGAATTTTGTTTATCCCGTTTAGTCCAAGGGCAAGAGTCAAAGTGTCTCGGCATTCACTGCACGTCACAATATTGAAACCGAGGCCACGCTTATTTGTTTCCGAAAATGTAACGTTGCCGCCTATTTGCACACTATAACTTGACCCAACGCCATGAAAACAGGTACAAAGTTAATGGTTCTGTACCCAAATGAATCAACTGGTATCTCTTCCTCCGTGGCCGATTTTTTTTTTTTTTAATATATATATAAAGCATACCGAGAAACATTCACAAAGTCGTTTTCAAATTCCAGACGATTTGGCGGTTTGTGGTGTGAAGTCGTAACTTCGTGATGCATGAGATGTCGATTGACGACTTTTTGCCTTGATACACTTTTTCATCGTTCAGTAGAAAGTTCTTTCTCTTTAACAGCTGCTTTATTTTAAAGATAGTGCTCGAACAGTTGAAGGTCGCCATCATCATTATTGGCACTGCAATAGGGATCCGGTCTTGGCCTTATTTAGCAAGTCTCTCCACCGGTCATAATATCGAGCCGATAGCATCCGGTTTGAAGATACACTTTCATTTTGTGCACGTACTGTACGTTCAGCTGTAGTCATTTCAGTGTCTCATGCTATCTTTCTCTAAAGTAAAAGTTTTATAAGGCCATGTATACGTATTTTATGAAATGACTCACTTGTATTGAATAAAAATTATCGACCGGATTATGATACTCCAAACCGTTGCGATAAGCGAAGCGGCTTTTTCGAACGTTTCGGAGCACTCCAAGTTGTTGCGGAAATCAGCTTTAATAAAAAAAAAAAAAAAAAAATTCCGGACATGTGGCGCGAATGGGCAACGATACACAAATTATTAAAAAGAAAACTACGTACAAATTATTAAAAAGAAAACTACGTACAAATTTTTAAAAACAAAAGCAAGGCACACATTTTTTAAAAAAGCTTCCGCGCAATTTATTAAAGTCGTAGAAATGATTGTAAGCAAGCATTGTGGATGTAGAGGCTCCCTCGATAGTATAGTGGTTAGTATACCCGCCTGTCACGGAGACCCGGGTTCGATTCCCCGTCAGGGAGCCTCAGGCGCAAGACTAATAACTTTGCCCGGAAAAAAAAATCATTATGGAAAATTTAACAAGCCTCTGGACTTGCTAAATAAGGCCAAGAGCGGCTCCCGTTTGTAGTGCCGATGATGATGATGATGATTGTGGATGTAGTGCGAAATAAGCTAGAACATTTCCACGAAGTCAACAAGAACTTCGAAATCCCAATATTTAAAAGAGATTGTACACAAACTAAAAGAAAGTACAGCAAAATATTAAGGTTTAGGCATGAATTACAAAAAAGACCTTGAATTACCTACTTCTTTTTAAAGAAAGCGGCTGCGGACGTTATTTAAAAAAACTACACAAATTATCCTGAAAAAAGACTGTACGTAAATTATTAGAACAAAGCCCACCCGTAAATTATTGGAGAAACATCTGGAAAATCTAAAGAAAATACATATTTTAGAGAGAAAACAACCCTCTGGCACACATTATACAAAAATAGCCCCTAGCGGTATGTTTGTGTACGACTTGTTTTGCAGAGGATACCATAAGAAGAACCCCTAACAATTTAGAATTGGAATCTACGCCATTACACATTTAGTGTATTTTCAGATTTATAATTCCTTTCAATCCAAATCTTTTCACATTTTTCGTGTTATACTTTTAAACATCATTTTATTAGTGTTGTGTAGAGTTAAATGCTCTATTAAAACTAAAATCATTTATTGCTTTCCTATTCCAGATTCAGTGGTTCTGGCGAACACTCAGAGGCTTTGATCAAGCCGATCGTGCTAAATTCTTGCAATTCGTGACCGGAACATCCAAGGTACCCCTGCAAGGATTTTCAGCACTCGAGGGCATGAATGGCATACAGAAATTCCAAATACATCGTGATGATCGTGCTACTGATCGTTTGCCCTGTGCTCATACTTGGTAAGTTCATTTTTTGTGTACGACCTAAGTATTCGGATTTTGTGATGTCATTTCGTTCATGTTCCTGTAATTTATATTAAGTTTATCATTAGAAGACCACCCAAGTTCGACACGTATCTAGGCACCCGCTGGGACAAATTTAGCTCCATACAATTATTGTGGCAATCGGTTAAATTAATTTACTCGAAATTTTTAAACCTCTAGGCAAAGACTTGACGAAGTTGGTGGTTTTCTTATCCCCCATAGCTGGTAAATTTTTAGACTGTTGCTTACCATAGCTTAACAACAGTTGCACGTCTGACCTAGAGAAAATCATGCAAAGGTAGGGACAGGAAAAGAACTTGTTTTAGAGAAGCGACAATGGAATTGTAGGCAGCAGTAAGCACACATAAATAGATTTGCTCTATTAGTAGACGGGATACGACACTTTTTCGACAATGTATTTGCTTGGTGCCATATGGCTTATTATTGTGGGTTATTGCTCTTAAGTCAACGTTTTATCTTTATTTATAACTAAATGGATAACTTGGGCTAATTCATAGTATGTCTGTGACTGTTCCTCTTATTTCTTTAAGGAACTGGTTATACTCGTATATTTATGATTCGAAACATTGTTTTGCTGGCCTTACTTCTTCTCTAATATCCCTAGCACTATAAAAATCCGGCGTCTAATCATCCGTTAGTCGAGCCAATTATATTTACTTTTTTATAAAAACAACAGCTAGCGCACTAAGCTGTGTGCCGCTGATCGAAACAAATGATAATCGAGTGTCGTTGATCGAAACAAGTCAAAGAGGAGATAAGGAAAATGTACGGCGAATAGGGTCGTGTTTTCCATTTCAACATTTCTAACATTTCTTCTCCACCACTTTCGTGAGCATTGTCAAGCTTCAAAAATCATTTTATCCTGCCTCTCGGTGTATTGCGGTCTTTTGTCTTCCAATCTTTGGCTCAAACGCATCAATGTTATAACGCACCTCGCGTGCTTCCTGAATAATGAGGGAGGAGCGAGTAAGCGGAGAGTTAAACTGAAGCAAAAGAGGTGTTTTATTTTGTTGTATTCAATTTGTTTCACCAGTTGGGAACCGCAACTCCAATGGTTGCAGGTGGTTCGCCAACTGGGAATAGCCAATCCATGTTCTGCGTCGAGCTCCTCCTCGACGAGAACAGCAAAGAATCCTTTTCTCGTGATGATGAATGTCGATGTAAAATGGGATCATCCGAAAGACGAACTAGAATTCCACCAATAAGCAATAATTTAGACATTGAAACATTTTTCTTGCCATTGCGCAATTTTATTTTTAACATTACTCAAGTAAAGATCTAACAAAACGAAAAAAGGGGTGAACACAGTGACAAGCAAAAAAAAAAACGGAATATATAAAATCAGGTTAAATTCTTCTTTGTCTGAAGAACCAAGTTAAAACAATACTGTTTCTAAAAACAGTAAAAAACAGTCACAACTGTTCGTGAACTGTCACCGGTTCACTTTCTCCATTCAGCATTGAACAGCGGGGCCCGTTATCAGTCCGCTGAATCTTGGCGTTTAAATTAGTTGGCAGCGTTCAATGCCAATATTGTTTGCTGCAACCGCAAGTTGGATTTTCTGCGGCATACATCCAGGGGCTCAATGCTGTGACGAACGTGTATGACAGTTTCGATTCACCTGAAGCCGCATTGATTTGACTGTTTGTTGCTTGTGCAGCAACACAATTTATTGATTTAAGTAAAGACGCTCACTATCTTGCGCTTGGCTGCTTTTCAGATTAACTGACTCAATATTTATTTATCCAGAGTAAAAGGCCCTCTGTTCCATCGCAAGGCTGCGGCCTTTTACTCTGATCGATTAACTCTCAGTTATTTTCTTTGCAACCACTCCTTTTATACCCAAATTATTGGGGGAGAATCGCAGACGATGAACCATATTCTTCTCCACTTGGCATGACCCCGAACGCAAGACATTTACCCTGCCGCAGTTTCGCTCAGTCGCCTTTGACCCATATTTAGTGCAATTGCCTGGAACGTGTCATTTGCGTTGGTTAATTGTTATCGCCACTTAATTGATAATCGTTTAAACGATTTTTCACTTAATTGGTCCACTTAAAGTGCAGCGCCCTTGGTTCAAGCAATTGTTTTCGTCACTTTGGGTACCGGCGGCAATTCATCATTTTCCGTGTGCCTTTCTTCGAAGGCGTCAGCATTTTCGTGGAAATTCCCTCTTGGTGTACGATAATTGTCATATTCCATTGCATTTTTACAGCCGCCAGCAATAACCAGGGAATCTCCCATGTCAGATGTTTGCTTTTGGATATGAATGAGAAACACGATATCGCGCAAAAAAAATGTAATCGTAATTCGATAGAGTGTAGCTTTAGTGGGAAATGACTGCGCATCACGAGTAGGCAATTAAAGAGGAGACAATTAAGAGCGCATTTCGTGCGATGTGAAATGAATTAATATTACGTTAATTGAATTATGCTAAATGGGGTTGTGTGGGGGGATACTGCATCAATTAGGTTCGAAACACATCGTCTAAGGTTATTTCCGTCTGTTTTAAGAGTTCATAACAGATTACGCCGAGCTGGTTTCCCAAATATAGAATATTACATTTAAGCAGTGAATATTCAAATTTGTTGCCGACGGAAAAACATAGCCGGAAACTTCTCACGGTTTTCTGCGCTTGTGGTTATCAGAATGCACCCATTTGTTGTCTCCTATCAATTTGATGCAGTGATCTATTCCTCCTTTGTCTTTCAACCAGTCCTTCACCAGCAAACAAACACCATTCAACATCTTTCGGCTTAAAATCCTATGGTAGCCTATTTTCTTGTCTGATTCGTTTCCATGGTTATAAGACGTTTTGCAATGGCTTGTTGAGTTAATCTCAATAATCATGCCAATTCTTCTTGATTTTTACAAGTCTGGAATGCAATGCTGGATGCATACATACTCTACATCTCTTCAACTACTGTGCTGGTCTTCGACTTCAAAATCACAATCCGGTTGTCGACGTCTCCACGATTTTCTGTGCAATGCGATAAAGAATTTCCTTCCGTTTCTGCCTTCCTGGCAGCTGTCCCCAAACACAAACGCCGTTATTCATCTTTCGGCTTCAACTAATATGGTACCCAATTTTCTTGCGTCTGAATCATTCCCATAGTTTTAAGGGGTTTTAAAATGGCTTGTTGAGTCAGTCCCAGTGGTCATGCCAATTCTTCTTGATTATGACACGAGTCTTGACCAAGTAATCCCTCCGATTCCGCATCTTTGAAACCTTTTTCTCTGTGACGGGCTTCGAAACCATTCACGATACGTTTTTTCACTAATAGTGCCCGTGTGGCGTATCTAACAGATACACACAATATACAAGCAAACAGTGAAGAACACCGAAAGGATTTCGAAGAAGCAAAAGCATCAGAACCATATACCATAGCCGCCCGCACTGTGCACTGGTATTAAGGATACTCAAAAATCCCTTTTTGTGCGCGCGTTGGTGTAAACAAAAATGGCAATTCCAAATCAGCTGTGAGTGTACTTGAGAATAACGATAGAATTTGAAAACGCGGCAGTAGTCTAAATTTCTTTGTTGTCTTTTCCGCTCCCTGAATGACGATCGACCAGCGATATTTTTCGTACATCTTTCACGTACCGACTGGATACAGATTAACTACCCGGCTTCTGAAGTAGTCGACCTTGACGATTTTAATGTACACAACTCTGGCTGGTTGGTATTGTACATTCTAACAGAACCGACGAGGCTGGGAGGCTAGTGGAGATGTTCGTTTTTAACCGCAATTTGACTGAACTCGTGGAGGAGCCTACTCGAGTGCCGGATGCCCGAGGTGATTATTTGAAAACCCTGAATTTGTTTTTGAAATCCGAGCCGAGCATTTATACCGTGGAGGTTGCTGCGCCATTGGGAAACCCGGATCATGGCTTAGTATCGGTCGCGCGACCACTTGCATCTCAAGCGAATAATCGAACTCAGCACCAATTTCTTGTGCACGCGTTCGTGTAAAAAATATGGCAATTCCACATCAGTTGTGAGTGTACTTGAGAATAACGGTCGAATTCGAAAACGCGGCAGTGGTCTGATGTGCTAGCATTGGTTCTATCTTTTAGTGACTAATCGTCATAACGTCGGGTCGAATCACACGTTCTTCACTATCGTCGCAAACGCTATAGCCTCCCTATAAGTTTTTGGGAGCATTCGATAAGATTCAGTCCCAGATTTCTTCATATTGAAATGCAATAGAAAATATGAATCTCGATCAAACGACGCGAATCCGTGGGTCGTTCACTGACTTTCAATCGAGTATCTTGACTGGTGGAACGACACTACCAATTTTTCAGCGCCCTGATATTTTTTTTCTCGACCAGGTCCATCAGCCAAACTCCGAAAGATAATCGTCACAATAGCCAGAGACGTGAGTTGAAGCTAGGTTTGCACAATCAAATGCAAGACACAACTTCCCTACCAACTCAGCCATTGAGGCGGCAGCCTTAGTAGCGGAGGCAAACTGTGTGAGACATTTTTTGTCTTTTTTAAAATCATGTGCGGGTTTGCCGAATTTTAGTAGGATCGAAATGTGCATGCCCAGATAAGCCGCGTTGTTTCCATTTAAGATACCGCTTCGATTACCAAACTGACTCATTTGCTTTCACTAGCGAGCTTGAGGGGCAGTTCCCATCGGGGATTCTGAAGCAAATCCTTTTTGATTTGGGGATATTGGCGGTTATATACCTCATCGCCTGTCAAAGGTTAATATTTCACATAAGTGTTCGGTAACAATTTTAAGGGCCTCTTTGGGGGACCTGCTATGTCCGTTTAGAAGTTTGTCGTTAGTTTATAGAAGTGCCGTTGAATTAGCCAGCGTATTGTTGTGGAACTAATCTGGAGCCAAATCGTACATGTAGATGTACAGCTTGGATCCTGGTATTGCCCTTGAGGTATTCCCTAATTGATAAGGAAGTTTTGGCACGACCACACTATGAATTCCTTCCGTCCGTTCAAGATACTGCATATCATATTACTGATGCAAGGTGTGATAGGGTTTTCTCCGCCTTTATTTATTTATAAGTCCTTCGTTTCGTGGAGTGAGCTTGACGATAACCGAATTGTTGGTAGTCAAGTATGTGCTCTATCACATTCCTTGAACGGGATAGAGCTCACCGCTCAATGGATGGATATTACCATGTTATTCTTTTTATTATTTTCTCAATATTGCAAAGGAGGGGAAAAGGGCCTGAGGATGGAGATTTCGAGAATATCCTCTAGTTCTTCGGAATGGAGATAATTTTCGGGAGTCTACCTATCAACACTCCTCCATATTGCTGTGTAATGTTGAGAATCTTATTAAGGACATCTGTGAGAGTTTGTGTGCTTAAATTTGAGGGTATGTATTCCAATCCTAGAAGTACTGTCTCAGATATATTCCACCTTGTCAGTTTCATTCATGTGATTAAGGTCATTTCTGATGCAGGGATGTTCGCGTCGTCGGAAGATGAACCACAAACGGGTGCGATCCGTCGAATTGTCTTGTGGAGCGCATATAAGCCTGATTGCGTGGAACAATACCAAGAATCTCCGAAGAATAGTACCCGTGATAATATCTGTAAAACAGACAGAGGTCAGCTACGCGCCTTCGATGTGATCGCGACTGTAGTCTAATAACTTAAAGAAAAAACCAATGTAAAAAAGAGCCACAGGCGGGCGGCTTATGTCACTTATTCGCAGATCCACCAATGATGTATTTATTTTCTCATTTTATTGGTCGGTTTATCGAGACGCAAACGGCGGTCTGATCACAGAAACAAACAAGACGGAAGCAGTACTTTAAATTCTGCTTAATGTGCGCACCCATCAACCACAAATACATACGTACATACAGCCGAGCCTCAGATTCCAGAGCGCTCTTTCAACGAAGTTGTAGACGGAATAAATCGACTGAAAAACAACAAGGCTCCCGGAGTCGACTGCATACCGGCAGAGTTTATGAAGCATGGAGGAAAGGCAACCGCTCGAAAGATCCACCAACTGATCAAAACAATATTGGGGTAAGGAAGTCACTCCTGAAGAATGGGAAACCTCAATAGCCATCCCCATTTTCAAAATAGACAGATCTGGCTGAAAACTACAGAGGAATATCATTCCTTCCAACCACATACAAAATATTAACAAATGTCAGACTGACGAGAATCACACCGTACGCAGAAGAAATACTGGGAGACTACCAGCGCGGATTCCGTAGGAACCGCTCAATGAGCAACCAACTGCTCAAAGTAAGGCAACTGCTGGAAAAGAAATAGGAATACGGAGAGACGGTTCGCCAGCTATTCGTTGACTTCAAAAAAGCCTACTACTCAGTCGCAAGGCGCTTTATCATATTGTAGTTGAGCTGGGAGTCCCGAAAAAAGATGCCGCCCTCATTCAAATCATAAACATAAACAAGCATAAATGGAAACAAACGGCGAGTTAGAATAGGAAACCACCCCTCAGAACCATTTGAAATCCGGGACGGACTAAAACAGGGGGATGGCCTCTCACCATGTCTGTTTAACCTGGTGCTCGAGTATGTCATCAGAAAGGTACAAAACGACCGAATGGCCGGATAATCCCTGAACGGTGTCACACAAGTGCTTACATATGCGGATGACATTGCCATTCTGGGCGACAATCTAGAAACTGTGAGTAAAAGCAGTAAAATCATCATGCAAGGGGCAGAAGAGGTAGGCCTAGAAATAAATGAAGACAAAACAAAATACATAATTGTGCACATTAAAATCACCGTCTCTTTAACCTTGTGCTCGAGTATGTCATCAGAAAGGTACAAGACGACAACATGGCCGGATCATCCCTGAACGGAGTCACACAAGTGCTTGCATATGCTGATGTCATAGCCGATTTAGGCGATAATCTAGAAACTGTAAGTAAAAGCTGTGAAATCATCATTCAAGCGGCAGAAGAGGTAGGCCTAAAAGAATGAAGACAAAACAAAATATATGATTACGACGAGAGCAGATGGACCTCAGGGAACACACACATAAACCGCAGGGGCAAGATATTTGAAAAAGGTAAAGAATTTAAATATCTGGAAACAACACTGACCAGCAGTAACGAAATTTCGAAGGGAATTAACAAAAGACTGCAGCACGGCAACGCTAAGTGGCACGCAGTCAGCAAACTGCTGTCACGTAATATAAAGCTCCATATTTATAGATGCATTATTATATATACGGATGCGAAACACGGTCTCTCACAAAACTGGAAGAAAACAAATTCCGCGTATTCGAGAACATAGTTCTAAGGGGTATCTTTGAACGTAAATATGACGAGGAGACAGGACAATGGAAGAAACTCCACAACTACGGACTGGAAGAGCTGTACCGCAGACCTACAATAATGAGAGTAAACAAGTCGCGAAGATTAAGATGGGCCGGACACGTGGCGCGAATAAGCAACGATAGCACCGTGGGTAAAATTATTGACGGTAGACCAACGGGAAAGAGACCGGTAGGACGGCCGTAACGAAGATGGGAGGACAATGTTAGATTTGACTTTGAGGAGATCGGATCAGATGGTCAAACGTGGAGGGAGAGTGCACAGGACAATAAATAGTAATGCAGCAGTGTGTCAGATGTTTTTGAAGCAGTTTGCACTTGGTCTCCGGTGGACACCATAAGCAGACTTAAATCCCTAACACGGCACAAAATGAAGCAAAACATTGTTCAACGTCTTCCCCGAGTTGTAGAAGTTTTCTTAGTCTGATAACCCTTCTTGAGTTTAGCAGCGATTAAGAAACTTCTGGGGATTCTCAGCTTTTTCCGGAGATAGTTGTGTTGACCCTTATTATTGTAGCGCGAGCAATCATATGTATTCACCATCCCTTACCATTCTTGGGTAGTCCCTTCATATATAATGAAACGGTAGGTCTGGTGTGCTATAGTGAAGAAATTTGTTTATTTTAATTATTAGTTGGTAAGTAGAGGCGATAATATTTTCTGTCTATCGGGTAATATCTAGGAATCCTTAAAAGTTTTTATCGTAATATGAGGGCTGATATATAAAAGCTATAGATGCAAGATGAAGTGTTATGTTTGCTGATATGTGGGCGACGATTCCATTCCTTGCAAGTAATGAGTAACTGAGATCCTCTAATGTTTAAGAAAACCTCGGAGAATCACAAAAAATAAAAATTGGCATCCTAACTTTTACCAATTTCCTGGGAATACTGAAAGTAATAATAGGATGTAATACCTCTATGAATTAAGGTTACAATATTCAGTGGATAAGGTGTTCAGTTTAAGTTAAATGTAAGTGTTAGTGGCTTGAAAAATTCGGCAAAAAATATGACAACAAATGCATTGCCTCATTTTATCCAATGTAAACCTACTGGTTGAGTTAAGTTTAATCGCAATAAGTCAAGTGTTCCAATAATATGATAATTTTCTTTTTCTTTTTTCTTTTCTCCTTTCTTTTCCAGTTTCAACCAATTGGATCTACCAATGTACAAGTCGTTTGAGAAATTGCGTGCATGCCTCACAAAGGCCATACACGAGTGTTCGGAAGGATTTGGTTTCGCTTAGAGAATCCCTTCTCTAAATTCTTTATAATTTTTACATTTTAAACACCCAACATATATATAGTAATATTTTTTACGTATATATGTGTATATCTATGAATTTTAAATAGATTTTTGCCTATTTCTGACTACAAGAATAAATTTATGTATACAATAACAATAAAAAAAAAAAAAAAAAATGACAAAATCATAAAATTAAATAAATATAAATATGATTATTAAAAAAAACAAAAAAAAAAACAAAAAAAAACAAAAAAAAACCTTAAATAATAAATATTAAACACAGATATAGATGTTCATAGAGCTATGTACCTCTGTAATTATGCATATATATACATATATATATATATATATATCACCTATATCATAATAAACGATATATTTAAAAGAGGTGGGACACGCAAACGACCTACAATTGCATGTGTTTCAAGGAATATACTTATATATATATACACGTATATATATATATATATGTATATGCATATTTATATGTATACATAATTAACTATAAATTCAAAATGAATTCGATGTAATTCCCTTTAATGACTTCTGACGAATTCATAGAGAAGTGTTTTAGTTGTATACATCCAGTGACATAATCATCGGATATTCATTGAATTTCTATTGCGGTGACATACACACTGTGTAATGTTGTTTATTTTGAATTAGTTTATTTAGTTTTATACGAATTTTATATGGTAATCCTCTATAATTGATTTTATTATTTTTATTTGAAATTCATGAAGAATTATTTTTAGTTATATCCAAGCATTGCACATTATGTCGGTGGGGATATACATGGTAATCCTCTATAATTGATTTTATTATTTTTATTTGAAATTCATGAAGAATTATTTTTAGTTATATCCAAGCATTGCACATTATGTCGGTGGGGATATATATGGTAATCCTCTATAATTATTTTATTATTTTTATTTGAAATTCATGAAGAATTATTTTTAGTTATATCCAAGCATTGCACATTATGTCGGTGGGGATATATATGGTAATCCTCTATAATTGATTTTATTATTTTTATTTGAAATTCATGAAGAATTATTTTTAGTTATATCGAAGCATTGGACATTATGTCGGTGGGGATATAGAGGGTATTCCAATTAGAAGGAAAGGTGTTATATGTGAATAGGTCTCAAACGATAAAAGATTCTTGAAACTAATTATTTCAGTTGATAAACTTAATCTTTGGTAATTTCAACTACGAATGATTAGCAATTCAAGAATGTCTTGAAAGTATTGAAGCCTATTGTGAAAATGGGCGTTCAAATAAAAATGCATTTCGCGTACTTCGCGATTTTTTTTGGTAAACCTTATTTTGGATCTGTTAATATTAAATCTTACTTTAATTATGTTTCTTATTATGAATTAGCTCTTATGTTATTCAATTATCCCTATAGATCATATATATTTTACTTTCGAGCCTTATCTTATATTAGATTTATCAACACCTGTAGCAATGGGCTCTGACTTATTCCGGATATTGATAGTTTTTTTTTTTTCATCGCCGCTTTTAAACTCTTTTAATTTGATTTCTTGTATTGGGGAATACGGGGAAGCTTATATAATATTAAACACATACATATATATATATATAGATGTTCATTTAGATATGTACCTCTGTGATTATTCTTATATAAAATTTATATGAAATATATTTAAAGGCTAGCACCCTCAAATTACCCACAATTGCATGTGTTTCCAAGAAAATATGCATATTTAGATGTTTACTCACTGAGAAATATAACTTCAAACTTCAAAATGAGTTTTAAAGTAACTTGGATAACATTTCGCGGATTCATGGAGAGTTGTTTTAGCTGTAGACATCCGATCATTGAATTTATATCGCGGCATATACATGCTGTTGTGGAACATCTTTCATTTTGAATTAATACTATGAATTTTATGTAATCCTCGACATTTTATTCGCCTTTTTTTTTTCCTTAAATCTATGAAACATTTATTTCTAGTTGTATCCGCACACCGCTGCGGATATATTTATTGACTTCTTAATATTACATATACTTTTATATACCTTATTTCTGAATTAGCTTTTATGTTATTTAATAATGAATATAGATTTTACTTTCTTTATATTAAATTCATCATTAGTAGTTATTATAGCCAAGGGCTTTTGACTTATTCCGGATATTCATTGATTATGTTTTATCGCCGCTGTATACTTTTTTAGTCTTTTTTAATTTGTTTTTACTT
The DNA here is from genome assembly GCA_963931805.1 of Microdon myrmicae. Lineage (NCBI taxonomy): Eukaryota > Metazoa > Arthropoda > Insecta > Diptera > Syrphidae > Microdon > Microdon myrmicae. The sequence continues at coordinate 8,169,063 of OZ007500.1, read as the reverse complement.
ATTTTCTTTTTTTTTTTTATTTGTTAATTTTTTTGTTTTTCTTTTTTTTATTAGATTTGTCATAAACTAAATTTTTAATGTCTTTTGAAAATACATTTTTATAATATATATCAATAATTGTATCTGTAATCCAATAAAATTTAATGTGAACTTTTTCGGCGTATATCTTTTTTTATTTTATTGACATAGAACTTTTGAAAAGCAAAGGACGAGAGATGGTAAACCCGATCAATTACATCAAGTTGTATTAAATAAACCATATTACGTATGTTCTGCAACATTGGCGCTGTTTGAAAACCTTCCAAACATTTAGTAGAAAAAAAATGTACCAGAAACTGATCTACCCACCCAAAAAATTGTTATTTTTCCATTTTAAAATCAGTTGTTTCTTCCTAGATTGTTCATTTATTAGCTAGATAAAAAATGTTTAACTATATTAAACCTTAACTTACTGGTCGCAAACGGAAACTTTAAGCTAAACATAGGTTGAGTAAATTCGTGAACAATTTCGGCTTAACTCTTATTTTACGTTCTTAAAGAATTTCTGCTTAACTCCTATTTTACGTTCTTATAGAATTATAGGCTCATTATTTTCTTCGAAAAACATTGTTTATGTGATATGCCTAGGTATGATCTTAACAATCTCAATTTAATACTTAAATGACTATTGTACTTAAATGTGTATAAGTAAAAACGTGTACGAGTTCACTGAACCAGAGTCCAACTCCCAAATAAACTGGACCATGTCAGTTCCTTGTTAATGCAAAGAAGATTTAACCCTTTGCACTCGAAGCTTTTTGTCACTCATAATACCAGCAACTCGGAGCAATTTCAATAGAAAAACCATATTCACATATAAGTTAATAATACGCGCATAAAAAAAGTTCAGTTGTATTTTATTACTATTACTGTTGATTGGCCTGTAGGGACCCGAATGTTTGTGATTTCACTTACTTGGCTACGCCATCGTTCTCTAGCCCGTGCACTTTTCCACACTTCGCTCCCCGATCCGACCTTCTTAAGGTCACGCCTTACATTGTGTTCCCATCTCCGTCGCGGTCTTCCGTCAAGAATTCTACGTCGTAGCCCATTCTGGCTACAGGCCCGGCCAATCTTAATCTTCGCAGCGTGATGATTCTTATTATTGCGGGTTTGGGGTTCATCCCTCCCAATTCACGGCTGGGGAGTTTCCTCCATTGTCCTGCATCCTCATCATATTTAGCGCCAAAGACACTCAAAACTTTATTCACGAATACGCGGAATCTGCTTCCTCTTCATTTTGTTAGCGCCCATGTCTCGCATCCGTATAGAATAATCGGCATGATTATGGTCCTATAAATACGCAGCTTTATATTACGTGACAGCAGTCACGATGTTAGCAGTTTGTTTCCTGCATACCAACTAGCTTTGCCGAAAGTACTGTCTTTTGTTCATATTTTGTTACTGGCCATCAATATTGTTCTCGGTTATTTAAATTCTTCAACGTTCTTAAATATCTTTTCCGTGGCATTTATGTGCGTACACTGAGATCCACCTGCCTTTTCATACAAATAAAACACTATGGTCTTTACGCAATGAATGAACTTTAATCGATTATATATATTTCCATTTTTGCCGATGACCTTTGGCTGTCTTTCTGTAAGCTTGGTGATTCCGCGATCATGGAATTTCTGGCAAAAAACTGAACCAAGTACGATTTCATACGGTATTCTCGGATGTCAAAAACAGATCCAGGGTATTCGCCTAATCATTCGCACTCGCGTAGGTTCCTGCACGAGTTAAGTCAACAACGAACATCTCCGCCAGACTCAGCCTCGTCGGTTCTGTTAGAATGTACCAACCAGCCGGAATTGTGCACATTAAAATCGCCAAGTATGACGATTTCAGAAGCTGGGTGGTTGATCTGTATCCGGTCGACGGTACGTGAAAGATGTTCAAAAAATTTCACCGGTCGACCGACATTCGGGGAGCGGTAAAGACAACAAAGAAGTTTAAGAGAATTCCTCAGCACGACCATCAACCACATGATGTCCATGTCACTGGGTTCCAACGCCTCTATTCTCTGGCAAGTCAAATCGGACCGCGGGAAGCCGGTGGCTCGGCCCTTAAAACGGAATGTGAGTCGTATCCTGAGCAACAAAGATATGGCGAATCGACCTGGGTCTCAGGGCAAGGATATCAGGTTTCGCTATTTACAAATATTGGTGGGCGGCATTTACATTCGTATTGGTGAAACCGATGCCCCTGATGGTACAAAATGCCGTCAACCACACATCCGAAACACCGTCGAAGATTTCTCTCGGCGATATCGCGGTATATACAGTGTGATGGGGTGGTATTTTACCTTTGGACCGACCACCACCTAAACCAACCTCTCGACCCGCTCCATCAGCCAAGCTCCGAAAGATGGCCAGGGATTTCTTCCGACCATTTTACGGAGCCTAAAGCTTGATGGGGTGTTATTTCGGCGAACGACAGGGCATTGGCAAGCTGACCTAGCTGTGAGTATATTCTAACGCCCTACTCACAGGGCCTGCATAAATAGAGTGGGTAATTTTATGATCAAATTAAACAGAGGACATATTACGAGAGCAATAAGCTCGTCCAATGACCCTACTCACAGGGCGAACGTTAATTTTTAGCCATGCGAAGAATACAATAGGAAAATTCTAAAGAATATATTATATAATCTTAGACGTCCAAGCAGTTTATTATATTTTTCTACACCAATCGAGCGTACAAAAGGACTTTTGTAGTACCTTTTAATATATGGTGGCAGTGTAAGAAGAGGAAGAAAATAAGTAAACAATGTGCTGGTTACCGCATCAGTCCGAAACTCTGAAAGTTACGATTCGTTTTTACACTAACGTGCGCACAAACAAGGACCTTTGTCAAGCATAGTGTGAGTGAAAGAGGGATAGGAAATTTCGATGCATATTGATCTTCAATGCCTGGATATTACAATGGCGAAAAACAATCTGATCAGACAGGCAATTTGCGTCAGGATATCCTGGCATAAATGACCAAGGAGGAGAAAGCCGACGTGGTACTGATCACGAATCATGAGAATTATTTGATAGCAACATATGAATCAGTAGCGAGATCATCATCATCATCGGCACTACAACCGGGAACTGGTCTTGGCCTTATTTAGCAAGTCCTGAGGCTTGTTAAATTTTCCATAATGATTTATTTTTTCTGGGCAAGGTCATTAGTCTTGCGCCAGAATGATCACCAAATATATAGCGAGATCAGACATGGCTTTTAAAACATCAGGAACCAACAGAGAGGCTTCATAAGAGCTACCATAAATGGAATCAACTTCTACAGTTGTTATGCGCGACCAGCCGTATAACAAATGAATACTTGACTATGCTAGACAACCTTATGGTAGATGCGAGAGGTAGAAAATCCGTTATTTTTTTTTTTTTTTATTAGACTTCTCTCGGGAGAGGCGAACCTATAGCGCCGAGTGGGCGCCCCGAGATGCCATCAAATAGCTGTTGCAGTTCTTTTTGAACAGTTGCAGGTTGTAACGCTCCGGGAACACTCGCATGGGAAGGGAGTTCCACAGCTTCCCCGCTCTGTAACGGAACGAGTTCTGATGCAGGTATGTTCGCGCCGTTGGGAGATGAACCACAAACGGGTGCGATCCGTTGGATTGTCTTGTGGAGCGCATATAAACCGAATTGCGTGAAACAATACCAAGATTCTCCGACGAACAGCATCCGTGATAATATCTGTAAAACAGACAGAGGTCGGCTACGCGCCTTCGATGTGATAGCGACTGTAGTCCCGACGTCAGCGCTGAGTCCCCGATCAGGCGGATCGCTCGTCTCTGTATGCCCTCAAGTAGGTCGCGGGTATGTTAAGGTTGGAGCTCCAAACATGAGAGCAATATTCGAGCATGGGCCTAATTTGGGATTGATACAGGCGAAAAAGTTGGCCCGAGTAAAATATTCCTTGGCTCTAAAAAAATAACAGTTTTCCTGAGGCTGACCCGTCAAGGTTCCACACATGTTTATGCCATGATACATTCCCACAGACCGTGACGCCGAGCAATTTCAAACTTTCCCCAGCCCCGAGGGCCCGGCCATTCATCATCAGCTGTGGAACCGATGATCCACTTTTCTTTGTGAATGTTGTAAATTGTGTCTTCGCTGCATTGAAGTCGACGAGATTGGCCCCTCCCCACTGCAGGACCCTATCTAGATCCTGATTCAGAGAGTCATTCTGTCTACATCTCAGCTGATGCGACGCAGATGCACCAATCGGCCGAACACTAAAAAAGGAGGAAACAATCATACTATCATCCGCATAACAACACTTTGTTATCCGTTGTCTCCAACAAATCATTTATGTGAAGCAAGAACAAGGTTGGAGCCAAAATGTAACCTTGGGGCACCCCTGAATTAACAGGATACAGATCCGAACACTCGCCGTCCACAACAACCCGGATCGATCGATTCTCGAGGAAGCTCCTCGTCCAGTCGCAAAGCTGTTGGGGAAAGTCCATATGAACGAAGTTTGCTCAGCAATGCCCAGTGCCAGACGCGGTCAAAAGCCTTGGAGATATCCAATGCGACAGCCCTTGATTCACCATGCCGTTCAAACGCAGATGTCCATATATCGGTTATAAGTGTCAAAGGGTCTCCCGTGGACCGCCTGCCACGTAATCCGTATTGACGATCATTCAGAAGTTCGTTGCACTCCAAATACTTAACCAACTCTGTATTGATGACTTTTTCCATTACCTTAGATAAAATAGACAGTAATGCTACCGGTCGGTAATTTTGTGGGAAACACTTTGTTCCCGTCTTTGGGATTGGCTGAACTCGAGCGATTTGCCAGCAGGCAGGAAAGGTCCTCCGTGCATAAGATAAGCGGAAGAGTCTGCCAAGAACCGGCGATAGTTCTGGAGCACAGTTCTTAAAGACTCTTGTTGGTATTCCGTCCGGGCCGGTTGCCTTCCTACAATCCAGTTCCCGTAGAATGCGTTGAATAGTGCGCGGACGAAATCTCACATCCCGCATGGAAGACTGTACCGGCGAGATCGCAGGTGGCTCCAAAAGGCCGGGATCGAGGTTTGAATTCGCGGAAAATAAATTCGCGAACACATTGGCTTTATCCTTTGAATTCGTGACTAACGTCCCGCTGTCAGTCACCAACGGAGGGAAAGAGAAGGATGTGAAGTTACCGCGGACAGCTTTTGCCATTGACCAGAAGGAGCGCGAACCAGTTGGGCACCGAACGAACTTATTGATCACCCTGTCGTTGTGAGCCTTCTTCGCGGTATCAATCGCCTGGTTACACGCGTTTCTAATTCTAACAAAATTCGTTCTTTTAACATCGGTGGGATTGGAGCGCCATTGATTAAAAGCTTTACTTTTTGCCGCTGGAATCTGCTCGTATTTTTTATCAAACCAAGGTTTATCAGACGAACTTCGTTTGATGGAATGAGGAATATACATCTCCATCCCCAGAAGAATAGTCTCTGACACCGACTCCGCGCAAGCGTTATCATCGGAGTTTCCGAAGCACACCTCCGACCATGGAAAGGATGCGAAGAAATCTCGCAAATCGTCCCAGTTAGCAGCCCCATACTTCCAGACATGGCGAAGCCGTCTAGGCCGGTTATTCGCTTGATATGCAAGTGCTTGCGCGACAGATACCAAGCAGTGATCTGATTTTCCCAGTGGCGCAGAAACCTCTACAGTATAAATACTCGGTTCGGATGTCAAAAACTGATCCAGGGTGTTCGCATAATCACCTCGGGTATCCGGCACTCGCGGTGGTTCCCCCACGAGTTGAGTCAAGTTGTGGCTTACAGCAAACATCTCCGCCAGCCCCCAGCCTCGTCGGTTCTGTTAGAATGTACCAACCAGCCGGAACTGTGCACATTAAAATCACCAAGGACAACAATTTCAGAAGCTGATCCGGATCGGACCGCGCAAAGACGCAGACTCCACCCTTAAAACGGAATCTCGAATGTAAGTCGTATCCTGAGCAACGAAGATATGTCGAATCAGTTGACGAATCGACCTGGGTCTCAGTTAGTGCAAGGATATCAGGTTTCGTTGTTTGCAAATATTGGTGGACGGCGTTTACATTGGTATTGGTGAAACCGATGCCCCTGATGTTACAAAATGCCGTCACCAGTCTTGTGTGGGCCGAGCCTCGAGAGCGAGCCCGGTTATGCGATGACGAACCTCTCAAAGTTCCATTACTTATCATGATATCTGCATGATGTTCCCTCTGACATAGTCCCTCCCCGGAGATCCGAATGTGAGACTAGTTTACCTCCGGAATTCTTTATATCAGAAGGTACCATTATGACTTATCTCCGTGTCAGTATGGGCCATCAGCCAAACATCCGAAATACCGTCGAAGATTTCTCTCGACGATATCGCGGAATATACAGCATGGCGGGGTGGTATCTCACCTTGGAACCGACTACCACCTAACCAGCCTTTTCTCGAACCGGTCCATCTGCCAAGCTCCGAAAGATGGCCAGGGATTTCTCCCGACCATTTCACGGAGCATAAAGCTTGATGGGGTGGTATTTCACCGGGCGCCTCTTAGTCGCCTCTTACGACAAGCCGGCCTAGCTGTGAATATATTCTAACGCCCTACTCACAGGTACGGCTTCACGTGTGAGAATTTTAAGCTTCGTTACAAGTAGTTTTTTTTCTAGGAATTGTTTACCATGCTCCCCGCAGTTCAAATTCGAGCCCTCTTCCTCTATAAATTTAAAATGGGACATAATGCGTCATTGGTAATGAAAAGCATTAATGACGCATTTGAGGATGTAGCGGCAAACGAACGCACTATACGACGTTGGTTTAGAAAGTTCCGTTCGGGAGATTTCAGCCTCGAAAATGAAACACGTCGGTAGTCGGAAACGTTAGTTGACGACGATGTTTTAAGAGCAACAGTGGATGCGGACCCAACGAAATCGGTGCGGGAGATTCCACAAAGCATGGGAGAATGACAATAAATCGACTCCTTTCTCTCATAGGAGAGGTAAAAAACTCGATAAGTGTGTACTCGATAAACGAGTCTCAAAAACGACGGCGCATCGCTTATATTAGGAAATCAAACTGAACCGTTTTTGCACCGGATAGTCACCTGTGATGAAAAGTAGATTCTGTATGATAACCGTAAAAGACGTGGGCAATGGTTGGATGCAGGTGAAAGACCAAAACACACCCCCAAGCCCGATCTTTTCCCAAAAAAGGTTATGGTGACGATTTGGTGGACATCGAAAGGAGCAATCTACTTTTAATTTCTTCAAACAGGAGAAACGATAAACGCTATCATATATTGTGAGAAAAACGACATATTGCATGCCAAATTGCTGAAAAGCAACCTTCGTTGGTCAATAGGCACGGCCCGATCCTTTTGCATGACAATGCTAGACCCCACACCTCACAAGTAACAGTGCAAAAACTGTTGCAGTTGGAATTTGAAATTCTTTCGTATCCACCATACTCTCCTGATATTTCGGTAACGAACTACCATCTTTTCGGCAATCTGAATTCATTTTGTCGGCAGAAGATCTTCGGAATCGAGCAGAGGTCATAAAAACCTTTGAAGATTTCATTGCCTCAAAAAGTCAGCACTTCTACGAAAAAGGAATATTTGACCTTGTATCACATTGGAAGAATGTCATAGAAGCCAACGGATCCTAGTTTGCTTGTATAAAATTTTACGGAAACAGTATTGGCTTTTAAATTTTTACGATAAAATCGGACATTTCATATGGTACAACTGAATATTACGTGACAGCAGTCTCGATTTTAGCAGTTTGTTGACAGCGTAGTAATTAGCGTCACCGCAATTCAGTCTTGTTGATTTCCTTTGACATTTCATTTCTCTGGCGGTTACGTGTGTTTCCTGAGGTCTACCTGCCCTCGCCGCAATGCTTTTGTTTTGTCTTGTCGTCATTTATAGTCCCACCTCTCCCGCTTGCATAATGATTTCATTGTTTTTACTTACAGTTTCTAGATTATCGCTCAGAGCGGCAATGGATATGCGAGCACTTGTGTGATCTCGTTTAGGGATGATCCGGCGATGTTGTCGTCTTGTACCTTTCTGATGACATACTCGAGCACAAGGATAAGAAGACATGGTGAGAGGCCGTCCCCCTGTTTTGGTCCATCGTGAATTTCAAATGGTTCTGAGAGATGGATTTCTATTTTAACTCGCCCTTTGTTGTCGTTCATGCAGATTTGAATGAGAGTGGCAAACTTTTTCGAGACTCCCACCTCAACTACAATATGGTAAAGTCTTTGTCTTGCGACTGAGTCGTAGGCTTTTTGAAGTCAACGAAAAGTTGGTCGTATTCCCACTTCTTTTCCAGCAATTGCCTTACTGTGAACATTTGGTCGCTCATTGAGCGGTTCCTACGGAATCCGCACTGGTAGTCTCTCAGTATTTCTTCTGCGTATGGTGTGATACTCGCCAGTATGACATTTGTTAATATTTTGTATGTGGTTGGGAGCAATGATATTCCTCTGTAGTTTTCGCAGTCAGATCTGTCGCCTTTTCTGAAAATAGGGATGGCTATCGAGGTTTCCCATTCTTTCGGAGTGACTTCCTTATCCCATATTGTTTTGATCAGTTGGTGGATCCCCATGCTTCACAAGCTCTGCCGGTATGCAGTCGACTGCGGGAGCCTTGTTGTTTTTCAATCGATTTATTGCGTCTACAAGATCTGAGGCTCGGCTGTATGTACGTCTGGTGCGTTTATTTGTGGCTGATGGGTGCGTACATTGAGCAGGTTTTCAAAGTACTGCTTCCATCTCGTCACGATATTGTTTATTTCTGTGACCAGACAGCCGTTTGTGTCTCGAATTGTTATGGCTCTCCCTCGGTAGCCTGATATTCTTTGATGTGACATTTTCTAGGATTTTTTTCGATCCGAGTCTACTCCCATTCGCTTTTTTTTGCGTTTGAAAAGTCTTGTTGTCTTTTTCCGAATTGTCGCGTATTTTTCTGCATTGACTTCATCATATCCTTCTAAGTGGATCACTCTGAGGCGTTTACGTTATTCGATCTTTGCCCTGCACTCGTCGTCAAACCAAGGCTTGGACTTAATTGTTTTCTTAAATCCTAATAGGTTTTGGGCTGTTTGTTTGATTGTGTCTCTGATCGATGTCCGTTTAGTGTCATCGCTATTAGCTTCCTCTTCCTCACTGCTCCCATTCTCTAGAATGCTAAATCTATTCGTTAGTTCGTCTTGATATTCAGCCCTTTTGCGCAAGTCTTTCAGTTTATCAGTGTCGAACTTTTTGCTCGTCTCCCGTGACTGCCCATGTGGGATTGCTGCGAGACGACTCCTGATTTTGCCCATCACTAGAAGATGATCGGAGTCGCAATCTGCTCCTCTATATGATCTTACGTCAAGGATATTCGAGTGGTATCTTTTGTTTACAAGGAAGTGTTCTATTTGGTTCCGCTTTACGCCGACGGGTGACATCCATGTGGCTTTATGGATTTGCTTGTGCTTGAACATCGTGCTTTTCACTAGCAGATCTTTTGACGCTGCGAACGTGATAATTCGAATTCCATTATCATTTGAAACGTCGTATAGGCTTGTGGGTGGTATAAGGTGGCGTGCCGGCACGGGCACGGGTTCACTTATCACCCACCGATTACCGCAGCCAAACGATCACCAGACAGGTAGAAATAAAACACGGGGAGGTACGTTGTTTTGTGATAAATGTTGTTGCGGATTGGCAATTAAATGTGCTGGAATGTACTGGAGAAATCTAGTACATTCGCTGTGTATACCAGTTACGCAACAGCTGGCACCAGCTGGCCGATTGTCACCACGATGAGGTCCTAGCGTCCCCTTTTGAATTGGCAGTTATGCCCAATGAGTCAGTCTGCAGCCAACCTTCACCGCGCTCACATCATCGGAGAAATCATCGCCAGGTACCAGTTCATCGTAATAAAACAAGGTGTATCCCCATTAAATAATAAAGTAAATAAAGGTTAATCTCCTGAAGTAAAGATCTCGGACTTTGGTTTGTGTGATTCCTTCCTGCCTTTCATTGGATTCCTCTCGTCAAGGGAACGGTGGACAACACCCAAACACTACTGCAACATTTTCTGAAGGGAACAGTGGACAACTCCGAACACTGTTACAACAAATGTTCTTTATTTTATTTTTCCCTTTTTAATTGTTTTACAGCTTCCTGTGCAGCACTCTTCCACCATGACATGTACCTAATTACTAACTTAATATACTTCTAAATTTTTGACACTCAAACAGTTAATGAAATCTATACAGGGTCTATTGCTTGTCTTTCAATTTTGTATGTTTAATTCGTTTTGACAAAAGTATTGAACACCGTGCCGCACTATATGTTTTTAAGTTACATCGATTTTCTATTGAATTAAATTTGCTGTGATAACTAGTTAATGATCCCGATTAGTACACTAGATCTTTCGTTAAAACACCAATAAGACACTACTTAATTGTACAGAAGACTCTCGGACGCACTCGGCTCCGTGAAGGGACATGGGAGACGACTCCTAATGGTTGGATTTCGACTGTGGTACTCAGTGATTAACCTCGAGAGACTCGTGGTGAGTCCTCTCTCAGCTGAAGGTGTTTTCTTTTCCTCGAGAGAAACGTGAAGTTTCTCTTTGTGGTGGTGAATTGGAGAGGATCTCTCCGGGTCGATCTTAGCTAGTATGCTAATGATCCATTGTTTACTCATGCAACGAGGTCATGGGGAAAACGAAACTGAGAAAGGAGGATGAACAAAGGACATCATAGGATACATGGTGCAGCTGCGTAAATAGTCTGCAAGCCATTAGTGGAATTGGTGCTAAAAGGAATTCAGATACCCAATGGTGATTGTGCACTGTATCTTTGCAGGCGGAAAGGGTCGAATTCTTTGTATGCATGTTTATATGCTGTAGAATTCGATTCTTGGCGGCTAGACGCTACATGCATAAATTGCTTTTGTCGATTGGACAAAAGGCTGCCGAGATTGTATTATGACCAGAAAAATGTGCTGCGCACGTGTGTGGCAGGGTACGCTGGCTGACATGTGCGCCGATAAGTTTTCTGAATCTATGATTATGCTTGGTGTAAAGAATTCTTCCAGAGAATTTTGAATGTGCATTAAATGCATGAATGATGAGAATTCTTTACAAAGAATTGTGGGTGATGAATTAGTGTCCTTGGGAAGGAAATGTTTGCAGGTTTGCAAAGGGAGTTGGGTTGGAATTGTGGGTGGTTCTTTGCGTAAGGTTAGAGAACCCCCACAGGCTTTCTTTACCTATAGTTGGCTGGAAGATATCTTCCTTTCCAATTTTCGCATTGAGGTTCCCGAGGAGGATTTTAACATCGAATGATGAGATCCCATATGAACGCCAAGCATAGAAACTGGGGAAATTATATATCTAATGCCAGAGGAAATAAGTTGGCTGGCTGGTTAGATCGGTATCATATTGAATATCGAACTGACCTGCTAGCTACGGAATACCCATCATTCCCTAGAGGTAGATCGTTCTTAGATATCTTGCTAATTGACTCACGACTGAGACTACTTAACACCAACAGACGAAACAGAAACTGTTTACGGACAATTGAATACGACAGAGACCACTGTGCATTCACGACAGTAATAGAGCTTCCGAACGATCTCGCTTATCTTATGCATGGAGGACATTCCCTACTTGCTGGAAAATAGCTCAGCCACAAAATTACCGACCAATAGCATTACTGTCTATTTTATCTAAGGTGATGGATAAGGTCAACATTGCCGAGTTAATTAAGTATTTGTAATGCAACGGACTTCTGAATGATCGTCAATACGGATTCCGTGACAGGCGGTCCATGGGAGACCTATTGACCCTTATACTAGATATATGGACATCTGCGATTGAGGGACATGGTGAATCAAGAGCGGTCGCATTGTATATCTCCAAAGCTTTTGACCACGTCTGGCACAGGGGGGATTGCTGAGCACGCTTCGTTCATACGGACTTTCCCAACAGCTTTGCGACTGGACGGAGAGCTTCCTCGAAAATCGATCCATTCGGGTTGTGGACGGCGAGTACTCGGATCTGTATCCTGTTAATTCGGGGGTGCCCCAAGGTTCTATTTTGGCTCTAACTTTGTTTTTGCTTCACATAAATGATTTATTGGAATCAACGGATAACAGTGTTCAGTTTTGTGGATAATAGTATGCTTGTTTCTTCTTTTTCGAGTGATGGGCCGATTAGTGCATCAGTGTCGCACCGGCTGAGATATGCCCAGATCGATTCTCTTTATCGGGATCTGGATAAGGTCCAGCAGTGGGGAAAGGCCAATTTTGTTGACTTCAACGCAACGAAGACAGAATATACAACATTCACAAAGAAAAGTTAATCATCGATTCCACAGCTGTTGATGAATGGCCATCGTCTCGAATGTGGGGAAGCATGAAATTGCTCGGCGTCACGGTCTATGGGAATGTATCGTCGCATAAACACCTGTCGAACATCGCCAGGTCCCCCACTAGGTATATTTTTAGAGCCAAGAAATATTTTCTTCCGACTCAACATTTTATACTGTGTAAATCCCAAATTAGACCTGCGCTCAAATATTGCTGTCATGTTTGGAGCTTCACACCTAAGCATACCATCAACCTACTTGAGAGCATACAGAGACGAGCGGTCCGCCTGATCGAGGACTTGGCGCTGCCGTCGGGACTATAGTAGCTTACCTCTGTTTATTTTACAGATTTGTATTGTTCCGCCCAAATCGGTTTATATGCGCTCCGACGTTTCGCACCAATTTAGAGTTCATCTCCCGACGGCGCGAACATCTCTGCGTCAGAACTCGTTTCGTTACAAAGCGGGAAAGCTGTGAAATCCCTTCCCACAATAAATTTATAATTATTTAAAAAAAGAAAACAAACAAAAAAATTAAACGAAGCTGAAATAGTGCTGGTCAACACTTAAGAGAAAGAATTTCTTCAAGTTTATTTAAAGTGTGACGTCAAACAACCGTGCTTCCTTACGTAAAGGGAAGAGTTGTTTTCCAGAGAGATAAATTGAAAAGACCTTTCTTTTGTTTGTATATATAATTTTAGCGTTTATTTATTAGCTGTGTGCTGCTTAGTGGTCGATAATTAATTCTGTCAAAGTAAAGGGCTTTCACTCAGTCGGCTTTGACCCATATTGAGTGCAATCGCCCAGCACGAGCCATTCGCTTCGCTTAATTGATATTTCACTTAATCGATCTACTTAAAGTGCAATGGGCTTGGTTCAAGTAGTTGCTTCGTCTCTTCGGATCCCCGGTGGCGATTCGTTATTATCCGTATCCCTTTCTTTCGTAGGCATACGCATTTTTAATGGGAACTCCCTTAAACGAATGCGAGACACCTGGCGTATGGATTTGTCATTATCCGTTCGTTACATTTTTGCAGGCGTAAGCATTTGCCAGGGAATCTCCTCTGGTGTGGCGCTTGCTTTTGGTATTTGGATATGAATGGGGACATGCGATACGATGCAAAAAATATACTCGTAATTGGACAGCGTGTAGCTTGTGTTTAGTGGGGCTACCACCCCATTTATTGGCTTAATTCAAGCAACATAATTACCTACATCTAATGTATATTTAAGTTACAAACTAGAGAGCTTAAGAACTATCTTAACTAGGCTTAACCTAAGGTAACAAGAACAAATAAAGAAGGCAGGAGAAGGGGCGAGAGGTGACGGCAGGCGGCAGGTTATAGTAGAGTGTAGAAGCGTCGCTTAAGATTGGTGGTGAGAATGGTTTAGGAGGCGGTGCTTGAGAGTATGGGTAGAGAGGTCAAAGTCAAACAAGGTGGAGTTGGATCTGACATTTCTCAGCATCCGCGAAAGGGATTCATTGAAACCGTAAGAGGTGTGGTGAGGGGGGATGTAGAGAATGCGGGGATTATGCGTATTTCCAGGGTTTGTGTTCAGAGGAATTAAGTTAAGTAGGTAGACGCAGTCGACCGAGCCGGAGAAGACCCGATGAATGAATATTATGTCAGCCACGACCCTGCGCGCCTTAAAGGTTCTGAGGTTGATTAATTTGAGGGGGTTAATGTACGGGGGAAGAATTAAGGGGTTTATCCATCCTAGCCCTCGGAGAGCGAACCGAAGGAAGCGACGTTGAATACTTTCGATGAATACTACAGATGTGGATCTTGTGATAAGGAGAGAAAACACCTGACTAGCATATTCAAGTAGTGCAGGGACGAAGGTAAGGTAAAGGGACCGAGTAACGTAAGGGTCGGAGAATTCCTTAGACCATCGTTTCACGAATCCGAGGGCAGAGTTGGCTTTTCGGATCATTTCATCAATGTGAGAGAGGAAGTTAAGCTCCCTGTTGCAAAGGATCCCAAGATCTCGAATATGTTGGAAAACGGTCAGGGGTTGGTTATGAGGGGTATAGGTTGGAATTTGGCGATGTTAAGTACAAAAGCAATTTTTGTTACACCAACTCGAGAAGCTGTCAAGGTCAGATTGCAGCAGTGCAGAATCAAGTGGTGACGCGATGATCTTGTATAACTTGGTATCATCAGCGTAAAGGGACAAGCTGGAATTCTTAATGACCTTATCGATGTCATTAGTGGCCAGTATATAAATAGGAGAGGACCCATGTGGCTGCCTTGACTGATCCCAGAGGCAGCAAGGAAGGGGTTGGATATCATGGACCCGAATCGAACGGAATAATGTCCATCCTTTAGATAGGAAGAAATCCAGGCCCGAAGCCGAGGGCGGATAATTTGAAGAGGATTCGATTGTAGGAGATTTTGTCGAATGCTTTACTGAGGTCGGTCGAGACCATATCGACCTCGTAACCGTCTGAGAGTGTAAAGGAAGTGAACTCAACGAGGTTGGTTGTAGTTGATCGGCTATTGAGAAAGCCATTTTGCCTTGGTGAAATAAAAGGTTTGCAACGAAAACTAAGAGATTCGTATAGAATGCTTTCGAGAATCTTGGGTAAGACTTACTTTGGGACCTTCTTGTGGATAGGGGTGATGAAGGAAGTTTTCCACATGTGGGGGAATATGCCTTGAAAGAGTGGAAGATTAAAGATCAGTGAGAGGGGAGCTCCTCGATAGTATAGTGGTTAATATACCCGCCTGTCACGCGGGAGACCGGGGTTCAATTCCCCGTCGGGGAGCCTCTGGCCCAAGACTAATGACCTAGCCCGAAAAAAAAACAAATCATAGAAAATTTAACGAGCCGCAGGACTTGCTAAATAAGGCCAAGACCGGTTCCCGGTTGTAGTGCCGATAATGATGATGATGGTGAGAGGGGAGCAAAGAGAATAGATGAGCATTTCTTGAGGAGGGTTGCAGGGATTCCATCAGGACCCGGTGTAAACTCGTCTTTGAGTTACACTAGCTTGAATTCAATTAAGGGCGGATCAAAGGAGTTGTGGAGAAGGGGCCCGAGGGAAAAGTTAGGAAGGTAGTTGTAGTATGACGGGTTAGGAATAAAGGAGTTATTAGTGAATGACTGATTGAAGTGAGTGGCGCAGAAGTTAGCAATAGTAAATCAACTATTGGTTTATTAGGATTCATTGTTTGAGCCCATCGTATATTTACAGTAGGAATAGATGTAGATACTCGTGCATATTTTACTTCAGCAACAATAATTATTGCTATACCTACAGGAATTAAAATTTTCAGTTGACTTGCCACTCTTCAAGGAACCCAACTTTCTTATTCACCAGCTTTGTTATGAACCTTAGGATTTGTATTTCTATTTACAGTAGGAGAACTTACTGGTGTAGTTTTAGCTAATTCTCCTATTGATATTGTCTTACATGATACATATTATGTAGTAGCCCACTTCCATTATGTATTATTTATAGGTGCAGTATGTGCCATTATAACCGGCTTTTTGGGAAATAACTGTGCGCGATAGGCAGGTAATTTCGGCGCAAGGCTAATAACCATGCCCGGAAAAACAAATTATTATGGACAATTTAACAAGTCTCGGATAAGGACCGAATACCGGTGGAGAGACTTGCTAAATAAGGCCAAGACCCGATTCCGGTTATAGTGCCGATGATGACGATAGGCAGGTAATTAAAGAGAAAACGTTTCGTCATATTATTATTATGTTAAATGGGCTTTATATAGTAGGATACTACTCGGAAGATGCAATCTGGATCTGTCAGAAATCAATCAGAACAATGAGTTGGACTCTGTAGTAATGCTCCTAAAAAAACAAATACAAATTAGCTGGATTTCGGTGGAATACTCCATAAAAATTATTTGGCAAATGGAAAGTATATTACAGGGTATTATTGTGCATTATTATTAGACCGATCTCATCACAGACCCAATTCCTTCAAAGATTCCTTTTGAATCGCGCTTTAGAACATACCCACAGTCGTAAAAGGTTCCTAAGCGCGAGTGGTAAGCCAGTCCTCTGGTTGAATAGCACCACAGCTGTAGGATCCGCGAAATAGCCGGGAGAAGTTGTTGGTCATTTTTTGAAGCTTGTTTGGTGGACCGGTCGAAAAAGTTGGAATATTTCGTAGGTCAGTCTCAACTCTGGCCGCTCTGGAGATTCCAGCTCGTCACGATATAAGTTCTATGATATGGTGGGTAGAAATCTTTGACTATGTGGAAAAATGGACTAAAATTGCGAAAATTACATAATGATATTTTCTGAGATAAAGAATTTCGGAGGCAAATAGAACCACATTTCGGATCGTCACGGGGACTATCTTAGGGGGAACTGCGGCCACAGATACGACAAGCAATAAACACGCAAATCTGTAGCGAAGAACAGCGCCAAAACAGAAAATCGAAAGGTGAATCTTCAGTCATATACCATAGTAGGTAATATAACACTCCCACAGCGGTAAATAATAGCCGAGAGTAATAAAGTACACGTACCAGTTGTTTAATGTAATGAAGCTTTGGTTCTATCTGTTGCTGTTATTTTAACCGTCGTAGTGTTGGTTCGAATCACATTTTTGACTATGGCCGCAAGACGTTATAGAACACCATGCAAGTAATTCAATAAAATCAAATTATAGTTAGCTCGTCACCACGGAATTGGGTCCGCTTGCAAAACACTGTCAACGTTCAATTGCCAATGACATTTTGTAATAAGAGGCCTCGACTTCAATCATACGAATATGGACACCGTCCACCAATATTTACAAACATTGAACCCCGATATTCTACTTCTAACAACGAGCTGGATTTGACTCGTCAATCGACTCGACAAATCTTCGTTTCCCAGGATAAATTTGAGATTTCGTTTACATATATAAAGACCGGCAAAAAGTTAAGATCCTCCGGACTTGGTCCCAGAAGAGGCCTTCCTCCGCTTCTTAAATAAAAGAATTTTAATTGCTATACAAATTTTATTGAAAATACAAGTAAATATTAGTACAACACTTTTTTATACACATATAGTTACAAATACGTTTTATTGTTGTCGTCTTGTGTATTCTCAACTCATTTATAGTTTTAAATACATAACATAAAATAAATTTGACGTATAACTCATTTTGGTGCGAGGAGCTCCTACACCAACTAAATGACGCCTCTTTTAATAAACTAGTTTATTCGCCTGCATACTTGCACTTATATATATATAAAATTTTATTTCATATATACATGTTACAGACTTATTTCAACATCTTAAATTTTAATTACGAATACAAGTTTTAACAAATTAAAATAAATGTATATATAGCATATTAATACTAACATACACATATATAAATATATATATGCTTATATATATAGTTATATATTCATATATTTAAAATAAATCAAATGGACTTGACATACAAAATGTATTGTATAGATAGAGCAACATTGACAGTATTTTCGAACTATTAACAAAGTGCAAATATTCAGCTCCTCAACGAAATCAATTTTATAGTTTAGAGATTCATATAAACTTCAGTAACACGTACATTTATATAATTATACATACATTTTATATATATATATATATATATACATATATATATATATATATATACATATATATATATACATATATATATATATATATATACATATATATATATATATATATATATACATATATATATATATACATATATATATATATATATACATATATATATATATATATATATACATATATATATATACATATATATATATACATATATATATATATATATATATATATTTATATATATATATATATATACATATATATATATATATATACATATATATATATATATATATATATATATATATATTTATATATTTATATATATATATATATATATATATATATATATATATATATTTATATATTTATATATATATATATATATATACATATATATATATTTATATATATATATTTATATATATATATTTATATATATATATATATATATATATATATATATATATATTTATATATATATATATATATATATATATATATATTTATATATATATATATATATATATATATATATATATTTATATATATATATATACATATATTTATATATTTATATATATATATATATTTATATATTTATATATATATATTTATATATTTATATATATATATATATATATATATATATATATTTATATATATATATATATATATATATATATATATATATTTATACATACATATATATATATATATATATATATATATTTATATATATATATATATATATATTTATATATATATATATATACATATATTTATATATATATATATATATATATATATATATATATATACATATATTTATATATATATATATATATATACATATATTTATATATATATATATATATATATATATGCATATATTTATATATATATGTATATATTTATATATATATATATATACATATATTTATATATATATGTATATATTTATATATATATATATATACATATATTTATATATATATGTATATATTTATATATATATATATATATATTTATATATATATTTATATATATATATATATATATATATGTATATATATATTTATATATATATATATATATTTATATATATATATATATTTATATATATATATATATATATATATATATATATATATATATTATATATATATATATATATATGTATATATATATTTATATATATATATATATATATATATATATATATATATGAATTTTTATGAATATATTTTTAGAACCTACTTCTTTAGAATGTAGAAAATTAACTCTAGCACAACAAGTTTCCCGATTTCGTTGGCCTGCCGGTGTAATATCGGAATTAACTCGTTATCTAGAGCTCGCATATACAGCGGCGGTAATTTTTCGTATTGACTTCCAGCTTCGTAACAAACCTTTGAACGGTAAATAATTTTCTTAGATTACCTTTGCTTCTTGTTCTGGTTTTTTTACTTACCTTGTCCTCGCTCAACGTGACACGTAATCCGATTTTTAAATTTCTGCTAGCGGCTAACAAATCGAGAAATGGAAGTAAGGCAACGCAGGTATTTTTTGCTATACCTTCGGATAGCAGAGTTACATCGAATTGCGGTTTTGCACAACAAGACTTACTATCCCCGTTTATCTACAAATATAAATTATGTTATTCATTCAATTAACAGTTGGTTTTAACATACATTTAAAGGAAGCCCAATTGCTTAAGTTGAAACCCCACATTCTACTGAACAACATTCCTTGAGAAAATTGCATGTGGTTTCCTAAATAATTCGCGTGAGTTAGGTTAGCTTACAAAGCGTTGTTACGTTAGGCACTATGTGATGTTGATTCACGTCAACTGCACGTGCTTTATATCCTCGTGGTTGTCGCTGGGTACTAGCTGCACCAATATAGACTCCTGCTTATAATAAGTGCCAGTGATGATCAATATGAAGATAACAACACTATCATCCTCTATTGGTGTTCCCACTGGAGAGGAACTCATTTGGGGCAACAGCAGACGAATGAATATGGCTGATTCTATAGTAACTTCTAGGGTCACATTAGATGATCTAATTTGAAATACTTGCCGCTGAAATCACCAAGCGTGAAGTATTTTAAGTTTTATTGAAATAGAAATGGCGGTTGAATTCTTAATAAGGCAAGGGCAGCCCTTATATTCCCTAATCGGGTTAGTGAATAACCACGCCGCATGGCCACCTCGTGACACATGAACCACATCCCCCAACACATGTACGGCTATCTCTTGACGGCTTTTAAAATCAAAACCATCTAGCGACCCAATTGCTGGGCAAACAAAATGGCCAATGTTAGAAGCTGACATTCCTCACAATTCGAGACGATAAGAGCACAACCGAAGAGGTATCAGAGATGGGAAAGTCTAACATGATCACTAGTACATCTTCCGTCACACCGGCAACGCCGATGATGTCATACTACAAAGTAAGCCCCTAGAATAAGGAACGCACACCAAAATAAATAGTTTAAAGTCGAAACGAAAAGTTGCTGGAATTATTTTGATGGTGGCTGTTATCAACACCTAAAACCTGTTGTAAAACGTATGCAAGAGATTATAGCTTGCCTGTTATACAGACGATCTGAGCTAAACGGGTACAACACAGTTTGACAAAATTTGGCTATACTTCGTATGACATAGGTACGGATTTTTGCCTACAATCTGAACGGTGGTAGGGATTTTTGCCTCTTGTCAATACAGAGAACATGGGTCCCACAAACCAAGAAGAAAGCGGTAGTTTAGTATGACTACCACCCTTTATATTAGCTTAGAGCGAGCTTACAAAATAATCTTACGGGCTAATGACTACAGAGTCCGTATTAGAAATGCGGGTTCAATTTTGAAATTCAGCGACGGTACTACTATAGCGTTTGCGATGATAGTGAAGAACGTGTGATTCGAACTGTCCCTATGACAGTTAGAATCACCAAAAATTGAACCAATGCTTAACAAACACATTAGGCTACTGGCCGCGTGTACGAATTCGATTTCTAAACTCAAGTACACTCAACTGATGTGGACTTGTTATGTTATCGCTATGGTATACGGCTCTGATACATTTTTCTTATTCGTTTTTCGTTCGGTGTTCTTCACTATTTGCTTGTGTATTGTGTGTGTATCTGTTAGAAACTCCACACTACTTCTTCAGTGTTTGGTGTAGATTCAATTGTAAACTACATAAAGTAAAGTCGGCATCTTTCGTTTTATTTCCAAGCCCAAAAAGGCCAATTAAAAGACACCAAATAGTGGTATGTGTGATGTGGCGCCAACATCGTTTTCTTCACTGTTTTCCAGGGTTGAACTAGAAAGCCAACATAAATTTGCTCAGGCCATCAAAGGGAAGGAAATTTATTTTTCAAGATTGCTCTCCATATGAATATTCTTTCGAAACTGTTGACTAAATTTACCATTCGATTTACCATATCTGGCACGATAATCAAAAATCCAACACGAAGAAACCAAAATCCAATCATACCCTTCTACCAATGGAGCAAATGGTAAATTCACAACATTACTCACAACTTAAAATAATATAGACGATCGTTCCTATTGGTGATAAAAAAATACATCGCAGCTAATAATCAAGTAGAATACAAAACCTGTCTCTATCCATCAGAAAATAATTGCGGACTTCTGTTATCAGGGGAAAATTCCTCAAAATGCGTTCATCGGATCTGCAACAAGATTATTCAACACATCAGCTCCTGAAAAGTCGTTGAACGAATCGATCGTCGCTCGTCAACATCAGAAACACGTACACTCATGTGTGTATGTGTGTGATGTCTAGAGTAGTGATCTCGGTACTACTATACGCCGCCCCTGTTTGGGCCAGTATACTGACGACGAAGGAAGCGAGGAGAAAGCTGACGTCAGTCTATATAGACTCTGTGTCTTGAGAACCATCAGCGGTTTCCGAACCATCTCGGACGAAGCTGCTTCTGTCGTTGCCGAAATGGTTTCAATTGATATCCTTGCGGACGAGATGTTAAGAATCTACAACAGGAGAACGTCAAGGCAACTGGAACCAACAGCAGTCAGGGAGATCAAGGAGGAAGAGAAAGCAACCTCATTAACCATATTGCAAACTCGGTGGGACAACACTACGAAAGGCAGATGGACGTACAAATTAATCCCATCTATCGCCACCTGGATGAAGAGAGACCACGGTGCCTGCAACTACTATCTTACCCAGTTCCTGACCGGCCATGGTGGATATCGCAAATATCTGCACCGTTTTGGACACAGCATCTCAACGTTGTGTCCAGCGTGTCCAAACCAAGAGGAACATACGGAGGATGTGGTGTTCTACTGTAGACGCTTCAACGAAGGAAGACCTCATAGAGCAGATGCTATGCTCCGAGGATAACTGGATGGAGATAAGCGCATATGTGACCAAAGTGCAACTCGAACTTAGAAGAATCGAGAAAGTAAGGCAAGCACAAATAGCCGACATGGAGAGAGCAGCTTAAAAAAAAACATAAAGCTAATCAGCCCCGCGAAGTAATACCTAACGGCAGTCCCGCGGGGAGAGTGGTTGACGAGAGCGAGGGTGTGGTTTAGTACGCAGGCGTGCGACTTGGAACCGTCGTTCCAGTTACACGAATCGTGCATGCTAGTAGCACGGGCTGCTAGTATCTATGAAGATTCCACATCCGTTGGCGCATCAAAAAAAAAAAAAAAAAAAAAAGTGTGTGTGTGTGTCCTCCTCGCAGAGGAAATAACAGCAAAGTGCGGACGTTGTACACACTTTAATCACAAAAGAAAAAGAAAACGGTGCGAGTGTATTAGAGAGTGCGTGAGTGAACGTGATTAATAAACAAATATTTAATGCCGAAAAAAAGTGATCCATAATATGGACGAAGAACAAACTAATTCCAAAAAGGTGCTACGGAGAAAGCAGATTCCACAGCCGAATCCGCAAGCTAAACGTCGCAAATATCTCAAAATCTGTGACATAGACACTATGAGCGGCAATAGTGACAGCAAAGATATTCAGTATTCAGGAGCTGGAAACCGATTCAAAGAAGCCAGCGAAACAACAGCAAACATCAGCAATCAGGCCGAGGGCCTCGATAAACTCATTGCCGAAATTGACATAAAAAACAAGAACTGAAAAAGCAAATGGGAAGTTCTTGAATTAAAAAGGAAGTTGAGCCAGAAAGAGCAGCAACAGAAAAAAGAACAGCAGCAGCGACAACAACAAAGGCAAAAGACCCATCGATGGTCAATAAAACAGGACAAGTGAAAGAGCCTCAACAGCAGGTACCACATCAACAGTTCATCTGATAAACCGCGGTTTGACAAAAAATGCGAGCATATTATAGCGTCAAAAAATAGAGCTTTTAAGCAATGGCGCTCCAATCCCACCGATGCGCCCCAGGGTGCACCAAATAACCGTTGCAGTTCTTTTTGAACAGTTGTAGGTTGTCACGCTTCGGCAACACTCGCGCGGGGAGGGAGTTCCACAGCTTTCGCGCCGTGTAACGGAGCGAATTCTGATGCAGGAATGTTCGCCCGTCGGGAGATGAACCGCAATTGGTGCGATCCGTCGGATTGTTCCCTGAAGAACAGCACCCGTGATAATATCTGTAAAGCAGTCAGACGGCTACGTGCCTTTGATGGGATAGCGACTGTAGTTCCGACGCCAGCTCGCTCGTCTCTGTATGCTCTCAAGTAGGTTGAATGTATGCTTAGGAATGGAGCTCCAAACATGAGAGCAATATTTGAGCACGGATCCTAATGGGAATTTATACAGGAGAAGTTGAGTCGGAGTAAATTATTTCTTGGCTTTAAAAAAATAACTTGATTTTCCAGAGGCTGACCCGGCACTGTTCCACACGTGTTTATGCCACGATACATTCCCACAGACCCTGACGTTCATGCTTTCCACAGATTCGAGGGCCTGGCCATTTATCATCAGCTGTGGAACATATGATCCACTTTTCTTTGTGAATGTTGTATATTGCGCCTTCGTTGCATTGAAGCCGATGAGATTGGCCTTTCCTCACTGCAGGACCTTATCCAGATTCCAAATCAGGAAGTCAATTTGTCTACATCTCAGCTCAGCCCAGATGGTGCGACGTCGATGCACTAATCGGTCGATCACTCGAAAAAGAAGAAACAAGCATACTATCATCCACAAAACTGAACACTGTTATCCGTTGATTCCAATAAATCATTTATGTGAAGCAAAAACAAAGTTAGAGCCAAAATAGAACTTTGGGGCACCCCCGAATTAACAGGATACAGATCCGAATACTCGCCATCCACAACCCGAATGGATCGATTTTCGAGGAAGCTCTCCGTCCAGTCGCAAAGCTGTTGGGAAAGTCCATATGAACGAAGCGTGCTCAGCAATTCCCCCTGTGCCAGACGTGGTCAAAAGCTTTGGAGATATACAATGCGACCGCTCTTGACTCACCATGTCCCTCAATCGCAGATGTCCATATATCTAGTATAAGGGTCAATAGGTCTCCCATGGACCGCCTGTCACGGAATCCGTATTGACGATCATTCAGAAGTCTGTTGCACTCCAAATACTTAATTAGCTCGGCATTGATGAGTTTTTCCATCACCTTAGATAACATAGACAGTAATGCTATCGGTCGGTAATTTTGTGGGAGACACTTTTTTTTATGGACAATTTAACAAGTCTCGGATATGGATCGGATACCGGCGGAGAGACTTGCTAAATAACGCCAAGACCGGATCCCGGTTGTAGTGCCGATGATGATGATGATGGGGACATCAGTGGGTAAGCCTTCTTGTTGAATGGTGGCCATATCACTGGTTTTAGTTTGTCCTATCATGGCAATAAACCAGGGAGATATGTATATTTTCATATGTGTTTTTAATTCTCAGTTTAGAGAGCGTGTAGTGACAATCTGACAAGTTTATTGTTTGCTGAAGGATTTTTACTGCTGGGGGAAGAAGCGGGTCGAATACTGAGCGAGTAGAACTAAAAGTTGTGGTAGAGTGAGAAGAAGTTGAAATTGGAGGAGTTGCTCTCAGATTGGCCGAGATGAGAAGAATATCACGCAAGGGATTCCTAAAGGGTAAACCCTCTAACACCACACGGTCATATTTCATAATGAAAAAAAACATGTTTTTCGAACAGTTGGAAGTTGTAATAAAACAATTTTTACATTTTAAAAGGATGCGATTCTTTACGGATATTCATAAAAAATGACTCATTTTCGAGCGTCCAAATGGTGTTCTCCCATTAAACGCTATAAAACGATAATAATAATATCATAATGGATCTTATGAACGTGTAGCGAGGTCTTTAGTGGGGTGTCTGCATTACATAAATTCATTATATATTATTTAATCGAAATTAAACCAAAATTCCACTACTTAACAAGAAAGAAAAACCCAGCAAGTTTGGAACCATCGTCCATATTAGTATTATAATAATAATTTATTTACCTGCAATGTGAAGACTTCTGTCCATTTGAGTATATAGTGGTTGTTTGAGAGTGCCACACCTAGATGAACTCTTATACTTGGAACACCATCCATTAACTTTCCATCTATAGGAGACTTGACGCTGTTTGAGGAAGGGTTAACAATTTAATAAAATGAAATGAACTGCCGATAATAAGTGTTTTACCCTAAATTGATATCAGGATCTTCAGGCACCCATTTAATCAATACCATTTCGGTTTGTTGCTCGCCGGCTTCAATAGGTCCACACACGATATCGATGTCCTTCATATTAATCAATGCGTTTTTAATTTCAGCCATTTTTGTGGGCAGAATTTGAACCATAAGTCCATCTTCAACCATGCTACATTTTCCAGCCAGACCGCTTGTTGTTTTCAAAGCCTCGTTAAGTACAAAGAAACTAGCTCCGGTAACTAAATGGAAAATTAGGCTGCGTGAGTACAATGCAAATTCATTTGAAATGCATCCAAAAACATGATCTTTTTCTGAAGATTCTCTAAAGTTATCATTTGGTATAATAATCAAATATTTTAGTCATTTCAAAGCTGTCTAAGAAGTTTTAAAATAGGGAGCATGGGACGGGTACTTTGAGGTATATAAAAACTCCATAATACTTCTGTGGGTATTTCTGCTAGTGCACCTGCACGGGGCTGATTCAGCAAAAACACCACAGATCGTTCTCCAAAGGGAAAATAAAACACGCTAATTTTCTTTTGATTATGTAGAACAATTATTTTTTTAGAGTTAACCTTTTATAGTACTTAATCTTAAGGTTCACATAACTAACAATGTGGAACACTAACGCTCTGGTTATTAGTTCGTTGGTACAACATAAAACATATAGTCACGAATGTTTACTCGATAGTTTGTAATTAGTCGTCTCTGCCACTATTGCACGCTGTTTAGGTATAATTTAGTGGTATATATTTAGATATACAATGCCGCTCTTTACTTTATATCTTATTTGAAGGGGAAAAAAATGAAAACGGAAAAAAAAACTTCAAAGAGATGCAATGCAATAACACTTATAGTTCGCGTGTAACATTTATTTAGGTATCGCTAGATTACCGCACTCACTGATCGTGTTCCACCGTACGACTCCAGCACGTGTTTGTACCCGATGTGGGATGAAATCTGACTCACGCTACGTCCCCGGTACGTGTGCGCGGTTCCAAGGTTACTATCTGACTCCCTTCGATCTCCGTTGGGATGAGTTCGGCGGGGTGGTAAACAGTCAAAGAGGTTTTTCTTTTGGACCGACCAATAGGAGTGGATCTCCGGTACATAGATCCTACGAGGGTGTGTCCACTTACGCGCGGATCACTTTGTTTGCTCGTGACGCGGGCACATGAGTGTACGAACCGTGGGATTAAAAATTCTCATGAAGGAGCATCTTTGGAAGAAATGATTGCAGCTGTTTAAATATTGCGTTGGGGATTAGGATGCGTTTGGGATGATTACACAATGCTGGTTGTGTTTATATCGGCGTCGATTGTGTATTGCACCCATAGCAAGTCAAGGGTCGAATTCCAGTGTGACTATTTACACAGGCAAAGAATTCGGCTCTTGGCAGCTAGGCGCGAGTTGCGCTTTGCTTTGTAGGTTGAATTAAGGCCGCCCTGGGTACGGATACACTATGAAAATCTGTCATGTCAGTGGACATGATAAGTAGGCGAGAAGCAAGAAACGTAGCAGACAAGTTTTCTCACAGACGAACGGCGGAGAATAGAATAGTAATAACACTAACCATCGAAGGAGAGAAATATCTAGCATTATTAGACACAGGATCTACGATAAGTATCCTGAATGAAAGCAATACCCCGAGACTTAGATACAATATAATAGATACCAACACGACAGCTATAGAGACAATTCAGGGAGAAGTAGACAGGCGAAATAAGACAGTGGCATCAGTATGCCCAGTAGAATTTAAATATTCAGATAACGCAAGGATAAGGTGGGTGGCATTAAGGATGAGAAAACCATACAATTTTATTCTAGGTATGGATTGGATAGAGAAAAATGTCGAAAAGATTTGCATGAGGAGTAAGAAAATTTATATGACTAATGGAGTGAGCCTTCCATTCGGGACAGAGACTATCGATGAAGAGGTCAATATGCTCGAAGTAAGCGGAGTGCGAGATATCCGATTATCTCATTTAAATTATCAAGAAAGAGTAGACAGAAGTAACGAAGAGAAATCTAAGATACCATTCTCCGACAGGGCAACTCGTCACCCTACAGGTAGGAAAAACTTGGACCACATAGGGATAAAGGACGAGATAGTGAACAAGTACAGAACGCAGATCATACTGACCTACAGCCCGACGCAAGAAGTCCAGGTTGTCCATAAAAGAGTAATAATAGAAGTAAATCCATTAGAAAGCAGAAGTAAGATAGAAAAGACACTGAAAAGGTAGGTTAGAAGAGGCCGCGTCGGAATTTATTCAGAAGTTCGAGTTACAGACTACCATAAGGTACAGTCAATTTTGATATCGTTATTCTTGTCTAACAAAAAGATA
The DNA here is from genome assembly GCA_963931805.1 of Microdon myrmicae. Taxonomy (NCBI): domain Eukaryota; kingdom Metazoa; phylum Arthropoda; class Insecta; order Diptera; family Syrphidae; genus Microdon; species Microdon myrmicae. The sequence continues at coordinate 8,141,121 of OZ007500.1, read as the reverse complement.
AAATTCATACGGTGCTCCAGAAGAGCCCAAGAGGTTAAGACAGAGAAAGAGTTGTGTAATCAACTATATCGGTATCATGACAAAGGGTCAAGACACAAGGGAATTAGCGAGAGTTACCATAGTCTGAAAAAGAAAATATACTTTCCCAAGCTACGTAAATACATTTATCTCGTGACTAACAGTTGTAGCAAATGTAGAGAAAGAATGTACGACAGGAAGCCCACCAATTACAAAGAAAGCAGGAGTATAAGACATGTACAGAACTATAAGAGACTGAGGCACAGAGACAAACCATATCGTAGGATAGCTCCACTAGACAACGTTCAGACTACCAGTAATATTAAAGGACCGCTCAAAATTATAGGTGATGTTCATGACAGTAGGTTGCAGTTTACCAAAGCAAACCAGAACAAATGTAAAGCATTCACACTCGACCTTATTAGGAATAATAACAGGAATTGAGAGTAGGAAGCTTTGGACTGAAACAAAGATACAGATGGCTATATGAAACTATAACGATCGGTATCATTCGAAAAATTAAAACGTTCAACGAAAACAAACGGTAAACGAGACAACAAGTCGATAGCTTAAAGCGAAGAGTAGGAAGAATAAGACATCGTTGGTTGTAGCAAAAGAAATCTATCAATGAATTTTTATGAAGAGGACAGACTCATAAGATATATAGAAATTTTAATTCCACACAGATGATACATATATATACCTTGAAAGATCACAAGTAACACTATTTTAATCTATTTAAGTAGACCCAAGACGCTATCAAATTCATAATAATAGTAGGAAATTAAAGATTTCATTCACAAAAGAAATTAAAATCCGATACTTAGTACTTGAAAAATTATAACCACAGCATGTCAACTCAAATGCAACAATCATACTTAATATGTATGCTAAGCAATTAAAATTTATTACGAAAATAAATAAATGAAATGTTAAGAATAATAACAGCAGAAAGATGAAAGAGAATAAAGCCAATATTGTTAAAATAACGATTCAAATTTAAAAAGTAAATGTAAATTCATGATAAGTATCGGGAGAGAAAAAGAATATGTATAAACAAACATTATTTACTAAAGAGAGTATGTATGTAAACAAACACTATGTACTGAAAAATAATTAAATAGATGAATATACAAGCAAGTAAATTTGAAGCAAAAAGAAGAATAGAACATGAAGGAAGTCAGACACTATAACGATGTAGGTATATAGCAGAAAAGGAAGGATATTAGAAAGAATGCATATAACTAAGCTTTGACCGACTAACAAAATGTTCAAGAATTCAGGAGAATTCGGATTCTGGCGGTGGGGGTGTTAAGTGTGTCGATGACATCATAGTCAAATATGATGTACAAGAGATCATTGACACACCTAAACCTAAAAACGCCATCCGATTTCAAACTCAGATGACCCCACAAAACGATAATGCAAGTAAGTCCATATTCCGACGCAATTGGCAAATCGTGTAAAAACGATTAGTTTTGTTTTCCATAGCAATTAACTGCATATGCCAAAACCTTTGCCCATTAATGCAAAAGCAATCAATTGCATATTCCGGAACAATTAACAAATCACGGAAAGGCAATTGATTGCATACAAAGCATAAACGAAATTAATTGGGTCAGTTCGCAACAGGAAAGCTTGAACCCGAGTTCAAGTCAATGAGGAAGTATTGACGGGTTCAGCGAAAACACAGTGGTCGCGAACTGAGGGCAATAAGCGGAAATGAGGGCAATTAAAACTGAATTGCACTGTCATAATTGGGAGGTATTGATCCCGAGGTGCGGTGAAACGTTTAATAAGTAATTAGGGGGCAGTCAGTGGGTTGTCTTCAAAGTCGGTGGTTTGTCTAGAGAGTCGGTGTTTGGGTCGTGGGGAGAAAGATTGGAGATACCGATCGGAAAGGTTGTCGGTGAGAGATCGGAGAAAAAGGTAACTGAGTCGGGTGTAGATAAGAGGAGGCTGGAAGTGAATCTGAAGTGAAACTAAAGTGCCGAAAGAGCCCAGAAGAAAATTGTGAACAGATAGAATAATATGTAAAGATTAATTAATGTAACAGAAAGATAAGTGTAGTGAAACCCAAATTATTAACTGAAGAAAATTGTGAATAGAATAAAGAACAATATATAAAAGTTAATTGACGTAACAGAAATAAAAGTTAATTGACGTAACAGAAAGATGAACATAGTGAATTCCTAATTATCATTTAAATAGAATTGTGAAAAGATTAAAGAACAATATATAAAAGTTAATTGATGTAACATAAAGATGAATATAGCGAATTTCAAACTATTGACTGAAGAAAATTGTGAATAGATTAAAGAACAATATATATAAGTTAATTGATGTATCAGAAAGATGTATATAGTGAATTCCGAATTATTGCCAGAAGGAAATTGTGAATAGACTAAAAAAAAGGAAAGGTAAATTGATGTAATAAAAGAAACAATAAAAGTGAATGAAAAGCAAAGAGTGACTCTGTGTTTTGTTACTAAGAATTGTGTTTGTGTTATTAAAGGAAGATTTGGTCGCCATGCCCTAGGCGACGTGACTCTAGTTTTCTGCTAGTACTCGAAAACCATAACTCGCACGTGTGGGACAGAAAATGCAGGCAGCAAAGGTTCCGCTGATTGTTTCTATAATCCATTTCGGTTATCTAGTATGGCAAACGAAATGTTTTCTTCTAGAACAATGCTGAGATGCATTGATGATATGCGGTACTGGCGTACCGATTTCTTCCAGGAAAAATGATATAACGCACTAAATGCGTGAATGTCCTTGACGGGAAAATTTCCTGAGGTGTTGAATGCGATTGCATAATCGAAAAATGATAAGGTCGGTGGGAGAATGCTGGAGGGTGTTAATGCGCTTGCATAAGCGAAAAATGATAAAATCGCTAGAGCTTTAGGGCAGGAAGGTAGCCGTGGCGTTAGTAGAACCGCCACACTTCGATAGTGCTGGGTTTTCGTTTCGGGCCGATTTTGCTTGTCACTTTAGTTTGTCATTTGTCGGATCAAATTTGGCAGTCAGGAGATGTATGTCGGCTCTACGGGACTACAATAAAAAGTTTCTAGTCAGTAGTAACTAATTTCTCACAACAACTGACGTCTCTGTGGTAATTTCAGATTAGCTCTCGAATTCGAAATTAGCACCAAAAACGTTCATGTGTAGCCAGAGATCAGTTTTCTGTTGAATATCGTCAGCTAGCTTCAGTCACTCCTGGGGAATTGTCGTGCCTTGTCATTACCATGCTCAAATAAATAATTGGAGTATCTGGTGCTTGAATATTTTGCATTAGTCGGAGCAAACATTGTTTTCGAAGGGTCGTACTCAAGTTTGTTGACGAAAATATATACAGGGTTGGGCAAAAGTAAAACTAAGTAATGTTATAACGTGATTGGCGTCTAATGTCATTGTGCTTTATTATTATTATTATTATTTATTACGATGTAATTAATTACACAGTAGCTTAATTCTACATAGCGCTAGCTGCCAGGGCTTTCGGCTAATATCGAGTTACTTTAATTTTTTTTGTGAAGGCTAGTAAGTGTTAGTAATTCGTATGTGTAGTTGATATTCTGTTTTGATGGTTTTGCCAGAATGTTGATGAATGGGTCGTTTCCAAAAAAAAAAAAAAAAAATGGGGTGGCGAGAGGCCGACTTTAGGTAGACAAGGACAAATGTGTCCTTCATCTTGTCTCTGGCTTCTGGTCATATTGCGATAACCAGAATCACCCACATCCGTGAGGATGTTGGGCTCGGTCTCGAGATATCTGAAAACAAAGGGGAAGGAGGTATCTAAGGATAGTGTGGACAGGGTTAGTTCAAGTGTCCAAGTAGTTGGATGGGGTGATGGTGGGAAAGAAATCGTACAAGACCGGCAGGTCTTGAGTGCGGTGGTAAATGCAGATCACGTCTTCGGCGTCTGATAATCTGCGCTTTGGTCGGTGTGTGTGTGTGCTTGTGCTGTCTTGTACTGTGCGTGCGTGTTTGTAGTGTGTCAGCCGTATACCACATGGGATGGCGACAGGAATCCTCTATTATAAAGGAGAATGTTGTTGGGAAGGGTGCTTTCTTCAGTTTTGTACTGAAGAAGAAATTGTGGTGGTCTGATCCGAAGAGATCGAAAGAGAGAAGGGTCAAGAACGCAAGACTCCCGTACAAGAGGGTTCTCGCTGTTCTGAATGCATTCGAGGTACTTATATGCTAATTGTAGCAAGTACTCATCGATAGGGGTAATGGAGGCACCTTTGTATAAGTGAGAGTTCGGGTAATGGCGACCGTCAGGCCTTCTAGACTGGTTGGGGCATCTTCTGAGGAGTTTTCATTCGAAAACTCTAAGTCTTTCCATTTGGGCCGAAGATATGCAGGACCATATGGGAAAGGCGTACGATATTCCAGATCGGATTAGTTGCTTATAGCAGAGAAGCTTAACTTTGGTGTCAACTTTGTTGGTCCACTTCAAGATGTTATGCAGTTGACCGAGGCCCCTTTGAAGGATGCGGGTCACATGTTTGATGAAATTCATTTTTGGGGTATAGATGACCCCAAGATGGTCGTTTCCGAATAGTTGGTTTGCGATGGTTTGTACTTTTGGGCAATCGAATATGATGTGATGTGGAGTAAGTGGGGCTTGGTTGTTGCAGTTACTGCATTGTGGGGGCCTGGTTTTGGTAAGGATGTGTTGGTGTGTGATTTTGGTGTGTCCTAGCCGGAGTCGTAGGAAGCATTTTATTTTTCTATTTGAAACTGTTGTTGGGTAAGTAACGGGTTTGGTGTCCTGTTTAATAGTGCTGTCCTGATCGTTCTTAAGGGCATTTTTTACCTGCCTTCTGATGTCCGTTTTGTTGGGACAATAAAAGGAGACGAGAGGCGACTTTGTTCCTAGTTTTGCGGACGCATCGGCTGCTTCATTTCCACTAATGTTACAATGCCCGGGGGTCCAAAGTAGCTTTATTTTATCAGCTTTCTTAATAATGTTATCTTGGATTTGACGAATGACAGCATTGGTGGAGTTTACGTTGGTTATTGCTTGTAGAGTTGAAAGGCTATCAGTACAGATAACCGTTGCGATTTTCTGGATCAGTTTTGTTGCCTCCAGACTTGCCGTTGCTTCCGCTGATAGGATGGAACAAAAGGTGGGAAGTGATCCCATTCTGATTATTTTTTTGCGATTGTTGGCTATAGCAAATGACACATTTGACTCGTTTTTGGAACCGTCTGTGAAAAACAGGTTCCAGTTTTGACGTTTGTCTATGGTATCCTTGAAAAGTTTTTGATAGATTATCTGATTTGTTGAATGTTTTGGATAGTGGGACAGGGGAGCTAAGATTATACTTCTTGGAATTAACCATGGAGGGTGCTGTGTGCGGTGAGGTTTTGAAGTATTTATAGGTATATGTAAGTCCTTGGCTATATCGACGGCCCTTTCCAGCCCTGAGCGGTATCTCGACCTTTGTTTTTTTTTTAATAAATTTTGCGGATGTCCTGCACTATGGGGGTTGCTATAGACATTGTAAATTTGTAAGCGAGTGAAGCTGATATGTATTTTAGTCTGTTTTCTATAGATGATTTTTGATTGCTGTAGTACGGAATACTCTGGTACTTGCTCGAACTGCGGCGTGATAGGGAGATTTTATTGTTTGCAGGGTCGTTTTGCTACATTTTCCGTATATCATTAGTCCGTAGTCGATTTTAGGTAGGATGATGGCTTTAGTTATGTTAATAAGGGTGTTAGTATGTGCAGATCCATTCTTATATGCTAAGTGTTTTACAATATTTAATCTTGCAGCTAGGCTTTTCTTAAGTGCTAAACAATGTTCTTTAAAATTGTATTTGCTGTCAAAGAGGATACCGAGGATTTTCATGGATTGTGTGATTCTAAAAGGGAAGTATGATGTTTCTGCTGCAGCTGGTTTTTCTACGAATGTGTGACACTTTACTCTTTTCGAGGAAAATCTTTGCGCTTGAGGTTTTACACCAATTAGTTATGTCGTGTAGTATTTCTGTATAGGTAGATCGTACTTCGTTGAGATCGTTTAGGTTTCTTAGAATAACTAGGTCGTCAGCGTAGAGTCAGTGTTTTATGTTTTTATATTTTACGAGAATGTCGTTTATTCCGTCAAAGGCAATAGCAAATAATAGGACTGATAATGGGGAAACCTGTGGGATACTGTTTTTTATGTTGTATATTTGTGAGAATGCACCACCTGTGTCATTCTAAACTTCCTGTTGGAAAGAAAGGCCTTGATTATGTAGAACATATTATTACCAACTCTCCACTGTGCTAATTTATTCAAAATCACATGAGGACCGATCCGGTCGAACGCTTTTTCAAAATCTATGGACAGAATTGTTGTATGCTTTTTGGTTGATAAAGAAGATGTGATGAAGTTGTCGATATGGAGTAGCGCATCAATCGTTCCACGTCCTTGCTTGAAACCAACCTGTTCAATGCTTATTAGATTGTTTTTCTCCATGAACCAGTTGAGACGTCTAGCTACAATTTTTTCAAATGTTTTTCCTAGACATGGGAGTAACGATATTGGGCGATCTCCTTTTGCCGAAGTCGGTTCGCCCGTGGGTTTTGGTATGGGTACAATTGTGGCTATTTTCCACACTTGTGGAATTACACCTGTTTGGAGTATGTTATTGAAGAGATGGAGTATTCGGTGTCTCAGGAGTGGTGGACTGTTCTTTAACATTATGTAATCGACTCGATCATATCCTGGTGTTTTACCTGTGGCGCCGTGTAGGGTTGACTCTAATTCAATTTTATTGATCGGGAGATCTATTAATTTAGAGGATGGGCTTGTGTGAGGGGACGGGCTAATTGTGTCTCTTTTGGCAGAGATAAATGACGGGTGAAAGTTTACGTCTTCTGCGTAGTTTGACCATGTTTTGCCGAGATGGTCTGCAATTTGCTGGGGAGATGTGAGAGTGCCTGAGTCGGTGTTCATGCATTTTATTGAGAGGGGGCGATACTGCCCAGTTAGCGTTTTTATATCCGCCCAGATTTTTCTGGGAGTAGAGTTCGGATTTAACTTTTCGGTAAATGTTTGGAAGGCTTTTCTTTTTTCTTCCCTGGCATTTTTGCGAAAAAGAGCATTTAACTTTTTATAATTGATTAGGTTAAAATCGGAGGGGAATCTTTTGAAAATTCTCCAGGCTTCTTGTTTTTTCTTCCTTAGGTTGTCCAATACTGGATTCCACCAGGGAACTACTGCCTTATGGAGTTTTCGACTTGTTTGTGGTATCGAGGCATTTGCTCCTATTCGGATTGCTTTAGTGATTATGGCTGTTTCTTGATTAATATTTTGACTCTCTACATGTTGACTTAGTGCCTGGGTAGTTATATTTTGATATTTACTCCAATTAGCAAGTTCGGTTTTGAATTTAGGAAGAAGTTTGGAGGGTTTGGGACACATGCTAGTGTTAATGTTTATTATTATTGGAAAGTGGTCGCTCCCGTGCAGGTTGGGTAAAGTATTCCAAGTGCACATTGGGGCCAATTGAGGTGAGGCTAGTGATAAGTCTACATGTGTGAAGGATTTGTGAGTGGAAAAATGTGTGTGGCTACCGTTATTGAGTAGTGCTAGATTTGCGGTCAGTATGTATTTCTCTACGGTTCTTCCCCTTTTATTAGTGGACGAAGATCCCCAGATGGGACTCCACGCATCTCCGAGGAGAAGTATCGGTGTTTGGATCCTATCTGTGATAGTGGTAAGATCGTGTATCGTTATTGGTTGGGATGTGGGGGTGTATGCTGATATTATCGTGAGGTTTCTGCCGATATTTATTTCTACTGCTACGACCGAGATTGCAGAGTGTACTACTATAAGTTTATGTGGGATTGATCTATGTATAAGTATACCTGTACCATGTTTAGAAGCAACATTTTCCGTAAGGTTGTGAAAGAATGCCGCGTATTCTTTGGGCCCTGTGGCCCGAGAGTCGTGGCGGATGTGCGTTTCTTGTAGAGCTATGATGGATGGTTTCAGATCTTTGATGAGTATTTGGAGCTCATGCATATTGTTTTTGAGTCCACTGTAGTATTGTGAGTTTATGGACATGAATGCTATTGTGTATATTAAACCTGCTGCTGTTGGGGATTTTGTTGTTGTAAGGGTTCAGTCTCCGTGTCTCGAGTGTTGATCCATTCAAGCCGAAGCCCTGTCTGCTTCGGCCCGAGTTGGGATTTTCTCGAGACACTGAGACTGTGCTTTCGTTGGGAGTGTTAGGGTTATATGTGGTTATTGTGAGGGAGTGGGGAGTTTAATAATTCTTGAATGGTGGGTTCATTTATTTTTATGTTAGTGTTTTTTTTTTAATAGGTATAGGTTCGTTGTTACGGTTAGTTGTTGTGGGTTTTATGATTAGAGGTGATTGGTTTTGTATGGCTTTACGGTATTCTGCAGATGTAGAAGGGCAGTTTGAAATGGATGAAGTGTTTGTCGATGTTGGTTGGAGTGTAGTTTTTGTTGGGTTTTGTTTTGTAGTTTCTTTTATTGGCGATGCTATATGTGTGGCTGTAGTTTTGAAGAGTGCGGCATAGGATTCCTTTGGTTTGTTTGATGGCGTGGGATTTCGTTCCCTATATATCCGTTTCGCTTCGGATAGAGAAATTTTATTTCTCGTTTGTATTTCAAGAATGGACTGGTTTTCTATATATTGGGGGCATGATGGCGACGAAGCAGGGTGAGGGCCTTGACAGTTGGCACAGTGGGTTCGGGCGCATTCTAAGTCGAGGTGTGGAGGAAGGTTGCAGTTGTTGCACGCTGGGTTTCGTTTGCACCATTTAGCTGTATGACCGAGTAGTTGGCATTGGCGGCAGCGCATTGGTCTTGGGATATACTCATTTACTTTGGCTTTGTACCATCCGATTTCTATGTTACTCGGTGGATTGAAGCGGTCAAATGAAAACAACATTAGTCCGGAGGCCCTGATTTCGCCATTTTGCGATTTTTTAAATTTATGGACACTTACCACTCCTTGAGGTTTCATTTCTTGGACGATGTCTTCTTCCGGAACATTAATTAGGTATGGTGCGTAAACAATACCTTTCGAGAGGTTTAATTTCGGATGCAACTTTATTGTTACCGGACATAGTTGATCGAACCGTTTGGTATTTACAAAACGTAGAGCTGTTTGTTCATCTTTCACTAGTAAGAGAATTGAACCGTCTCTTAGCATGGACACTTTTTCATATTGTGTACTAATTGAGTCTATAGAGGTTTTGTCGCGTCATTAGGAACAATTTGTATGAATTTCGGGTTTTTTTCACTTGTCTTTGTTGGTAATTCCGGGAAGTTGGTTTCAATAGGGCTAAATGCCTGTCTTTTTTTTTTGTTGACGGGAACGTCACTCAAGTACGTTTCCTGCAACATACCGAATCTGTTGCCGGTGTGGTGCTTAGGCCCTAAGACCATTTTTTATTTATTTTGCTTTTACTTTTGCTGCGGGAGGAACCGGTTAATTTACAATTCACTAACAAAAACTGTGTTTCACAACACGCACAGTACCGTAATCAAATACTCGCACGCGGTTTTGTGTTCACACTTCTTTCACTGCACAATATAAGACGATTACAATTTGCGTCCTTACTGTTCGAGAGTTTGTCCGTTACTGCATTGTGCTTTAACTTCTATGTTACAATGAGATTGAGAATTATTATTATTTACATCTTCACATAAACTTTCCGTGGAAACGGAGTTCAATGTTTTCAATGCCTGTATGACATTACTTTTGCTCTACCCTGTATATGAAATATATGTTAAATTTGAATTACTGAAAACGGGATTTTGAAGTACCCTTAAATGTCAGAGCACAGTGCGAGCGGAAGGAGAGGAAGTGGATAAGGCAAACAGGTATCGAGGTATATTGATCTTAAATGCCTAGACATTACAACGACGAAGAAACACATGATCAGGTAGAGCATTCCACATTTGTGGGGTTCGGCTAAAGAATGGCTCTGTATGTTTATTTGTGAGCCTGAAGTTGACTTTCAACGTGAACTGATGCGCATCCTCAGATTGACGGGTCTCGCGGGAAAACGTCGGAAGGGACGGAACAGATTCAGGATGACCGTGGTAATACTTATAGAAAATAGATAGGCATGATACGTTGCGTCTATGTTCTAACGACGGAATAGATCGACTTACTCGATCTGGGTCTGCAATAAGTTTCACTGGTCGTTCTTGCATCCTATAGAGCACGTGTAACGCCGTTTGGTATGCGCCTGACCAAATATAGTAGTTGAACTCCATTTTAGGATGAATGTACGCCTTGTAAATAGTAGTCAGCTTGGATGGAATGAAGAATTTTTAGCATCTCATAACGAACCCCATATACTTGGCCGCACTTTTCTCGTTCATCGACAGTACATTTACTTTGGGGTTCGCCTTTGACGACAAGAGGCAGCACTGAGTTTTTAAGGCATTGAATTTTCCTCGGTTAGACAATCCCCATTGATATACCTTGTTGTTGTGGGAATTCAATGTATTAGGCATAACCCGCTAACTGGTATTGCTGTTTGAAGAGTTTGGTCGGGAATGTTCGTATGAGTATGAAAAACTCGGCGTGCTATCATCAGCAAACGAGCGAATTGGGTTGTGAGTAATGGACAAGATATCATTTATAAAGATGAAGAAGACAGTGAGTGGGTGAGAGTACCGAACCCTGAGGAACACCTGCAAGACACATTTGACACCGTCAAGAACCAATTGAATTGAACGGCCAGAAAGACAGTATCTCATCCATCGGGTCAGGGAATTGTCCATTCCATAAGAATGTAATTTTGGCAAAAGGACTGAATGCTAAACTCTGTCGAACGCTTTTGAAATATCCAGTGCGGCAACCTTGTTTTCGCTGAGGTAGTGAATGGAATGGCTCCACTTTTCGGTGAAGTACGCCATCAAAACTCCTGTGGACCTGTTGGTACAAAAGTCATATTGGTGGTCGTTGAGAAGGTCAATTGAATTGTCCACTCCATAAGAATGTAATTTTGGCAAAATGACTGAATGCTAAACTCTGTAGAAAGGTTTTGAAATATCCAGTGCAACAAAATCTTGCTTTCACCGAGGTAGTGGATGGAATGACTCCGCTTTTCGGTAAGGTACGCCATCAAATCTACTGTGGGCCTGTTGTTTTTTTTTTAATGAACTTCTTTCGGGAGAAGCGAACCTATAGCGCCGACACGGTGCCCCGAAATGCCACCAAATAACTGTTGCAGTTCCTTTTGAACAGTTGCAGGTTGTAACGCTCCGGGAACATGCGTGGGGAGGGAATTCCACAGCTTTCCCGCTCTGTAATGGAACGAGATCTGAAGCAGGGATGTTCGCGCCGTCGGGAGATGAACCGCAAATTGGGCAGCATCGAAAAACTTGGTCGTTGCAAGTACCAGGTTTGCGCGTAAATATATCCACAAAGCCAACTGGGTATCACCTGATGGAGCCACTCGCAACCAAATTGACCACGTGTTGATAGATCGCTGCCACTCCTCGAGCCTGCTGACGGTACGAACGTGCCGAGGTGCCAACGTCGACTCGGATCACTATCTTGTTGGTATAGTTTTCCAAGGGCGGATTGCCTTACGGAGACGTATTGCATCCGCGGATCAAGTTCGAATCAACGCGGCTGCCTTACGCAATGAGAATACCAGTAACACCTTTGGTCATGCGTTAAGACTCGCCCTCGACGAGCTCGACGGAGGGAGAGTAAGTCCTGGGGTCAGAGTGCCGGGCGTAGACGAGAAATGGACACGCCTTAAGAATACTGTCATTAGTTCTGCCAACTCCATCTTAGGCAGTTGGTCAAACTATCAGGGTACTGGAGCACGAATTTAAAGTAGTGCAACTACCTTGAGTCAATAGTATCAGCCGATAACAACATGGAAGAAAAAAATACGCGAACGGCTGATCAAATCCAACAAAGCCTACTATGATCTATCAAGGCTATCAAGGATCTTTAAATCCCGAAATATATCCAGAACATCCAAGCTACTACTGTAGAAGACCATGGTCTTACCAGTACTCATGTATGGATCCGAGACCAGTCTGAACCCTTAGCCGCGTTCGAGAGGACGGTCTTAAGGAGAATTGTTGGCCCCGTATGTGAGGGTGGACGGTTCCGGAGACGCTACAGCCATGAGTTGTACGCAATCTACCTTGAAGCTAATGTTGTAAGAAAAATCAAGCTCGGTAGACTCCGCTGAGCGGACACCTAGCTCGAATGAGCGAAGAGGAGCCTGCCCGGAAAGTCCTTTGTGGCAGGTTGTATGGCAGGAGACAGCGTGGCAGACCTTGTCTGCGATGCCGGGATGGCGTAGACCAGGACGCCCAGAGCCTGGGGCGGCCAAACTGGATGACATTGGCTCGAGATCGGGACCGGTGGAGAGATTTGTTAAATAAGGCCAAGACCGGATCGCGGTTGTAGTGCCGATGACGATGAATAAACCAGCACTATCCTTGACGTTATGTAGTGGTTACGCCACTTACTGATTTAGTTTTTCATGTATTTTTCATTGTTTTCTGGATTTACATATAACTTTTTCCCTTCCCGGAACCACTATTGCACAAGGTAATAAATATTAGTATTTCATAAAAGCTCTCTGACACTTACCTTTCCTTGGTTGACCTTGGATGTTGATCGCTTGTGTTGAATACGAATGAGAATCGCTACTCTCGGGATTAGTATTCTGTATGCAAACTAAATGGCCATCGGCCTTCTTCGAGAAGTTTGCACCCATCGCTAGAATATGATCACTGGAGTTGTTAATTGCTTTTATTACCTCATCATAGCTGTTCCGGGGAATAAGAATACTGGTCTTTCTGTCTTCCATATGTATGAACATTCCCCTAACAGTGAGCAGGGTATACGTATAATTCCGAAAATCCTTAAAGAACACAAAGACAAGATATAGTGGCGGTTAGAAATAAGGAAATGTCTTAAATTAATTGTCATTTTACTTACTGCGAGCAGGTTAATAATAGTTTGTGCTATTTCTCCGTACACAGGCTCACGTTGCCTAACAGATATGTGCGGACTAGGATAATAGCGATACTGTGCTCCAAGACGAAGCATGAGTCTCAATGGAAATAGCTTTGCCCAAGGCATTTCCCAACGATGAATTAGAATGCCGATCAAAAATGGAGCATCCGGAACATAAACATTTTGTAGACATTGAAATGTGGAACGTATATAAAGGAAACCACTATGATCTCGAGAACCTAAAAACGGTAAATCCTTTGGCATTGAGAAGCCGAGCTCTTTAATCTGATGGCCTTTGCTTGCTTCAATGTAAATTTCATTTAAATGGACAAATATATCCTTTGGTATTTCATTCGTATTGTCCACTTCTAAAAGAATTATTATTTCATCGTTTCCAACATGATGAAGACCATGTGTTGTAAAATTTATAACTGTCTTGTTGATACAACATTTTACTGAAACGTTTTATAGACTAGGTTTATATAAGAACACTTTTTTAAGATGACATCAACTTACAATGGGCAATTTTAACATAAACGTAGAAATTAGTTTGTACAACAAATTTTAGGCATTCCGTTTGTAATCGCTTCATTAAATCCACATTATTTGGCACTTCCCGAACAGAAGTTTCAGTTTTGTTTGATGAACATACCGGCGGCAGAGCCTTTTCGCCTTTATGCAGAAAACTGTCCTTTCCATCGGTCAAAAATATTGTCTTGGATGGATCCTTTTGCGTATCTAAAAAGTGTTATATAATTCAAAAATGTCATGTGTAATTGTTACATAATTTATTTTAAAATTGAAGAATTGTCTGTTTTAGAGCAGGTTGGCATAGTTTGCAATTCTGTTAAAAAATTCCTAAGTAGATTCGCATACTTTTCAAAGGAATCCGCACCTGGGTTGGACTTTGATTTGTAATGAGATAATACTAAAGAATGACTGACAGTCATTAGACAACTTCCAAACAAGATAGAATAAATCAATCTGTACGGGTCTATAGTGTTTTTAAATTTTTAAGCACATATTCAAGGCAGTCGCTTTCCTGAATGACTAATTACCAAATCTGTACTTTTTTCTTTTTATTACACTTCTCTCAGAAGAGGCGAACCTAAAGCGCTGAGTCAGTGCCTCAAGACGCCACCAAATAATTGTTGCAGTTCTTTTTGAACAGTTGCAGGTTGTAACGCTCCGGAAACAGTCGCGCGGAGAGGGAGTTCGACAACTTCCCCACTCTGTAACGCAACGAGTTCTGATGCAGGGATGTTCGCACCGCCGCGGAAGAATCGCAAATTGGTGTCTTGTTGAACGCATATAAACTGAGTTGCGCGGAACAATACCACGAATCTCCGAAGAACAGTACCCGTGATGATATCTGTAAAACAGAAAGAGGTCGGCTGCGCGCCTTCGATGTGATAGCGACTGTAGTTCCGACATCGTCGCCGTGTCCCCGATCAGGCGGATCGCTCTCAAGTAGGTCGAGGGTACGTTTAGGAGCGGAGCTCCAAACATGAGAGCAATATTCGAGTATGGGTCTAATTTGAGATTTATACAGAAGAAGAAGTTGGCCCGGAGTAAAATATTTCTTGGCTCTAAACAAATAACTCCGTTTTTCTGAGGCTGACCCGGCAATGTTCCACACGTAGTTATGTCACGATACATTCCCACAGAACGTGACGTCGAGCAATTTCAAGATTTCCCTAGATTCGAGGGGCTGGCCATTCATCATCAGCTGTGGAACTGATGATCCATTTTATCCTCGTGAATGTTGTAGATTGTGTCTTCGTTGCATTGAAGTCTTATCCAGATCCCGATTCAAAGGGTCGATTTGGCTACATCTCAGCTGATTCGACATCGATGCACTAATCGGCCGGTCACTCGAAAAAAAGGAAACAAGCGTACTGACGATCATTCAGATGTCCGTTGCATTGCAAATACTTAATTAACTCGGCATTGACAACCTTTTCCATCAGGTTAGATAACATAGACAGTAATGCTATTGGCCGGTAATCTTGTGGGAGACACTTTTTTCCGCCCCTTTGGAATTGGCTGAATTCGAGCTATTTTCCAGCAGGGAGGAAATGTCCTGCGTGCATAAGATAAGCGGAAGAGTCTACCAAGAACCGGTGATAGTTCTGGAGCACAGTTCTTAAGAACTATTCCTGGTATTCTTACAGTCCAGTTCACATAAAATGCGTTGAATAGTACGCAGACGGAACCTCACATCCCACATCGAGGACCGTACCGACGCGATTACAGATGGCTCCAAAAGACCGGCATTGAGGTTTGAATGCGCGGAAAATAAATTCGCGAACACTTTAGCTGTATCTTTTGAATTTGTGACAAGTGTTCCGCTGTCCGTCACTAACGGGGCAAAGAGGAGGAAGCGAAGTTATTGCTGACAGCCCTTGCCATTGACCAGAAAGGACGCCAACCAGTTGGGCACTCAAGGAATTAATTGGTCACTATGTCGTTGTAGGCCTTCTTCCGTTATCAATCGCCGGGCTGCACGCGTTTCTGATTCTAACAAAATTTGTTCCGTTAACCTCGGTGGGATTGAAGCGCCATTGTTTAAAAGCTGTATTTTTGGCCGCTGTAATCTGTTCGCATTCTTTATCAAACCAAGGTTTATCAGATGATTCGTTTGATGGAATGTATATCTCCATCCCGAGCACAATAATCTCTGTGACCGACTCCGAGCATGCGCTAATATCCGAGCCTCATCGCACACCCCCGACCACAGGAAGGCTGCGAAGAAATCTCGTAAATCGTCCTAGGGGGTAGCCCCATACCTCCTTATATGGCGAAGCTGCTTAGATCGGTTATGCGCTTGAAATGCAAGTGGTTTCGCAACCTATACCAAGCAGTGATCTGACTTTCCCAATGGCGCAGCAACCTCCACGGTATAAATGCTCGGCTCGGAATTCAAAAACAGATCTAAGGTGTTCGCATAATCACCTCGGGTATCCGGCACTCGCGTAGGTCCTCCACAAGTTGAGTCAAATTGCGGCTAATAGCGAACATCTCCGCTAGCCTCCCAGCCTCGTCGGTTCTGTTAGAATGTACCAGCCAGCCGAAGTTGTGTACATTAAAATCGCCATGGACGACAATTTCAGAAGCCGGGTGATTGATCTATAGACAGTCGACGGTAGGTGAAATATGTTCGAAAAATGTCGCTGATCTATCGTCGTTCGGGGAGCGGTAAGGAACGCAAAGAAAGTTAAAATAATTCCCCACCACTACCCTCAACCACATGATGTCCAAGTTATTGGGTTTTAACGCCTCCATCCTTGGCAAGCCAGACCGGACCGCGTGAAGACGCAGACTCCACCCCAAAATCGAAATCTCGAATGTAAGTCGTATCCTGAGCAAAGAAGATATGTCGAATCAGTTGACGAATCGATTTGGGTCTCAGTTAGCGCAGGGATATCAGGTTTCGCTGTTTGCAAATATTGGTGGACGGCGTTTACATTCGTATTAGTGAAACCGATGCCCTTGATGTTACAAAGTGCTGTTATCAGTCGAACGTCGACAGAGTTTCGAGAACGAAGCCGATTACGCGATGGCCAATTTCTTTAAGTTCGGTTATTTGTCAAAATATTTGCATGATGCCATAGTCCCCCCGGAGATCCGATGGTAAACTAGTTTACCTCCGGAATTCTTTATCTCAGAATGACATCTCTGTGTCAGTCCGGCCCATCAGCCATACATCGGAAACATTGTCGAAAATTTCTTCCGACAATATCGCGGGATGTACAGCGTGAAGGGGTGGTATCTCATCTTGGGACCGACTTACCCCCTAAACTAACCTTTTCTCGAGTCGGAGCATTGCTGAGGAAGCTTCGTTCACACGGACTTTCCCAGCAGCTTTGCCACTAGGCGGAAAGCTTCCTCGAAAATCGATTGATCCGGGCTGTTGTGGATGGCGAGTGTTCGATTCTGTATTCTCTTAATTCGGGGCTGCCTCAAGGTTCTATTTTGGCTCCAGCCTTGTTTTTGCTACATATAAATGATTTATTGGAGTCAACGGATAACAGAGTGTTCAGTTTTTCAGATGATAGTAAGCTTGTTCCCTTTTTTTCGAGTAACCGACCGATTACTCCGGCCCAACTTTTTCTCCTGTATAAAAATCCCAAATTAGACCGGCGCTCGAATATTGGTCTCATGTCTGTTTGATGTCAACCTACTTGACAGCATACAGAGGCAAGCGATCCGCCTGATCGGGGACACGGCGCTGACGTCGCTATCACATCGAAGGCTCGTAGTATCTGACCTCTGTCAGTATTACAGATATTATCACGGGTACTGTTCTTCGGAGATTCGTGGTATTGTTCCGCGCAATTCGGTTTATAAGCGTTCCACGGGACAATCCGACGGATCGCATCACTTTACGGTTCATCGCTCCACGGCGCGAACATCTCTGCGTCAGAACTCTTTCCTCTACAAAACGGGAAAGCTGTGAAATTGCCTCCCCGCACGAGTGTTTCCGGACTGTTACAACCTGCAACTGTCAAAAAGAACTCCAACAGTTAGCTGGTGTCATCTCGGGGCACCGACTCGGCGCTATAGGTTCGCCATTCCCGAGAGAAGTCCAATAAAAAAAATGGAGGTTAGCGAACATTCAGCTAATTTCCAAAAAGGGCTAACTAACTAACTTCTATTCTCTCGAAGGTGATGGTATTACAGCGTTTGGAATGATAGTGAGGAGTGGCGGCGATTTTTCAATACGTGGTCAATTTGGTTGCGAGTGGCTCTATAGCGTTTGCGACGATAGTGAAGCACGTGTGATTCGAACTGACGCTATGACAGTTAGAATCACAAAAAATTGAACCGACGCGTAGCACATCAGGCTACTGGCCGATTTTAGAATTCGATTTTTAAACTCAAGCATATTACACTGATGTGAATTATTTTTGTTATCGCTATGGTATACGGCTCTGATGTGTTTTCTTATTCGATTTTCGTTCGGTGTTCTTCACTATTTGATTGTGTATTGTGTGTATCTGTTAGAGACGCCACAGTATCACTTATCAACCATCCACTTTCGAAATATCTGGAATCAATTGACCTTCTCAACGACCACCAATATGACTTTTGTACCAACAGGTCCACAGGAGTTTTGATGGCGTACTTCACCGAAAAGTGGAGCCATTCCATTCACTACCTCAGCGAAAACAAGGTTGCCGCACTGGATATTTCAAAAGCGTTCGACAGAGTTTAGCATTCAGTCCTTTTGCGAAAATTACATTCTTATGGAATGGACAATTCCCTGGCCCGATCGATAAGAGACTACCTTTCTGGTCGTTCAAACCAAATATTACTTGGCGGTGTCAAATCTGCCTTCTATCAAATTAATGCACGTGTTCCTCAGGGTTCTGTACTCTGACCCACTCTCTTCCTCATATTTATAAATGATTTCTTGTCCATTACACACAACCCGATTGACTCGTTTGCTGATGATAACACGTTGAGTTTCTCATACTCATACGAACATTCCCGACGAAACTCTTCGAACGTCATTACCAGCCAACAGGTTATGCTAAATACATTGAATCCAACCTCATCAAGATATATCAATGGGGAGTATGTAACCAAGTAGAAATCAAAGCGTTAAAAAGGCAGTGCTGCCTCTCGTCGTCAAAGGCGAACCCCAAAGTAAATACACTGTCGATGAACGGCGCTTGCATCGACGAAGCCAAGAAATTATCAATCCTCGGCGCTCGAATTAATTCGACTCTTAATTGGAGCGACCACATACTTGAAGCTGCGAAAAGTGCGGCCAAATGTATAAGGTTGCTTAAGATGCAAAAAATACTTCACCGAGACTTGTTAAATTGTCCATAATAATTTGTTTTTCCGGGCAAGGTTATTAGCCTTACGCCTACCTTTCTCAGGATGTCGTTGCATGCATTGGTTCACTACTTGGCGAGTGCCAAAGTAGCTATCCAGGGGTGTCACGTGGAGACTGCATGTCAACTTGGATCGAACAGGGAAAAGGATCATCCTAGCATTCGGCGGGATGAAAGCAGAGGGTTTGCCCTGTATGTTCCAATTAGAAGGCATATATTCGTTCCAAAATGGAGTTCAACTCCCATATTTGGTCAGGCGCATCCAAAACTGCGCTGCACTTGCTTGATAGGATGGAAAAACGATCAGTGAAACTTATTGGGGACCCAGCCGTAAGCCGTTCAATTCTGTCGTTAGAACATAGGCGCAACGTATCATGCCCATTTTTATTCTATAGGTATTACCACGGTCGTTGTTCAACTGAACGTCCTGAATTTGTTCCGCCTCTATAAAGATTTTCCCACGATATCCGTCAATATGAGAATGCACTTCAGTTCAGGATAAAAGTCAACTTCAGGCGCACAAATAAACATATAGTCATTCTTTAGTCGAGCCACACGAATGTGCAATGCTCTATCTGATCATGTATTTCCTCGTCGTTGTAATGTTCAGACATTTAAGACCAATATACATCCATACCTCTCCGTCCGCCCGCACTGTGCTCTGACATTAAAGAGTACTTCAAACTCCCGTTTTGTGCGCGCGTTAATTAATCATTAATCGCACAGTTTCACCAACGTTGCAATTGGGTGAAGAGTTTCTCGAAAGTCGATTGATTTGGGTTATTGTATAGGGCGTGCCTTCGAATCTTTATTCAATTAATTCCGGGGTACCTCAGGGTTGCATCTGCATTTCTGCTTTATATTAGTGATTCGTTAGAATTAACGAGTAATACATCATTCAGTTTTGCGAATGATAGTGCACTTGTTTGCTCATTTTCGAATGATCAACCGATTAACGGATCAACGTCGCACCAACTGGAATGTAGCCAGATCGTCTCTCTGAATCGGGTTCTGGATAAAATATTAAAATGAGAAGAGGTCAACCCCAATGACTTCAATGTCGCAATATATAACGTTCATATATGGACGGTTATAACCGATATATGGACATCTGCGATTGAACTGCATGGTGAGTCAAGGGCGGTCGCTTTGGATATCTCCAAGGCTTTTGACCGCGTCTGGCACTGGGCATTGCTAAGCAAACTTCGTTCATATGGACTTTCCCAACAGCTTTGCGACTGGACGAGGAGCTTCCTCGAGAATCGATCGATCCGGGTTGTTGTGGACGGCGAGTGTTCGGATATGTATCCTGTTAATTCGGGGGTGCCCCAAGGTTCTATTTTGGCTCCAACCTTGTTCTTGCTTCTCATAAATGATTTGTTGGAGACAACGGATAACAAAGTGTTCAGTTTTGCGGATGATAGTACGCTTGTTTCCTCCTTTTTTAGTGATCGGCCGATTGGTGCATCAACGTCACACCGGCTGAGATGTAGACAGATTGACTCTCTAAATCGGGATCTGGATAAAGTCCTGCAGTGGGGAAAGGCCAATCTTGTCGACTTCAATGCAACGAAGACCCAGTATACAACATTCACAAAGAAAACTGGATCATCGCTTCCACAGCTGATGATGAATGGCCGGGCCCTCGAGGCTGGGGAAAGTTTGAAATTGCTCGGCGTCACGGTCTGTGGGAATGTATCGTGGCATAAACACGTGTCGAACATCGCTAGGTCAGCCTCAGGAAAACTGAGTTATCTTTTTAGAACCAAGAAATATTTTACTCCGGCCCAACTTCTTCTCCTATATAAATCCCAAATTAGACCCTCGCTGGAATATTGCTCTCATGTTTGGAACTCGGCTCCTAAGCATACCCTCGCCCTACTTGAGGGCATACAGAGACGAGCGATCCGCCTGATCGGGGACTCGGCGCTGACGTCGGGACTACAGTCGCTATCACATCGAAGGCGCGTAGCCGACCTCTGTCTGTTTTACAGATATTATCACGGGTGCTGTTCTTCGGAGATTCTGGGTATTGTTCCACGCAATTCGGTTTATATGCGCTCCACAAGACAATCCGACGGATCGCACCCGTTTGTGGTTCATCTCCCGACGGCGCGAACATCCCTGCATCAGAACTCGTTCCGTTACAGAGCGGGGAAGCTGTGGAACTCCCTTCCCACGCGAGTGTTCCCGGAGCGTTACAACCTACAACTGTTCAAAAAGAACGGCAACAGTTATTTGATGGCATCTCGGGGCGCCCACTCGGCGCTATAGGTTCGCCTCTCCCGAGAGAAGTCTAATAAATAAATAAAATAAATCACTAGGAAAAATGGGACGTCGGTTCTGCAGCTGATGATGATTGGCCAGGACTATAAGTCTAAGGAAAGCATGAATTTGCTCGGCGTCGCGGTCCTTATTGTGTTAGAAAACCGAGTTATCTCTTTAGAGGAAACAATGTTTTATTCCGGCCCGACTTCTCCTCTACAAATCTCAAATTAGGTCCGTACTCGAATACTGTTCACAGTATGGATAAATTGGTGGATTATAAAGGGCGGAGGTATATGAGAGGCGTGTGCGACATTACTTACAGACTTACAGTAGGTAAGTCGACAACTTGATATGTTTTGGGTGGTTTCTTTTGACAGTAAAGGTATCTGAATATGAATTTGGTATGTTGCGTACTGTCACATGTGCCTTCCTGCCCACACAACCTCTATGTGCCGTGCTCTATTTTGGAAGATCGTCACACCTGCCTCTCACGTCAGGGACTTTCCTGTAATTCTCGCTTAGTCTTAACCACCGACAACCACCAATTTTGGCTGAGGCTTCTTTGTTTATTAAAAAAAATTGAATTTCGTCTAAATTAAATGAAAAGGCTATGTGGTATCGCGGATGTGTGCCATTTCATATGCAAATATATTGCACACAGACGTTTTTTCATCCGAGGTAAGAGGGTTACCTAACAAAAGCATGTTAGAGAAACATGATTTTAAGTTGCCTGGTTGAGAGGCCTTTGATTTTCTACAAGAAAATTGTACCCTCTTGCACTGAAGGAAAGCTTCTTACAATTTTCTTGCAGTTTATTGGCAGTACTTTTTTCTGCACTTGGGTTTTTGTTTTCATCTTAGATTGCCTATGAAAAGTAAATAAGAAACAGTTAAAAGCTGCGTTGATGGTCAAGTCCACGACGAGTTTTTAGAGAAGTGCTAGTATAACATGCATCTGCTTTGTGCTTAGAAAGGATTAGAAATGTGCATATATGTAAAGTTATAGCATTTAGTGTACAATGGCAAATACTCATCACCATACGATGGGAGCGATTAATTTTACTTACGTTTAGTAGCTCCTGGTTTCGCAAGTCCTGTAGCACCTTCATCGGAAGCAGCATAATTAGAAGATTTCCTTGCATGTTTAGCATCACTCCATTTACCTTCTAAAGACTCTAGGTCACTCCCTGGCCGAATGCCATCACTAAACATAACTGACTTCCGCTTGCGGCTCTTCTTCGCGTCACTATCCTTCTTCAATACTCCAACGGGGACGATAACACTGGGACAAGATGCGCCTTGGGAATTCACCTGGCGATGTGGCGGTATTGTTGAACAGTACTCCATGGGGTTATTGGGATTGGGACTCCGTGAGTGGGGCGACATTGATGATGAAGAGGACGACAATGATGATGCGGTGGTGGCGTTATTTGTTTGTTGTTGAATTTGTCGTTGAATTTTGCTTAGGATTATAAAACATTGCACGCAAACACGAGCTTCAACATTCGAAAGGAACTCCAATTTATATTTCTCGGAACAACAAACTGAACACAGGACTTTTCCACATGCTCTGCAGTGGTGCCGTCGTCGAATTATAGTGAACTTGTGTTGGCACTGCATGCAGACATTTGTTTCATGGTCTGGCACCCAGATGGGCGGAACTTTACCGATATTTGTGTTTGTATCGAACTCGGTTAAGGACTGATGTTGTTCTGTTGCTTGGTATGGTTGCTGTTGCAATTGGTATTGCTGCAACGAATCCAACTGTTGATGTTGGTTTGAGGACATTGAAGTAATATTTTGATTTCCCCCGACAACTGATGAACTCATTGTTTCATTGAATTCGGGTATTGGGACATTTTCTAGGTCATTTGCTAATGCATCTTCATTATTGGCTGAGTTATGGGGGGGAAGATTGCCATCGGCATTTGTAGTCATTTCATCGTTTTGAGGCAGGTCGAGCTTATTTTCAGGCGAGTTTTCCTCGGAACTAGATGTTGTCGGTTCATAAACTCGGGAACCGGGTGGCGTTTGGCCAGCCGTTGCGTATAAATTAATCTTCCTAGCTGATAAATCTAGAGTTGTTGGTCTTGGTTTCTTTTGTGTAATACTTTGCTTATCTTTATCTTTATCATTATCATTTAGTCCATCACAGTTATTGTCGTTTGTTGCACAAGTTTCTTTAGCAATGTTGTCGTCTTCGGATGGTTTTCGCTGCTGCATGTTACCATCAACTTTAAGCACATTATTAATCACAGCTCGACTTAATGAAGTCTCCCCTGTGGGGTCGGTAGTTGGTAATTGATCGTTTTTCTGTAGTTCCTCGGAACCCAAAACTGTACGTTGGTCGGTGATGTCTATTGAATTCTGTAAAGGCATTTCTTCGTCGATTTCTTGAAGGAGACTGTCTAGTTCTGTGTCAGAAATCTCGTCCACTGTAGAGCCAAAGGTGACCATTGGGTTTGGGTTAATTAAGGGTGGTTGAGTCTTAATTCTGTCAGGACAATCTAAATTGAACTGAGTTTTGGCAGGCTCTTGCATGCCATTGTCAGTAAAATCTGCCTGATGTTGGTCAAGGGATTTTTTTAATTCCAACATCCTATTTGTAATCTGGGATGTTGAAATGGTTGAACTTATATCTCCTTCCCTATCTAAACTACATTTGTTACTAGTTAATTCTGAAGATAAAGTTATACCATAGTTAGTTAGAGAGATCGAAGATAGACCGACAGCTAGATCTTCATAGTCCGAGCGTATTGGTTCGTTGCTTTCACAATTATTTACCCTTGCAGATGAGGCATCCTTTAATTGTAGATTTTGTTCAAACATTTTAGGATCATCTTTAAGGAATCTACCCTCAAATGATTGATCAGAATCCGTTGAGTGTAAAGCTGGCGAAAGACCAGATGAAAATGTTGACGATGACGATGTCGTTAATGAATTCGATGATAATTCTTGTTCTTCGTCGGTGCTGACAAATTTACTGATATCATCATCTTTTCCTTCGATACTTTCGTTCATATCGGTTAAAGGACTCACAATCCTTAGATCGTCGTTGGACTGACGAACGAAATGTTGGTCGTTATTGTGAATTTGCATCGTTGCTTCTAAACTTTCAACATTTTTACGATAATCATTTAAACTACTAAACACTTGTGAAACGCCAATAAACTTATTAGTACGATCGTTAGTCGAGGAAGATGATCTTTCTTGTGATAAAGGAGTGACAGCATTCGCTCTAGGTTGGGACGTTTCATTTAACTGAGGTTTGGGAATCGTAGATAATACTTCGGCTGAATTTAAATTATTAGATGCTATCGTTTCTATTTTCCTGAAAGAACTGTCAGCCTTTTGGCCTTCTTCATTGAGTTCCAGATTATCGAGAACTTCATCTATATCCACAAGATCCATGGTCACTAAAGGATGAGCAAAAAATAATAAAATTTAATTTTTTTAATATACTTTCAACTGAGGCGGGTTAAAATAAATATTAGCGATTGCTTGGCAGAGGGAAGGGTTAAGGAGGTTTAGGAAATGTGTAAAACCACCTTGCATATGTATATGGGTCATCGCTTGTTAAACTCTTTAACTACATTTCCATGACACGGGAGTTTGGATAATAGCGGGGAAGATTCATTCAAAGAGCTTTAGGTTGACGGAAAGAACGAGTACATTACGAGGGCAATCCCAGAATTAATCGGCTTGACACACAGCTGGCGGTATTTATTTTATAAAAATGTAATGACTGTGGTTGTTAGGTGTGACCTTGAGGAGAGCGGATTGGCTGGTCAAGCGTGGAAGGAGAGTGCACAGGACAGAGAACGATGACGGAGTCGAGTCGGTGAGGTCATGAACTTCGGGGTTCCTACAGGCCAATAAATAGAATAGTAATGACTGTGGTAGATAATACCAACCTTAGAAAGATTAAGTTTCAAGTTTGAAAACGCTACGTTGTTTATTACTTGTTTGACAGCCATCAATAGTGAGCGCTGTCAGCGAATTTGGAAACATGGAAAAAATTGGTCATCGTTATTTGATTCAATAATTTAGTTTAGTTTAGTGAGGGCAGTACTCTCATATATTTGGCTTAATACAAGCGATAGCTTAACAACTAAATTAAAACTAAACTAAAACTCATCAATGACCAGTACAGGATACCTGGCACTGGTAAAATTAGATGGTAAAAAGACAGGAGTGGAATAGCGGCCATTGGGGCAACGGGAAATTCCCCATAGAACGCAGAAGTGTCCAGTAGCAGGAAGGACTCGTCTATGCCAAGATTAGAGGA
The DNA here is from genome assembly GCA_963931805.1 of Microdon myrmicae. Taxonomy (NCBI): domain Eukaryota; kingdom Metazoa; phylum Arthropoda; class Insecta; order Diptera; family Syrphidae; genus Microdon; species Microdon myrmicae. The sequence goes on along the minus strand of OZ007500.1, from coordinate 8,115,718 downwards.
ATTTGTTTCTACTGTTGTGCTGCGCCGTGCTTGCTCTATGATCGAGGGAAGAGCGTAGCATGCGTAGTAGTTCGAATGAAAATAAATCCCTTTCCGATATCAATAACTTTATTTATTTATTATACTATTTTTATTTTAATGCCTGCTTGGACGTGCTGTCGTGCCGCGCCGTGCTTCTTCGTGAATTGAGGGAAGAGTCGCGTTCACGGAGTTTTGTTTCGTATCGGAAGTTGTTATCGAGAATTTTGGGGTTTCAGGTTTAGATTTTCCTGAACTTTGTTTTTCACCGAGTTCCTTAACTGTTTCGTTACCACGAACTTTGTTTAAAATGGAAAAGAAAATTCAAGGGTGGTCGGTATCGTTGTGTTTGTCAAATCATCAGATCCGGCCCGTAGACAAACGGATTCGGATGTTGACTCACGATCAGGTCGTTCAGCATATAAATTATCTGATTTGATCAGGCTGATGTCGACGCCTGTGTCGATGAGGAAAGTGGAGTATTGTTTATCCGACGGTTTAAATTTTGCTCGTATTACTGGCTCCTTAAATTCAGGGCAGAAAAATACGTGCATTTTAAAACTTACATCGGGATGGGTTGTATATCGGCAATTGTCTGAATTCGAGAAGGATTGCCATTGCTCACTGCCCGAGTGAGTTCGTTTCCCTGTTGTTGGTTGGATACCCTATTAATATTCTGGTTTTGTCGGGTGTTTCGATTTTCGATGTAAGGATAAAAAACAAAAAAGGAGAGACCGGGGGGGGGGGGGTGGTTACTGGGTTTATTTACTTATTTATTTAGCTTAGTTCGCGTGGAATTCCTTGAGTTACGACCTAGCTTAGTTATCTAAGTAAACAAAGAGGGAGAGAGAGACTCCGCGTAGTGGATGTATTTGGGTAAGGTCGATAGATGATAGTGTGAGTGTTGGGTGAAGTGTAGAGTGGTAGGATGAAAGGGTAGGGTGGTAGGATAGAAGGGTAGGGTATTGGAATGTGTGCGGGTTGCAAGAGTACAGACGGTGGGTGGGGCATGGCCAGGAGGGAAAGAGAGGGGACGAAGTTTGAGAGCAGTAGAGTCGAAATTGAAATCAAAGGAGGTAAGGTAAGAGTTTACCCACCGCAGCATTCGCGAAATGGGCGGGCCGATAGAAGAGACGAGGGTTTCGCAGGTTAGTCTGGAGTGTGATGGAGGAGAGCATGCTTGAGCTGTTGATTGAGCTTGACAGGAGACGGAGGATGAAAAGGATGTCGGCATGAATTCTGCGCTTTTCAAGTGTGTTGAAGTTTATCAGATGGAGACGGCTTGTGTGTGGGGGGAGATTCCGAGGATTTTCCCAGTTCAGTCCACGGAGGGCAAAGCGCAGAAAACGACGTTGCACGCTTTCGTCCTGCGAATATGGGACGAGTGGTGAGGGGACCCGAGCTGACTGACGCATTCTAGAAGGGGGCGGACAAAGGCTATGTAGAGTGAACGGGAAACGTAGGGATTAGAGAATTCTTTCGACCAGCGTTTCACAAATCCAAGGGCAGAGTTGGATAATGTCATCAATATGCGGGATGAAGCTAAGCTCCCTGTCATATAAGATCCCAAGGTCACGTATCGGAGAACGGATCGTTTTGTAGAGTTTAGTGTCGTCCGCGTAGAGAGAGATAGATGAGTATTTGATATTGTAGTCTATGTCGTTAATGGTAAGGATAAATAGGAGGGGTGCCAAACGACTTCCGTGGCGAACTCCTGGCGTGGGAAGAAAAGGATTGGAAAGGAAAAATCTGAATCTGACTCGGTAGGTTCGAGCTTTCAGATAGGAAAATAACCACTTACCCAATAGGGGTTCGAAACCAAGGGAGGACGGCTTAAAAAGGATAACGTTATGGGAGATTTTGTCAAAGGCCTTGCTGAAATCGGTGGTGATTACATCGACTTCGTTGCCATTCTCAAAGGCACGGAGGGTATGGGATGAGAACTCAACTAGATTGGTGGTGGTCGACCTGCCTGGAAGGAAACCATGCTAGTAGGATGAGATGGATTTACATCGGAAAGATAACGCATTGTAAAGAATCCCTTCGAACAGTTAAGGGATGTGAAACAGTTTGGCGATGGGGCGGTAGTTGCTTATATCGTTTTTAGGTCCTTTTAATGTATGGGGGTGACATGGGAGGATTTCCAAATACTAGGGAAGACACCTTTGTTACGGACCTACCTCGCGTCCAGGTCCCCCCTAACATCCACTAAGCCCCTTTCGTAAGTTTCCCCTCTCTACCTCTAAAAGAAAAACAACTCGCATAACTATTTTGTGCAAACTCTACTTGGTAGAGAAAATAATAATAATACGGCCTTGGCGCCGGATAAAAATTAAACGTCAACGGCAAATACAAATAATATTGACATTCGACGTTAAACGACGAAAGAGCCCGCATGTCTAACATATACGTGAGCAATTGAAAATAAGTCAATTGAAGACGACTTCTACAGGAATACTTATCAACAGAAGTCAATTGAAAATTGTAATGACGACTTCTACCGGAAGACTTATCAAAATAAGTCAATTGAAAATTGCAAAGACGAGTTCCACGGATTGTAGCTGAACAGGGGAGCATCACTTCAACGCCCCCTGCACCCAGTCGCCGAACAACAACAACCCACATCGACCGCTCAACGGTCGAGCCAATACAAGTAAGTCAACTTCAAACCTTCACTTACTATAATTATATACACTATATACAATAAATACCTCAAACATATATTAAAATATATTGATATAAAATATATTAAATTGTTTCATAATACACGTAACACCTTGTGTAAGGGATAGATTGAAGATCTTTGATAGCGGGAGAGAAAGAGAAGAGGAACATTTCTTTAAAAGGACAGTCGGAAGTCCATCAGGTCCATGGCTGAACTCGTCTTTAAGTAAGTTAAATTTTTCCTCAACTAGGTGATGCTGAATAATTTGAAAAACGAAAGGGCCAAGGGAGAATTCGGGCAGGTCTTTGAAGTAAGACAGGTTAGGCTCAAAAGAGTTGTCCGTGAAGGATTTTTTTTTTAAAAGAAAGAAGCAAATAGATTGGCAATAGTTTGGGGGTCGGTTGAAGTAATCGTGTCATAGAAAAGGGAGTTAGGATAGGCGTCGGATTTACGTTTGTAATTTATAAAGTGGAAAAAGGTCGTTGATCAAGTTGGATTGTGGTTTTGAGAGGAAGTTGGAGTAGAGGGAGTTGTAGAGCTCGGTAAATTTATAAAAGGAACCGAGATATTTGGAGTAGTGTTGGGAGGCACGCTTTTTTAGGAAAATGTTCCACAAATAATTCCTCTTGTTCCGAAGAGTGCGGAGTTTGCAGTTGTACCATGGGGGCGATGAAACCGATGACCTGTGTCGAGAATAGAGGACATATAGGACGATGGCATAGTAAATCTCCTTATAGAGAGTGGCAGTAGCTTCTTCTACCCCCAGATGATCAAAGCGAAATGCTATTTTGCTAAGATGCTCATTTAGAAGGCGAAAGTTAGTTTTGTGGAAGTTGTAGGAAAAGCAGTCATGAGGTAGAGGGGGTAGGGCACGTGATCTCGATATATGGATAAGAGAAGCGGGGGGGTGGCAATTGTCAATGGTAGAGAGTGCGTACGGACTGGTGGCAACTGAGGAGTTATAAGGGTCCAGTTGTCTCCCCATATGATTTGGGACAGTGCTTATTTGATGGAGGCTTGAGTCGATGAGGCCGTTTATAAAAATTCGTAATTCACCAAAAAGTACATAAACCAGTTAGACACAACAAAAAAATACATGAGCGATATTGATGTGAAAAAATTAACCACGCGTTATAAAGATGTGCCATGCATTTCGAGATGCTTTTGCTCCAAAGCTGCCAGCGACGTGTAGACCACGTCGATAGGCATTTGTCACAGAAACAAATACGACGTTTATGTAAGACCCTACCACCGCGCTAAGGCACTGCTTAAACGATTGCGCTCGCAGACGCGGTGCGGCGTCAAAGTAACGCCTTACTTTATTTTATATTATAGAGCGCGGCACGGCAACCGAAAATGAAATCGTAACGCAACTGGTTAAACTCGGCAGCTCCAGTAGGAGGTACGCCTAGATCACACGTCCAAAGACGAACCTTTGTAAATGAACGCGGCAAAAAACGTTGGTGATCATTCGTTGACCAGGACGCGTAAAATATTAGGATATCAAACAAGATTAAATACAACTGATGTTCCGCTTTACTCGCTATACCGATACAAAAGCTCTTCAATCTGTCATATTCAACTAGTCAATTCTTAAATAGGTAGAAGTCAGCGAATACCCAACACCTACCAAAAAGGGTGACCCGTCATACCCATCAAAATATCTGTAATCAAACGACTTAAGTAGTGACAGCCAATATAAGGCCCGTAGCAATAGAATCACCGGATATCTGATCGCGTACCTACTGAAAAGTGGAAACACACTCCATCCACTGCTTTGGGAGTCACCATGGATATCCCAAAGGATTCGACAGAATTTGGCATCCGGGCGTATTGTCGAAGATACGTTCCTATGCAATTGATGATACACCGATTCTATGGATAAGAGACTTTCTCTCTAGTACATCAATCCGAGTAGTTCCGGATGGTGGCAAATCTGCCTCCCATCAAATATATGCTAGTGTTCCCTGGGGCCCTGTATATTCAGCCACCTATTCCTATTCAGCCCTCCAATCCGAGTAGTCCTGCATGGTGTCCAACTACCTCCTATGAATGCTGGTGTTAACTACGGTTCTGAATTTTCATCTACTAATTTCTTATTTTTTTAAGGGGTTATGCCGCTGTAATTTTTTCAACAAATCAATTTATTTTATTAGCTTAATTGATGGATAAACTATTCAAAAATGTAAAAAAAAATGTTTTATACGATAGACAAAATGTTACCAATTCATTTAAACCATTTTATTGAACGTAGTCACGACGCATGACCTACGGACGTGGGGTGAAGGGTTTCCGGCCTGACCTCTCAAATGTATACTAACAAAGCAATCGACCTGAACATGTATATACAAGCTAATGAGACATGGTACTATAGAATACAAGCCAAAAATTAGACATGCTGGCGCCATCTGTAGGTCAGGCCGGAAAATGTTCACGCCATCCTAGTATGAAATGAAACAGAACTCTTTCAATTTTTATCCGATAGAGTCCAAGTTTAACTCTAGCTTTCTAATTATGGTAGATTCGCAGAGGGCTTTGCCCAATATTAAAAATCATAAATAATTTTTTTTTTTGGGAAAAAAGAGGCTTTTTTCGGAAGCTCGCTATTTTGTTGTTGAAAAAACAACATTTTCATAATTCCGTACGACATTCTCTAGACATTTTCCTGTAGTTGAAGAAGAATTTTTTTTTGTGGGATCAAACTGTAGGGGTTCTTTAAAGCATTCCCAAGGAACCACCAATTTCCTTTAAATCAACCTGTCTTCCTCTCACTCAACAAAGCCATTTCGCTTACTTGCAATTGAGCAGTGTTAAGCTACCCTTCAATATCTTTCACCTGAAAGGTAAACCCTCTTCAATAGCTTGCATACCAACCAAATCATTTCGGTCATAATACATGAACCATACAGGAACCCGATCGGCTCAGCTTATCTGCAATCATGATTTTTAAACACACGCCAATCTTTCTGCGTGTTCTTGTTCCAACAATTCGTTGGTCCAAGGAGACACGTCGTGCGGCTTATTTGCTTACACAGCTGCAGCCACATTTCCGACGATCGATCGCCTAAGCAACACCCGATCATCGAATAGGACTGGACCGCGATTGTTGTTCAAACAATCATTCTAATAATCATGCCCTATGATACATTTTCCTGAAAACTAAACAACTTCCACACTAGCCCTTACCGCTGGCATAAGCGATAACCACCCATTAAATCGGACACGATCATGATTGCTATTCAAACAATCATACCAATGATCGTGTCCCACGTACCGTTTTCTTAACCAAACAATAGCCACCCTAGCCATTGCCATGGTGAACAAATCTTTGGTTTGCTTATCGTCACAGAAAAATCTATTGCCTGCAACGGCATGATTTTGGGCGATCTTGTAAACAGCCGATGTTCCCATGTAGCATTGGTTAAACCAAACAAATGCGCATCTCACCGTATGACCCTTCGAAATAGCGTTTCTATTTACATAACACACAGAAACCTTTTTCTTCTTCCGGCGATCTTCACTATCGTTTACAACAACGATGCCTGCAGCCTCCAATGCTGGCTCTTTTGTTTAAACAGCTGCAGGAGCGAACGCTGTCCGCACTTCCAGCGAAAGGGCGTTGTACCTGACCCGTACGGTCACTAAACCCGAATCGATCACTCATTGGCCGTCACAAGGAAAAGATCGAATTGGTTCCTCCCACACCGATGGAAATCCATCATGGATTGCAGCTAGTGGATGTTGAGTGCAACGGTCATCGCAGAGCCTTATTCCAACCACTAACCAGTATGCACACGCGTAATAGTCGTCTTCGATTTTCCCGTAGCAGTATGCTCGGGGGTGCGGTCACCCCCGACCGTTATTAACAGTCGAGTGTCGTCGAGAAAGCCGTTTCGAAATAATATACCAGATTTACATTCGCGGTTTAATACACATTCACGTTTCGATATTCTTAATCAAATTAAAAGGAGCGAAAGTAACAACGTTCGATAGTTATGTGAAATGTTAAAACAATAACCGAAAATACATCGTTTGGTTAAAAACTGACTTTGGACTAATATTCAATAATCGTATTCAAGTGTAACGAGTAATCGCAAATATAATAAAGGAACCTTTTATAATAAACAAACAGTGTGTTTCATTTCCGTGCTGTGACCGATTGGTTGCGAAGACCAACCATCGTCTTATTTCATTCTAGTTTTCGGTGAACAATTTTCTGGATTAAGTTTGTTCGAACAGTGAAGAGTTGTGGGGACGGAGTAGAACCCTGCGCCCATGCCGGTGCCCCGACTTTGGGACACAAAACCCCATCAAGATATTTTGCAAGCCCGGAGAAACTTTTTAAAAACAAGTTTTTTTGACAACAGCCGTGTGTCGCCATTTCTTTTTAATTGTACCTTAATACATATATAACCATGTGGTGAACTTCGTTTTATTAGAAATACATTTTTCCCATCCAAAAAAAGTACCAAAGAAGTGGTCGGTTTTCGGGTCTCTACAGTGGCATAACCCCTGAAAAGCAACCCAAATCACAACACATTTAGTTTCTCCTACTCGACTGAACCTAGTCGACCGTCCTCTTTGAAGCTCAATCAGTAGGCCATGGTCAACCCGTTAAATTCCAACCTCAGCAGGATGTACGAGCGTCGGTTAATAAGTCCTTAGAAACGCCTACGATGGCGCTCGTAGCATCAGTAATGATTTGTTTTCAGTAAGCATCATTCCTCACTAAGCGTGTGTCAATTTTCAATTTGTTTCGTGTTTCAAGTTTGCATGATAAATTGGGCATGAAAAAAATATCTGCGAGATGGGTGCCGCATTTGCTCTCAGGTGAGAACAAATGCAACCACATAGTCTCTTCTAAGGGTCTTTTGGAGCGCATGCGTCGTAACCCAGATGAGTTTCTGCACAGATTAGTAACTGTAGAGGAAACATGGATACACTACTACACTCCCGAGTCGAAAGAACAGTCAAAACAATGGATTGTTAAAGGCGAACGGGCTCCAAAGAAAGCAAAGACGATGAAATCAAAGGAACGGTTATGGCTACTGTGTTTTGGGATGCACGTGGTATAATCTTCATTGACTATTTGGGAAAGGGACAGGCGATAACTGGACAGTATTATGCGTCATTATTAGGTCAGCAAAATGAGAAAATGGGAGGGAGCGAACATACAGGGCAAAGTCTCTGCTTTCATCCCGGCGAATGCCAGGACGATCCTTTTCCCTGTTCAATCTAAGTTGGCATGCAGTCTCCACGTGACACCCCTGGATGGCTACTTTGGCACTCGCCAAGTAGTGAACCAATGCATGCAGTGACATCCAGAGAAAGATTGGCGCAAGGCTAATAACCTTGCCCAGAAAAATAAATTATTATGGACAATTTAACAAGTCTCGGATATGGACCGGATACCGGTGGAGAGGCTTGCTAAATAAGGCCAAGACCGGATCTCGGTTGTAGTGCCGATGATGATCATGATGAAATGAGGAAATAAAAGAAAATTGTCCTCGTTTGAAGAAAAAAAAGTCCTCTTTCTCCAGGATAATGAACGAGTGCATACGTGCGCAGTTTCAATGGATAAAATTGAGGAATTGCGTGTGAATTGATAGACCATCCACTATATTCACCTCATCTGGCCCCAAAGTGACTTCTTTTTATTTTCAGATTTAAAAAAAAAAAACAATGGCTCAGCGGACAACTGTTTACATCAAATGAGGAGATCATCGCGCACATAAATTCTTATTTTGAGCAATCATACTTTCCTGAAGGCTTAAAAAAGTTGGAAGAACGTCTGTCAAAGTGTATTGAACTAGTAGGAGATAATGTTGAAAAATAAAAAAAAATGGTTTTTTTTATCTTTTTCTAAAGACTTATTGACCTGCCAAGGAAGTTCGAAGAAGTTGGTCGAGCAAATGAGTGAATTGAAGAAGAGATTGTTCATAAAAATTAGGAATAAAGTGGATGAAAGTACGAAGTCCCGCGGACACTAGCTTTCTAAATTTTCTAAAGACTTATTGACCTGCCCTCGTATCAATGGGGATTTTAGTGCATGTAAAGCCCTCTGCTGCCTCTTATCCTCAAATACAAATCGGAATGTACATCTTGTATATAATAACCGGAACTACATATTTAAAGCAACGAAAATGGCGACCAAACTTTTAGTGTTTCTTAAAAGGTGCAGGCAATATAGTACTTCACCTCATCCAAACTAAGCTCAGGTTTATTCGCTCTAAACTGGAATTTAATTCCTATTTTCTTAGGCGCATCTGAAACTACATTGTACTACAAAAAAAATCAGTGGAATTCATTGGAACCCATGTGCAGGTCTTTCAATTCCGTCGTTAGAATATAGACACAACGTATTCTGCATATATTTCTATTATTACTACTATTTAGACAGCTGAAAGTTCATATATATTTCTTATAGGTATTATTACCGTCATTGCTCAATTGAATTTGATAAGTGCATTCCATCTTTTCTCCTTATCTATATTTAAGTACCAAATTTTTTAAGGAGCATTAAAATCAAACTTCTTTATCAGAACATGTGTGGATTTCAATTGAATTTGATGAATATATTCCATTATTTCTCTATTTCTATGTTTTAATATCTTCATATCAACATCGAAAGTAAACTTCTTTACCTGAGCATGTCTGGATGTATTTCAACACCACCATTAGAAAATAGACTAACGTATGACATCTTGCTTACCTCTTTCTTATAGGTAGTATCGTGGTCATTGGTCAATTGATTTTGGTGAATGTAGTCTACTTCTCTAAATATTTTCTAGCGTCTTTAGATAGCACGCATCAATTTCCGTTGAATATTTATTTTAGCCGAACCACACAGATGTGGAATGCTCTAACCACTCACTTGGACATTGTAACGTCGGGGCAGTAAAGGGAGATACCTATTTTCCTTGTTCTCTACCTCTACTTCCGCTTGCATTGATTTTAACATTTAAAGGTACCTCAAAATCCAATTTGTGCACGTTTTGTATAAAACAAAAAATAAAAATAGAATGGAAACAAATAAGGAGCGGTTAGTTGGCTTAATTTTCCGTATGGTACGAAGATAAGATACAAAACTCGTATGGCTTTTCCCACGACTATAAACACAGCAGATGCGATATGAAACACTTAACTACACAAGTATATGAAAATTGGTAAATAATACATGTATGATCGACATAGTCATAATTCTTATACATTGGTTCGCTGAGTTCGAGCCAACGTCAGGTAGTGAAAAAAGAGACCCGTGGCGGCCGGTGTTCGATTTAGCTAACTTCTTTTGCTGAAGACACCAACACTCACAGGTGTGAAGTGCAGCCATATTGAAATGATTGTGTATCGATCGCAGTTAGCCTGTTTTAAAGTTGTTATCAGTTCACATACGATTTCGGTATCCTACTAATCTATTCCAGTCATCCCACGAAATCGAATTAATATTCTTTCAATGGCCGAAAGCCGATGAGTGATACTGGAACAAGAGGACAGGGATCCATATTGCTATCTACTATCCGAAAACGCCCTCTTCATTGCTTCGCAATTAACTAGCAATTCATTTCCAATCCCAATAGTTAATAATAATGCTAAGGATACCTTAAAATCCCTTATCAGTGTCCCAGTGAGTACTTGCAATCCTCCAGAAACAATGTCTTCCTCTCTGTTTCGTTGCAAGCCAAAATGTCCATCGAATTCGTTCCATATTGCCCCCTTCAAGAACAACGCTCTATTTTAATTAATCATATCAAAAGTTGAAAATTAGAGATATCAACTGCAAGCTTTCATTCAAACCACCTCAAATGAATTTCGAATACAAGGAGCAAATCTAGAGGAGCTGCAAAGAATGACAATAATAATTGGAAAAATGAAAGCTAGCGCATCGGGCTATGATTCACGTTCCGCGCAAAGTTTAGAATATCGTACACAGAATTGAGGTGAATGCATTTTCGGTCGCCCTTGTTCTTCCTTTTTTTATTCCATTTATTTATTTACTATTAGTGTCATGTTGTAGCTTTGAAAACACACAAAAAAATCAAAATCTAAATGGAAAAAAGTCACGAGTCCGATGTCCTATCTCATAACACTCGAATGGCAGTTGTTAATCACCGATGCGATAAATAAATGACATAAAATAGTTCATTTTGTGCACCACATTCATTCCTCCCAACATGAATCAATGTTGTTTCTCGTTTTATAATTTATTTATTTTTTTATTGTCATTCCTGCCCGACCTGTGCCTTTTGCAACACAAAACAGAATTTTATGGCCTATTATTTATGGCGTACCTTAGTTTTGGCGAAGACCGATCCAGAGATTTTTGAAAATTAAGAACTGCACTCGGCGGTGCGAGATAATCTGCGTTCAGAGGAAGATCATCAAAGTGTCCATTTAGGAAAATCACATTTCACAAATCAAACTTAAATGCTCCGATCGCGTTTAGAACTCTCAATGCAAAATAATGCGAAAGTAAACTGACACCGTTCTGCATTAGGCAGACTGACTTTTGTTTTTCTATTTTTTCCTTTCTTTTTTGTTTTACTCAGAGAGGCATCGTTGTCTCTTTCGCACACTTGGGTCACAAACAACAGTTACGATGGATGAGTTTTGCACTTGACAGCAATCCCTTTAATTTTGTTGTTCTAATAACCAAATATTATTAAATTAATGAATTATGCACTGGCGGTGGTTTGATTCGAGTTTGTAAGAATAATTCGTTGACATAGACTAAGATGTGACTAACAATTAAGCTGGGATTGCAACGGTGTAATAAGTTTTCAAACCCGACTAGTTGGCTAGCCTTGAATGCGCCAGTAATGGAATGTTCTCATCTCTCATTCGGATACACATTGTCAGCCAAAGCATCGTCCTCGTCCTGTAGGTTCTGCAAGTTTGAAATTTCCCTCTGTTTGGCATTTTTGTTTGAATGTAGTGCTTCTATATCTTTTGATGGCGCGAAGCTCAGGGTTCCGTTGTCGGTGGGTGGTTTTCCAATTATTTGATGAAAACCGTATTCTTTTAATTTTTCCAAAACAAACTTCGGAATCATCTCTTTGCAGTGAAGCCTAAAAACGTCGAATATTTTTCTTATATCATTTCCTAAAGAAAATGTTTGCTTCCGTCATTGGTTCAGGCAATGGTTGTTTATTGGGTCGGGCAATGATTATTAATAACGAAATTTTTTCATTGGAAGTAGTTTTCTGTCGCTCCGCAAGTCAGTTAATACACAGCATGCGGAAAATAATGTTTGTAGATTCATCATATAAAAGATTTCCTTTATTTATTTTTAATAGAAAACCACCTCTCAGAACCATTTGAAATCCGGGATGGACTAAAACAGGGAGATGGCCTCTCACCGTGCATTTTCAAAAAAGGCGACAGATCTGACTGCGAAAACTACAGAGGAATATCATTGCTCCCAACCGCATACAAAATATTAATAAATGTCATTCTGGCGAGAATCACACCGTACGCAGAAGATATACTGGGAGACTACCAATGTGGATTCCGTAGGAACCGGTCAACAAGCGACCAAATGTTCACAATAAGACAACTGCTGGAAAAGAAGTGGGAATACGGAGAGACGGTTCACCAACTGTTCGTTGACTTCAAAAAAGCCTACGACTCAGTCGCAAGGCAGAGACTCTACCATATTCTAGTTGAGCTGGGAGTCCCAAAAAAATATGCCGCCCTCATTCAAATTTGCATGAACGAAAACAAAGGGCGAGTTAGAATAGAAAACCACCTCTCAGAACCATTTGAAATCCGGGACGGACTAAAGCAGGGACATGATCTATCACCGTGTCTCTTTAACCTTGTGCTCGAGTATGTCATCAGAAAGGTACAAGACGACAACATGGCCGGATCATCCCTGAACGGGGTCACACAAGTGCTCGCATATGCGGATGACATCGCCGTTTTGGGCGATAATCTAGAAACTGTAGGTAAAAACTGTTAAATCATCATAAAAGCGACAGAAGAGGTGGGCCTAGAAATAAATGAAGACAAAACAAAATACATGATTACGGCGAGAGCAGGTGGACCTCAGGGAACACATATAAACGTCAGAGGCAAGATATTTCAAAAAGTTAAAGAATTTAAATATCTGGCAACGATACTGACGGCCAGTAACAAAATGCCGGAGGAAATCAACAAAAGACTACACTCCGGCAACGCTAGTTGGTACGCAGTCAGTAAATTGCTGAAATCCAAACTGCTATCACGTAACATAAAGCTCCGTGTCTATAGAACCATAATTATGCCGACTGCTTCATAGAGATGCGAAACATGGGGTCTCACAAAACGAGGAGGCAGGACAATGGAGGAAACTCCCCAACCACGAATTGGAAGAGCTATACCACAAACCTACAATAGTGAGAGTAATCAAGTCGCGAGGATTAAGATGGGCTGGACATGTAGCGCGAATGGGCAACGATAGGACCGTGCGTCGAATTCTTGACAGTAGACCAACGGGAAAGAAACCGGTAGGACGGCCGCGAGGAAGATGGGAGGACAATGTTAGGTTTCACCTTAAGGAGATCCGATCAGATGGTCAAGCGTGGACGGGGGGTGCACAGGGCAGGGAACGATGGCGGAGCCGAGTCTGTGATTTTTTTTTTATTTTTTTATTAGACTTCTCTAGGATAGGCGAACCTATAGCGCCGAGTGGGCGCCCCGAGATGCCATCAAATAACTGTTGCGGTTCTTTTTGAACAGTTGCAGGTTGTAGCGCTCCGGGAACACTTGCGTGGGAAGGGAGTTCAACAGCTACCCCGCTCTGTATCGAAACGAGTTCTGCTGCAGGGATGTTCACGCCGCCGCGAGATGAACCATAAACGGGTGCGATGTGTCGGATTGTCTTGTGGAGCGCATATAAACCGAATTGCATGGAACAATACCACGAATCTCCGAAGAACAGTATTCGTGATAATATCTGTAAAACAGACAGAGGATCGTCGCCGAAAGGCAAATTATACAAATGTTAAGTAATGTTTAGCTTAGAGCGTCTGCGAAGGACCAGTAAGTTATTATATAAGATAATTAAGCTAGAATTTAAGCATTTTTTGTCTAGCCTTTAATTTAGAAATTAAGAATATAAAAAGAAAAATAAAAAATGTTTTAAAAATGAAAATGACAGACAGAGGATCGCGGATCGCTCGTCTCTGTATGTTCTCAAGTAGTCGAGGGTATGTTTAGGAGCCGAGTTCCAAACATGAGAGCAATATTCGAGCGCGGGTCTAATTTGGGATTTATATAGGAAAAGAAGTTGGGACGGAGTAAAATATTTCTTGGCTCTAAAAAGATAGCTCAGTTTTCCTGAGGCTGATCTGGCGATACTCGATACGTGTTTATACCACTATACATTCCCACAGACCGTGACGCCGAGCAATTTCAAACTTTCCCCAGCCTCGAGGGCCTGGCCATTTATCACCAGCTGTGGAACCGATGATCCAGTTTTCTTTGTGAATGTTGTATATTGTGTCTTCGCTGCATTGAAGTCGACGAGATTGGCCCTTGCCCACTGCAGGACCCTATCTAGATCGTGATTCAGAGAGTCAATATGTCTACATCTCAGCTGATTGATTGATTGATTGAAAACGCATTTATTTGCAAAAGATATATACAATTTGTTTTTTTTTTACAATTTTAGACTAAATGCTAAGCCTATTTTAACTATAATTCTTAATCTAATTTACTGACCCTGCACGAGCACTCTAAATTATTCTAGTTACAATTGTAAGGTATACCTTTCGGTGTTCAATTATTTATTAGTTTTATTATTTTAATACAGTAAGTTGAAACAATCAAGTAAAAAAGATAAAAACTTGAAACTAGTAATATTTTAATGTTTTGATTATTTTTTTTTAATTTTTTTTTTTTTGGTATATATATGTTACATACCTTTTTTTTTATTTTTTGTTAGCCAGTTATACTACAATTTAAAATTAAGAGAATTGAGTGGGAAGAACAAAAAGAAAATAAAGATTGGGAAAAGGAAGTGGTAGAAGCGGAATGAAGAACGGAGAAGCCTTCCACCTATCCCCAATTCCCAATTATTTTTATTTAATTCTTTTCTTTTCGGTTTTAATTTAATTTTAATTTTTATTTGTATTCCTTGTTTGTTTGTCCGTTTTGTTTCATTATTTTATTTTCTATTTTTGCGTGTCAACCCCCTACATATGTAATTTAAAAAAAAAAAAAAAAAAAAAATACATGATGTAGAAAAAATAGAATAGAAGAACAGCACCCGTGATAATATCTGTAAAACAGACAGAGGTCGGTCACGCGCCTTCGATGTGATAGCGACTGTAGTCCCGACGTCAGCGCCGAGTCCCCGATCAGGCGGATCGCTCGTCTCTGTATGCTCTCAAGTAGGTCGAGGGTATGTTTAGGAGCCGAGCTCCAAACATGAGAGCAATATTCGAGCGCGGGTCTAATTTGGGATTTATATAGGAGAAGAAGTTGGGCCCGAGTAAAATATTTCTTGGCTCTAAAAAGATAACTCAGTTTTCCTGAGGCTGACCTGGCGATGTTCGACACGTGTTTATGCCATGATACATTCCCACAGACCGTGACGCCGAGCAATTTCAAACTTCCCCCAGCCTCGAGGGCCCGGCCATTCATCATCAGCTGTGGAACCGATGATCCAGTTTTCTTTGTGAATGTTGTAAATTGTGTCTTCGTTGCATTGAAGTCGACGAGATTGGCCTTTCCCCACTGCAGGACCCTATCTAGATCCTGATTCAGGGAGTCAATCTGTCTACATCTCAGCTGGTGCGACGTTGATGCACTAATCGGCCGATCACTCGAAAAGGAGGAAACAATCGTACTATCATCCGCAAAACTGAACACTTTGTTATCCGTTGTCTCCAACAAATCATTTATGTGAAGCAAGAACAAGGTTGGAGCCAAAATAGAACCTAGGGGCACCCCAGAATTAACAGGATACAGATCCGAACACTCGCCGTCCACAACAACCCGGATCGATCGATTCTTGAGGAAGCTCCTCGTCCAGTCGCAAAGCCGTTGGGAAAGTCCATATGAACGAAGTTTGTTCAGCAATGTCCCGTGCCAGACGCGGTCAAAAGTCTTGGATATATCCAATGCGACCACCCTTGACTCACCATGCCGTTCAATCGCAGATGTCCATATATCGGTTATAAGTGTCAAAAGGTCTCCTGTGGACCGCCTGCCACGGAATCCGTATGACGATCATTCAGAAGTCCGTTGCACTCCAAATACTTAACTAACTCTGTATTAATGACTTTTTCCATTACCTTAGATAAAATAGACAGTAATACTATCGGACGGAAATTTTGTGGGAGACACTTTTTTCCCGTCTTTTGGGATTGGCTGAACTCGAGCGATTTTCCAGCAGGCAGGAAAGTTCCTCCGTGCATAAGATAAGCGGAAGAGTCTGCCAAGAACCGGCGATAGTTCTGGAGCACAGTTCTTAAGGACTATTGCTGGTATTCCGTCAGGGCCGGTTGCCTTCCTACAATCCAGTTCACGTAGAATGTGTTGAATAGTGCGCGGACGAAATCTCACATCCCGCATGGAAGACTGTACCAGCGAGATCACAGGTGGCTCCAAAAGGCCGGGATCGAGGTTTGAATTCGCGGAAAATAAATTCGCGAACACGTTAGCTTTATCCTTTGGATTCGTGACTAACGTCCCGCTGTCTGTGACTAACGGGCAGAAAGAGGAGGGTGCGAAGTTACCGCTGACAGCCTTTGCCATTGACTAGAAGAAGCGCGAAACAGTTGGGCACCGAAGGAGCTTATTGATCACCCTGTCGTTGTGAGCCTTCTTCGCGGTATCAATCGCCTGGTTGCACGCGTTTCTGGTTCTAACAAAATTCGTTCTGTTAACATCGGTGGGATTGGAGCGCCATTTCTTAACAGCTCTATTTTTTGTCGCTGTAATCAGCTCGCATTTTTTGCCAAACCACGGTTTATCAGACGAACTTCGTTTAATGGAATGTGGAATATACATCTCCATCCCCAGAAGTATAATCTCTGATACGGATTCCACGCAAGCGTTAACATCGGAGTCTCCGAAGCACACCTCCGACCATGGAAAGGATGCGAAGAAATCTCGCAGATCGTCCCAGTTAGCGGCCTCATACTTCCATACATGACGAAGCATTCTAGGCCGGTTATTCGCTTGATATGCAAGTGCTTGCGCGACAGATACCAAGCAGTGATCTGAGTTTCCCAGTGGCGCAGAAACCTCTACGGTATAAATACTCGGTTCAGATGTCAAAAACAGATCCAGGGTGTTCGCTCAATCGCCTCGGGCATCCGGCACTCGCGTTGGTTCCTCCACGAGTTGAGTCAAGTTGTGGCTTACAGCAGACATCTCCGCCAGCCTCCCAGCCTCGTCGGTTCTGTAAGAATGTAACAACCAGCCGGAATTGTGCACATTAAAATCGCCAGTATATTCTGACGGTGAAGTCATGAACTTCCGAGTTCCTACAGGCTGTTACGTGGTAACCTCCCCTACCACCATTGTCCCACCGAGAAGGTATAAAAGCATGAACTTTAAACATATTTTATTCTACACGCAATAAAGGTGCATAGATATAAAGCAAACATGCGTTTTGAATTACATATATAACACAAAAAACAATTCACAAACATTGAATTATTCAGAAAACATTTAATCCACATTCCACATTTTAAATTAAAATTAAATACGAGCAGATGCACAAACCTGCATCGTTAAGATGTTGATTTCGAAGGGACGGTCATGGCAGAGTTCTTTTCGGAGAGGTAACGAGATAACGGGGAATGGAGGGAGAGAGTGTCTATGGGTAGTTCTTAAAAGGCAGTTGAAGAAATAGGTTGTTAAACCCAGCCCTTTTGCGCATGTCTTTCAGTTTATCAATTTCGAACTTTTTGCTCGTTTTTCGTAACCGTCCGCGTGGGTTTGCTGCGATCCGACTCCTGATTTTGCCCATCACTACAAGATGATCGGAGTGCAATCTGCTCCTCTATATGATGTTATGTGCACGTGCTCGATGGGATGCAAAAACGAGCAGTGAAATTTATTGGGGACCCAGCCGTAAGTCGATCAATCCCATTCTTAGAACACAGGTGCAATGTATCACTCCTATCTCTTTTCTACAGTTTTTTTTTGTTTCGGTCGGAAGGTGGAAATCTTCAAAAGATACCTCTGGACCGATCCAAAGGCATGCCGGATTTTTACCGATTAAAACCACCTCCCGCCAGGCACATATTCCCGTTGATCCCCGCGGAACTTTCTTTTAGATATTCTATCGCGGGGCGGGACGGAATTTACCTGTTTCTCCGCTCGTCGCGTCGCTACTGCTGCATCATGTCACATAGAATACTATTTGTTACGTGCCATGCTTATTTGGAACTTAGCATGTATTCTATTACTCTTGTCGGAGTAACTGTACGTCTCCTATGTCTCTCCAAAATCGTTCGTGCGGCCACGAATCTCACACCGTCTGTAAGTTCGTGTTCGGCATTTTCTATTTTGCCTCCGCAGTACAAGCAGTATGGGTAATTGACGTGCTTACACTTGTGCAAGTATTGCCGAAAGCATCCATGTCCTGATATCAGCTGAGTCAAGTCAAGTTCACCCATGTTTCTACATCAGGTATCATGGTGTGGGTCCATCTTCCTTTGGCGGAAGAATCCCGCCTTTGTTGCCATTCTCTTAGACTGGAGAGCTCCAATTTTGACCGCATTAGCCGGCGATCCTCTTGTGAGATCTCACGCAACGCCAAGTGGTTTTCTTTCGGCCAACACATTTATTGCATCTTCGGATACCGTTCGCAGCATACTCTTAATGATGCCAGCCTATGTGCTGAGTTCACTCCCCCCTTGTACGACTTATACTATGCGGCTCTTGTCCATATGTGAGCTGCATACATTATAGTGGAGGTGTTGACACTGGTTATCAGTTTCCTTATGTAGTGCCGGGGTCCACCAACTTTAGGTAGCAGTCTCACCAAAACTTTGCATACTCTTGCCGTTTTTCCTCTCGTTTTCCTCAGGTATTCCTTGCAGGTCAACCTCTTGTCGAGTATAACACCAGGATATTTAATATAGGGACTGGATCTGATTGTTTGTCGTTCTAATTCCAAATCAACTTTCTTGCGGCTGCTTATGAAAACTGCCTCCGTCTTATGTCCAGCCAGTTTCAGTCCGGCCATATCTAGCCAGCATTTAATGCTCTGGATTGCTTGAGAGCAAGTATTCTCTAGGTCATCTAGATGTTTAGCTACGGTCACTATTGCCAAATCATCTGCGTATCCAACGATTCTAACTCTTGGTACATTGACCCTGAGCACGCCGTCATACATTATATTCCATAACAGCGGACCTAATACAGAGTTCTGGGGTCCACCGCTGTTATTTTATATTCCCGTGGTCCCTCATCTGTGTCATAGAGCAGTCTTCCACCCGAGAGATAGTTTGCTAGTATACGCACCAAGTAGAGTCTAAGAGTCCGATTCCAGTTCACCGAGTTAAATGCATTTTTAACATCTAGTGTCACTACGGCGCAATATTTGTTCGTACATCCTCGCCATCATACTCCGGCTATCGCATTGTCAGCGATCTCGCACACCACAGAAAGTGCCTTACCGGTTGATCTATCTTCCGGAACCCATACTGCCATTCAAAGAGCCCCGATATCCCCTCAGTGAATTGTTCATGGCGAGTGGTAATGACTCGTTCAATCAGTTTTCCTGTTGCGTCCAGCATGCACAATGGGCGACAAGACGACGGGCTTCTGGTTCCTTGACTCCTTTTAATATAGGCAAAAGTTTTTTTTTTCCTCGTTGAGGCAAGCGTACTGTTTGGAGGCAGGTTGGGAAGAGACTGCTGAAGGTTTTCGGCTTTTTTGTTAAAGCATTCTTCACCACAGCGTTAGGAATTCTATCCAGTTCCGGGGTCTTGTTGTTTTTAATGACCCTTGCAGCAAAGAACCCCTCTTCGGCGGTCACGGGAGGTATTTCTCTTTCAATGATGTTCCATTCCTTTTGTACTCTCAACACCTCATCACATTGCGGGGAGAGGACAGCAACGAATCTGGACGTGTCACTTTAATTTGTTTACATTTCACCACTGCTGTTGTGTAGTCTTTTCAAGACTATCCTGTAGGCGCTGCCCCATGGGTTGTTATTTAGTTCATCCGTTAGAGAGCGTCATATTTACTCTTGCGGGTAACATTCCTCAACTCCTTTCGTTTGTTGGCGACTTCCACATGTAAATGTGGTTAGGTGTTACGGTTTCTTGCTCTTTGTTGCGAGCGTCGTAATCTGTTCCACTCCGATCGTACGTGGGGGATTTCTGGGTTCTACCAATACACTGGTTTGAAAGCCCCTGCTGGTTGTCTTTGTCGTGGCATAGAAGCTTCGCACGCGGTAGTTAGCCACTTCATGACTATTCCGCCTACCTGTTCGCACCGGCCCCTGTGTCAAACTGTTCGATTTAGTCTTCCAGTATATAAGTCCTTCTAACGCCGCTGCAGGCGTACCACAGGGCTCCATTCTAAGCCTTATCCTATTTAATATCTACACATCAGATATTCCTCGCCCTGTGGACGGGAGAGTAAACCCAATATACTATGCGGATGACGTCCGATATGCTATGCGGATGACTATTTGCTGTGTATTGTGTGTGTATCTGTTAGAAACGCTACAGTACTACGATTAGATGACAGGGCAGGATGAAATATCTTGGGGTCATTTATACCCCAAAAATGAATTTTATCAAACATGTGACCCATATTCTTCAAAGGGCCTTTAGTCGGTCTAAGCAATTGCACAACATCTTGAACTGAACCAACAAAGTTGATACCAAAGTTAGGCTTCTCTGCTATAAGCAGCTATTCCGATCTAGAATATCGTACGCCTTTCCCATGTGGTGCTGTATATCTCGGCCCAAATGGAAAGACACCGAGTTTTCGAAAGGAAACTCCTCAGAAGATGCACTAACCACCCGAGAAGACCCGACGCTCGCCATTACCCCAACTGTACACGAAGGTGACTCCATTGCCCCTATCGACGAGTACTTGCTACAAGTAGTATTCAAGTACCTCGAAAGTATTCAGAACAGCGAGAACCTACTTCTCTCTTTCGATCTCTTCGGATCCGACCACCGCAATTTCATCTTCAGTACAAAACTGAAGAAAGCACCCTTACCAACACCCTCTTTAATAGAGGATTCCTGGACCCATCCCATAGGTTATACTGCTGACACACTACAAACACGCACGCACAGTACAAGACAGGAGAAATACACACACACACCGACCAAAGCGCAGATTATCAGACGCCGAAGACGTGATCTGCGTTTACCACCGCACTCAAGACCTACCGGTCTTGTATGATTTCTTTCCCAACATCCCTCCATCCAAGTAGTTAGAGAACATTTGAACTAACCCTGTCCACACTATCCTTAGATATCCCCCCCCCCCCCCCCCCTTCATTTTTTAGACATTCTTAAGACCGCGCCCTACATCCTAACGGATGTAGGTGATTGTGCTTATCACAAGATGACCTGAAGCCAGAGACAAGATGAAGGACACATCTGTCCTTGTCGCGCTAAAGTCGGCCTCTCGCTATCCCTTTTTTTATCGAGGTCCTTCTCTTTCTACTCATTTTTCTGGGCTTCCTTTGCCAATTTTCCAGTGATGAATCTCCTATGTGGTAATATTTCGTACATCACGGTCAGTATGGGTATTGGTACCCAAAACTCGCCACTCCATACTTCTCGCCAACATGGAGCTGGCAAATGTGATGTCGATTTTGGATCGGCCTCTCTCGTTTATGAAGGTGTCACCAGCACCATCATTAAGTAGCACCACATCTAGGACTGCGGAGGCTTCGAGTAGTGCCCGGCCTCTACGGTTGGTCCTGGTGCTTCTCCATTCTACCGCCCAAGCGTTGAAATCTCCAGCAACTATAAGGGGGCTTTTAGCTCTAGCTTCTTGTGCTACCCTGTTCAAAAAGCATTTGAATTCTTCTATTTCTTTCCTTGGCGGAGCATAACAACAGTAAAGTGAAGTCCTCTAATCTTAGCATATGCAAATCCTTCCTGCCGCTGGAGAGCTCTGTGTTCTATGGAGGAATTTCCAGTTGTCCAGATGGCCGCTGTTCCGCTGCTGTCTTCTTCCCATGTAATTGTACCAGTATCAGGCATCCTGTACTGCTCATTGATGAGTATACCGTCGGCACCATATCCCTTTACCGTTTGGGACAGGAGATATTGTGCCGCTCCACAATGGTAACGTTAGTTTGAGTGCACTTAAACCTGTCCGTTTTTATTCAGAAGATTGGACATCGCGTTTTTAAATGCTCAGCATTTGTAACTCCTTGTTGAGTGTTCGTTACCGCCGTTGCACCCTGATTCGCAGAACATGCATTTGGGTTGTGCGTTACAGCTCATCCCTTCGCGGCCTTTTCCACCGCATTTCAACACAGTTTTCCGAACGATCTTCTTAGGATTTGCATGATTTCGCCAAGATCTGAAACATGGAGTGGGTGTGATGTGTTCTTGTATTCTGCGTGTCACCCATCCGACCTGTAGGAAACCTGTAGCCAGCAACATGCTAGCATTTTCTCTTGGTAAGCGGATAGCGACCGCTGTCAGTGGTAACCTCATCTATATCACTCCACTCAACCATGATTTTCTGTGACAGTGTTTTCATACTAGCAACCCTGTCACTAATCACCGAAATGTCACTGTCAATTTATTCAGTAAACTCAACATTTTCATCATGGTTAAGTACCAAACGAACAACGTCTGCAAATTATAAAAATTTACTAACGAAAAAAAGTTGTCAAGTCCCTATTGGAAAACCCTATTCTTGTTGTACCTTTGCTTCCAGTGTTTCAGTGGGTGCCTCTGGACGGAGTTTCAGTTCTAGCAGCAATTCCTCTCTTGCTGTCTTTCGAACGTTATTCAGGCTATTTCGGAGTTCACTTAGTTCGGGCTTGGCCTCCATGAACTTCAATATATCCGCATATGTTTTGTCCCCGGTTTTGGATATTATTATAGCGTGTGGGCGTGGGTTCTTTTTTTTAAATGTTGGCTTTCCCGGCATCGTTTTTTGTGGCCTCTTCACTCTTTAATCTCGCACCCTTCTTCTTTACTTGTTGTGCAATTGTAACCCATGACTCGTGACCGATCTGCTCCGGACAAATAAACATAGACAATCATTCTATAGTCGAATGTGGAATGTTCTACCTGATCACGTGTTACCCCATTGTTGTAATGTCCAACCATTTAAGACCAATGTACATCGACACCGTCTTTCTTTATCCGCTACCTCTTCTTTCGTTCGCACTGCGCTCTGATATTTAAGGGTACTTCAAAACCCCCATTTTTGCCCGCGTTAGCCAGATAACGATATCGAGGGTATGCTTATGCGCAGAACTTCAGACATGTGAACAGTATTCGAGTGAGGACCTAGTTCGGAATTTCCAAAGGGTGAGCAGTTGGGTCGGGGTAAAACATTTTTGTGTTTTAAAAAAAATTTCTCAGTTTTCTAAACGCGGACTTGGGGTATTCGACAAGTGTTCAGTGCATGTTTCCCATAGTTATGTATATTCGACAGATAGCTCGCCGCCACTCCATTTTCTACCTACGTAGTATAAACAAAAAGGAAAAAAAAGATCTAGGAAGATGTTAAATTTCATCATCAACCCGGATTCGGTCTTGGCCTTACTTAACAAATATCTCCACCGGTTCCGATTTCGAGCCGATGTTATCCAGTTTGGCACTCCCAGGCTCTGGACGTCTTGGTCTACGCCAACCCTCCATCGCAGACAAGGTCTGCCGTGCTGTTTCCTTCCATACATCTTGCCACAAAGGACTTTCTGGGCAGGTTCCTTTTCGCTCATTCGAGCTACGTGTTCCACGCTCCGGAGTCTACCGAGCTTGATTTTTCTTACAACATTAACTTCAAAGTAGATTGCGTTCAACTCATGGTTATAGCGTCTCCGGAATCGTCCTCCCTCACATACGGGGCCAACAGTTCTCCTTAAGACCTTCCTCTCGAATGCGGGTAAGAGTTCAGAGTGCCTTTTATTGAACACCCAGGTCTCGGATCCATACATGAGTCCTGGTAAGACCATGGTCTTGTACAGTAGTAGCTTGGATATTTTGCATAAATTTCGGGATTTAAAGAGCCTTGATAGGCCATAGTAGGCTTTGTTGGATTTGATCAGCCGTTCGGGTATTTCTTCTTCCATGTTGTTATCGGCTGATACTATTGACCCGAGGTAGTTAAAGGATTGCACTATGTCAAGTTCGTGCTCAGCTACCGTGATAGTTTGACCAACGTTAGGTCTTCTCTTCGCAGAACTTGTCACCATGTACTTAGTTTTTCTCTCATTAATGTGCAGTCCCAGTTTTTGTGTCGCCTGCTCGATCTGGGTGAAGGAGTCCTGTACAGCCGAATCGGATCTACCGATGATGTCGATGTCATCTGGGGGGCAAGTATCTGGCAGGACTTGGTGATGATAGTCCCTCTAGTTGTAACGCCAGAGTCACGGAGTACTTTCTCCAACGCCAGGTTGAAGAGGAGGCAGGCCAGACCGTCCTCTTGTCGGAGTCCATTAAAGATGTTTATTAGTTTGGACAGCAATCCCGCTATTTTTACTTGACTAGTTACGTTGGTGATGGTCAATCTACAAAGTCGTATCAATTTGTTTGGAATGCCGAACTCTCTCATGGTATGATATAGTTCTACCCTAGCTATGCTGTCGTAGGCGGCCTTAAAGTCTATAAATAGATGCTATAGTGGAATCTTAAATTCCAGACATTTTTCCATCGCCTGCCTAAGGGTGAATATCTGATCGATCGCTGATTTGCCTGGGATGAAGCCACACTGATATTGACCTGTGATGAGTATGGCGTATGGGGCTATTCGATCTTGTGGGATAGAGGAGAGTATCTTATAGGCGGTACTCAGCAATGTTATACCCATATAGTTGCTGCACAGAGTGATATCTCCCTTCTTATGTATGGAGCAAATTATACCACGACGCCAATCTTCCGGCATCTCCTCTTGCTCCCATACGTGCACCACGATCTAATGAATTGGGTGATCCTCCTTGTTTGATCAGCTCTGCTGCTATCCCATCAGCTCCGGGGGCTTTATTTGATTTGAGCTGTCTCAAATCTCTGAAGCTGTTAATGTTTCCTCAATGCTTGGTGACGGCAACATTTGGTCTTGATTTTGCATTGGTGGAGCCTCCAATTCTTCTGTGAGTTGACCATTTAGGAATTCATTGAACTGCACTTTCCATCACTCTAGAATGCTTTCAGGATCGGTGATCAGATTACCCTCTTTATCCCTGCAGTAAGTGCAGCGTGGTGTATACTGCGTCATACTGTGGATTATTTGATAAAACTTGCGCGCATGGTGTGGACGTCGCCCTCTACTTTTCTCTATTTAACAGACCAGATTTTTTCAATAGGTACTTTTCTTTTGTCTGTGGAGTCTCTTTTTACATCTTCTGACCTCTTTGTTTTTCTTGCGTCTTATGAGAGTGCTGCATTGCCCGGTATGCAGCATTCTTACGTTCAGTCGCTAGTTTGAACTCATCATCAAACCAGTCGTTCCGATCTCTACGACTACTGCCTAAGATGGAGTTGGCAGTACTAATGACGGTATTTTTAAGGCATGTCCATTTCTCTTCTACGCCCGGCATTCTGGCCCCAGGACTAACTCTCCCTCCATCGAGCTCTTGGAAGGCGAATCCCAACGCAAAGGTGTTGCTGGTGTTCTCAATGCGTAAGGCAGCCATGTTGATTCGAACCTGATCCGCGGATGCAATACGTCTCCGTATGGTAATCCGCGCTGGGAAAACTATACCCAACTAGATAGTGATCCGAGTCGACGTTGGCACTTCAGGCTCGAGGAGTGGCAGCGATTTTTCAATACGTGGTCAATTTGGTTGCGAGTGGCTCTATAGCGTTTGCGACGATAGTGAAGTACGTGTGATTCGAACTGACGCTATGACAGTTAGAACCACTAAAAATTGAACCAATGCTCAACATATCACGCCACTGCCGCGTGTACGAATTCGATTTGTAAACTCAAGTACACTCAACTGATGCGGAATCGGTATGTTATTGCTATGGTATACGGCTCTGATGCATTTTCTTATTCGATTTTCGTTCGGTGTTCTTCACTGTTTGCTTGTGCATTGTGTGCATCTGTAAGAAACGCCACACTTTGTTACGATCAACTTCGTGTGTGAACGACGGAGCGAGGAACGAGCGAGCGAGAGAATGTCGGAGCAGGCGAGTGTGTCGGTGTTCTATGCGGAAGTCGTGATCGCAGTAGTAAAATTCTGTCTACTATGGGAAAGTGTGCGTGTGTGTGTGTGTACACAGATCAGGCGAGAAGATTGTTACGTGTAGCAAGGATAGTGAAGATGGTGAATTGAACCCATGGAGAAACGGGTGAAAGGCGAAGCATTGAAGCATCAGGCTACTGGCCGCGTGTACGAATTCGATTTCTAAACTCAAGTACACTCAACTGATGTGAAATTGTTAGTTATCGCTATGGTATGCGACTCTGATGCATAGTTATATATATACGACAGATAGCTAGCCGCCACTCCATATTATATTCACGTAGTACAAACGAAAAGGGAAAAACTCGATGATCAAGGAAGATGTTAAATTTATTCAACCATATTTTTGTGATTTTATTTATTTTAACTTACAACAGTCAATGTTCAGTGCATTGTTCCCATAGTTATATATATTCGACAAATAGCAAGCCGCCACTCCATATTCTAGTCACGTAGTACAAACAAAAAGGGAAAAAAGGATCCATGATCAAGGAAGATGTTCAATTTATTTAAACATATTTTCGTGATTTTATTTATTTTATCTTACGACAGTCAATGTTCAGCGCATGTTTTTCATAGTTATATATATTCGACAGATAGCTAGCGGCCACTCCATATTCTATTCACGTATTATAAACAAAAAGGGGAAAAAAGATCGATGATCAAGGAAGATGTTCAATTTATTCAAACATATTTTCGTTGGTCAATAGGCACGGCTCGATCCTTTTCCATGACAATGCTAGACCCCATACCTCACAAGTAACGATGCAAAAACTGTTGCAGTTGGGATTTGAAATTCTTCCGCATCCATCGTATTTTCCTGATATTTCCCCAACGGACTACCATCTTGTCCACAATCTGGATTCATTTTACCGGCAGAAGGTCTTCCGGAACCGAGCAGAGGTCATAAAAGAGTTTGAAGATTTCAAAATGTTGCCTCAAAAAGTCAGCACTTCTACGAAAAACGAATGTTTGACTTTGTATCACGTTGGAAGAATGTCATCGATGCCAACGGATCCTACTTTGATTGAATAAAAAAAAATATTAAGAAAAATAATAATGGCTTTTAGATTTTTACTATAAAGTCGGACATTTCATGTGGAGCAACCCAATATTAAGAACTTTTTCTATATTGCAAATTAATTAGAACAGTCACTGTAGCATACTTGTATAAGAATCTAGCCCTTGCATTAATCTGTTCAGTTTATCAAATTTTAGCTGTCAGTCTTCTTGTATTGCAAGTGCGTCATATGGCATTCCTGGTGTTCGGACAGTGGCGCACAGAGTGAGAGAGCACGAGATAGAGACAAAAGCACACTATTTGTTTTTCTGCTAAATTGTGCAGGACGGAAAAGTTTGTTCATTTGTTGTAACCAAAATAAAAATGGGTAACAGATTCCCTTCGTTTTATTAATATAAATAACGGGTGTAAACGCATAAGAATCCCATTGCTATCCAAATATCTATTGAACAACTTGAATAGAAGTTGAACGCAGAATACAAATGATTCCGCGAGAAGAGATCAGACTGTTGAAACAGAAGATTCGCAAACGTCTCTGCATACAGAAGAAAAATGGGCAAAGTACCAAATCACAAATCTCAGAGCACCGTCTTAAGAGTGTCGTAAATATTTTGTAAGTAACCAAACAATTAATAACTAATTACAATAGCAGCAAATGAACGAGTCAAGTGTGTTATCAAGATATAAAACAAATAGGTCACTAAGCAAAACTTGTGCGATTGTTTGAAAAAAAAAATGCTCACAAAAAAATAGCAATAATAATACGAGTGAGAAGTTGAAGACGCGTCAAGTGAATAGTCCTTCGAAAGTATGAAACGTATTTATGTCCAGTATGTGTTTGCATTCCAATAACATAAGAATCCGGGGATGGGTCGTCCGGGCGATTAGAACTGCGTTTTAACATGAAAACAAAACAGGAAAGGTTAAAGTGGCGAATTACTAACCGAAAGTGGAACTTAAGTTCGATGCCATCCTATCGACGCAGTACACACTCGGAAGTAAGTTTACAAAAATGAAAAAGAGGGAATAAATGTGTAGCTTCGTAAACAGTCGCTTATGGTGGTGGTAAAATAAATAAATGAATAAGTTACATGCCTTATCAATAACAATTGATCACCCTCATAATTGAATTTCGCATATTTAGTAAAAAACTGATAGAAAAAAAAAAGTCCATCTGGACCAGTAGTTATCATAAATTATGGAAGTGCGATATGTAGTGTTGGTTTAGCAGAGGGGGCTGATGGACGGGTGTTAAATTGCTTTAATTGGGATATATATAAACAAATAGATAAAAATATGTGTATCTTTAATCGTCCATCTCGTTTTGTGTACTGCATACGTGCTACTTGTACCAATTCATCTATCTACGCATATATCATTTTTTTTTCTTTTTTTCCTGAGGGTATTTACTATGACCGTACTGCGTATCTAACTGTAAACCAACGAAAAGCACAAAAAACGCCATTTAACCTTTTGCAGTTCAGTTGCATATATTTTCTTATCCACATTCGAATTGTTATTTAGTATTTTTCTTATAACGCTCGTGTAAATATAGCTTAGTATATTTTTTTGGTTGTATTTCCAGATTTCTCC
This sequence comes from Microdon myrmicae, assembly GCA_963931805.1. Lineage (NCBI taxonomy): Eukaryota > Metazoa > Arthropoda > Insecta > Diptera > Syrphidae > Microdon > Microdon myrmicae. Next base: position 8,087,068 of record OZ007500.1, on the reverse strand, counting down.
CTGTTGTTAGAAAGTATTAACTGAAAAACAACTTGCGAACGAGAGGGTAAAGAAAAAAAGAAGAACAAATTTAAATACAATGGAAAAAGTGTTAGATATATAAAACAGAAACCAAATGCCTGGAGTGTTTTCGCTTGTTTCATGTTTGAAGATATTTTGAAATGCCATTTTCTAAAATAAAATCAAGTTTAAATCGGATTTTAAATTTAACGGTTTTGTTAAAGATGAACTCAACAACAATACGTACCAAGAATGGTAATAAAATGTTACTATTTCTGTGTTTGCCGCGCTCCAAATCATTTCTCTGTTTCAAATCAGTTGCCGGAGGATTCCTGGAGCACCAAGGACAGACAACCAATACATTGGATACAAATTCTACTCGTATGCGAATACATCAAACACACAAAACAACGTGAGTTATCATATTTTATATCCTTACATATGTTCGTATATACATATATATTTTTAACTGACTAGTTTTGTTTTGTTCGGAAATAATATTCGTGCATTTCAACAGGCTACCTGAATTAATCCTGGGACACCTAAATATGTAATGCAAACATATGGGTAGGGCAGGGAGGACAGTCGAAATTTCCTTCGTCAAATTTTAGCTTGGTTACTTGGGTCCAATCAAATTATTCTTGCAGAAAGCTGTTGAAGTGACTGTACCATATATAGTAATTTCGTTTGTGGCAAACTTCTGATATGTATCTATCGGGTTTTCCAATAGGGACTTGACAACTTTGAGTTTAATTTGTGAACGCACCCTGTCACTAATCATCGAACTGTCACTGTCAATTTATTCAGTAAACTCAACATTTTCATCATGGTTAAGTACACGAACGAACAACGTCTGCAAATTATAAAAATTTACTACCGAAAAAAATTTGTCAAGTCCCTATTGGAGAACCCATTATATGAGGAAGGTGCCAACGTAAACACGTCACGTATGGGGGTTGCCTTTATACAGGGTGCGATCCCAAAACTTCTTTTTTTTTTATTGTACATAAGAAAAGGTTTACAATTTTTTGACCACATTCTTTAAAAGGCTTTAAAGAACGCATTTCCTTAATATATCACCTCTTTACTTGAATAATTGCCTGTATACTCAGTCAGAAAAGTTCACAGACACGCTTGAAAATGTCACAATTCATATTGGCGAATGCCGCTTCAAGAGCGACTCTCACTGATGCCACGTTTAGATGTTTGGAGTTGGTTATGAACCTTTTATCATCATTCTTTCAACAACTGACATATTACAGCGATGGCGACGATAGTGAAGAACGTGTAATTCGAACCGACGCTATGACGATTGGAGCCGCGTGTACGAATTCGATCGTTATTTTCAACTACACTCAACTGATGTGGCATTGTTATACTTTTGCTATGGTATATGGCTCTGATGCTTTTGCTTATTCGATTTTCGTTCGGTGTTGCTCTCCACAACTTGCTTGTGTACTGTGTGTATATCTATTAGAAACTCCACAGTGCTCCCTCCCCACTAACTTTGTTACGATCAACTTCGTGTGCGAACGACGGAGCGAAGAGCGAGCGAGCGAGAGGACGTCGAAGCAGGTGAGTGGGCCGGTGCTCTGTGCAGAAGTCGTGACCTACTACTAGTAAAGTCCTGTTTACCTATGGGAGATTGGCTGCTGTTAGTACGCAGATCCCGTTGAGGTCACCAATTATAGCGTTTGCGACGATAGTGAAGAACGTGTGATTCGAACCGACGCTGTGATCGTTGGAATCACTAAAATATTGAACCAATGCGCAACACATCAGGCCACCGCCGCGTGTACGAATTCGATCGTTATTCTCATGTACACTCAACTAATGTGGAATTGCTATGTTTATTGTGCTACAGTATACGGCGTTGATGCTTTTGCTTATTGGATTTTCTTTCGGTGTTGTTCTTCACTATTTGCTTGCATACTGTATCTGTTGGAAACACCACAAAGCCATTGCATTTCCTGGAATATTTACGGTCTCTAACTGGAACTGTAGCAACTGAAAATCTTATTAATACCTTGCGACTCGAGAATCTTCCACAGAACGTCCGAGATCATCATCATCATCGGCACTACATCCGGGATCCGGTCTTGGCCTTATTTAGCAAGTCTCTCCACCGGTAACCAGTCAATATCCGACACTTGTTAAATTGTCCATCATCATCATCATCATCGGCACTACAACCGGGATCCGGTCTTGGTCTTATTTAGCAAGTAAAATTTGTTAAATTTTCCATGAAAATTTGTTTTCCCGCGCAAGGTTATTAGCCTTGCGTCAATCTTTCTCAGGATGTCGCTGCATGCATTGGTTCACTACTTGGCGGGTGCAAAAGTAGCTATCCAGGGGTGTCACGTGTCAACTTGAATTGAACAGGGACAAGGATTGTCCTGGCCTTCGCCGGGTTGAAAGCAGAGACTTTGCCCTGTATGTTCGCTCCCACTCCCCCCGAACGTCCGAGATATTCTTGGCTTAAACGTTTATCAAATAGCTTAGAACGCAGATGAAATAGTTGGAGCTGGTCAGAGGCAGATATATCGAGTCCTGATTGCGGCAGTTAATAAACATTGGCGCAACAAACACCAACAGTTCCCCAGAACGAGGAAAATGCGAGCGGAACTTTAATAACTTCTTTAGAAATTTATAGAGTTGGACCGTACAATTCCAGGTACACTCAACTGATGTGGAATTGTTATACTTTTGCTATGGTGTACGACTCTGATGCTTTAGCGTATTCGATTTTCGTTCGGTGTTCCTCTTCACAATTTGCTTGCGTGTTGTGTGCGTATCTGCTAGAAACGCCACAATATAATGCTCATCTCTTCTCCTGTCTACTATTTCACGACTACACGCTGCAGCATTTCCTCTTCGAAATGATTCTTCCTAAGACTTTAAAAAAATGAACTTCCATTTTATTTATTAACGATTAGCTTAGCGCATTCTCGGTTAGTTTTAATTATCACCGGCTGTGTTGATAAAGGGGTTGTGCCATGCGTTGAATTGGGTATATGTATGTTCAACAGACGACTTTTGCTGTTGCGGCTGTTCGGTACAATTACTGACTGGCGGGTTGGGTCCGAGTGCTCATCCGCCTTTAAAATATCGTTCCCTTAAACTATAGGTTCCGTGAAATGGTTGGGTGAAAATCCTGGTTCATCTTTCGGAGCTTGGCTGATTGACCAGTCGAGAAAAAATAGTATTTGAGGGCCCCAAATCAACGCTATGGGTTCGCCTTTTCTGAGAGAAGGACGAGGGTGAATCAAGTATAAACGATAATTTTACCTTTTTGCTTAACAACAAGTTGTGAGCTAGATAATCTTGTGCGTGGCTGTTGTTTGGTTTATGAAGAGTAGGGGAACCGGCTTGGCTAGCGCTCACGCCTGACTTTGTAGTCAGTACAGCTATGAGCAAGCAAAAGGTACATACGAATTATTATAAAATTTTTAATAAATGAAGGTGTTAAACCTTCGCAATTTTTTTTTCGATTGAAGGCACAGTTTGGTGATGATACAGTATCTCAGAATCGTGTGTATACGTGTGCCAAAAGTCGGCGAGGACGTATCGAAAACGAAAGTCATGATCGACGCCCAAGGACGAGTCGTACATATGCCCATTCGAGATGTCATCCTTCTTCATGGCAACGCCGGGCCTCACACCGCGTCCTTGACAAGGGATACCTAGGAAGAAATGGGGTGGGAAACACTCGAAAACCCACCTTATAACCCAGCCCTGCTCCCTCCGACTATTTTTTGTTCCCACCCTTGAAGGAATCACTTGGAGAAAAAAAATCGAAAGTAATGAAGAAGTCGAGTTGCACGTGCGCAATTGGCTAACAACTCGCCCTAAATCTTTCTACGAACCAGGGATATTAAAGCTTCCAAATTGGTGGCAAAAGTGTGTAGATCCCGCAGGAGACCATATTAAAAAGTGTTGATAGTATAGTTATTGTGTAGTTTTTTTCAATAAATGTTTAAAAATAAATTACCGTTTATATTTGATTCACCCTCATATATTTAAAAAATATTTTGATCATCATCATCATCATCATCATCGGCACTACACCCGGGAGCAAGTAAAATTTGTTAAATTTTCCATAATGATTTGTTTTTTCCGGGCAAGGTCATTAGTCTTGCGCCAGAGGCTCCCCGACGGGGAATCGAACCCTGGTCTCCCGCGTGACAGGCGGGTATACTAACCACTATACTATCGAGGAGCATTTTTTTTTCGATCATCTAGCAGTAGTAAAATAACATCATTTAAACTATCATCATCATCGGCACTACAACCGGGAGCCGGTCTTGGCCTTATTTAGCAAGTCCTGAGGCTTGTTAAATTTTCCATAATGATTTATTTTTTCTGGGCAAGGTCATTAGTCTTGCGCCAGAGGCTCCCCGACGGGGAATCGAACCCCGGTCTCCCGGGTGACAGGCGGGTATACTAACCACTATACTATCGAGGAGCTTCATTTAAACTATAGGCTCCGTGAAATGGGTGGGAGAAGAACATTGCACATCTTTCGAAGCTTGAAAAAGTATATTTAAAAAAAAAAACCTTTAACACATTCGGTTGAGTTTCTCAAGGGGCCCAAACCCGACTGTCGGAGCGCCAGAATGTAAACAGAACAATGAGCGGCTCCGATACAACTCGAGTAGGCCCATGTGTTGTCGGTGATCTAATGTTACACAACCTTCGATCCATTACAAAGAATAGAATGATTATTTCCGAAATAGAAAAAGCAATGAGCCCTTCGGAAAGAGAATTGCCTAGATCCTAGATAACTGCAGTTAGTTCAGATTCTGTGTTTCAGATTCAGATGTGCTTGGACTGTTTCAACTAGCGTTGCCGGAAGGCAGTCTTTTGTTAATTTCCTTCGACGTTTCGTTACTGGCCGCCAGTATCGTTCCCAGATATTTAAATTTTTTAACTTTTTCAAATATCTTGCCTCGGACGTTTATATGTGTTCCCTGAGGTCCACCTGCTCTCTTTGTTTTGTCTTCATTTATTTCTAGGCCTACCTCTTCTGCCGCTTGCATGATGATTTTATTGTTTTTACTACAGTTTCTAGATTATCGCCCAAAACGGCGATGTCATCCGCATATGCGAGCACTTGTGTGACCCCATTCAGGGATGATCCGGCCATGTTCTCGTCTTGTACCTTTCTGATGACATACTCGAGCACAAGGTTAAAAAGACATGGTGAGAGGCAATCCGCCTGTTTCAGTCCGTCCCGGATTTCAAATGGTTCTGAAAGGTGGTTTTCTATTCTAATTCGGCCTTTGTTTTCGTTCATGCAAATTTGAATGAGGGCGGCATATTTTTTCGGGATTCCCAGATCAACTACAATATGGTAGTCTTTGCCCTGCGACTTAGTCGTAGGCTTTTTTGAAGTCAACGAACAGTTGCTGAACCGTCTGTCCGTATTCCCACTTCTTTTCCAGCAGTTGCCTTATTGTGAACATTTGGTCGCTTGTTGACCGGTTCCTACGAAACGCGATTGGTAGTCTCCCAGTATTTCTTCTACGTACGGTGTGATTCTCGCCATGTGGTTGTGATTTTGTATGCGGTTGGGAGCAATGATATTCCTCTGTTGTTTTCACAGTCAGATCTGTCGCCTTTTTTGAAAATGGGCACGACTATTGAGGTTTTCCATTCTTCCGGAGTGACTTCCTTATCCCATATTGTTTGATGAGCTGGTGGATCTTTCGAGCGGTTGCTTCACAGGCTCTGCCGGTATGCAGTCGACTCCGGGAACTTTGTTGTTTTTCAATCGATTTATTGCGTCTACAAATTCGTTGAAAGATGGCTCTGGGATCTGAGACTCGGCTGTATGTACGTCTGGAGCGTTTATTTGTGGTTGATGGGTGCGTACATTGAGCAGGTTTTCAAAGTACTGCTTCCATCTTGTCACGATATTGTTTGTTTCTGTGACCAGAAAGCCGTTTGGGTCTCGAATTATTTTGGCTCTCCCTCGGTAGCCATTTCTAATTGAATTTATGCCGGCATACATACATCCCATGTTCTTTGCATTTTCTAGGATTTTTTCGGTTCGAGTCTTATCCCATTCGCGTTTTTTGCGTTTGAAGAGTCTCATTGTCTCTTTCCGAATCGTCGCGTATCTTTCTGCGTTGACTTCATCATATCTTGTGGGGGTAAAAGTATGTGTGTCGGCAAGGATACGGATTCATCAATATCCCACCTACTCGTTCCACCGAATGCGAAGGCACTGAGTTCACCCCCAATCTTTAGAAAAGTAAAAAAGTTAAGCACTGGTAGGTTGTTTGAATTAACGTTTATTTATTTATTGTGTATTAGCTTTACAAAATTTTAATCCAATCTAGTTTGTGAATTTTAAGTAATTAATAATATCACAACCTCACATAATCGTTCGTGTAGTTAATTAAACATCTAGTCATTTAAATATTGCGTACACACATTGCGTGTAAGGATTCTGAAGCAGGTAACATGGAAACAGCACAACCATTTGAATTAATAACGCCGGTAAGTAGTATAAAAACTGCACTCGTACACACTATCTTAAATACACGCCCGTCAATTTGCGACGATGATTCATTGAGCTCAACGACTTGACTACTCCGGGATGCGCACTGGAGGTATTGAAAGGACGTCTTAAAAGCGAGAAGAAGTTCATCGCGTCATGGCAGTGGAGTCATAGCTAAATAAACTCACTGCCACTTACTAGGAACTTGAAAAGGGTTGCTATGCTTGCATAGGGAATTTAGTTCCAGAGAATCACTGCCGTACAGGCCGATTAAATTCCTCTGGGGCTATGTATACGAGGAAATTGGTTTGGAAACACGACCAAGTATGGGCATGAGTTGTCGGTTAGACAAAGGAATGTTGGTCTTAGTCGTTGCGATTGTTGTTTCGCGGAAATGCAACGCATCGTGCTGGTGACTTACCAGTAAGGAGAATTGGTATTGGGTAGGATGGGAGCTGAAATGATTTTCGGTGAAACTAAATGTTGCTTTGTTACAAGCGAGGGAATAGTTTAAGCAGAAAGTGAGCCGGAATGATTTTCGGGGGAAATTAGAACTACTCGGTTGCAAGCAAGAAATTAACCGAAGTGGTTTTTGGGAAAATGTATGCGGCTCGATGTAGTTGATGGTGATGATTAATATTCCGTTGTAGGTTTGAATATGCATTTTATTACAGCTTGGGAAATGGATTCTTGGTAAGTTTGGGGATGTATGCGATTGCAGATTTCGGGACGGATGCTGTTGCATATTGGGAAGCGTGTGCTATTGCAGATTTGGGCTATGGTGACGCGCTGTTAGCGGTCGGAGTTGGTAGGAGTTGTGGGTTGGTTCTCCTTGTGATATAGCTAACCCCCCAATCTTTCTAAGTGGATCACTCTGAGGCGTGTACGTTCTTCGATCTTCGCCCTGCACTCATCGTCAAACCAAGGCTTGGACTTAATTGTTTTCTTAAATCCTATTACCTTTTGGGCTGTTTGTTTGATTGCGTCTCTGATCGATGTCTATTTAGTGCCCACACTATTGGGTTACTGTTCCTCACTGCCCCCATTCTTTAGGATGCTAAATCTATTCGTTTGTTATCGTCTTGATATTCAAGCCCTTTTGCGCAGGTCGTTTAGTTTATCAATGTCGTACTTTTTGCTCGTCTCCCGTGACTGCCCATGTGGGATTGCTGCGAGGCGACTCCTGATTTTGCCCATCACTAGAAGATGATCGGAGTCGCAATCTGCTCCTCTATATGATCTTACGTCAAGGATATTCGAGTGGTGTCTTTTGTCTATGAGGAAGTGTTCTATTTGGTTACGCGTTACGCCGTCGGGTGATATCCATGTGGCTTTATGTGGCTATCAGCGATATTTATCCCTGAAACAATGGAAAGCGTGGTAAATATTGGGGACTCCATGCTTGTTTTGTATTGCGGATTCACAATAAAATCCGTTGAGAATTGTCTTGGGCAAATTTACTACAATAACATCGACAGCTAATCAGCTGGTACGAATTTCGGATCATCATCATCATCGGCACTACAACCGGGATCCGATCTTGGCCTTATTTAGCAAGTCTCTCTACCGGTATCTTGTCCTTATCCGAGACTTGTTAAATTGTCCATAATAATTAGATTTTCTGGACAAGGTTATTAGCCTTGCGCCAACCTTTCTCAGGACGTCACTGCAAGCATTGGTTCACTACTTGGCGGGTGCCAAAGTAGCTATCCAGGGGTGTCACATGGAGACTGCATGTCAACTTGGATTGAACAGGGACAAGGATCGTCCTGACCTTCATCGGGTTGAAAGCAGAGACTTTACCCTGTATGTTCGCTCCCATCCTCCAAGAATTTCGGGTGGTGGGTGACATATCAAAACATAAACAAAGATCAGAACAAAGGACGGATCTCATCCTCTGATAGGCGAGGAAACAGGAATTGATCTTGATCTGATAGGAAGGCAACAAGTTACGTGCTGGTTGTGCGAATTTCCTATTTAATTAGTTTATTCTGCGTTTTTATTCATACCATAATTGTGTATAAATCAAAAATAAAAGAAAACTAACAACAACAACAAAAATTGTGAAACATTCTAAAGTCTTCTACACATTCTCCTGTTGCGTCGAGCAACAAGGAAAACCATCGAAATAAAACGTCAGAGTTGTCTGCGTATCCAAAAATGCTGTACGTATTGCGAGGAAACAATTTTACTTAAATACTGTTACATTTTTTTTTACTTAGTCTAAATCAACATAAAACTATTACTGTCTTTTTGTTGTTGTTTTAATGTATAAGGCCGTAGTGGCACGCAATACTTATCCCTTTTTTTTATCCTTGCAAATCGTTTATACAATGTACTGTATGATGTTTTTTTTTTTTAATATTATTTGAGGAAAAAGTAACAAAAAAACCTACTCAATTGTCGTATATATATTTTTTTTTTATAATAAAACTGTTTAAACCTAATAGATGGCGCAAGGCTAATAAACTTGCCCAGAAAAACAAATTATTATGGAAAATTTAACAAGCCTCAGACTTGTTAAATAAGGCCAAGACCGGATCCCGGTTGCAGTGCCGATGATGATGGTGATAATGAAACCTAGTAGGACTTAAATCGAACTAAGACTAAATTAACTCTAAATAAACCTACCATAAGTCTACCTAATACTTATTAAGACTATAGACCTGTAGATCAGGTCGTGCCACACGTTCTCCGCCCCGCTGATCCCCAGTCCTTTGACGACTGTCAGTCGGCCGAACGGGTTCCATACAGCAGAACCCGCTCCCGAACGTTTGTGAGCCAGTTTCAGCCCAGTCGAGCCACTAGTATTTTTTTCTATTGAGTCTTTCGAAATTAGTTTTGTCTTTTTCAGGTATGCTCACGCAGTATCTTAGGATGGTATTTCCATCTCCTTTGCTTGTTGGCACATACTTGATTGTTTTATCAGTTGCTCGTCTTGGCACATGATATATAATTGGTACGTTTGTGGAATCCGATACGTAGGAGCATCCAAGTATAAAAATGCTTCAGGTGGTATATGTATCCACTTTCCAATGTATTTCTGAAATACTCAGGGTAATTATTATTTTATTATTTATTGGCCTGTAGGAACCCGGAAGTTCATGACCTCACCGACTCGGCTTCGCCACCGTTCCCTGTCCTGGGCACTCTCCTTGCACGGTTGACCATTCGATCCGATCTCCTCAAGGTCAAACCTAACATTGTCCTCCCATCTCCGTCGCGGCCGTCCTACCGGTCTCTTTCCCGTTGGTCTACCGTCAAGAATTCTATGCACGGTCCTATCGTTCCCCATTCGCGCCACGTGTCCGGCCCATCTTAATCTTCGCGACTTGATTACTGTCACTATTGTAGGTTTGCGATATAGCTCTTCCAATTCGTGGTTTTGGAGTTTCCTCCATTGTCCTGCCTCTTTGTCATATTTACCTCCAAAGATGCCCCTCAAAACTTTATTCTCGAATACGCGGAATTTGTTTTCTTCCCGTTTTGTGAGAGCCCATGTTTCGCATCCATATAGAACAATCGGCATGATTATGGTTCTATAGACACGGAGTTTTATGTTACGTGATAGCAGTCTGGATTTCAGCAGTTTACTGACTCAGGGTAAGGATAGCACAATCCTGAGATTAGTTCATTGTCTTTCACATTTGCCAACCGGACGAAATGATTTCTCACAAAGGTCAGAATTATTGGAAATGTACCATAGTGACGAAAGTTGAAATGCTCGCTTCTGTACATCTGCAGGCAGGCTCTAAGGCATTTTCTTTCAAATATTCTTAGCTTTTCCATATTCGATGGATTAATTATCCACCATTCTGCACTCGCATAGGTCAAAATTGGACGTACAAACGCTTGGTAGCAAATGATCTTCACATCAGATCTCACATGAATGCCGCTCTCGCGCTCTTCAACTGTTCATTTAGGTGCTCACCGTGGAACAAAAACTTGTCCAAATGAACACCCAGAAATTTAACAACATTCTTTGACTCGATCCGGATGCCACTCGCATTCATTATTTTGAAATTCTTCCAATTACGTCTCAAGTCCGAATTTCCGTGTCTTATTTCTGGCGCAAGACTAATGACCTTGCCCGGAATAAACAAATCATTATGGAAAATTTAACAAACCTCGGGACTTGCTAAATAAGGCCAAGACCGGTTCCCGGTTGTAGTGCCGATGATGATGATGATGATGATTCGGGTGCGGTACAACATACAGTATGGTTTCACATTTTGCATAGCTGATGCTAAGTTCCCAATCGGCACAAAATCTTGGAATCTGTCGAATTTGTTCTGAAGTTTTCTTTGAATTTCCTCGATTTTTGCACCGCTTGCGTACAGCGTAACGTCGTCACCAAATGCTATTGAATTTTCCAATTCACTTAGCGTATCAGATGTGTATATATTAAAAAGGTACGGTGCAGTGACTGTGCCCTCCAGGAGATGATTTATGACATTAAAAACTCTTGTCGTAGATTTCCTATCAGTTACACCGAATTTTTTGACGTAGATCAGTGACGTGATTATCGTTATTAGATGCGAGGAAACATTCTACCAGAAGAAATCGCCCCAGCTGTGATTAAATTGAGTGATGATCTTGTGGAGTTTCTAACAGGCACACAGATAGTACACAAGCAAATAGTAGAGAACACCGAATGAAATAAGCAAAAAGTATCAGAGCGGTATACCATAGCGATAACATAGCAATTCCACATCAGTTGAATATACTTGAGAATAACGCTCGAATTCGAAAACGCGGCAGTTGTCTGGTGTGTTGTTCTATATTTTAGTGAGTCCAACCGTGATAGTGTCGGTTCGCATCACCCGTTCTTCACTATCGTCGCAGACGCTATAGCGCCACGATGGGGCACTAATTTCTCGCGGTCCTGGCAAGATGCTACCGATATAATAGTTGCACAATGTCGCAAACGCTATAATCTTTCCCCTGCTGGTCCAGCATCATCTATTTGAAACGAATTTAATTTCGAGGACTTTCCTGAAGACGAACTGAAATTTGCGGCGGTTTGCTGGGCCTGGTGTTGCCGAAGAACAAGTTCGTTGACATCCCTTGGAGCAACTATACATTCCGGCCCTGCAATTTTTTTAAATTTTTATTTTATTTCACTACTTCCGGGAAAGGCGAACCTATAGCGCTTATACAACCCCGTGAGAAGCTATTTTTTCTCGACCGGGTCCATCAGCCAAGCTCCGAAAGATGCTCAAGGATTTCTCCAAACCATTTCACGAAGCCTATAGGTTAGTTGGATGCAACTTGCGCTACCTAATGCAAGTAAGCGCTTTTGACAGGACTATTTAAACTAAGTGAAGCGGTTGTCCCTTCGAGATCTATCTTAACTAAATAGAAAATAAATCGTCTTCCGACTTGTTAATCGTGAATCGAAAATCCGTATCGAACATCTTGGATAAGACGTTTTCTATCCAACAAGGGGAACGCTTCTAGGGGACACTGATCATCATCATCGGCACTACAACCGGAATCCGGTCTTGGCCTTATTTAACAATTCTCTCCACCGGTCCCGATTTCGAGCCGATATCATCCAGTTTGGCACTCCCAGGCTCTGGACAGATAGCAAGCCGCCACTCCATATTCTACTTACGTATTATAAACAAATAGGGGAAAAAGAAAAAGATCAAGGAATATGTAGAATTTATTCAAACATATTTACGTGATTTTATTTATTTTAACTTACAACAGTGAATGTTCAGTGCATGTATATTCAACAGATAGCTCGCTGCCACTCCATATTCTACTTACGTAGTATAAACAAAAAGGGTAAAAAAAGATCGGTGATCAAGCAAGATGTTAAATTTCATCATCATTATCGGCACTACAACCGGGATCCGGTCTTGGCCTTATTTAAAAAATCTCACCACCGGTCCTGATTTCGAGCCAATGTCATCCAGTTTAGCAGCCATCCCTCCATCGCACACAAGGTCTGCCGAGCTGTCGCCTTCCATACATCCTGCCACAAAGGAGTTTCTGGGCAGGCTCCTCTTCGGTCATTCGAGCTAGGTGTCCGCCCACCGAGGTCTACCGAGCTTGATTTTTCTTACAACGTTAGCTTCGAGGTAGATCGCATATAACTCATGGGTGTAGCGGGTCCGAAATCGTCCTCCCTCACATACGGGGTCAACAGTTCTCCTTAAGACCTTCCTCTCGAACGCTGGTAAGAGTTCAGAGTGCCTTTAATTGAGCACCCAGGTCTCGGATCCATACATGAGTACTGGTAAGATAATGGTCTTGGTCAGTAGTAGCTTGGATGTTCTGGATAAATTTAGAGATTTAAAGAGCCTTGATAGACCATAGTAGGCTTTGTTGGATTTGATCAGCCGTCCGCGTATTTCTTCTTCCATGTTGTTATCGGCTGATACTATTGACCTAAGGTAGTTCAAGGATTGCACTGCTTTAAATTCGTGTTCCGCTACCGTGATAGTTTGACCAAAGTTAGGTCTTCTCTTCGCAGATGTTGCCACAATGTACTTCGTTTTTCCCTCATTAATATGCAGTCCCAGTTTTTGTGCCGCCTGCTCGATCTGGGTGAAGGAGTCCTGTAAAGCCGAATCGGATCTACCGATGATGTCGATGTCATTTGCGTAAGCAAGTATCTGGCTGGACTTGGTGACGATAGTCCCTCTAGTTGTAACGCCAGAGTCACGGCAGGCCAGACCGTCCCCTTGTCGGAGTCCATTAAAGATGTTTATTGACCTTGCCCGAAAAAAAAAAACAAATCATTATGGAAAATTTAGCAAGCCTCAGGACTTGCTAAATTAAGGCCAACACCGGTTCCCGGTTGTAGTGCCGATGATGATGATTGGTTTGGACAGCAATCCCGCTATTTTTACTTGACTAGTTACGTTGGTCATGGTCAACTTACAAAGTCTTATCAATTTGTTTGGAATGCCGAACTCTCTCATGGCATTATATAGTTCTACCCTGGCTATGCTGTCATAGGCGGCCTTAATGTCTATAAATAGATGCTATAATGGAATCTTAAATTCCAGACATTTTTCCATCGCCTGCCTAAGGGTGAATATCTGATCAATCGCTGATTTGCCTGGGATGAAGCCACACTGATATTGGCCAATGATGACTTTAGCGTATGGGGATATCTGATCTTGTGGGATAGAGGAGAGTATCTTATAGGCGGTACTCAGCAATGTTATACCCCTATAGTTGCTGCACAGAGTGATATCTCCCTTCTTATGTATGGGGCAAATTATTCCGCGACGCCAATCTTCCAGCATCTCCTCTTGGTCCCATACGTGCACCACGATCTCATGAATTGCATGATGTAACGCTGTCCCTCCTTGTTCGATCAGCTCAGCTGGTATGCCATCAGCTCCGGGGGCTTTATTTGATTTGAGCTGTCTCAAATCTCTGAGGCTTTTAATGTTTCCTCAATGCTTGGTGACGGCAACATTTGGTCTTGATTTTGCATTGGTGGAGCCTCCAATTCTTCTGTGAGCTGACCATTTAGCAATTCATTGAAGTTCACTTTCCATCGCTCCAGAATGCCTTCAGGATCGGTGATCAGATTACCCTCTTTATCCCTGCAGTAAGTGCAACGTGGTGTATATTGCGTCATACTGCGGATTATTTGATAAAACTTGCGCGCATGGTGTGGACGTCGCTCTCTACTTTTCTCTATTTCACGGACCAGATTTTTTCCCCAGGTACTTTTCTTTTGTCTGTGTAGTCACTTTTCAGATCTTCTGAGCTCTTTGTATTTCACCTCGCGTACCCGCGTCTTATGAGAGTGCTGCATTGCCCGGTATTTTTTTTTTATTTTATTTTTTTTTTATTAGACTTCTCTCGGGAGAGGCGAACCTATAGCCTTGAGTGGGCGCCCCGAGATGCCATCAAATAACTGTTGCAGTTCTTTTTGAACAGTTGCAGGTTGTAACGCTCCGGGAACACTCGCGTGGGAAGGGAGTTCCACAGCTTCCCCGGTCTGTAACGGAACGAGTTTTGATACAGGGATGTTCGCGCTGTCGGGAGATGAACCACAAACGGTTGCGATCCATCGGATTGTCTTGTGGAGCGCATATAGACCGAATTGCGTGGAACAATGCCAACAATCTCCGAAGAACAGCACCCGTGATAATATCTGTAAAACAGACAGAGGTCGGCCACGCGCCTTCGATGTGACAGCGACTGTAGTCCCGACGTCAGCGCCGAGTCCCCGATCAGGCGGATCGCTCTCAAGTAGGTCGAGGGTATGTTTAGGAGCCGAGCTCCAAACATGAGAGCAATATTCGAGCGTGGGTCTAATTTGAGATTTATATAGGAGAAGAAGTTGGGCCGGAGTAAAGTATTTCTAGGCTCTAAAAAGATAACTCAGTTTTCCTGAGGCTGATCTGGCGATACCCGATACGTGTTTATGCCATGATACATTCCCACAGACCGTGACGCCGAGCAATTTCAATCTTTCCCCAGCCTCGAGGGCCCGCCCACTCGATCATCAGCTGTGGAACCGATGATCCAGTTTTCTTTGTGAATGTTGTATACTGGGTCTTCGTTGCGTTGAAGTCGACAAGATTGGCCTTTCCCCACTGCAGGACTTTATCTAGATCCTGGTTCAGAGAGTCAATCTGTCTACATTTCAGCTGGTGCGACGTTGATGCACCAATCGGCCGATCACTCGAAAAGGAGGAAACAAGCGTACTATCATCCGCAAAACTGAACACTTTGTTATCCGTTGTCTCCAACAAATCATTTATGTGAAGCAACAACAAGGTTGGAGCCAAAATAGAACCCTGGGGCACCCCCGAATTAACAGGATACAGATCCGAACACTCGCCGTCCACAACAACCCGGATCGATCGATTCTCGAGGAAGCTCCTCGTCCAGTCGCAAAGCTGTTGGGGAAAGTCCATATGAACGAAGTTTGCTCAGCAATGTCCCGTGCCAGACGCGGTCAAAAGCCTTGGAGATATCTAATGCGACCGCCCTTGACTCACCATGCCGTTCAATCGCAGATGTCCATATATCGGTTATAAGTGTCAAAAGGTCTCCTGTGGACCGCCTGCCACGGAATCCGTATTGACGATCATTCAGAAGACCGTTGCACTCCAAATACTTAACCAACTCTGTATTGATGACTTTTTCCATTACCTTAGATAAAATAGACAGTAATGCTATCGGACGGTAATTTTGTGGGAGACACTTTTTTTCCCGTCTTTGGGATTGGCTGAACTCGAGCGATTTTCCAGCAGGCAGGAAAGGTCCTCCGTGCATAAAATAAGCGGAAGAGTCTGCCAAGAACCGGCGATAGTTCTGGAGCACAGTTCTTAAGGACTATTGCTGGTATTCCGTCCGGGCCGGTTGCCTTCCTACAATCGCCAATGTACCGGCGAGATCACAGGCGGCTCCAAAAGGCCGGGATCGAGGTTTGAATTCGCGGAAAATAAATTCGCGAACACATTAGCTTTATCCTTTGGATTCGTGACTAACGTCCCGCTGTCTGTGACCAACGGGCAGAAAGCGGAGGGTGCGAAGTTACCGCTGACAGCCTTTGCCATTGACCAGAAGGAGCGCGAAACAGTTGGGCACCGAAGGAGCTTATTGATCACCCTGTCGTTGTGAGCCTTTTTCGCGGTATCAATCGCCTGGTTGCACGCGTTTCTGATTCTAACAAAATTCGTTCTGTTAACATCGGTGGGATTGGAGCGCCATTGCTTAAAAGCTTCATTTTTTGCCGCTGTAATCAGCTTGCATATTTTGTCAAACCAAGGTTTATCAGACGAACTTCGTTTGATGGAATGTGGAATATACATCTCCTTCCCCAGGAGAATAATCTCTGATACCGACTCCGCGCAAGCGTTAACATCGGAGTTTCCGAAGCACACCTCCGACCATGGAAAGAATGCGAAGAAATCTCGCATATCATCCCAGTTAGCAGCCCCATACTTCCATACATGGCGAGGCTGCCTAGGCCGGTTATTCGCTTGGTATGCAAGTGCTTGCGCGACAGATACCAAGCAGTGATCTGAGTTTCCCAGTGGCGCAGAAACCTCTACGGTATAAATACTCGGTTCGGATGTCAAAAACAGACCCAGGGTGTTCGCATAATCGCCTCGGGCATCCGGCACTCGCGTTGGCGCCTCCACGAGTTGAGTCAAGTTGTGGCTTACAGCAAACATCTCCGCCAGTCTCCCAGCCTCGTCGGTTCTGTTAGAATGTAACAACCAGTCGGAATTGTGCACATTAAAATCGCCAAGGACAATAATTTCAGAAGCTGGGTGGTTGATCTGTATCCAGTCGACGGTATATGAAAGATGTTCGAAAAATGTCGCCGGTCGATCGTCATTCGGGGAGCGGTAAAGAGAACCAAGAAATTTAACGGAATTCCTCAGCACGACCCTCAACCATATGATGTCCATATAAGTGGGCTCCAACGCCTCTATCCTCTGGCAAGCCAGATCGGACCGCGCGAAAACGCAGACGGAATCTCGAATGTAAGTCGTATCCTGAGCAACGAAGATATGTCGAATCAGTTGACGAATCGACCTGGGTTTCAGTTAGGGCAAGGATATCAGGTTTCGTTGTTTGCAAATATTGGTGGACGGCGTTTACATTAGTATTGGTGAAACCGATGCCCCTGATGTTACAAAATGCCGTCACCAGTCGAGCGAGGGCCGAGCCTCGAGAGCTAGCCCGGTTATGCGATGACGAACCTCTCAAAGTTCCATCATTTATCATGATATCTGCATGATGTTCCCCCTGACATAGTCCCCCCACCCCTGGGGATCTGAATGGGAGACTAGTTTACCTCCGGAATTCTTTATATCAGAAGACACCATCATGACTTATCCCCGTGTCAGTCCGGGCCATCAGCCACACATCCGAAACACCGTCGAAGATTTCTCTCGGCGATATCGCGGAATGTACAGCGTGACGGGGTGGTAACTCACCTTGGGACCGACTACCACCTAACCAACCTTTTCTCGAACCGGTCCATCAGCCAAGCTCCGAAAGATGGCCAGGGATTTCTCCCGACCATTTCACGGAGCCTAAAGCTTGATGGGGTGGTATTTCACCGGGCGCACAGGGCGTTGGGACCCCGGCTACCACTCGGCCTTTAGTCGCCTCTTACGACAAGCTGGCCTAGCTATGAGTATATTCTAACGCCCTACTCACAGGGCTATGCAGCATTCTCACTATCAGTCGCTAGTTTGCACTCATCATCAAACCAGTCGCTCCGATCTCTACGACTACTGCCTAAGATGGAGTCGGCAGTACTAATGACGGTATTCTTAAGGCATGTCCATTTCTCTTCTACGCCCGACATTCTGGCCCCAGGACTTACTCTCCCTCCATCGAGATTTTCGAGGGCGAGTTCCAACGCATGGCCAAATGTGTTACTAGTATTCTCATTGCGCAGGGCAGCCGTGTTGATTCAAACCTGACCTGTGGATGCAATACGTCTCCGTAAGGCAATCCGCGCTCGGAAAATTATACCAACAATATAGTGATCCGAGTCGACGTTGGCACCGCGGTACTTTCGTACCATCATCAGGCTCTAGGAGTGGCGGCGATCTATCAACTCGTAGTCAATTTGGTTGTGAGTGGCTCCATCAGGTGATACCCAGGTGGCTTTGTAAATGTCTACGCGAAACCCTGGTACTAGCTACGACCAAGTTTTTTGATGCAGCCAGTTTGATGACTCGTAGTCCATTGTCACTAGTGTCCTCATCCAAACTATGGGAACCTGCGTAGTGCCGGAAAACTGACACCCGACCTATTTTCGCATTCAAATCACCTAGAACGATTTTCACAGCGTATCTTGGGCAGACATTGAGGGCCCTTTCGACGTTCTCGTAGAATTCTTCTTTTTCGACGTCAGGGGACTCCTCTGTAGGTCTGTGAACGTTTATGAGGCTTATGTTCTTTAGCTTGCCTCGCACCCGAAGAGTGCATAGCCTCTCATCTATTGCATTAAAGCCGATAATGGCAGGCTTCAGTTTTTGGGTGACTAGAAAGCCTACCCCCCCGAGCACATGGTGTTTTGCATGACAGCTGTAATAAATGCCATACTCGTTTCTTTGAATAACACCACTCCCCGTAGATCTTATTTCTTGAAGTCAGCCTTATATTCGGACAGGGCATCGGCTAGCTGCTGTGCAGCTCGAGCTCTGTATAGTGAGCGGACGTTCCATGAGAAAATTCTTAAATCGTTTAGCCATTTTCGTTTCCGTGGTTGTCGTCGTGTATCTGGTCCATATCCGAGGCTTGATAAATTTGCCATAATAGTTTGTTTTTCTGGTCAGGGTTATTAGCCTTGCGCCAACCTTTCTCAGGACGTCCCTGCATGCTTTAGTTCACTACTTGGGGGGTGCCAAAGTAGTTATCCAGGGGTGTCACGTGGAAACTGCATGTCAACTTGTATTGGACAGGGACAAGGATCGTCCTGACCTTCGCCGGGTTGCAAGCAATTCGAGATTTTGCCCTGTGTGTTCGCTCCCATTCTCCTCTGGGGGACAATAACAATATTGTCTAACAGATACACACACAATACACAAGCAAATAGTGAAGAACACCAAACGAAAATCGAATAAGAACATGTATCAGAGCCGTATACCATAGCGATAACATAAATCCACACCATTTGAATGTACTTGAGTTTAGAAATCGAAATTCCTACACCTGGTGGCCTGATGTGGTGAGCATTGGTTACATTTATGGTGTTTCTAACCGTGATAGCGTCAGTTCGAATCACTCGTTCTTCACTATCGTCGCCATCACCATAATATCTTTATTGAGTCTTCATTTTTTAATGAACAAACAAATCTATTTATACTAAGGGCTGTGATGTATGGCCCAGATACAAAGATTTATTTATTTTATTTGCCGGCAAGGCATTCGTTTTTCGATTTACTCTTATTAAATCATTTTGTTTTCTCTTTATTTATAACCTTTGGTCCCAGGCTGTTTTTTGTTTGCTTGCGTTGTCGAACACCTTACATCTAACTCTACAACTAATACAATCAGTAACTAATAATTATTTAGAGCTATATACAGTTGTAATCCTGGTAGGACAATGCCCATATTAGGTATGCACACATGTCCATACTTTTTAGGTTGTGTTGAAACTGATTGGATTGTTTATCTTAATTTTATAAATTTGATAACTTTTTTTTTGCAAAATAAATACATGACACCTAGTGAAACGGTTTCTGGGGCGCACCTTAGCCCCTGTTTTGGCCGGGAATTACTTTTTTGTAGCGTGGCGGCAAGAGCTCGTCAGATTGTGGATTGTTCTGGAGTGCATTTTTCCCGTTGGGATGTTTCCCAGTCGTTATTGACCTGGCTCGGTTTACATTATCGGGCATATTTGCGGTTCCGGTTACCATCGCTCCTCGACATGGTCCATTAGTGGAGTAACTTTAGCGTTCGTGTAGACTTATCTATTAGAGTTCCTTGTAGTGCTGTTGCACTATAAATTTGCGTACAAAAATAAAATATAAAAGATAAGTGGACTGGTGTTCACGTTTTTGTTTTTGTCTCCTGTGTTGAGTGATTTCCCGCCCCCGGGTTCGGCTTGTCGGGTTGTTCTGTTCTTCCAGTTGTGATGTAACCGGGTAATCAGATGCGTTTTCGGATGACTAGTTCGTAGGTTAGGGTCACCTATTTCTTTTTTGTTTTATTTTATTCCGTTGCTCTTGAATTCGCTTCCTTTACTTCGATTCTCTTAGTCACTTCTCCGCTCAACGCCTACTGTAGCGCTGTTTGTTTTTTAGTTATTGTTTAATTTTATTATTAGTATTTATTAGTTCCATTTTGCCGGAGGGAGTTTTTTGGAGAGGAAGAGGGGGAGGGCCCACGCCACGCAACATTTCCTCCCCCTTAAAATAAATGGCGTTGCATTCTTTGAAGAGGAATGAAATCTCGAATGCGGCACTAATAACTCGGTATTCCTTGTGATATCTCGGTGTTTCTTTGTGGTGTCTACTAGTTCAAAGGTAGAACATATCACCACGTCGTTTACTTCCGTGCAGTTCCCGTTATTCATAACTGGGTTTCAAGCGTTTGTTGTGCACCATCACCTTCCTTTTCCCTACTTTAACTAATGAATTTACAGGGCCTTTTATCGCCCTTTATAGGACTCCTCCATATGGGAGCTAACTTCCCTTGTTTTTGCGCGTTCCTATTATGTCTATTAGAACCTTGTCGCCCACATGGAACGCAAAAGGGCGTACTATACGGTGGTAGCAGCCTTTGGACTTAAATAAATTACGCCTTGCTATTTCGTACGTATGCTGAAGTTTGTACTTCAATAGCTTATGGTAGCTCTCATGGTTGTACATCGGTTCCGGAGGTTATTTTATACTAGTCGGTACCTCCGGGGTGAAACCAAAGAGGCAATCCATGGGCGTAAGCTTGGTACCTTCGTGTACATTGGTATTATACACGAATGTTGCCGTCTTCAAGTATTGATCACATGACTGGGAATTTCCATCCACAATACTGCGTAGGTAATCTACGAATGGACGATGGGCTCGTTCCAGAGCTCCACTCGATTGTGGATGGTATGCTTAGGCCTGGTTTCTTAATACGGAATAGCTTGCACAAGCTTTTAAAGAAGTTGCCTAGGAAGTTGCTTACCTGATTGGTGACCAATTGCTTTGGAACACCATACCGAGCAACTATTTTGTTCAAAGAAAACCGTGGACACCGTTTCTGCCTCTGCATTGGGTAAGGTATAGCAATCTATATATTTAGACAAATTGAAACGTAAGTATATATTGATTGCCTGTTGGAGTTCGATCAAGAAGACCTACTATATCAAATGCCTCTTTGCAATGTCAGTAATTACCATTGGCATACGTAGGTTTGGTGAAGAATTCATGGTTTGACATATTTTGCATACTTTAATGTACTGCTTTATGTCGCGCATCACGTTCTTCCACCAAAAGTTCCTACGTATTTTATTACATGTTTTAATCACTCCTTGGTGTCCACCCAAAGGAGGATCATGGTATTCCCGAAGTAAGAACTGGATTTCCTCAAGGTTTGTTATCTCCATTCTTTTTCCATCCAAGAAGGAATGGGAACGTGAAGAGTAGTAGAATCGTCCTTCGGACTTCCCTGGGTTCCTTGGTTTTCCCTAAGTTTCTTAGCTTTGGCGCGTTTTACTACATTGCACCTTTGTAGTGCGGGAGCCTCATCACAATTTTGCGGGATACGGCTCAAGGCATCAGCATTGGTGTTATATTTACCGGGTTTGTATTCGATTTGGTAATCGAACTCTGATAACTTGTGATGGAATCTGTTTGAACGTGACGTGGGATATTTCATGTTAAATACTCTCTTTTAATGGCTTATGATTCGTTACGCCCTTGCAAATAACAACGGAAATTCTTAGCCACCCACACAATGAATACTAACTTCTTCGCAATGGTGGAGTAATTCCTTTCTGCCTTATTGAATTTTCGGTTGGCATAAGCGACCGGCTGGTCTTTACCGATTTCGACTTGTGAAAGCACGGCTCCCATTGCTTCATTACTCGCATCTGTGATCAGATTAAAGGGTTTGGTGAAAGCTGGATAGATTGTAGTGGCGGCGAGACCAACAACTCCTTTATTTTATCAAATCCCTGGCAGCATTTGTTCGACCACGTAAATTTAACGTCCTTCCTAAACAAGTTCGTTAGGGGCGCACTATCCTCGAGAAATTTGCCCCAAATTTCCGATAGTAGTTTGCCAGGCCTAGAAAAGATTGGACGTTGTTTACCGTCTTGGGAATGGGGAAATCCCTGACACTGGCGGTCGTGTCGGGATTTGGTATTGCCCCTTTTTCGGAACAAACGTGTTCTAGGTATACTACTCCCCTTTGTAGGAACTTGTATTTTTCCGGTTTCAATTTGAGGTTGTGGTATCTCATTTGTTGGAATACTCCCCGGAGATTATCATTATGGTTTTCTAGGTTTTTCCCATATATGACAATGTCGTCTAGATAGACAAAATATTCGATACCTTGCAACCCGGTTAGGACATGCTTCATGAGTCTCTGGAATGCATACCAACATATTATCTAACTAGGGCTAGAGCGGTTTCGGCCTGCCTTGGGCCGACGCGGTTGTGGTCGGAACATTTGGCGGTTTGAGGCCTTGTTGGAGCCTTAGCTCTGCTCTTGAGCCTTAGTAGGCTCAGTGCTGGCAGAGCTGGAGCGGCTGTCGCCTGCTATGGGGCGATGCAAGTGAGGAGCGAAATGGGACGAAAGCTTGAGGGGTGATATGTTGGTTTCCCAACTATTGCTATTGGACAAACAATAGCATGCTTCCAAGCTTGGGGAAAGTACCCCATGTTGTAGGAATGGTTGAACAGAATGGAGAGCTTTATAAAGAATAAGGCAGAAAGTCTTCGCAACGAGTGGTACGACATGTTGTCGATACCGGGTGCCTGCTTAGGGTTTCGAGATTTAACTAGGTTCTGTAGGGTTTTTGGTATGACGAAACCATGACCATTATCACGTGTATCGTCGAAGTATGCACTGTTGGTTGAATTAAAGACAACAATTGGCTCGTTAAAGTTGTCTAATTTATTGTGAACCTCTGACCTAATGATCACATTAGTATCCGGGTCGCCATCCTCGAGAGTGAGCTTGTGATTATTTTCAAAGATCTCTCCGATGATGTTTGATTTATTGGTGTCATTATTAACAACAACATCGTTGTGCATGATTGGGCCAGTGATACGAGAAGTGCCACATATCTTTTTAACATTTTTATAAACGTTCTGGTCCATCTGAATACCCTTCAGTTTGTCGGGTACGATTGTTTTGGATTCTTTGTTTTATCAGTGTACCAACACTGGGAATCATGGATTGCAATAATGGTTCCCTTTGCGTAATGCGGTGACGCTACCTCATTCTGCAGAGCTTTTTACGCTCCCGAATGAGACGAAGAGTGAAATGGTCATGGGGAATCATATAAGTCTTTTCAAGTTTGTACTTCGGGAGATGAGTCTCCGAAGTTTCAACTAGAATCTCGCGAAGTCGAGCTGCAGCGTTATTTTTTTCAACCGTCGTTAGGATCCTGTCAATGGGAAGAGAGAGTTGGTGGGGTTTTTCGTTCAATGTGACATTGAAGTTGTCCCAATTTGTGCGCCCATAATCGGATATGTATTTGATATGAGCCCAGGATGCTCGATAGCTGCGAATGAACGTAGTCACAGCGTTGTGGTCAGATACACCCGCCGATATTTGTGGAAGCAAATCTTTGAACACAAAAGAGATGTCTAGAATTGAGTTGCCTCGTGTACCAACCGTAGGTGCGACTATTTCAAAGTTGAGGTCATGGTAGTTTTTGGTGTACCATTGGTACAATTTTGTGCCATTTGGGCAAGAGACAGAGTTGTTTCAGTGGAGATGTCTAGAGTTAAAATCGCCGCCTACGATGAAGGGTGTATGCCCCGAAGACCCTATTAATTGCCCGATATCTTCAGGATTAATGAAGCCATTATTGGTTTTTAATGCGAGTGGTATACGGAGTATATATTTTCTCTACCATTATTAGCTAGATGCAGTTCAAGCCTGGAGACCTCTATGGACTCAAAATGTGGGAGGTTAATAGCTTCATGGCGAAGTCCGCTATTAACTAGTATATAGGTGTCACCTCCGTTGATGGTGGGGTAGCCAGTGAGGGTTCGATCTCTTCAAATCATGAGAGCATGGTGCAAGAATCATCATCATTGGCACTACAACCGGGAACCGGTCTTGGCCTTATTTAGCAAGTCCTGGGGCTTGTTACATTTTCCATGATAATTTGTTTTTCCGGGCAAGGTCATTAGTCTTGCGCCAGAGGCTCCCCGACGGGGAATCGAACCCGGGTCTCCCGCGTGACAGGCGGGGATACTAGCCACTATACTATCGAGGAGCCTATGGTGCAAGAATGGCTTGGGTTATTTATACTAAAATGTTATCATTATGATTGGTGGGGATTCCTAAGGCATGACATCATCCCTTGTTCGTTGGGCGTCGCATGTGTTATCGCTACTGATTGTGGTGTCCGTTCCTAAGACATGACATCATCCCTTGTTCGTTTGGCGTCGCATGTGTTATCGCTACTGGTTGTGGTGTGGTGTCCGTTCCTAAAGCATGACATCATCCCTTGTTCGTTGTACGTCGCATGTGTTCTCACTATGCGCGACGCATTATTTATTTTTAGATCTGGGACCGAAAGTTGCCTTAACTGGGGACAAGGACCTTGCCTTCTTGTTTCATTCTCATGCTCCTTCTGTGGTCGTTGCTTGGTCGTCGGACTGAAAATGGACAGGTCTCCGGGGATCTGGAAGCGGTTGCTGCCGCTGCTCGTGCTCAGTTCTCCGCAGGTTGAATTAATTTGGGTCGGCTTAAGTGCCTGGTGTCGTAATGGTGATCCATGTGTTTGCTTCCTTGAGTTTCCTTTGATGGCTGAGACACTCGAACTCTCTGTTTGAAAATTGATCTGTACCGGCGGTATTTTTTTTGCGTTTAGTTTGCCTTCGTCGCTTTGTCTTGATGCTAATTATGAAATGGGTGTGGTTTTCTGTTAGTTTTTTCGAGTTAAATCTTTCTCGCTTACGTTTTTTTGGGGGTATATTCATCGCCTTGCTGCTCGCCTTTTAAGGCTTGCTTACACCCGCAGTGTTGCCAGCCAGGCTGCGTGTACTGCTACGCGAAATTGTTTCTTATTTCCCACACCGGAACTAATCTCTCCTTGTCCGTACATACGTGGTCCCCGAAATCCAAGGGGGAAGAAGATGTGCTCTGTAGTTGGTTCGAGATGCCTCCCACGGGTTCTCAGCCCCCATAATTGTTGGATTGTTTTTGTTTTTGTTTTTGAATTTGTGAGTTTGGGTTCAATCATCTCTTTCTTTCCGTAATAAGACACTTGCCATCGATACCACACCGTTGTCTTATTCGCTATTTGTTTACCCCGAAAGGAACTTGTGTGGGTTTTCCTCTAGTGCACCAAGCATGGGCGCGGATTCAGCAGGAACACCATCAATATCGCTGTAAATTGTTCTTATCAGAAGGAGTAGAGCACACAGAGAACACAACAACTCTCCAAAGAAAAACACACTGGAGTAATTTCTTTTCTTATTTTTATTTCAGTTTATTCTCTGGCATAGCTTTTATTTTAAATACAAACACTGGAACCGTCTTTTAAATTATGGGTCGTTTTGTTTGTTCAATAGTCTTGATATTAATTTTCACTGCGCGCTTGTTATTTACTGTGTGGTACACGAACTCTATGAATCAACGTCACACTCGTATTTGGCAACCATTATTTAAGTAAATTTATTCCTCTAAAATATTAAATTCATTCCCTTAGAACTTATGTTTCTCGACAAACAACTCGACACGAAAACAAGCGTGTGTACGCTTAAGGAATTTAAATTTGACAACGGAAGGCGCGACAGCAAAGGTTCGACGTCTCTCCTCGAAGGGTGATAAAATTTGACTCTTCGATGCAATCCACATCCGTCAGATTCAACGGTGGTGGATTACATCGATGTGGGAGGAGCGAACAGACTCAACTTGGCGACGGCCAATGAGCGATCATAAAGGAGTTAAATGGGAGGATTTCCCATGTGTCCATATAGGACAAGTACGATACCCCTTAGCCTGCGTATCGACAACGAACGATACCGCACCTCTTCAAACAAATGGACGAGCAACAAAGGGCTGCAGGCATTGTGTTTATGTAATGCCGTTGTAGGCGATACATTCTTCGGTGACGATAGGTCGACCGAAGATTTGGGATTTGTTTGATTTAACCGTATAGCTCTGGTGCTCTAGAAAGGAAGATATTTTGTTGGCATTAAGTCAACAGAAATCTTGCCGACGGTCGCAAAGGATCAGGCTGCATGTTATCTTATTTGGGTTAATATGCTGGTACATGGATATGGTGGTGAGGAATTCGCCACCCATGGGAACCAAGGACCAGAGTTGGTAAGCAAAACAAACACAGTGCGGTACTGTGTGTGTACTTTGATTTCCAGAAGGGTCATCATATAGCATGAACGTGGGTATGATTGCCTAAACAACGATCCTATTCATGCCCAAATCCCATGATCGGTTGATAGCCGATAATGGGAAATTGGTTGCAGCTATTGCGAACCTAAAGATATGGGGGCAATATTTAATTACCGAATGGTAGGGAAACTATTGGCTGCAGTCGTGTCAACAAGTACGTTGGTCGACGTGTCTTCTGGCCCAACGGATTGTTGTTTGGAGGATCGAATTTAGGTCCAGCCGATAAGGCGAGTATGGACATGTCATGCACGTGTGTGAGAAAGTGCTTCTCAGCAATGCGCATTGACATGTTCGGGAATTAATATCGGTTACATGAAGAAGTAACCGAATTAGGTTTCGTAAACATGATGAGTTGGATGCAAGCATGCCCCGGGGTAAAAGTTTGATGCCACGATAAGATGGTAATCTTGCCGTGGGCTTATGTTTTCAGGTGGAAGCTGATGCAGAGTAGCTTACGATGCTCATTTGCAGGTAAGTAGAAGGCAGGTAATTTATGGAAATGGGTGGTTCTTTGGAAGTGGGTTAAAGAACCCCCACAAACTCGTGCGAACGATGTAAAATATGCTATGCGATACGCAGTCAATTAAAAAGTTTTCGCACCTCACTTCCACTTTCACCGATGTGTTTATATGTGTGTAAACAGTTGGTTTTTTTCCTGTGCAAGGCAGTGAATCGTTTTTTTTTTTTTTTATTTTAAGTCTGCATTTATTTTAATTCAAATACAAATTATACATTTTTCTTTATGTAGGACTAAATTGTGATTCGTTCTCTTTGTGCAGGAATGCACTGCGCCAAACACAATCTTTCAAAGTTGTTTATTTCATTGAGATGAATGCTTACGGTGGATGATGATTTGGAATGCGATAGGTATCATTTCCCGAGATATTGTCTTTCACCGAGAATGCACTAGACAGTCTATTTTTTTTTTTTTTTTTTTTTTTTTTTTTTTTTTTTTTTTTTTTTTTTTTTACGGCCATTTGGTTTCTGTAGAGGGAAATTCTGCACAAGGCAGACATGTCCGTTCACTTTGTATGTCAAAAATGAACTCCCTGCTTCTGGGGAAATAAACCCATTATAGATACATGTAGCGGGGATAGAATTGTGAGGAAACCGTTGTAAAAATAGCGTCACTAAAAATTTTTTAAAAATTTGTATAACTCAGTATGTTTTGGTTCGATTGTCGTGAAATTTTGACACACATCGCTTGAAGCTTACCATAGTGCTTCCTATGTCATAAAAATTTTTCATTACAGGTGCCAACTGTGAGTTAGTCTCGGGGATTATTGAACGATGTGTTAACAATAGATGCTACAAAGTTAAGGCAGAAGAACATTTTCTTCCTGCAGTCGTTGATACGTCGGACAAAACAGTGTTTTTTTGACTACCAAGTCTTCGAAAAATATATTGAAGAGATTTTTAGCTTCATTTCAAAAATTGTTTAGAACTTCTTTTTGTGTAGTTTTAGGTTCGTCAAATGCAGACTGATTGATGTATCGGACTTGTGTAGACGACTTATGAGGTTTCACTTCACGTATTGAGATTTTTGCCTTTGTGGCAAAAGACACACACTTGGATCAGTTGAATTCTGTATAGACTCTTGGAGAAATGGTCTATTATTAACTGCAGATTGTCGAAATTCGTGAGTCGATAATTGCTTTTTCCAATTTTTTTTATATAAGCAGGACAGCGCTGGGAGCTATATGACCAATGTCATAACAGCTGACGCACTTAGGCTCAGGTACTTCTTCGCCTTCTTCCCCCAATGCCTTTAATTGAGTCTATGCACTCAGTGTAGTCATGACATTCGCCACACACAGTAAAATAAGCACAGCATCTGAACGCCCAAATTGTTGACACCGATAACCAATTACTCCCTTATAATTGTTTTTCCCAATAATTACGAAGCCTAGGGGAACACCAGCATTAATTTGATATTTAACACCATCCATAACTAGATGATCTCTTATTCATTGCATCAGTGTAGCATAATAGGGTTATAGATGCCAAATTTTGTCGAACTCTATTGAACTATTCAGAGCGACAACTTTGCTCTCAAAGTGAATCGAATGGCTCCGTTTTTTTGGAAGGCCAGGGACTTTGTTTGCAGTCCCATTGCCACGAAATCCACATCGGCGCTTTTTAAGGAGGTCGTTTGATTCTACGTGTTTCAAAAGTTGACGATTAATTACTGACTTCATAACCTTCGGATTGTTAGGAAGAGGGGTGGGAATTGGTCAGTTGAATAGTGCAGATGGATGAGCAGTAACTTATGGAGTGAAGTGGAACATCTCTTCTGGAGAATAGGGAGAATCTCGTCCGAGCCAACGGATGTTAATGTTCAACTTTTTGAGTGCTCGGGGAACAGTACAATTTCGAAAGCAAAGCTGGCTCATGTTGTGCTGTTTGCGCTTAAGTTGAAGCGGAACTGATGTAGTGTATCAGGCAGCGTAACGTTAGATGCGAAATGTGCAGGCAGTAGATTTGTTTTCTCTATAACGATGCTAGCTGGTCTGACAGCAACTATAAGCGAAGAAATGGTTGAGGAGATAGGAGCTCTTGATGTCCTTCAAAAAATTTCAACTACCTGCGGCAGAGAGTGTGATTTTTGGTCGTGTAAGAACTTTACGCATTGACTGTGAGCTTTGCTGTCATTCCTCGTCTTCTTGAATCTAGTCCAATTTTCCTTCGCATTATCTTCAACTTATGTTCTTACCCCTAATATTTACCCTGCACCTGGAATCGAAACATATACCCGGCATACGTTTTGTACTCCACTCGATGTGAAGTACGAGGGTTGCCTCTTATGTTTCGGGATTTGGCAACCCTAGTGTTGCAATCCGGCAATTAACAGCTCTGTCGTAAAGTTGGACATTTTTGAGGTTATACGCACTCAGAACGTTTTGACATACGAGCGCTATTTGTGTTGTTTACAGTAACTTAAAAGATTCATCTCGGCCCAAAAATGGAATTAAATCGTCAACATTTTCGTGCGATTATTTTTTACAACTTTCGGCGTGGATTAACTCAGCAACAGTGCATGGATGAACTTAATTCAATTTTTGGCGATGAAGCTCCATCAAGGACAAGTGTTTATCGATGGTATGGTGAATTCAATCGTGGTCGTAGTTCACTCCAAGATGAATTTCGTGAAGGTCGTCCAAAATCAGTTGTTGTTCCGAAAACCATTGATGCTGTGCGCGAACTGATATTGGAAGATCGTCATGTGACCTATCGTGAAATTGAGACAACCTTAAGCATTAGTGGGACCAGCATACATTCGATATTGCATAAACATTTGACTGTCAAAAAAATTTGTTCGCGTTGGATCCCTCACAATTTGTCAATCGCCCAAAAAAAGGCTCGTGTCAATTGGTCGAAAGAAATGCTCAAAAAATACGGTCGCGGTGCTTCGAAACACGTCTATGACATCGTGACAGGTGATGAATCGGGAATTTACGCGTATGAGCCCGAAAGTAAAAAGCAGTCGACTGTCTGGGTGTTTCAAGATGAACCAAATCCAACAAAACATGTTCGCGCACGAAGCACTTCCAAGCAAATGGTCGCCTGTTTTTTCGGAAAAACTGGACATGTCGCAACCGTACCACTAGAACAACGCAGAACAGTCAATTCTGAGTGGTACACAACCATTTGTTTGCCAGTTGTCTTCCAAGAAATCAGGAAAACCAACCGCCGAAGACGGATCACTCTTCACCACGACAATGCGAGCTCTCACACATCGGCTGCGACAACTGCATTTTTGAGCACCCAAAACATCGATTTGATGGGTCATCCGCCGTATATATAACATGGTGTGGGCTGTCGCCTGTAGTTACGTAATTTCAAAACTTTTTGAACGTTGTTTCATTTTTTTTTTGCCATCAACATCAGATGTATTTCTTAAGATCGTAGTCAGTCCCTTTTATACATTATTATTTTTATTTATTGACCTGAAGGAACCCGGTAGCTCATAGCCTCAGTGACTAGACTGCCCCTCTTATACAAGAGTTTTAAAATAGATGGTATGTAGTTGGTGCGAGGTGTCACTTGTAGTTACGTAATTTCAAAGCTGCTTAAACTTTATTTCTGTTTTTTTACCACCTAAATTTTACCATCAACAGCAAATGTATTTATTAAGATCTTGGTCGGTCCCTTTTATACACGAGTTTTAAAATAAATTGCAGATGGCGTAGGGTGTCACCTAAGGTTACGTAATTTCAAAAGTGCTTAATATTAAAGGCAATGGTCATTCTATTTCAATAAATCGTGAGCACATCATGTTACCGAATCGTTGCGATACACCTACCTAAAGTCGTTTTTGCAACAATGGAATTATTTGCGTCGATGGAGAGGATATGGGGAGACTTCGTATAAGCATACTTATTTCAATGAACACAATAGCGATACGTCAATCCAGGTGGCAGCAATAAGATTTTATGCTTGTATGCAAATAATAAAATTCAATTTCTGCGAGTAAGCTCTCCTTTGATCACTCTCGATATTTGCCTGAATTCTAATGAATAGCGATTACTTTTCAGAGTAACTTTATTACCATACATTTTCTATTGTTGTGTTTCGCAAGCATCTCAATGTAATTGATACTTAAATACAGTTCTCGGTAACTGTGTGAAATATATATTTGTGTCCTACCGATTATTGGCACTTGAGTACATATTTCTTCTCTAAAAGGTAGTGATTGATTCAGTTTGAGACACCTGTCCTTCGCAAGCACACGCTACTGGGAGCTTGAATTGACTCTTGTGTTGAAAGGAATTTTATTTATTCGATTATTCAGTGTTCAAAGTCCCAAAATATCATTGTGAAATAAATTTTTTTTTTTGGGATAAATAACTTCTGCCGACCGGTGAGTATCCTTTTATTTTGATATAAAGTGCCAGGTTTTGCATAAGCTAGAAATTATATTGTCTATTGTTTGTCAAGCTTGGGCCATGAGGCACTTTTAATATTTTTGAATGGAATCAAATTGTATCGTTTATTTGGAATTTATAATCTAATATAATTATAATCATTAGTGGGTTTATGGTGTTTTCCGAAGTGTTGAATAACGTGGTTCGAAGCATCGCCATACGAAAGTTATAGTCAAAGCACCACGCATTAGACCACGGCCGTGTGTACACGAGGATTTTTTTTTATTAGACTTCTCTCGGGAGAGGCGAACCTATAGCGCCGAGTGGGCGCCCCGAGATGCCATCAAATAACAGTTGCAGTTCTTTTTGAACAGTTGCAGGTTGTAACGCTCCGGGAACACTCGCGTGGGAAGGGAGTTCCACAGCTTCTCCGCTCTGTAACGGAACGAATTCTGATGCAGGGATGTTCGCGCCGTCGCGAGATGAACCATAAACGGGTGCGATCTGTCGGATTGTCTTGTGGAGCGCATATAAACCGAATTGCGTGGAACAATACTAAGAATCTCCGAAGAACAGTACTCGTGATAATATCTGTAAAACAGACAGAGGTCGGCCACGCGCCTTCGATGTGATAGCGGTTGTAGTCCCGACGTCAGCGCCGAGTCCCCGATCAGGCGGATCGCTCGTCTCTATGCTCTCAAGTAGGTCGAGAATATGTTTAGGAGCCGAGCTCCAAACATGAGAGCAATATTCGAGCGCGGGTCTAATTTAGGATTTATATAGGAGAAGAAGTTGGGCCGGAGTAAACTATTTCTTGGCTCTAAAAAGATAACTCAGCTTTCCTGAGGCTGACCTGGCGATACTCGACACGTGTTTATGTCACGATACATTCCCACAGACCGTGACGCCGACCAATTTCAAACTTTCCCCAGCCTCGAGGGCCTGGCCATTTATCACCAACTGTGGAACCGATGATCCACCTTTTCTTTTGTGAATGTTTGATATTGTGTCTTCGCTGCATTGAAGTCGACGAGATTGGCCCCTCCCCACTGCAGGACCCTATCTAGATCCTGATTCAGAGAGTCAATCTGTCTACATCTCAGCTGGTGCGACGTTGATGCACTAATCGGCCGATCACTCGAAAAGGAGGAAACAATCGTACTATCATCCGCAAAACTGAACACTTTGTTATCCGTTGTCTCCAACAAATCATTTATGTGAGGCAAGAACAAAATTGGAGCCAAAATAGAACCTTGGGGCACCCCTGAATTAACAGGATACAGATCCGAACACTCGCCGTCCACAACAACCCGGATCGATCGATTCTCGAGGAAGCTCCTCGTCCAGTCGCAAAGCCGTTGGGAAAGTCCATATGAACGAAGTTTGTTCAGCAATGTCCCGTGCCAGACGCGGTCAAAAGTCTTGGATATATCCAATGCGACTACCCTTGACTCACCATGCCGTTCAAACGCAGATGTCCATATATCGGTTATAAGTGTCAAAAGGTCTCCCGTGGACCGCCTGCCACGGAATCCGTATGACGATCATTCAGAAGTCCGTTGCACTCCAAATACTTAACTAACTCTGTATTGATGACTTTTTCCATTACCTTAGATAAAATAGACAGTAATACTATCGGACGGAAATTTTGTGGGAGACACTTTTTTCCCGTCTTTTGGGATTGGCTGAACTCGAGCGATTTTCCAGCAGGCAGGAAAGTTCCTCCGTGCATAAGATAAGCGGAAGAGTCTGCCAAGAACCGGCGATAGTTCTGGAGCACAGTTCTTAAGGACTATTGCTGGTATTCCGTCCGGGCCGGTTGCCTTCCTACAATCCAGTTCACGTAGAATGCGTTGAATAGTGCGCGGACGAAATCTCACATCCCGCTTGGAAGACTGTACCGGCGAGATCACAGGTGGCTCCAAAAGACCGGGATCGAGGTTTGAATTCGCGGAAAATAAATTCGCGAACACGTTAGCTTTATCCTTTGGATTCGTGACTAACGTCCCGCTGTCTGTGACTAACGGGCAGAAAGAGGAGGGTGCGAAGTTACCGCTGACAGCCTTTGCCATTGACTAAAAGAAGCGCGAACCAGTTGGGCACCGTAGGAGCTTATTGATCACCCTGTCGTTGTGAGCCTTCTTCGCGGTATCAATCGCCTGGTTGCACGCGTTTCTGATTCTAACAAAATTCGTTCTGTTAACATCGGTGGGATTGGAGCGCCATTGCTTAAAAGCTTCATTTTTTGCCGCTGTAATCAGCTTGCATTTGTGGTCAAACCACGGTTTATCAGACGAACTTCGTTTAATGGAATGTGGAATATACATCTCCATCCCCAGAAGTATAATCTCTGATACGGATTCCACGCAAGCGTTAACATCGGAGTCTCCGAAGCACACCTCCGACCATGGAAAGGATGCGAAGAAATCTCGCAGATCGTCCCAGTTAGCGGCCTCATACTTCCATACATGACGAAGCAGTCTAGGCCGGTTATTCGCTTGATATGCAACTGCTTGCGCGACAGATACCAAGCAGTGATCTGAGTTTCCCAGTGGCGCAGAAACCTCTACGGTATAAATACTCGGTTCGGATGTCAAAAACAGACCCAGGGTGTTCGCATAATCGCCTCGGGCATCCGGCACTCGCGTTGGCGCCTCCACGAGTTGAGTTAAGTTGTGGCTTACAGCAAACATCTCCGCCAGCCTCCCAGTATCGTCGGTTCTGTTAGAATGTACCAACCAGCCAGAATTTTGCGCATCAAAGTCGCCAAGGACAACAATTTCAGAAGCTGGGTGGTTGATCTGTATCCAGTCGACGGTATATGAAAGATGTTCGAAAAATGTCGTCGGTCGATCGTCATTCGGGGAGCGGTAAAGACAACAAAGAAATTTAACAGAATTCCTCAGTACGACCCTCAACCATATGATGTCCATATTATTGGGTTCCAACGCCTCCATCCTCTGGCAAGCCAGATTGGACCACGCGAAGACGCAGACTCCGCCCATAAAACGGAATCTCGAATGTAAGTCGTATCCCGGGCAACGAAGATATGTCGAATCAGTTGACGAATCGACCTGGGTCTCAGTTAGAGCAAGGATATCAGGTTTCGTTGTTTGCAAATATTGGTGGGTGGTGTTTACATTCGTATTGGTGAAACCGATGCCCCTGATGTTACAAAATGCCGTCACCAGTCGAGCGAGGGCAGAGCCTCGAGAGCGAGTCTGGTTATGCGATGACGAACCTCTCAAAGTTCCATTATTTATCATGATATCTGCATGATGTTCCCCCTGACATAGTCCCCCCACCCCTGGAGATCCGAATGGGAGACTAGTTTACCTCGGGAATTCTTTATATCAGAAGGTACCATCATGACTTATCCCCGTGTCAGTCCGGGCCATCAACCACACATCCGAAACACCGTCGAAGATTTCTCTCGGCGATATCGCGGAATATACAGCGTGACGGGGTGGTATCTCACCTTGGGACCGACTACCACCTAACCAACCTTTTCTCGAACCGGTCCATCAGCCAAGCTCCGAAAGATGGCCAGGGATTTCTCTCGACCATTTCACGGAGCCTATAGCTTGATGGGGTGGTATTTCACCGGGCACACAGGGCGTTGGGACCCCGCGTACCATTACTGTCTGTGTTATCTAAGGTGATGGAAAATGTCATCAATGCCAAGTTAATTAAGTATTTGGAATGCAACGGACTTCTGAATGATCCTCAATACGGATTCCGTGGCAGGCGATCCACGGGAGACCTTTTGACCATTATAACCGATATATGGACATCTGCGATTGTGGGGCATGGTGAGTCAAGGGCGGTCGCATTGGATATTTCCATGGCTTTTGACTGCGTCTTGTACGGGGAATTGCTGAGCAAGCTTCATTTATACGGACTTTCCCAGAAGCTTTGCGACTGGACGAAGAGCTTCCTCGAAAATCGATCGATCCGGGTTATTGGGGCCGGTGAGTGTTCGGATCTGTATCCTGTTAATTCGGGGGTACCCCAAGGTTCTATTATGGCTCCAACCTTGTTTTTGCTTCACATAAATGATTTGTTGGAGTCAACGGATAACAAAGTGTTCAGTTTTGCGGATGATAGTACACTTGTTTCTTCTTTTTCGAGTGATCGACCGATTGGTGCATCAACGTCGGATCAGCTGAGATGTATCTAGATCTCTGAATCGGGATTTAGATAGAGTCCTGCAGTGGGGAAGGGCCAATCTCGCCGACTGCAATCCAACGAAGACACAATACACAACATTCACAAAGAAATGTGGATCATCGGTTGCACAGCCGATGATGAATGGCCCGGCTCTCGAATCTGGGGAAAGCATGAAATTATTCGGCATCACGGTCTGTAGGAATGTGTTATGGTATAAACTTGATTGGGTGGTATTTTACTGGGCGGCAAGGCTTTGAACCCCACCCTCGCTCGGCCCTTAGTCGCTATTTCCACTATATGGTCGGGAAAATTCATCGAATATGTTCTAGGCATTTGGCTGATGGCCTGGACTGAGGTTGAGATAAGATATGATGGTGAGAAAAAGAATTCCGGAGGTTCAATATTTCTCCATTTGGATCTCGGGTAGGTTATCTCATGTTTAAAAAAAAAACGAAACGTAAACAACTCCTCCCGCCCACGAAACACTGTCAATGTTCAACTAGTAAAGACGTTCTGTAACATCCGAGGCATCGGTTTCACCAATACAAATGTAATCGCAACCGCCAATATTCGCAACCTGCGAATCTCGATATCCTAAGCGCAAGCGAGACCCAGGTTGACTCGACATACCCTTGTTGCCCAGGATACGACTTACATTCGAGATTTCTTTTTAGAGATGGAGTCTGCGTCTTCACCCGATCCGCTTTAGCTTTCCAAAGGAAAGAAGCATGATAACTCATCATCATTTGGATGAAAATTGTGCTGAAAAATTCGGTCAAATTTCTTTGGTGTCGGTACCGCTTCCCGAAAGACGATTGGCCGGTGACACTTTTCGAACATCTTTTACGTACCGCCGACTGCATACAAATCAACCAGCCGGCTTCTGAAATTGTCGTTCTAGGCGATTTTAATGTACACAATTTGCGAGATTTTTTCGCATCCTCTTTCATTTCATTTCCATTGTACGTACATTTTTATTTTGTTGTTTTTCTTATATTTATCAGACTTGCTAGACAAAAAAATGCTTAAATCCTAGCTCCGTGGACTGATGTGGAAACTACGATGTTAACGCCTGCGCATAGTCAGTTACGGGAATTATTATTCTCGGTATGGAGAATAAAGTTTTAAGGGGTTTCTTTGGCGGCAAATGTGACGAGGAGGCAGGACAATGGAGGAAACTCCACAAGCACGAATTGGAAGAGCTATACCGCAAACCCACAATAGTGAGAGGAATCAAGTCGCGAATTTACACAATGACGCTCAAGCCCACAGAGACCATTAGAACGAATTTTGTCAGATTCAGAAACGCGAAAGTGACCGACAAACTGCTTGAGTGCGAAACTGATTTGCGTTCTTTCTGGTCAAGAGCAAAGGCTTTTAGCAATAACTTCGGTTCCTACTCGTTTCTTCCGCCGGGCAGTAGCCACAAATTCAAAAGATGAAGCCATTGTGTTTGCGAATTTATTTTTCATGGATTGAATCCTACTTGTCGGCCTTTTACAACCACCTGTGATCACGCCGGTACAATCTTCAATGTCAGATGTGAAGCTCCGCCCACGTGCTCTTCAACACATTCTATGTGGATTGGATTGTAAGACAGCAACCGACCGGATAGCCTACCAGCAATAGTCGTTAAAAACTGTGCTCCAGAACTGTTGGCGGTTCTTAGTAAACTCTTTCGGTTATCTTATGCACAGAAAACCTTTTCTAACCGCTGGAAACCCATTCGAATTCAGCCAATCCCAAAGAAGAGGAAAAAGCGTCTCCCACAAATTTACCGGCCGATAACATTACTATCTATATTATCCAAGGTGATGGAAAAGGTCATCAATGCCGAGTTGATTAAATACTTGGAATGCATTAGACTCTTAGATTATCACCAATACGGATTTCGTAGAAAACGATCCCCGGGACACCTTTTGACCTTTGTCAACGACGCGACATCTGCAATTGAAAAACATTGTCAATCAAGGGCATTGGATATTTCCATCGATTTTGACCACGTCTGACACAGGGCGTTGCTAGGCAAGCTTCGTTCCAACGGACTTTCTCAACAACTTTGAGACTGGACAAAGAGCTCTACCTAAGCGTTACACACCAGGCTACTGACCGTGTTTTTAGAACTTGATTTCCAAACTCGACTATACTCCACTGGTGTGAATTATTTTTTTGTTATTTATCGCTTGGTATACGGTTCTGATGTATTTTTCTTATTCGATTTTTCGTTCATGTTCTTCACTATTTCGCTTGTGAATCGTGTGTATCTGTTAGAATCGCTACAGTTCTATTTTGGCTGCAACCTTGTTTTTACTTAACATTAATGACTGGTAACAAATCACTCAGTTCTGGAATGCTAGTAGACTTATTTCCTCACTTTCGCACTAGCGAAAGCAAGATCGACTCTCTGAATCGGGATCTGGATAAAGTCCTACATTGGGGAAAGGCCAATCTCGCCGACTTCGTCGCAACGAAGACGGAATATTAAACATTTACAAGGAAAAATGGATCGTCGGTTCCATGCTGGTGATAAATCGTCAGGCCAATAAAATTTAGGACATGCATTTGGTCGACGTCGCGATCTGTTGGAACGTATCGATTTTCTCCAGGTCTGCCTCCAGAAAGTTGAGATCTTTTTTAGAGCCAAACAATATTTTATCCCGGCCCAACTCGATCTCCTTTCCAAATCTCAAAGTAAACCCACAGTCGAATACTATTCTTATGATGTAGTCATCAAAATTTTCCCCCAGATGATCCGGTTTTAAAGGAGTAGCGGCTTCAAAAAATTGATTTTTTTTTTGTCTTAACCGATAGTATACCACTTGTAGAATATGCTCTCAAAGCCCCAATTATGAATTTGTATTTTAGCGGATCGAAATGAGCTCGAAAAGTACGCATGGCCGAGCACACTGTACAGTATTCGGACACTTTAAATGCATTTTTCTCAAAACCATGTTTTTGAAACGCGTGTGTAAGATAACTCATAATTTTACAGATGAATTCTTTTTTTTTTTTAATGAAAGGTTAGTTAATTTTCCGCTTGATGAATGTATTTTTAGAAGTTAAAATGTTGTTTATAAAAAGTTATAAATACTTAAAAAATTTCGTAAAAAATTGCGTTTTTTAATAACTTTTTTTTATAAAAAAAAACTTTTTTTAATGCTTTATTACTCACCAATTGATTAACTCATAAATTTAACAAAACCGTTATTTTACGGGCCATCCAACGAGGCTCACTGCACATCACAAAACATTTGTTTTGGCGCTGATGTCTTTTACTTAACTTTATAACATTTCTATATATGCACAATAAATGCTCATATTTGCAAAAATATATATTAAATAGTTTAAAAAAAACGACAAAATCGATTTTTTTTTGGACTTCTACACCAGGATACCCCCTTAAACGTTGGACTTGTTTCCATTGTGATTGAAACCCATGCAGAAATGGTAAGAGGCATCAGCGTATATGGATTGCAATGTTTATTGCTTTAATTTTCCTTTTTCGATATTCTTTTGGTGCTGCGTTCTTCTCTGTGGTTGCGTGTTCGTGTGGATTTGTTGAGATCGCCACAAATTTATGGAATTCAGTCGCATTTGTGCCAAAGAGTCCTGGAAAATTACCATAAGATAATGTTACGAACTGAAGAATACCACTGGAAACCATGTGAACCAATACAACTACCCTTTCATCATATTGGATTTATCACAGGTTGATTTGCTTAATGTCTCACCATCTCAAGCCTCTGTCAAATAAGTGATGTCCTAAATTATATGGAGAGACAATTTGACCTTATGTATACGACGGACTCCTATAATTCCTCAGTCTGCCTTAGTCCTCACGCCCCTCAACCATCGACAATTACCACCCCTCGCTTCTCTTATCCCTTTATCGTGACTGCTTGGCCCAATCCTCACCACTCCACGACAACTTTTCCTACAACTTCCACAAAGCTAACTTCCTCCTTTTAAATGAGTATCCTTAGCAAGCAGAATTTCCCTTTGATCATCTAGAGATAGAAGAAGCTACTGACACTCTCAACAAGGAAATTTACAATGCCATTTACCTACATGCCCCTTATTCTCAACATAGGATATCGGTTTCATCGCCTCCATGATACAACCGCAAACTCCGCGCTCTTCGGAACAAGAGGAACAATCTGTGGAACATTTTCGTAAGAATGCGTTCGTCCCTAGACTACTCCAACTACCTCGGTTCCTTTTATAAATTCACCGAGTTTTACAACTCCCTCTACTACAACTACCTCACAAAAACACAAAACAACCTGATCAATGACCCCAAATCTTTTTTCCACTTTATTGACTACAAACGTAAATCTGATGCCTATCCCAACTCCCTTTTCTATGACACGATTACTTCAACCGACCCCCAAACGAATGCCAATCTTTTCGCTTCATTCTTTTAAAAAATCCTTCAAGGACAACTGTTTTGAGCCTAACCCGTCTTACTTCAAAGATCTGCCCAAATTTCCTGGCTATTCCATCTCTCAACTTATTCAGCATCATCTAGTCGAAGAAAAATTAAACGTACTTAAAGACGAGTTCTGCCCTGGACCTGACGGGCTTCCGGTTGTCCTTTTAATAAAATGTTCCTCTTCTCTTTCTCTCCCGCTCTCAAAGACTTTCAATCTATCCCTCACACAAGGTATTTTCCCAAGTATTTGGAAATCCTCGTTTGTCACCTCCATACATAAAAAAACACATAAACACGACATTAGTAACTACCGTCCCTTCGCCAAGCTGTCACATATTCCAAAACTGTTCGAAGCCAACGCGTTATGTTTCCGTTGCAAATTTATCATCTCACCCAACCAGCATGGTTTCCTTACGGGTAGATCGATCACACCAATCTAGTTGAGTTCTCATCCCACACTCTCCGCACCTTGGGGAATGGTAGCGAAGTCGATGCAATCACAACCGATTTCAGCAAAGCCTTCGACAAAATCTCCCATAATCTTATAATCTTTAAGCTATTCCTCCTTGGTTTCGAACTCCTACTAATTAAGTGGATTTCTTCCTATCTTAACGATCAAACCTACTGGGTCAGATTTAAATCCACCCTTTCCAATGCTTTTCTTCTCACGTCAGGGGTTCCCCAGGGCAGTCACCTTGGACCGCTCCTATTTTTTCTTACTATTAACGACATTGACTCCTGTATCAAATACTCCTCCATCTCTCTCTACGCGGACGACACTAAACTCTTCAAGACGATCCGCTCTCCTCTCGACTTCACATTTCTTCAAATGGATCTCGACAACTGCCTCGAACTTAATATTGACAAATGTCACTCAACAACCTTCTCCCGTAAACGGCCCACTTCCCCCCGACGTTCCTATTTCCTACTCAACAAACAGATATCACTTGTACCATCGATCCGCGATCTTGGCATCTTATGTGATAGAGAGCTTAACTTCATCCCATATACTATATTGATGACATTATCCTCAAGGCCGACTCTGTCCTTGGCTTTGTGAAACGCCGGTCGAAAGAATTCTCCAATAACTACGTTTCCCGATCGCTTTACATAGCCTTTGGCCGTCCCATTCTCGAATATGCTAGTCAGACCTGGTCTCCTTACAACTTGTCTCACATTCACAGAAGCGTGCAGCGTCGTTTTTTTGCGTTTTGCCCTCCGAGGATTAAATTGGGAAAACCCTCGCCATACACAGCCGTCTCTATCTTATTAACCTCAACATACTTGAAGAGCGCAGAATTCATGCCGACATCCTCTTCATCCACAGTCTTCTCTCAGGTTCAATAAACTGCCCTAGCCTGCTCTCCTCCATTACATTTCGCACAAACCCTCGAACCCTGCGAAAGCCTCGTCTCTTCTATTTGCCCGTCCATCAGACTTATTACGGCTCTAGTGAACCCATTTCGCGAATGCTGCTGTGGGCAAACTCTTACTCAGCCATTTTTGATTTCAATATCAGCTCTCCCGCTCTTAAGCCTCGTCTCCTCTCTTATCCCTCCTGCCCCGCCCCGCTCACCGCCTATACTCTTACAACCCGCACTCTTACTCACACTTTAGCTTCCGGTCCATCCTTCCTTGTCCTACCACGTACGCTATCGTCTATCCATCCATGTTAGTTGGTTATACGGGCTCCTCCTGCCCCCCTTGGGAACAGATAATAGTCGCTGGGGGCCAAGTCTGGAGAATACGGTGGATTAGCATACAATTCAAATCGTCATTAGTCCAGTTTGGCCATCGCTTTCAAGGACTTCTCTCTTCGCCATACGGGGTTTTTTTTTCTTTATTTCGTCGTTTAGTTTGTCCAATAACGCTGCATAATACTCTCCTGTGACTGTTCCTCCCTTCTGCAGGCAATGGACAAGGGTTATGCCATGCGCATCCCAAAAAGCGGAGGCCATAACCTTCCCGGCCGAGCGTTGGTCTTTTGGCTGGTTTTGTCGGCTTTCGTGACTTTCCAGCCACTGCAGAGTGCCGATTGGACTCAGGCGTGTAATAATGGTTCCACGTTTAATCCATCGTCAGAAAACGTCGAAAAAAGTCCGCTCGATTATGCTGCAACGATACCAAACTGACCGTTGAATCAGC
This sequence comes from Microdon myrmicae, assembly GCA_963931805.1. Classification (NCBI taxonomy): domain Eukaryota; kingdom Metazoa; phylum Arthropoda; class Insecta; order Diptera; family Syrphidae; genus Microdon; species Microdon myrmicae. The sequence continues at coordinate 8,044,911 of OZ007500.1, read as the reverse complement.
AACGCGCTGCTGTTTTTGGTCGCACCCATCGCGCCGATAGCTTTTTCATCTTCAAAAGATCGTGCAAAATGTATCTCGTTCGTTCTTTTGAGATGCCCACGGCCTCAGCAAACTCGCGCAACTTCATTTTACGATCACTCAAAACGATTCGTTGTACTTGTTTTACAATTTCCGCATTCGTAGCCTCTTTTGGCCTTCCAGTGCGAGGTGCGTCTTCGGTGGTTGTACCACCCATTTTGAATTCACTAAATCACCGATAAACAGTTGTTCTCGAAGGAGCAGATGTGGGATAACATTTCTGCAACCATTGCAATGATTACTCGGAAGTTTTTCCCATCAAAAAGGAAAGTTTGATCAAGATGCGATATTCCTGTGTAACACCCTCTTTCTACTGTGTACCATCATCTTCAGATACCATCTGTGTAGGCGCCTTACATGACTATCTGCTTGAAGCCGCCCATGTCAATGCCCTTGAAAAGTATAAAGCTGCAGCGTATTAACGGACAGCGTGATCAGCAGCTGATCGGCTATAAAAAGAGGGTGTAGCCGGCCAGTGATCGGCAAGCATTGTACTCGTGCCATGTGTGAGAGTGATCGTAAATAAAGAGTTATCCAGGTTGCTGTTTCATTATTCTTATATTTGTCGTTCTTCTTATTCTCGTTGGTCTTCTTTTTTTTCATACATTTCACCTGTTTTTCCTTTTTTTACGAAGGCGAAAGTAGCGTCACTCAAACAACTGTAGCTTGTAAACGAATGGACGAAATATCACGAAACATTCATACATAAACTAGTGACAGATGAGCCTCTCGAAATGAGTCATGATCATATTCTACTGGTGCCACCTATCGAAAAATCCCGGGACTTTTCAGCCCACATAGTATTAGTAGCGGCTTCGAAACAGAAACTTCGACTATCGATCATTAAAGTAGCTAGTCGTAGTTTAGCGTGGCAAGAAAATGGGCTGCCCCGTCAATTGTAACAGCAATACTCTCCAAGACTCGACCGATATCAAACTACGCACTCTCGAGGGAGTTGTGGCGTTTCTAAAAGATACATCACCGAAAGAATACTCAAAGCATATTTTTCAGAGTCGTATACCATAGCAATTAACATAGTAATTCCTTGAGTGTACTTGAGAATAATAATAATATAACTGTCGTACACACAAGGGTGGTCTGATGTGTTGAGCCTTCGCTTCTATCCTTTAGTGATTCTAACCGTCATAACGTTGTTTCGAATCGCTCCCACTTCACTATCGTTGCAAGACACCACCAAGTCAATACGCCGTAAAATACGAAAGCGATGGCAATTACTGAACAAGGCCATGGACATATTTTGCGATCAATTGACGCGAATATTTTCCAACACTATTCAAACTAAAAGCGCAGTTCATCCCGCGTCGGCACATATACCACTGTACCAAAACTAGTTCCGTTACAATACAGGAAAGCTATGGAACTCCCTCCTTGCGCGAGTGTTTTCGGAGCGTTGCAACTTGCAACTGTTCAAGAGGAATTCCAACCCTAGCGGTATAGGTTCGCCTCTTTTGAGAGAAGTATGTAAACAAATATCCCAGGGTTTCGTTAAGTGACTGGTCTGACCTTGGATAAATATGCGGGCACAGATACAGCAGAAAAATTGCATTTCAATCCATGGAACTTGCATTGGTTTGCTGCCTCGGAGTGGAATATAATATTGTGACGCATATGACAATCAGTACTAGAATATTCGAGAAAGTCCGAAACAAAGTACTAGAATATTCTATAAAGTACTGGAAAACTGGAGACTATGAACAATAGAACATTCAAGGCTATGGGACGGATGGAAACGAAACACCGAATCAGAATGTGAGGAAACGGTATAAATACGTCGCACACAGATCATGGAGACAAGTAATAAGTAAGAAAGTGAAGCAAGCGATAAGTAAAAAGTAAGAAGTAAGCAGAGTCAAAGACGCGATAAGTAGCAATAAGTCAAGAAATCGTCATGTGTACGGTAAAAGTAACGGTTGTTATTAACGGACAAATAAAGTGTTACATTAATTCAAAATCGATTTAACGGCTCTTATTTATTAAAAATAATTAATCCAGCGAACCCCAATCTCGCTATAATATGTTATAATTCACAATGGAAAGGTGGAACTTGTTTCTTTTTCGCGTGGGAAGGGAGTTCCACAGCTTCCCCGCTCTGTAACGGAACGAGTTCTGATGCAGGGATATTCGCGCCGTCGGGAGATGAACCGCAAACTGGTGGGATCCGTTGGATTGTCTTGTGGATCGCATATAAACCGAATTGCGTAGAACAATACTAAGAATCTCCGAAGAACAGTACTCGTGATAATATCTGTAAAACAGACAGAGGTCGGCCACGCGCCTTCGATGTGATAGCGGTTGTAGTCCCGACGGCAGCACCGAGTCCCCGATCAGGCGGATCGCTCGTCTCTGTATGCTCTCAAGTAGGTCGAGAGTATGTTTAGGAGCCGAGCTCCAAACATGAGAGCAATATTCGAGCGCGGGTCTAATTTAGGATTTATATAGGAGAAGAAGGCCCGAGTAAACTATTTCTTGGCTCTAAAAAGATAGCTCAGCTTTCCTGAGGCTGACCTGGCGATGCTCGACATGTGTTTATGCCATGATACATTCCCACAGACCGTGACGCCAATCAATTTCAAACTTTCCCCAGCCTCGAGGGCCTGGCCATTTATCATCAGCTGTGGAACCGATGATCCACTTTTCTTTGTGAATGTTGTATATTGTGTCTTCGCTGCATTGAAGTCGACGAGATTAGCCCTTCCCCACTGCGGGACCCTATCTAGATCCTGATTCAGAGAGTCAATCTGTCTACATCTCAGTTGATGCGACGTAGATGCACCAATCGGCCGAACACTCGAAAAGGGGAAACAAACCTACTATCATCCGCAAAACTGAACACTTTGTTATCCGTTGTCTCCAACAAATCATTTATGTGAGGCAAAAACAAGGTTGGAGCCAAGATAAAACCTTGGGGCACCCCTGAATTAACAGGATACAGATCCGAACACTCGCCGTCCATAACAACCCGGATCGATCGATTTTCAAGAAAGCTCTTCGTCCAGTCGCAAAGCTGTTGGAAAGTCCATATAAACGAAGTTTGCTCAGCAATGCCCGTGCCAGACGCGGTCAAAAGACTTGGAGATATCCAATGCGACCGCCCTTGATTTACCATGCCGCTCAATCGCAGATGTCCATATATAGGTTATAAGTGTCAAAAGGTCTCCCGTGGATCGCCTGCCACGGAATCCGTATTGGCGATCATTCAGAATTCCGTTGCACTCCAAATACTTAACTAACTCTGTATTGATGACTTTTTCCATCACAGATTTTGTGGGAGACGCTTTTTTCCCGTCTTTGGGATTGGCTGAACTCGAGCGATTTTCCAGCAGGCAGGAAAGGTCCTCCGTGCATAAGATAAGCGGAAGAGTCTGCCAAGAACCGGTGAGAGTTCTGGAGCACAGTTTTTAAGGACGATTGGTGGTATTCCGTCCGCGCCAGTTGCCTTCCTACAATCCAGTTCACACAGAATGCGTTGAATAGTGCGCGGACGAAATCTCACATCCCGCATGGAAGACCGTACGGCGAGATCACAGGTGGCTCCAAAAGGCCGGGATCGAGGTTTGAATTGGCGGAAAATAAATTCGCGAATACATTAGCTTTATCCTTTGAATTCGTTACTAACGTCCCGCTGTCTGACACCAACGGGCAGAAAGAGGAGGATGCGAAGTTACCGCTGACAGCCTTTGCCATTGACCAGAAGGAGCGCGAACCAGTCGGGCACCGAAGGACCTTACTGTTCACCCTGTCGTTGTGAGCTTTCTTCGTGGTATCAATCGCCTGGGTGCACGCGTTTCTGATTCTAACAAAATTCGTTCTGTTAACATCGGTGGGATTGGAGCGCCATTGCTTAAAAGCTTCATTTTTTGCCGCTGTAATCTGCTCGCATTTTTGGTCAAACCACGGTTTATCAGATGAACTTCGTTTAATGGAATGTGGAATATACATCTCCATCCCCAGAAGTATAATCTCTGATACCGATTCCACGCAAGCGTTAACATCGGATTCTCCGAAGCACACCTCGAACCATGGAAAGGATGGTAAGAAAACTCGCAAATCGTCCCAGTTAGCGGCCCCATACTTCCATAAATAGCGAAGCTGTCTAGGCCGGTTATTCGCTTGATACGCAAGTGCTTGCGCGACAGACACCAAGCATTGATCTGAGTTTCCCAGTGGCGCAGAAACCTCTATGGTATAAGTACTCGGTTCGGAAGTCAAAAACAGATCCAGAGTGTTCGCATAATCGCCCCGGGCATCCGGCACTCGCGTTGGTTCCTCCACGAGTTGAGTCAAGTTGTGGCTAACAGCAAACATCTCCGCCAGCCTCCCAGCCTCGTCGGTACTGATAGAATGTACCAACCAGCCGGAATTGTGCACATTAAAATCGCCGAGGATAACAATTTCAGAAGCTGGGTGGTTGATCTGTATCCAGCCGACAGTATGTGAAAGATGTTCGAAAAATGTCGCCGGTCGATTGCCATTCGGGGAGCGCTAAAGACAACAAAGAAATGTTACAGAACTCCCCAGTACGACCCTCAGCCATATGATGTCCATATTATTGGGTTCCAACGCCTCCATCCTCTGGCAAGCCAGATCGAATCACGCGAAAATGCAGACTCGGCCCATAAAACGGAATCTGGAATGTAAGTCGTATCCAAACGCTAAAAATTAATTCGAATGGACGGTTACCTAGTTTGTGTGAAATGAAACTTTTCCACGGCGGTTAAGACGCGCGAATTTAATAATAATTTATCTTTATTCTAAGTATACCGCTTTTTTCGAAAGATACAGTGCTCCAAATCACTTCGCAATACAAACTCAGTCCTTACAGCAATTTGGTTTTATAAAACTATTGCTTATCGACTGTGATCAACATCACTGAAACTTTTAATAGACCGATCGCTAAATAGAGTCAAATATTTCACTCTGCGTGAATTATAAAAAAGTGTTGCACTCACATGTATTGTTGTTTGTATCTTTTTTACTTCTTAACTTGTCTATAAATAATTATCGTGTACATATATATTCTATTTGCAGATTATTTAAAACGGACTATGGCATTAAAATTTGAATTCACACGGAATACCAATATGTAAGCGAAATGTAAAAGATTTTAAAAAGATAAGAAGTACACTCATATATGATATTGAAGACAAACAACAAAAGATAATAGTATAACGAAAATAGTATAACACAAAATTATTAAACTATTATTTATTGAAACAAGATCAACTGACACTCGATCGTATATATTAGAGGGAAAGCCTTTACATGACTCGAATTTAACTCGAAAACGCAGCTTAATAATAATAGTAATAATATATTAAATATTATTAATAGTTGCAACGTAATAATATATATAGCTACGTTAGCACGTAAAACTGGAATCTACAAAGTAATTTATTTTAATGACTATAAGTATGAAAGTGAAAAGGATCAAAAGGACTTGCAATTAGAAAGCAATTGTTTAACGAACGCCTGTGCTTTTAAGTATTAAGAAGACGTCGAAGGAAGGGGGCATCTAAAGCCGTTAAAAAATTGAGCAAAAGGTGAGATCGAGCTGAAAAACGGACACGGAGGTAGAAACAACAAAGAAAGGTTAAGCAGTTTAGTTAAGGAAAAAGGAAGTGGTGGAATTTGAATCAGAAGAGAAGAAAAACGATAACAAAAAAGAGAGTTAACCGAAGGAGTTAGTGTCTGTTCCACCTGAACAAAAGGATTAAAATCCGGAAGAGAAGCTCTTTAGGTGAGAAGTATTAAACGAATTTATTCAAAAAAATTGTTTTCAAACTTCGAATCGCAACAAATAAAGTCTACCTACGTAAATATTTAAAAATAGAAAAAACGAATTCTAGGTAATGACCATCTTTGAAAAACATTTGATGAAAATATGATAATAGCACTACTACCGGAACAAAGAAAAACGAAAAATAAGTAACTTTAGTACTCTTCTGCTAAAGTACTTTCACACTGAAGAATCTCATCAAAGAAAAGGGTGTAAAACGTCGCATAGACATTCTACTCAACAATTATTATACATAACTCTATTCAAAATAAAGGATAACCTAAGCAAAAATCCTATTCCTAATAAACAAGTACTATAAAGTATTCTGTTAAAGTGGATAAAAAACGAGCGTGTTCAAAGATTTTCCAAATAGAACTTTTTAACAAAATCCCCGTAAACATTGCAACAAATAAATAAGCCTTCTACTCTTTTTCTCTCACAGTAGAAAGGTATAACGGAAGCAGTTTACTATATCTCTTCACATTTTTAACAACCAGGAATTGTACACAATTTTGAAAGAGGGAAATCTAACATCAATTCCATTCAACTTCTATTGAATATAAACCAACACTGTTGTTGTTGAAAAAAATTAACGAATAAATTGTAAACAATTCCGTCGAAAATAGGTAGACTGAAGCAGTAAAACAATTCCATTAATATTCTAATAAATCCGAACTGCAGCCAATATATGTAACCCTGGTTAACTTCTAAATAAGCAGATTCTGTAACTATCGTGATAGAAGACCTAACCTTTCTACGAATTTCTGCACAAAAGAGGAGAACTTAAGAACGATATTCTTGCGAAACGCGGCTAGCAAACTGTTTTACAAACAGGGAGGTCGAAAAACGGACACTCGAGTCTAAGCATTAGCCATTTTTAAACAAGACTAACTAAACAAAAATAAACGCCATAGAATCTCAACAAGCACCGTCTGAAAGTGTAGCTAAGAGAAATTGGGTGCCAATCCGTTCAGAGACAGGAAAAACAAACGTTCTTATCATACAAGATTTTAACATAATTTCATCAAAGAGGGAATAGAAAAAAGGACAAAAAGGACGCAGTTTCTAGAACAACTGCAAAATAGTCTCCTTTGAATTAAACAAAACAAACAAAAAAAAACAATTAAAAGAAACAAGTAAAACTTACGAAGACTTGTTTCGAAGAAAAATAAAACCATAGAAAGAGGCCGAGTAGGTGCCTTTAGTTTTAAAAAAATTAAAAGGCAAATAAAGAGGTGTCTCACGATCCTGGTAATATTTTAGTAAACAAACAATTTCAACTTCGATAGTACTGTCACTGATTAGAAAACTTTTAACACCAAATATTCTAAGTAATTTCTTTCAATTAAAGGAAAGGAACCTGAACAACAAATTTTTAGCAAATATTGTGACTACCCAGTATAACACCAACTAGTTCTAAATATTTTCCGAGCAATATTTTCTCAAACAAAAAAAGTAAATTATTAAATTAATTTTATTGCTGAAAAGAAAAGTACTACTCAATCTTCAACACCACATAGCTTAAATTGTTATTAAGTAAACGTTCTAAAAAATCACATCGCTCGAAATGAAGAACCTAAACGACATTTATATTTTTAATACAAAATAATTAAAGAAAAGAAAAACAAACAAACATCATTCTAAATCCTTAACACCAAATAGCTCTAAATTCGAAATAATCATTTCCAACGAAAAGGAAGAAAGTGAGCAGCAAATTTTTAACAGACTCATTATAAGCAATTTTGTGGGTTGAAAGGATCTTAAACGAAAATCCTGTTAAATTTTTAACACCAAACATAATTCTAAATCATAATTTCCTCCAAAAGGGAACGAACTGAGTAATAATATAGTTAAATTTTTAATAAACATTATAAATAATTTTACATTTGGAAGGAAAGAATCTTTCCGATTAAATTTTTAACACCAAATTTTTATCAAACATATTTCGTAATAATTTTATCGTTGAAAAGCAAGAATTCCATTCGCTTTTTAGTACCAAGGAAACAAAAACACCAAGTAATTCTAAATAATTCTTCCGCCGAAAACGGAGAAGAAGTCATAATATATAAATAACTTCGTGGCTAGAAAGGAAAATTCGTAAAGAATACCGATTGAAATTTGAACACCAAATAATCTTAAACACAGCTGAGTAATAATACAGCTAGATTTAAACAAATAAGCATTCTAAATAAAATTAAAAGGTAGTACCTTAACGAAAATCCCGTGACATTTTTAATAAAATATTTCTAGGTAAAACAATTGACATTCAAAACACCAATTTTAAATAAAATTGAGCAATAATATTGATATTTATAAACCCTAAATTAAAATCTGGGAAAAAATTTTAACACCAAGTAATTCTAAAATAAAACACAATAATACTCATAAATTTACAAAAAAGCAACAAATAAAATATTTTAAATAATTTAATAGCTGAAAACAGTAGCATCTTAATGAAAAACCCTTTAAAATTTTAATAAACATCTTTTCTAAATTATTTCTTTCAACGAAAGAAAAAGAACTGAACAATATACAGTTAATTTACAAATCCCAAAAAAAAAAAGTAAACAATTTGATTTTTGGAAAGGAAAAACAAACAAAAATACATTTACAATCCTAAATATTATACAGAAATAAACTTTTATTAAACACAACACCAAAACAATTCCATCACTGGAAAAGTAGTACCTAGAAGGAAATCGGATAAATCTGTAACATCATTCTAAACAATTTATTTCAAGGAATGACAAGGATTTAAGCAATAATATAGTTGCATTTTGAACAAATAACATTGTCAGAAGGAAGTAAGGAAGAACTTCAACAACAATCGCTTTTCTAACACCAACTAGTTCTAAACAATATCTTTCGACGAAACAGTAAAAACTGAGCAACAAAATTCTAAAAGTCGTAACACCAAATTAATATAAGTAATTACTTTCAATTAAGGAAATAGAAATTGTCAAAGTAAAGAACAATAGAACCACTGGATCTTTTTGATATCAAACAAATAATTCTAAATAATTTCTTCCAAGGGAAAGCAATAATACAGATAAATATTCCTCATACAAATATTCTAAACAACTTGATCGAAAGATAGTAAAGAAACCAAACGACAATCCTGTTAAATATTGAACTCAACACAAAAAATTCCAAACAATTTTGTCGAAGAAAACGAAGAAGTCACACAACCATCCCAATTCTAATCAGTTTGATTAACAGAAAAAGAAAATAGTCAAAAACACTCTTTACATTCGTAACGAAAAAGATTTGTACGACGACCGAAAGGAAGTAATAAAAGTTAAAATTTTATTTAGAAAAAAAAAAAAATCCGTCAACATTTTTATAAAATTCCGTAGCACAAGGTAAAGGGAAAGACCGAATTATAGCATCAAAGAAAAATCTTCAATTGAAGTTTTAGCAAAACAAAAAATTGAATTTATATATATATATGACTGTAAACTGAACAAAGTATGTTGACTTTTGTAAAGCGATTGTATAAAAAAATTCTATCGTTTTGCTTGGACAACATTCAATAAAACCAAGTGATAAAGCAACACAAGATACAAGTGTTAAAATAAAATATTTACAGTGATAGTGAAATTGTTTATATATAAATTTGTTTAATATATAAATGTATTTATATATAAATAAATATTTTTGAACAAAGTAGCAATTATAGGATTAAGAAATAATTAGACCACAAATGAGAAGAGCAACAATTAAGCAGATTTCTCACATATATATATTTATATATATATATATATATATATATTGGTTTAAAATAAACATTCATATACACATTATATAATAATATTTCTAAAAAAGAATAACACCAAAGTTAAAGGGAATTGGCAGCCTTAATTACAAATATATGTATATGGTTTTTCCTCGTTTATTTTATAAATATTAATTAACAATGAATAATACTTGCCAAATCAATTGAATACAAAAGTAATTTCATATTAAATAAATTACTATTTAGAAGCAACATAGAAAAAAAAAAAAACACTGTGAATATGGATGAAAACGAACATGACGATAATGTATACAAAAGTAGTGGAAGTAATAAGAGTACCCCATTTTTTACACCGTTAGACACCTTTGGAGATGGTTACAGTCGCTTTGAATTCCCACTGCCCTTATCTCCAACTCAGAATCTATGCTTGAACGAGAATGAGAAACTTTCATCAGTCGGCAGCTCATCGAAAATCTCTGCAAAATCTTGCAATAATGATATTACAAAAAGATTTATTTCTGATACAGATCATTCGCCTCCAAGTCGTAGATTTAGGCGATGCTCCCTAAACGAACGTGCTCGGCGTGCATACTCTCCACAATTATACCGCACATCTAATCTAACTAAAAACCGTGCATTATGCAAGTCCGAAGTGGATGGACTGAATCAAATTACCAATGTAAATATATTCTCGAATCCAATCCATTCAACAATATCAGACATTGTTTTGAATACCTCACCGGCACCCGTTGATGTTTTATTTAAACTCGACAGAACCGGCGGGGAAGAGAGGAATTTGAATAAGTTGAAATTACATGAGGATATTAAAGATGAGGCAGGATGCTGTAGTCTCGTCGTAGCTGGTAGAGACGACGATGGCGACAAAGAAAATGAAATTCCACTGAATGATCCCTTGAATACTAAATCGAAAGATTTTGTAATTATCCAGCAAAAGTCACCAAAGGTAAATTCGACACATTTCTCATTTTCGCCGAAAATTTTCGAAAAGGTCGATCTGCCCAATTACACGGCATTGAAATCAAGCCCTCTCTCTTCGGCTAGCTATAAAAATGGAGACTACTTCAAATTTCCTGAAGTTGATTGTCTACCGTCAGATTTAAGTAAACTAACAAACCAGGTATTGGATAAGAAGGACGTACAACAAAAAAATGAACAAGATAAATACAAAATCAGGAGTCCAGCTGAATTTGAATTACACACACGGCGAACGCGTCTTAAATCTATTTCACTCGATTCGGAAAGTGCCAAGTTAGTTGAAGACAATCTAAGTGTTCCTGTTGAAGAACTTATTGAAATAGCGGATCCAACTATAGCAACAGCAACAACTGAATTGGCTAACATCAACCTTATTCATAAGAATTCATCGTATAGTAAAAAAGTCCTAAAACCATCACAGACAATAAAATTAGAGAGGAATGATGAATTCAATTCTACCCAAAATCTGGATAAGAAGCTCAACAACAATCCGATAAATCAACGAAGAAATAAAAATAATTTAACCATACAAATAGATAATCTATCAACAAATCATCAACAAGAACAAGCTAAGGGTTACGTTCAACAAAAACATGACACACCGAAGACACCAACATTCGTACAAACTAAACAGAAAGCAGTTTCTCTCGATTCATCAGATTCAGACTTTGCTGCCTGCAGTCGATTCAGTGAAGCCGATTCCATTGATTGTAATAGTCGCACCAAACCGCATCCGCAATATCCGCTCGGTGTGTCGTTGTTGCATATATCATCGCTATCAATGCCAGCCACACCAAAAAGACAACTGTCTCTCCAAAGGCACATGAATCCCATTAACCGCTCAAAAATGCATCTCGGCATCAGGAACGATGATCAGAAATTTAAAAGAAGATTCTTTAGTTCAAGTAAGTCTTTAACACCGTCGACTCCATCGACATCATCTTTTGAACACAACAAAAGTGATCGACAAAATTTTACTCTCAAATTAGATTCATTCAATGAAACAAATCCCACAGATGATAATTACGATGAGGAAGAAGAACAAGAAGACGATGACGAGGATGAAGAGGGTGATGACGACGATGACGATGATGAAGGCGATGACGGCGAGGATGAAGATCAAGAAGACGATGATAATTATTTTTTAAATTTTGATGAAGTTGCTTTAACCAATGAAGATCTTGGCAATCCGAGTTCGATAAACACCTTTCACTTGCCTGATTCCAATCATCCGGCAATTAAAGATAGAATCTCCTCCACGATTCCTAAAAAACTCAGTCCCGATCACTTGTTGGGTTCCACGTTGCAAAGTCAAAAATGCACCGCAGTCCTGAGTTTATCGAACAGCAACCTAAAAACCCTACCAGAAATTATGACCCTTAGCGACTTCTCTGTCAGTAGTCAAGACGAGAACCAAGGAGAAAAATCGTCTTCTGGAACGACATCAGCGAATCCTATCTACTTGGTACAAAAACAACAAGCAAACACCTTGTCCAGTGGCCGGACGATAAGAAGCTCCCTTCTACAACGTCGTGGATCAAACCATAGTTTGACATTAAATCTAAATGGTTCTTACGGCAGCCTTAGCAAAGGTTTGAGCATTTCTAATTACAGCCTTGGCAGCAATTGCCAGTATAATTTATCAAACTCTATATACAATTTGCCACAACACCCAAGAGCTGCAGCTGGAACAGGAGTATGCATGAAAGGTAATTCCTTAACACAAAACAACGTTGTTGCTGAAGCAACACAGGCCGCATGCCTAAGTAACACCCATCAAAATGAAAAGAAAACGTTACTCCAACGTCGAGGTTCGAACACCAGTCTAACACTAAACATTCACGGATCACCCTGTGTTGAAATAAATCGCTTCAGCAGTCACAGTTCGTTGAATATAGCATCCCAACAACATCAACACCTACACCACCATCAACAGCACTATCAACAACACCAACAAACGCCATTTAAACTTCAACAACACCAGCAACTCCACCAAAAAGACACCGATAAGCAAGCAAGCGAAACAAATGACAAGACCAAAGTAAAAAAACGACTTCTTGAAAGACGTGGCTCCAACGCAAGTCTCACAATCAACCTACAAAACAGCGCATTAACAGTGTCCAACATAAACCTACAAGGTTCCGCATGCAGCTTGAGCAGCATCAACTCCATACAACTAGAAGAAGAAGACTACAATAACCTGCAGCACCAGCCACCCTACAATCTAGCCATCGACTCAGCCACAAATCCCAACTCAACCGTTTCGAAACAAAGAAAATTCTTCAGCTCCGAAAATCTCAACAACCTCAACTCAACAAATAAATATTCGAAAATAAACCAAACCCACATGAGAAGCTCAACCAAAGCATGCTTCGGATCCGTTTCCGACCTAAAACCTTACAATCAATTATCAATATCATTCATCAGCAGTGACGACGAAAACGACGCACGTCTTAACGACACATTCTCAACCGATTATCACGGCCTAAAGAATATCGACGAATTATGTTTCAATGCACAAAATATCAACGACAATTGTGTTACAAATTTTAAAGAAACTAACTTATGCTCCTGCACTGGAGTCAGAAATATAACGACACGTCCGCTATCACCACAAACGACATCGGAAGATTTTAAAATATATTTAGCCAATATACAATTTCTACAAAACGCTACAAATGTTTTAAATGAATATGATTTAATGAAACTGAATTTTGCATTCGATAAAAGTTACGGCAACGAAAACCAGGCCACTAAAACCGATGAAGAATCAGAATCGCTTTCGGACGAGAATCAATGGAAACAAATTCTGTGTACGGATATTAAATTCAATTTACCCCTGGAGGATGAACAGAAGAGCCTATTGAGAAGCTTACACCAAGAATTTTGGGATCTGCCAACGAACCATCAAGAGAAGCCGATGGTCTTCGGATCGCAAGCCAAAAACCGATACAAGAGCATTCTACCAAATGATCACTCAAGAGTTCTTTTGTATCCAGAAGTTGGATCCACTGAAAGTGCTTACATAAATGCAAATTACATTAAGGTGAGTAACAAACAACAACTTTTTTGCCATTTCTACTTTGCCGTCTGTCAGTTTGACTTTATCGTAGCCAAAATGTTATATAGATGCACTTATCACATCGAGCGATATTGCTGGAATCCCCAGTAATCAAACGTTCTTTGGGCTACTCACTTAAAAGAAGAGTCCACAACACCAAAACAAAACAAAATCATTACACAGGTTCTTAGAAGAATACCATATGCTACTAACGTTATTAAATTTTCTTCTTTTCGGTTTTCACTGAAATGCAAAGTGTCTAATAATTTTGAATGATATAATATTACCTTAAGGTTACATGATTGTGAGGGAATGCAAAGTGTTAAATAATATTAAAAAACTTTGCATTTCTGTTGCTTTGATAATTCAAAATCTGCCGGTGGTTTTTATGATGATTTACGTTGACAATGGCACTATTGGTCTGATCTTTAGTGAGATCATTATCATCGCATTTAGCATAAAGTGTGACGTGATGTAATTGATGCACTGCGTGAGAAATGTACGCGCAAATATAGTACAGTGCAATGAAATTACCCATCCACCCCCAACAAGCATCTGTTTGTTTCGCAACACTGTTGCTTGCCTCAAACATCACTAATCTCAAATGATATTTTATCATTTGTGAGAATGGCCGAGTATTTGTCTTGGATGCGTTGTGGGTTGATGCTCTTGCAGGGATTGAGTGGGATAATTGTTGGGAAAACAGTACAGCTGTCGTTTTTGCTCATGCAATTCGGATCTCTAGGCGGTATTAGTTGTTTGTATTCAATCGTTGCAAATATGCGACAGTTCTCCGTCGATCTATGTGACATCCATGGTTTAAAGTGTAATTTTTCTCCAGTACTACCCATATAAGTACCCACATTTATAACTTTCTGCCACGTATTCCGATCGATGATTCGTCTTTTGCTTTTTTTATGGTTGCACCAAAGGATCTGTAATTTTCTAAGGATTCCACGGGCCCGAGCCTTTGGTATGCAATTTTCACAGAGTTGTACAGTATATCACAGCACTGCCCTTACGTACTAAAACATTGCATTTCCTACATCTCTTCTGACTTGGGTTTTCCTTCGCGGGACTGGTTAGCTCATTAGGTTGATTTCCTTTTGATTTCTGCGACTTCTCATCTTACTTTTTAGACTTCCCGCAGGTTATTCTATAGTTGAGTTATTAGAGTACAGATTTCGGCCCAACACTCTTCTGACCGCATCATATAGTCATCGAGGTGCCTTGGCCCCGGGAGGTAGTTTTTCCATTGAGTGAAACGGCTGCATATAAAAATGGCATCCTTTTCTCCCGCATTGTGGCCTGTCGATCTCCAAACCGGTTTAGGTATTTTCGATACCCACCGTGCCCTGACAGAACTGCGTAAGATGGTAGATGTTTAAATGTACATCTGCCTTTTAAGCTCGTGTTCCAACTGCCTGGGGTGAACGGTCGTGCCCAAAAGGCTTTACGCATTCTCGATACCTACCGTGTCCTGACAAATCTGCGTAAGGTGGTAGATGCAGTTTCCGTGCGAGCGCTTTAGCAAACTTCTACGGATGAGATTATTTTAAATGTCCATCTGCCTTTTAAGCTCGTGTTCCATCTAACCGATCATAAAGCAAAAAAAGCTTCTCTTTCTTCTAGCTTTATCACCGCCATTCCTCCAGGCACTTCATCCCTTCTGGTTCTCCTTTTATAGATCCCAGCTAAGATGTTTGTGGGGAGTTGTCCGGAAACAATAAAAGCTGCTTCGACGGAAATCGTCTTGAAAACGCATACCGATCCGCCAGGCTCATATTCCCGTTGATCCCCGCGGAACTTTCTTTTAGATATTCCATCACGGGGCGGGACGGAGTTTACCTGTTACTCCGCTTGTCACGTCGCAACTGCTGCATCATTTCATCGAGAATACCATTTGTTACGGACCATGCCTGTTTTGTACTCAGCATGTATTCTATTACTCCGGCCGGAGTAACTGTCCGTCTTATATGTCTCTCCAAAATCGTTCGTGCGGTCTCGAATCTCACGCACTCTGTGAGTACGTGTTCCGCATTTTCTATTTTGCATTCGCAATACAAGCAGTATGGGTGATTCACATGCTTATACTTGTATTGCTGTATTGCCGAAAGCATCCATGTCCTGATATTAGCTGAGTCGGGTGGTAATTTAGCTTGCCATGTTTTCTGTTCACCCATGTTTCTATATCAGGTATCATGGTGTGGGTCCATCTTCCTTTGGTGGAAGAATCCCACCTTCGTTGCCATTCTCTTAGGCTTGAGAGCTCTAACTGTGGCCGCATTTTCCGACGATTCTCTTGGGAGACCTTATGCAATGCAGCGTTTTCTTTAGCTGCAATGTCAAGTGGTGTCCTCCCGGCCAAAATGTTTATGGCATCTTCGGATGCCGTTCGAAATGCGCAGCATACTCTTAGTGATGCCAGTCTATGCGCTGAGAGATCGGCAATTACACGCTCAAGCAGTTTTCATGTTGTGTCCAGCATGCACAACGGGCGATAAGACGACGGCTCTTGGGGATTCTTGACTCCTTTGGGTATAAGCACAAGCCGCTGTTTTTCCATCGTTTAGGAAATTGTCCTGTTTGAAAGCAGGTTGTGAAGTGACTGCTGAAGACATCCGGCTTTTTTGTTAGAGCAGTCTTCACTACAGCGTTAGGGATACCATCCAGTTCCGGGGTCTTGCTTTTTTTGATAACCCTTGCAGCCAAGAGTACCTCTTCGGTGCTCACGGGAGGTATCTCTCCTTCAGTGATCCTCCACTCCTCTTGCACTCTCAATACCTCATCACACTGCGGGAAAAGGACAGCAACGATTCTGGCCATGTCAGTTTTCCTTTTTTGCATTTGACTACTGTTGCTCTGTAGTCTTTTCATGACTACCCTGTAAGCGCTGCCCCGTGGGTTGTTATTTAATTCAGCCCTTAGGGTGCAGAACGCGTCATATTTACTTTTGCGGATCACATTCCTCAACTCTTTCCGTTTGTTGACGAATTCCGCATGTAACTGTGGGTAGGTATTACGGTTTCTTGCTCTTTGTTGCAAGCGTCTTAACCTGTTACACTCCGATCGCACATGGGCGATTTCTGAGTTCCACCATTACACTGGTTTTGATAGCCCCTGCTGGTTGTCTTTCTCGTGGCATAGAAGCATCACATGCGGTAGTTAGCCACTTCATGACTTTTCCAGCCTGCCTGTTCGCATCGGCCTCTGTGTCAAACTGTGCGATTTGGTCTTCCAGTATATAATCCAGCAGTTCCGCATCGAGGTCCTCCTCTTTCCACCCATTTTTTTGGACTTTCTTCGCCAATTTGCCAGTGATGAATCCCATGTGCGATAATATTTCGTACATCACGCCTTCGTGGTCACTATGGGTGTAGGTGTCCAAAACTCGCCACTCCATACTTGTTGCCAGCATGGAGCTAGCAAATGTGATGTCGATTTTGGACCGGTTTCTCTCGTTTATGAAGGGGTCATCGATACCATCATTAAGTAGCACCACATCTAGGACTGCGAAGGCTTCAAGTAGTGCCTGGCATCTACTGTTGGTCCTTATGCTTCCCCATTCTACTACCCAAGCGTTGAAATCTCCAGCAACTATAAGAGGGCTCTTATCTCCAGCTTCTTGTGTTATTCTGTCCAAAAAGCATTTGAAATACTCTATTTCCCACTTTGGCGGAGCGTAACAGCAGTAGAAATGAATTCCTCTGATCTTAGCATAGGCAATTCCTTCCAGCCGCTGGACACTTCTGCATTCCATGGGGGAATTTCCAGTTGTCCAGATGGCCGCTGTTCCGCTGCTGTCTTCCTCCCATGTAACAGTACCAGTACCAGGCATCCTGTACTGCTCATTGATGAGCACCACGTCGGCACCATATTCCTTAACAGTTTGGGAAAGGAGATCTTGTGCGGCTGCACAATGGTTTAAGTTGATTTGAGGTTACCGCCATCGCATCCTGATTCGCAGAGCATGCACAAAGCCTGTGTCTTACTCTCGTTGTTCTTTTCAGCTGTTTTGTGTTTTGCTTGTAGAGCTCTTCTGCCCGCCCTAGCGCAGCAGACAGGATAATTGACAGGATAATTCTCTTACTATATCCTGGTCCATCGACGTTTGGCAATATACCGTATAAGGCTGCCTGTACGTCTGCAGCTTTTTTAGTCACATATTTGAACTTAAATCTTAGTCTATCTCGAGCATGACTCAAAAGTACTTGACAGCTTCCTTTGATCGTATGTTCTGATTATCAATCTGGAAGTTAGCATATTCTACACGCTTTCGACTAGGGATTAGCACTGCTTCCGTTGTGTGGTCGACTAATTCCAGTCCGGCGGATTGTAGCCAGTGTTTAATTATTCGAATTGTCTCATTGGTGGCCGCTTCTACCGCAGTTATATGTTTAGCGATTGTCACAACCGCAATGTCGTCTATGAAGCCAATAATTTCGACTCCTTGTAGTAGTCTTATTTATAAAACTTAATCGTACATAATATTCCATGGGAGCGGACCAAGTACTGACCCTTGAGGAACTTCTGCTGAGGCATCATAGATTTGTCTGTCCTCGACCGTATCATACATCAGCTTTTTATTGGCGGAGTAGCTTATGATGATTTTCAGGCCGGAATGCCCTTTCGACTGAAGACTTTCGATGGACAACCAGTTGACCAAGTTAAAGGCGTTTTTTATGCCCAATGCCACCACGGCACAGTATTTTTTTACTTCTCTTATCCATTTTTACCTTTTATTGCTTCGACTGACATATCAACCACTGTTTTTGTTGGCGTCGTTGATCGAGTGCGGTCAGCGCTACCTTGTATTCCGCTATGGCGAGCAATATACCATATATAATCTTCTCCAGGATTTACCCCATTGCATCCAGGAGGCATATGGGAAGATAGGATGGTGGGCTCTCTGGAGGTTTATTCTTTCCTTTTGGCAAAAGTCCTAGACATTGAATTTTACTCGCGTCGGAAAATGTCCCCTTTTCCAGGCATTTTTGCATCGCAGCTTAGAACACCTTCGACCTCGTTATACGCTCCCCTTTGACAGTTTTGTTTGGGATTCTGGGAGTTTTTTGTCGCATTTTATTTTACATCTTTTCTATCGACAGCGGTGGGATGACATATGTAGTGTTTTATGTCTCTTTAGTTTTGCCATGACCATTCTATCGACGGGGTTTACGTCCGCCTATACGCAAATGTTTCTGAAGCATCTCGCCTTGCTATTTTTATGACCGTCTTTAGGTCGCACCATGACTTTTTCTAAGTTATCAAAGGGTTCTTGGAAGGTAGCTCTTCCTTTTGATCTTTGCATCCTACGGTGAGATTGTAAGCACTGTTCTCTTAGTTCTCTAAATTCATTCGTCCACCGGTATTCGCCTTGGTCACACGCTGTGTTCACAATCTCTATTAACTGGTGGACCATTTGCGCCGCATTCTATTCGATTGTTGGGTCGCAAGACGTCACAGTAACTCGGAGGGAACCTTTGTCGAAGGCGCTATCCTATTTAGGACCTGGTTGTACGCTGAGGCGGTTTTCGTTCCTTTCGGCAAGTTATACTATTATGGTTTCGTGGGAACTGTGGGTATATTCTTCACTGAACTGCCATTTAGCTATCCGTATGAGTGAGTTGCAGATGAGGGTGATGTGTATTACTGGCCTTCGTACTGCTTTGTAGTGTGTTCTTCCTGCCAGTGTTTGCGGTGGTAACTTCTAATGTGCAGCTGTTTCCAATAGTCCGGCTCTATTAGGTTTACCATGCATTAATGTCATCAACTATGATAACGGATTTTCTACCTCTCGCATCTACCATGAGGTTGTCTAGCATAGTTAAGAATTCATTTGTTATCCTGTCAGGGGAAACATCATGCAAATATTGTGATAGAGAACCGAATTTTAAGAAACTCGTCATCGCGTAATCGTAATTCGTTCTCGAGGCTCTGTCGACGTTCGACTGATGCCAGCATTTTGTAACATCTTCCCTGATGTTCACCAATACGAATGTAAACGCCACCCACAAATTGAGACCCAGGTCGATTTGTCAACTGATTCGACATATATTCGTTGCTCAGGATACAACTTACATTCGGTATTCCGTTTTAAATGTGGAATCTACGTCTTCGCGCGCCCCGATCTGGCTTGCCAAAGGATAGAGGCGTTAGAACCTAAAAACTTGGACATCACACAATGTCTTTGTTGTCTTTACCGCTCCCCGAATGACGCTCGACCCACGATATTTTTCGAACATCTTTCATGTACCGTCCGCTGGATACAGATCAACCACCCAGCTTCTGAAATTGTTGTCCTTGGCGATTTTAATGTGCACAATTCCGACTGATTGGTACATTCTAAAGGATCGACGAGGCTGGGAGGCCAGCGGAGATGTTTGCTGTTAGCCGCAATTGGCTTAACTCGTGGAGGAACTTATGCGAGTGCCGGATGCCCGAGGTGATTATACCAACACCCTGGATCTGTTTTTGACATCCGAGCCGAGCATTTATACCGTGGAAGTTGCTGCCCCACTAGGAAACTCAGATCACTGCTTGGTATCGGTCGCGCAGCCACTTGCGTTTCAGACGAATAACCGATCTAAACGGCTTCGCCATGTGTGGGGGTATGGGGCTGCTAACTGTGACGGTTTGCGAGATATCTTCGCATCCTTTCCGTGGTCAGGGGTGTACTTTGGAGACTCCGATGTTAACGAATACGCGGAGTCTACCACGGAGATTATTGTACTTGGGATGGAGATTTACATTTCGCACCCCATCAAACGAAGTTCATCTGATAAACCTTGGTTTGATCAAAAATGCGAGCAGATTACAGCGACAAACAATAAAGCTTTTAAGCAATGGCGCTCCAATCCCACCGAGGTTAACAGAACGAATTTTGTTAGAATCAAAAACGCGTGCAACCAAGCGATGAAGGCTTACAACGACAGAATGACCAATAAATTCCTTGAGTGCCCAACTGGTTCGCGTCCCTTCTGGCCAATGGCAAGGGCTGTCGGCAATAACTTCACTTCCGTCGTTTTTACCCCGTTATTGACGGACAGTGGGTCACTAGTCACAAATTCAAAAGATAAAGCTGATGTGTTTGCGAATCTATTTTCCGCGAAATCAAACCTCGATGCCGGTCTTTTGGAGTCACCTGTGATCGCGCCGGTACGGTCTTCGTTGTGGGATGCTATGTTCCGCCCGTGTATTATTCAACGCATTCTACGTGGACGGGACTTAAAGAATGCAACTGGCCCGGACGGAATACCAGCAATAGTCCTTAAGAACTGTCGCCGGATGCTGGCAGAGTGAGTCAAGGCAGTCGCATTGGATATCTACAAGGCTTTTGATCGCGCCTGCCACGGGGCAGTGCTAAACAAGCTTCGTTCATATGGACTTTCCCAGGAGCTTTGCGATTGGACGAAGAGCTTCCTCGAGAATTGATCGATCCGGGTTGTTGTGGACGGCGAGTGTTCGGATCTGTATCCTGTTAATTCCAGGGTGCCTCAAGATTCTATTTTGGCTCTAACCTTGTTTTTGCTTCACATAAATGATTTGTTGGAGTCAACGGATAACAAAGTGTTCAGTTTCGCGAATGATAGTACGCATGTTTCCTCTTTTTCGAGTGATCGGCCGATTAGCGTATCAGTGCCGCGCCAGATGAGATGTAACAAGATTGACTCTCTGAATCGGGATCTGGATAAGGTCCTGCAGTGTGGAGGAGTGGCCAATCTCATCGACTTCAATGCAACGAATACACAGTATACAACATTCACAAAGAAAAGTGGATCGTCGGTTCCACAGCTTATGATGAATGGTCGGGCCCTCTAAACTGGGAAAAGCTTGAAATTGCTCGGCGTCATGGTCTGTGGGAACGTATCGTGACATAAACACGTGTCGAACATCGCCAGGTCCGCCTTAGGAAAACTGAGTTATCTTTTTACAGCCATGACATATTTTAGTCATGTCTGGAGTACATATTGCTCTCATGTTTGGAGCTCTGCTCCTAAACATAGCCTTGACCTACTTGAGAGCATACAGAGACGAGCAATCCGCCCGATCGGGGACACGGCGCTGACGTCGGGACTACAGTCACTATCACATCGAAGGCGAGTAGCTGACCTCTGTCTGTTTTACAGATATTATGATGTGTCGTGTTTTTCAAAGATTCGTGGTATTGTTCCGCGCAATTCGGTTTATATGCGCTCCACAAGACAATCCGACGGATCGCACCAATTTCCGGTTCATCTCCCGATGGCGCGAACTTCCCTGCATCAGAATTCGTTCAGTTACAGAGGGGGAAAACTGTGGAATTCCCTCCCCGCGCGGGTGTTTACGGAGAGTTACAACCTGCAATTGTGCAAGAAGAACTAACGGTTATTTTGTGCCATTTCGGGGCTATAGGTTCGGTTCTTCTGAGAGAAGTATATTAAAAAAAAGAGACTGGAGCTTGAATAGAAACGCATCCGAAACGAGAGTTTTGTGTTGACCAGTGCAATATCCACGACTTAAGTTGTAACTTCCTTGCTATGCCATATGTATACGTGGGGTCAATCGGCCCGGACGGAATACCAGCAGTAGTTCCTTAAGAACTATGCTCCAGAACTCTCGTATAACCACAAATAAGCAAATTTCAGGTAATACGGATACCGATGTTTCGGATTGCAAACTGCTTGTTTATAACTTAAAATCTCTGTTCTACTCGCATCGTAGCATGATCAATTTCAGTACTACATGGTATCTGTTCCATCTCAGAATTCAAGTCCTCTTGGTTCAAACTTGACGCTCGTAAGCATATCGTTCATGATGAAACGCATCCTTTAATGAATTCCAAAGTCTATCCGACTCTATTAATGGGATCTAGGCCCGATACTCGCACACGGACTATTACGGGTGATTTCAAAGTGCTAAATTCTCAATGGCATCAAGATACTAGCAGGCAACACTTGAAGGTCGGCAGGCTTAGCTCGTTCCCAGTTCAAATGAACTAATTTGCCTATTAAATGAGTCAACATAAGCACCAAATCAGATGGTCTGTCTGCCAACACACTGGATCTGTACGTGGCCTACTATCCTAATAAATACACAGCCGAAGTGTGCTCGTCTTTGAGCACTTAAGGCCACTGCACTAAGTCAGTTAAATTTCCTCCGATCAAGGGCAGTGTTAAAAATTTCCTGAAGGAATAGTACGTTTCTGGAAGTAAAATATCAGATCCGGTTTAAGAAAAACACCTGAGATGGTCACAACGACTTTTTTGGAAACTTAACACAATAGATGACGTATTAACATGTAAAAGGCCTCTTATTCCATACAAAGTCTAGGGTATCAAACCCAAGAGGAATAAATGATTTGCTTTCCATTGCGGAAAGGCTATTTGGTCTAAAGAGTCAAGTTTCAAAATTAATTGGTTTCTTTTTTATTTAACTTTATTTTACACAGTCAAAATAAGTTTTTTGTGGATGGTTGTGTTTTGAACTTTATCGGCTGTTGAGAAGACGAATATCGATGTTCTGCACTCTGTCTTTTCTTCCGGATCCTAATGATGGATCCATGACTCATCTCCTGCCACAATTTTCGAAAGGAAGTCGTCTCCTTCGTCACAATAGCGTTGCAAAATTGCTCACCCCATTCCAATCACCCCCGTTTGTGTTTTGCTGTATTGTGGCGTTCTGCTCGTAGACTGTGGACTGGGCTTTGGGACCCAACCTACCACTCAGTAATAATGTGGACAATACAAAGGAAAACCAGAGAAGATTCAAGAAAATTAGGAATAACTACAATGTGCACATTCAACGTGCAAAGTTCTTACATGACCAAAACGTTAGACAAAAAATACTACCCTCTTCCATAAATAGTCGTTCTGGGCATATCGAAAGCTTCATTTTCTCGTCCATTCCTTCGCTTATAGTTAACGACAGATCAGTCATCAACGCAATCGAGGGAGCAAATCTACTTGGTGCACATTTCGTAAATAATTCAACGGTGAAACCAGATCAGTTCCCCATCAACTTCACACAAGCAGCGCACCATTAACTCGATTCAATTTCGATATTATACTGTTGGCCTAGCAAAGAGCTGAACATCAACTAAACCCCCCGCCGTATAATTTTGTAAAGATATTCTTCGCTAGCTGTGGAAGTCCTTTCAATTCCAGTTCCCAAAGAGAACGACCGATCTTTCTATCGAGCGATGGCAATAACTTCTATATAGATTTCTTATTAACAGTCAACTTTCGAAATATCTGAAGACAAATGACCTCCATGATGACCGCCATCATGGGCTTTGTAGCAACAGCTCCACAGGAGATCTAATGACGAACCTTACCGAAAAGTGGAATCGCGCCAACCGTTACTTCTGCGAAAGGAGGATTATAGCATGGCAATGGCGTGCCTTACATAATGTGGAACTACTCCATTTATTACTTCGACGAAAGCAGGGTTATTGCATTTGGATATCTCAAAAGCGTTCGGAAGAGTTTGACACCAAATCCTGTTGTCGCATTCCTGCCGAGTTGACGACACAGTGGTTCAAGGAATAAAAGATTGATTTTCGGACAGCAAGCACCATATCCTACTACCACATCATCCTCCTGGTCAGAGATTTGCTTTGGATACTCTTGATGTTAATACCTGCGCTGAATCAGTCATCGGAATTATTATTCTGGGTATGGAACCTTACATTCCATATTCTACCAAACTAAATTTATTTGATAAACCTTGATGTGATAAAAAAAGCGAACAAATTGCAGCGGCAAAAAATAGGACTTTTAAATAATGGCGCTCTAATCCCACAGAGATCGACAGAGAAAAATTTTGTCAGAATCAGAAACCCATACAACCAAGCGATCGAATACTGGATTGGTAGCGGTTTTGGCCAAAAAGTCGCTCTTTAAAGAAAATTCAGCTCTTTTGGAAGAAGCCGATTTTCGCGCACCATTTTCTCCACTAAGTCGACGTTTTCTTCAGTAACTATCATTGCAGACTGCCTTAGATGAGGCAATTTTTCAACTACTTCCCAAATCTCTTTATAAATGCTCTTATTGCGGAATAGTTAACCAAACGGCTGGCTTCCAAGGGTGTAGTGGACCGAAAAGGTGCCTGGCTGGTCAGGTATGCCTGAAAGTAGATAAGCCCAGAAAGCCTTTCTTTTAGACCCTATCACTGATTCCACCGGCTAGATGTGTCGTGGTATATATTCGTCTCTTTTTCCTCGCGAAGCGTCTCTTACCAGAGGTATGGCGAAACGCCTTTCGTGTAACTAGACGAAGAAGAATCGTTTTCGAGCACCCCCTACTAATGGCGTGGGTAAGTTCTCTGAAATACCCGAAAGAGTAAAATCCAGTTGAACTCAACTTATCACGAGGAGGAAACGGAATCCTGGGGTACCCGAACGCAGAGAAAGTATTGAAGGCGACTTCCCTCTGAAATGACGCAAGTATCTGTCTATTTGTATTTACAATTGAGGAAGGGCTTATGCGATTTTTAAGCTCTAGAACAGAACTGAAACGCTTTACAAGTTCCTTCACCTTTTATAGTCATTGGCATAGATGTCCTGTGTGCAGCTATGAAGGGTCTGTGGCGATTCTATCAGATACACACACAGTACACAAGCAAACATCCCTGCATCAGAACTCGTTCCGTTACGGAGCGGGGAAGCTGTGGAACTCCCTTTCCACGCGAGTGCTCCCGGAGCGTTACAACCTGCAACTGTTCAAAAAGAACTGCAACAGTTATTTGATGGCATCTCGGGGCGCCCACTCGGCGCTATAGGTTCGCCTCTCCCGAGAGAAGTCTAATAAAAAAAATATAGTGAAGAACAACAGAGAAATAAAATCGAATAAGCAAAAGCATCAGCCATATACCAAGCAATAACATAATGGTTCCACATCAGTTGAGTGTACTTGAATTCAGAAATCGAATTCTTACACGTGGCAGTGGCCTGATGTGTGAGCATTAGTTTAATCTGTTAGTGGTTCGAATCATCATCATCATCATCATCGGCACTACAACCGGGAGCCGGTCTTGGCCTTATTTAGCAAGTCCTGAGGCCTGTTAAATTTTCCATAATGATTTTTTTTTTCCGGGCAAGGTTATTAGTCTTAGTGGTTCGAATCACACGTTCTTTATTATCGTCGCAAACCTCGTGGTCTTCCCAGGAATTGACATGCTTATTTCACGTTGCGTGTTCCTGGGAACTGACTTGCTGTTGTTTCGAAGCGGCGTCTCCTCAGGAATTGGCAGGCTTATTTCGTGTTACGTCTTCCTGAGAATTGACACGCTGCAGGTGGCGGCGTCTTCCTGAAGATGGGATGATCGTCGCCAATAGCTCTTATTCTTTATACTACAGTCTCCAGAGGCTTTCTCCAACATTTTCAGTGCGTCCAAACAAGAAATTCCATTCGACACAGAAAATGTCAGACAAACTCTTTATTCAATATTTTTCTGCATAATAAAAATCTCCCATAGCACTTGAGGTAAACTAATTCCTATAGCTGCTGACAACAAACGTGATGACAGATGGTGCTCAAGTTCAGTGGGAAAATAGATGACACCATAGGAAAAACATATTTTAATTTGTCAGGATCTATAATTTAAAAGAGAACCACCGAAGAGTTTATTGTTAATGTCCTTCTCTAAAGTATATCAATTAAAACGGAGTCGAAATTAGTATGCTTCGGCGAATCCAAAGGATTGTTCTCCCTTTACATGGAACCGATTTGTGATGGCTAGCTATGTGGTTGGTGGAGAGAGAATTTATGAAAATGAAAGTAAATTGGACGACATTATTGATGGAATACAGATTCGAACGTTAGTATCCCCGCCTGTCTGGCGGGAGACCGGGGTTCGTTTCCCCATCGGGGAGCCTCTGGCGCAAGACTAATGACCTTGCCCGGAAAAGCAAATTATCATGGAAAATTTAACAAGCCTCAAGACTTACTAAATAAGGCCAAGACCAGTTCCCGGTTGTAGTGCCTACGATGATGATGACAGATTCGAACAGAGTGAACAGAGAAACTTTTTTTTTTGGTTCCGGTAGGAAGGTATCAAAAGATACTTCTGGATCGATCCAAAGGCATGCCGGATTTTTACCGACTAAAACCACCTCCCGCCAAGCGCATATTCTCGTTGATCCCCGCGGAACTTTCTTTTAGATGTTCCATCGCGGGGCAGTGAACAGAGAAACTGTCGTTAGCTCAATGTCCATTTTGCCCTTTATAGAGATGCCAAACTCTGTTGAATGCGTTTATGAAATTGAATCTTAATTACAGGTTGCCAATTAAATGAGTGTCTCATTTATGCCATATAAGGCTGGCCACGGAGATATATCGTAGTCAGAACTGGACGGATGTTGCCCCGAAACATCGATGAAGAAAATAAATGATTTGTAATATTTATCTTGTTACTTTACATTTTCAG